>JABWDB010000001.1:4892500-5492500 GCA_019614645.1 Stratiolaelaps scimitus | reverse complement strand
TGCACAATCATATCATAGGGGGAGTTTGGGTGTCGGCAAACCTTTGCGGTTCGTTCCATGGAACGGAGGTTTTTGCTGCTCAGTGCTGGGGTGGAAAGCGTGAAAATAATCTTATAGAAATATAAGACACTCAAGAAAGGCAAAGCTCGGTCCACGTTGAGCTAGCTGTTTTTTAGCGGGTAGCAGACATTATAATGTATATCAAGCAGAGATCGTTCAGCTTGAATGAGGTTTACACCTAACTATAATCTACAGGGTGTTCGTTTTGAATCTCAACACATGTAGGTCACTTTAACAAGTTGACTGTATACTTTCAGATATCGTTGCTGCTACTGCTGCTACTGCCGCTTCGACAGCTGCCGTTGCTGAAATAAGACGATTCGGCCAGCTGCTCACGGCTGACTGACGAATTTCAATCACACCGTAGTGGAGAGCTTCAGTCCGTTTGGCTGTTGTTGCTCGACGTGATAGCTGCATCGTTCATCGTTCAACTTCAGCAGCAAGTTTTAGAAGTCTTCTCCTCACAGTTCGTGAAAAACAGTGACTTTTCTCTCTCTCTCTCCCTCTCCCTCTCGTTGTTAAGAACAGCAACGTCTTACGACGCTGCCAATACGATCGGACCATACTGCACAATTCAGCCGTATAGACGCACAGAGGGAGACACAGCAGCAGCAGCAGAAGATTGGGGCATCTTCGATCCTTTTGCTTTCGTGCGTTTTCGCTGCGGCTGCCACCACCGCCGCCGGTGCTGCTGTTTTTCTTCATCGTTAAAAGCATCCAAAGATGGCAAGCGAAGATGTCGACGCGAGTGTAGAGGCGACGTTACAGAAGTATTACCCCCTCCCCGTCTCCCTCCACCACCCAGTTGCCTGCGAATTGGTAAAAATTTAAGCGCACGCTAAGGACACTAAAAAGCCCAACGGACACAAGCACAGCCGACGTTGACGAATTCCTCGGGCGATCGAAAATATGAACGAGAAGAGCTAAAGATGAGAAGAGACCGCAGCAGTATGGCCGATACACGATCGACAATGATTTAGTCAGACGTCCCAGTCAGTCAGTGCCACTTTAAAGATGCACTCACCGTTCGCTAGTTACGGCTGCTGCTGATGCTGCTGGTTGCCATTTTTGCTCGGCGCTCCGCGGGAGAGTGAGCGCAGACCACAAAACGACGAAGGATACTTCTGAAAATACACAACAACACCGGAGCGGCGCATCGGAGTCGATTCGCGCGACGTCGGTGCAAAACCGGGCCAACGCGTCAGCTGGATCGCTGGCGATCGCGTTAGTGAGCCACGTCAATAAGTGTCAATTAACAAGAGGCCCCAGATGATCCCAGCAGATTGGCCGTGTTCAACGTCTTCCTCTCCGAACGGGCTTCAGAGATGCCCCTGTCGTACGCGGCGTAGCAATCGATGTGATGAACCCGGTGGCAGCCTAAACGAGTCTGGCTAGCGAGCAAAACCACAGAGAGTTTTCGACAGATAGAAGAGCGGCGACGTGTGACCGCAACAGGGTAACTAATATAGAAGATATGACTTTAACTGCCATTTCAACGGTGTTCGATTGACAACACGGGGGTGCCGTGCAACCGCTGAACCTGAGAGTCGTTCGGATGAACTATATGGTGAAGGATGATGGCGGCAGATTAATGACTGTCGCCCTGTAGACTGATACCTATAATGAGAATCGTCATTCGATTGATAAAATGTATGTCTTCTTGCGTATTGCTTATATTCAAAATGGAATCGTGGCATTTCTATTTAATTATTAACCTTGATAGTTGACTTGGGGACGGCTGATACGATACAGTAATAAGCTAAGTACGCCAACGTTGGGTCCCGCCATCAAATGAACTAGCTCTTACTACCAATATCTCAGAATTATTTCAATAAATATAATTTAAAAACAATTATATTCCTTTTCTGTTTGCTGAAAGTCCTAAGCTGGACGTTGCCTGATCACACAGGCATATCCACGGATTCCGTATACTCGAGCTATTGCAGATTTAAGGCAGTGTTTGCCGTTCGAACAACGTTGGTTTTTTTTTAATATATATTTGTACAGGTAATTAGTGACGCATTTGGCCAGAGCGATGGTGGGGACAGGGTCGTCATGGTCATCCCCCGAGGGAGGTGATGGTATTGCCTCTTTACACAGCGAGAGAAAGCCGCTGCAGAAGGGAGGACCCTGCTCACTTATCCCTGCACACCAGTCTGTGGCAGACCCCTTCGAGGAGATTTGCGCTGTATCGTGTAGAATTCAGGAATCGATAAAAGATCACACGACCTTACTGGTGCCGGTTGCGGTGCGAGCAGCTCGTCCAAGCATCTGAAGTCATCGCTGTTGTTTGGTAGAAGCCTGCTTCTAGGTTAGAGATCTTTCTGCGGGAACCTTCAATGTGTGTCCGTTATGCCTCTGAGCTCCTCCACGAATCTACGCGTGGCTGCCATTAGATGTTGCCAGAATTTGATACACACTGTGCAGCTTCTCTTAATCGAAATACAAGAAATTCCTTGTATTTCTTGTATTATTATATATGTAGCTTTATATATATATATATATATATATATATATATATATATATATATGTACCGTTGAAGTAAGCCTGTGAGCATTTGTTTTGATGCTTTTATGAAAAATGACTAAGCATTGTTCCTGCTTGTAAAGCTAACGGTGTGCCACAGTGGGTTTTTCTTGCGACCCCAGCAGACCATTAAGAGCGTTGTCCCATTCCTATTTTGGCCTATCCTTTCGTGACCAGCTGCGCGATATGGTATTTCTTGTCCGACACGTTCACACTTGCTTGCATTGTGCCTCAACAAGCAATGCGACACTGCGAAGCGCAACGGCGCGCAAAAGCACAATACCGCCACACAGCCAGTTATCCCCATAATATTATACCACATCGGGATTGCCACCAAGATCACCACAATGTCTACTTCTATATCGCTGCCACCGGCCGGATCCATCCGAGTGCGATTCGTCCGTTTTGTTCGAGTTTTGGGGCGACGTCTTGCCCGTTGGCTGTCGACAGTTCCAAGTGGACGTTTCTCTACCCCGAACGCCCCCTTGCTCCGTTTCGCTGAGGAATACGCCTCAATGACAGAGAGGAAGGCGCTTGGCTTCGCTCAATGATGACGGCAACGGTTGCCGCGGCGTCGACGACAACAACGCCGCCAATGCCAATGTAAGCAGCGGTTGGTCTGGCCCAACCGATGCAGAATGCTCATTTCGCCAATACTACTGCAGACGTTGTTCCTCGAGCCGTACGCCGTCCCGACTGCCGTGCCGACTGCCTCGCCGATGAAGGTTGCAATTACAGCCTCGCTCACTCGCGCCGGCGATCCTCGGCGTCAGCTCTTTCTCCCGCTTCCCCTTGTGCTGTTCGCTAATTACAATTTAATTGTAATTTAATTGTATTCGGATTACTTCTGTTTCTCCTCCTCCTTAGCTTTCTTCTCGTGCGTGCTACTTCATCGTCGCTGGCCACGGTAAGGTATTCTGCTGCTGTTTCGACGTCACTGTCAGCCGCCGCCACCGCCGTCGTCGTCGTCTGGCATCTTCGCCTTCGTCAAATCGTTGTTGGAACGAGCGCGAGAGTGAGGTAGAATCCTTGTTGTGCATTTGGCTGCTGCATCTTCTGCTGCATTTTCTCCCCAGCTCTTGTTGTTGTTGTCCCTGTTACTGTATTTTCTTCTCTGTTCTCTGTCTCTTTACGGCCCGGCGACGGCGGCAGCAGCAGCGGCAGTAACAGCAGCTATGTCTTGGGTTCGGCCGGCTCTGTCCGCCAGACTCTGCGATGGCAATCGTCCTCTATCTGGCTCATCCTTCTCAAGTTGGCACATTCTGTGTTCATTTTGGTTGCTGGCCGCTGACTTGTTGGTTCACCATCGCGAGCGACAGCAGCAACAACAACAACAGTAACAGGCTGAACAGCAGCCGGCGCCACCGCCGCCACGACATAACCGGTCATTACTACGCAACAGAAAGACAATTTTCTTGTTGCATTCTTCCGAAGATCTCACTAAGCAACATACTGAGTACTGTGAGCTGGTTACGAATCTTAATTGTGAAAGGGGAGCGATTTTCAGCAGTGCCAATGGCAGCCACTGCCACTGTGCGCTACAATGGACGGGACGCGCGACCGGCAAACGTGATCCACAAACTGAATCGAAGTTAGGCAGCGAGGATCGTCCGGGGGGCGCGAGCAAGGCACAAAACAAAAGAAGAAGCCTTCGAGTATGTTAACAGGAGAAGGCCAAGATCAGATGCAAGATTAGAACGAACACATACAATTACACATAGGAGCCAGAATCGTTCATTGTGTGAGCCTGTGGGGCACTGCAGAGATTATGAACGAGCATTTGAAAAGGTTCTAAGATAAATAATAATAATAATAATAATAATAATAATAACAAATAAAAAAACGGTAAGCGTAATTAATTTTTAGTGAGCAACGATGAACGAAGATGACTCACTTGGCGGATGACTCCCCTGTCGATCTGGCCTTCTCGTGTGACAAAAATTGCCAAAATCTCGAGACCTTACCATAGTTGCAAGCATGTCTGAGACCATCGCCCGCCGACGGCTACGGCTGCAGAGAGCTGTCCCCCGGACACCTAAAGTACTCTACTCGTTACGTGCTAGCAGTACAGCGTTGATTTCGCCGCCACCAACAACCACCAGCAGGATTCGCCGTTCCCTTCATTGCGCGCTAGCTACGGCGCAGTCGAAGGTGGCTGGTTAAAAGCACTACTACTCACATCTACGGACAGCACGCACACTCCCAGGCACGCGTACACACACAGACACGCGTACACATTGATACAGCAGCTATACGAGGTCGTCCCTGAGGCAGCGTTTGCGGGAGGTTCGACGCAGGCGGGGCCTCCCTCCGCCGCCATCAACTCCGTCCTACCGTTAAGACACACCTCTGCTCGCTCACCTATCTCTTCGCAGCCGTCGTCGTTGTCGTCGTCGTCGTCGTTGTTGTCCCGAATGAAAACCCCGGGTGGAGACAAAACGGACTTCGGCGAAGTTGTAAACGATCCGGTGCGGTGTGGCTTTGTCGTGCGATCTGTCTGCCATTGACTATGTCCCCACGCATCTAACCTATCTATCTATCTATTGTGGAGAGTGTTGGCTTACCACGAGGCGCGAGCAGGAAAAAGCGAAGATCTCTCTTCGTCTCCTCTTCGTGTTCGGCTGCTGCTGCTTCTTCTTCTTCTTATTATTTTTCTTCGTTTTCGGCTTCGTTTTCTGTTTCTGTTTTAGCGTCTTCTAACAAAATGAAAAATCGTCCTTTTCTCTCCTTATTTCTCTCTCTCTCGTTCGTTGTCATTCTCCGTTTAGCTCAAGCGGCCAGGCTCCCTCTCTTCGTCTTCCCACCTCATCTTGTTCGCTGGTTCATTCATTCGGTTCGTTTCATTTCGACTCATGACCAGGCCAACCAGCAAACAAACCATCCAACCAAACACCCTGTGTCTATCTATCTGTATCTATCTATTATATATATATACATATATATATATATATATATATATATATATATATATATATATATATATATATATATATATATATATATATATATATATATCTGAATGTGTGTCTAACCGTCCATCTATGTTTCTCTATGGGGCTCCGCTAATGCTGTATATATGTGTTTGTATGCCTCTTTGTCTGTGTGTGTGTGTATATTATACATATACACACATCATATGATAGTCGTAGGTACAGTTATTACTATCACCACTGCGGCTATTTGTTTACCACCACAGAAGTACTACTATAATACACTACGACTACGACGACGACGACGACGACGACGACGACAACGACTACAACTGGCCCGTACCAGCGGCAGCGGTGGCGGTCAGATGCTGTGACTTGACGGCTGCCAGTCCATTCACCAGCGGCCACTGATCCTGGCTAACTCCACACGACAACATTACACCACCACCACCACCGGGTGGTAACGATGCCGCGGCGCGAGCCTCCCTGTGTCTGCCCAGCATGGACCCTCCTACCGCCGCCGCCGCCACCACCATCGCCGTTGCTGCTGCTGCTGCAGTTCTATTCTACTTTTTCTTTATTTTAGTCTTTTGCGGCTCACGGCTTGATTTTCGCTTCGTCCAAAAGGCGAAGGTGTCGCAATGAACAACGTGCGAGGGACGACGCCGCTTTTGCTGTGCTGGTGCAGAGAAATTAAAATTCGTTTTTTTCTTGGGCTTGTCAGTTCTGTTCACTTCGCAGCGGTACATTACTATTATTATTATTATCACCCTTATTATTCTGCTCGACGTACGCGTAATAATCCACCAACACCGACAGGAGACGAGGAGAAGGGATAGAGCTAATTTGGTATCGCGAAGGCAAAGGCCAGCCAACATAACGACGGTAGACACGAAATCGCCATTGAAAGAGAAATCGAGACGACGAGATAGCGGAAGGGAGACAGAGAGAGAGAGAGAGAGAGGGGGCGAATGTATTGTACCTGAACGATTCGGTGCATTTGGAAGCAATTAGATTTTGCAGGATGGTGCCATCTGCCCGCGCGATTTGAACTCACCCCAGTAAATAAGTGAGAGAAAAATGGCCGCGGATAATTACACTGGGTATTGGAGAAAAATCGCATTGTAAATCACCACAATGTGTCACTTTTGCGTCACTCGAAAATCGCTGCGTCGAAAACGAATACCGCATGTGTGTCGTTGTAACGAACGAATAGGCAAATAGGCTGACAGCCGAACTGCAAGTCATCACAAGGCTCGTGGTTCCTTCTGGCAGAATAACAACATAATGGACCGCCTTTCGAACAGAAATTCGATTGCTAGACAATTCGGCTGATATTTGTTAATAGCAAACGAGACACGATATTGGGAAAACATCGATGAAAATCGGCAGATTCCTATTGGACAACTAAAATATGGAATGTACCGATAACTCGATACCAGGCATATTAGAACTCTTTATGTATATATATATATATATATATATCTATATATATATATATATATATATATATATATATATATATATATATATATATATATATATATATATATATATATATATATATTGACGAATCAGTAAGATTGGCCTACATAAGGCTAATGTTAAAAATACATATATTTGTCTATTTCGCACTGTAGGCGATGATGTTACGATGATGTCCTCAGCAGCATCTTCATTTTTTCTAACTAGTTGGGTTGCCCCTCTGAATTAAGCCTCTACTCTTGGCAGTGCCTACGCTCCGCTGGCGTCTCAGCGCCCGCTTCTGTGCGATTTTCCACGCGTTGCGACCACAACAGCATGTGCCCGGAAGAAGAGCGCAAAAACACGTCTCTGAGCGCGTTTTTCCCCGATTTCAGCATCTCGCGGTTTTCCGTCCTTCGTGCGCGGAAAAGGCAGCTGCCGCTCCCGCCGTCACCGCCATCGACGGTGCCAACTGGCCGCACCACAAACTGCCTGAACGAACCAAGCCACGCCATGGCAGGGCAGGCTCGCAGGCCAAGAAGAAGGAAGCCACCAGCCTCGTGCGGCTCGTCCAGGAGCAGTGTAGAGTATACCGCAGGCGTCGTTGCGACCTCTGCCGCCACAGCCCCACTGTGGCGTAGTGCTGCAGTTGTGAGCTGAGGCAAAAACCTTCTCCGTGTTGCCACCTCGAATACCGCTGCTTCTTACTACCATATCTCCATTCCTCTTTCGTTGCGTGGTTCCGCTGCATGGCCCCAGTCCGGCGTCCTCTTCAATGCCCTTTTGCCACAGCACTCCGTAGGGTTCGTTCTCTCTTACTCGCCTTTCTATCTCTCGCTCTCGTCTTATTTTCTCAGCTTGCCCCGACTACCGTATCCCCCGCCGTTGAACCATCACCGGCTATATCTCTCTCTCTATTCCTTCGCTTGCTTTGGCTGGCTGCTGCTGCCGCCAATCGCCACGACCACGGCCACCATCCAGCCAAACGAAGGGGAAGACTCCCTCCAGATGCTTAGCACTAATTGCGCATGCGTGGAATGAAAATGTGCGCTACTACGGGAAAGAAATGGGAAGAAGCGAAAAGCAGGAGCGGAGTTAAGGCTGGCTGCTCGTCCCTGGCAGGGCTCGCTCCCCGCTCAGTGGCCCACTTCTCGCGACCCCCAGCTCTCGTCTGAGATGGCGGCGTTGGCCGTGCGGATCCAGTGAGGGAGGCAAGCAAGTAAAAGAGAGACGAGGGAAGGAACTAAAGGAACTAAAGGGGACCAGGTGGGGTTATGTGCTGGGGGAGCTACCGGGTGGGGGAGGGGGGGGGGGGGTGGGGGGGGCTGTATCGGCGAGAGCCAAGTAGCACGAAGGTTATAGCAGGGACGGGAATGGGAACAGAAAAGGCGACTACTGAAGGGCAAAGATGGCGAGGGAGCCTCCATGACCAGGGAGGGCGTTGTAGACAGAGACTGGTTGGGTGCTTTAGAGAGCCGAACTGACGGGGACGGCCGGAGCGAGGGGCTTAGAGGAGGGGACTTTAATTTTGATGAGGGGTAACGACGGCGGTGGCGACGGTAACAGAAGCAGCAGCAGCAGCGACGACGCCAGTGGGTGCTAGACAGTCTACTCCTTCGTGCACATTGAGAGGTAGTGGCTGTGCCGATGGTGGCGGTGATGTTGGTGGTGGCGCAATAGCAAAATCTTTCGAGCAGAGGACACTGCATTGTGTGGAACTAACAATCGGACACATAGAGAGAGAGAGAGAGAGACAGAGAAAGCGGTCGGGCGGTCGAACAGATAACTCTAGCAAGAGAAAAACATCAAATAAAAACAAAATGGCGGAAGAAGTGGGAGCGAGAAACAGAGCAAATGCCCACCCCTAAAATACTGATGGGTTCCAATGTCGATTTTGGAGTAAAGAAAGTTCGATGCGAGCAAAAATGGCTTGTGGTTTGTCTGGGACTCTAGAGCGAAAGAACTCAGGTTCACAAGATATGCATGCGACGAACTTTGTCTTGCGGACAAAAGCAGCGTCTAGAGAGATGCTTATTTTTATCCGGTTTTTTTTTCGGCATACGATCTAACAAGAACCGCTAGAGAACAGTAACCAATGACCACTTTCATGCGTTCATGTTCTTTGACGTCGTCCGATCTGTGTGCCGTCCTATTTGTAATAAGCTTTCATAGCCCTATGGGCTGAATCTGCTCGATCATCTGCGAAGAATAGTATTTTTTGCCTCAAGAGCATGCCACGGAAGGATGTGTGCGTCGTCACGAAGCTGAAGTCACAAAACCGTGTCAGTCAAACACCTCTCATTGGCCGCCGACGGATGGGCGCTGAACGATTATCAATCTGGACAAAGCACGTGTCAACCCTCTTACCTCGTATAACAAAAATTGTGCAACGGTAGAAGGTTTGGCACGTGGCGAGCCCTCAACCCCTAACAGTTTCCGAAAAGATGAACTTTGTTCCACCTCAGTATTATAATAAGCGCAATCTGCGGCCTTATTACCTAAGGCCAACCTTCGGTAAGCGTGCCAAACACCTGACGTCTCCGTTCTCCGATGTATTTTCGGATCCCTCGAGGTGCCTGAAAGCCTTTGGAGATCAGGGGCAATGAGCCTTCGAATATCTCAGATATCCAACCGCCACAGATTTGGCCAGCTGTACAACACGCGCTCATTCAAGGCCCAGCACCTTTGACACTGTGGAACGCGAATAAGGATAAAAATGAATCTTTTCTATTTTTTTTTACTCTGGAATAACAAATACGGTCGGCCTTTCCATTTGTTCAGGCTGAAGTTTGATGGTATGCTACTAATTGCTATAGTGGATAAATTATAATGGCCGATAGTGCGATGATACAACTTAATGTTCGAAAATTTATATTCAGCAACAAACAGGATTGCCAGTTGCTGGGACAATTTCATAGATCAGCATCAATATGCAAAATTGAGGTATATTTCATCCATGGTGATGCCAGGATGACTAGCGGGCGGCAGAAGCGACGAAAACAAACAGCGCAATCTCCTAAGGTTTAATCAGTCAACGGGAAGAATATAAAATATAAAAACAGTAAACCTTATGTATAATCAGAAACAGTAAGGATAGTTCTGAACACCTAATGCTGCCGTCTCATTGCACTGCTACCAACGACCATGCCACCCCAGGGTCACTCTTGGCTTCTGGAAGGATTCGTTTACTACAGATCCATCTCCACGGCCAGCTTCATTATTTACTTCTTTTTTTTTATTAATGACCGTTATTATTTTTAGTAACTTACGATTAATCATCCTCGAGCGTCCGTTACTCGTATAAAGCGGCTAGATTAATAATTACAATCCGTTTGTTGGTACGCCGCGATAAAGATTGAAAAATGCCGGTAGAACGTCTAATAGTTCCATATAATTAATATGATTACGAATTCGTTTGTATGAAATTTTCAGTTTGATCAACAGCGGAACCCACAGCAGCAGAGGTAGCCGCCGTGCTGTTCCTCTACAACTGCGGATTATGCTGATAATAAGACTGATACCACCAATAATCATCATCGTCATCATCAATGCCATTATAATTGTCTATTGACTTTTGTCTGAGTGGTGGGCCCGCTCAAGCCGAATGATTAATTAAAGCATTCAACGTTGAAATCTGCATGGAGATCTAATTTGAATGGAATGTCCATTCTCATTAGAATTGAATATTGACCTACCGACGAAACCGCGTATGCAGAGGCAGCGAGAGAGACAGAGAGAGACCCTCCAGTTAGAGTTTTCATGAGTTACTCTCAATTCTGATGTTGATGCGGCGGCCGCGGCGGCGGTGGAGACGGCTATAGACCCCGTAGACATTTGCAGCATCCGGCGCTTGCAGTCGAAGCAAACCGGCAGCTAGAATCAATCCAGGAGATTACAGGAAGGGATTGTCAAGAAGAGATCGAGCTAACTTTAAAAGTGACCGTCTACATAACACATGAGTCTCGAAAAATCTACGGACGGCCGAACGTTTTTTTGGCGTGATTTTAGTAATCTCTGTTTTTCTCCTATAAATTCACTTACGCAACGAATGGCGCCGAGGAAGCGGATGTCGTCGGAGATGTTGTTGTTGTTGCTGTTCGTTAAGTTTATGATCATATTGCTCTAAGTGGGCGGACAGATTTTCAGATGTGTCAGCAGGACATGCAGTATTGCAGAATTAGAAATAACTTAATATCAGTGAATGTTTATTAGGTGAATTTATCATTTAGTTGATTGGGACATGTTTAAACACTCCTTTCCCGGACTGCTAATGCGGCCGTCTCTGCCATCTCGTGCCTTGTCGGGTATGCAGTTGCAATTATCGCGCGTTGTTGACGATTTAGAAACGTCTGAGAGGCGGACTGTTTATTAAAATAGGTAAAGCTGTGCAAAAGTTGTCAACCTGCTAAACTCATCTAGCAGAGAAAAATTCTCTTCTTCCTCTTCAATTAGTTACATATTCGGACAACAACAGCAAGGTGATAAGTACGAACCAAGTGCAGTTTATACTTAAGTCGTTTGAACACATCGAGCGGTGGAGTCCCACAAGGCGCTTCGTGGAGTGACTCCCTACCTAAACCTAGCGATCGATACAACTCGGGACCGGAAAACGCTCGCTCTCTCTGCCATACCACTGCTGCCGCACTCCTGAAATTTTTGTATATACACATAAGATACTCATATATATATATATATATATATAGATGCGTTCTCTCTGTCTCTTTGCTCGTATTCGAAGCACACCCCAATGATGTGGGATATTTGTATAGGTGCATCATAGGAGGCTGAGTGGGGGGTATAGCGTGGCACAAAATCGAGTCGATTTCATTCACCACGTACGTTTCGCATCCGCCTTAACATTAACTGCTGATACACACCTATTACATGATCCGCTTCCATTTCTCGAATATCGGTCCAATAGAGCTCTCTTTAGTAGGCGGGAATAATCATGATGATGGTGGTGGTGGTGGTGGTGGCGGCCGCGGAAGCGAATCCATGTGAGCGACCACGTCATATACATATATGCACAAACACAATACCACATACCCCCTAACCCTCCTCACCCCCATGTATACTCGTTCGGATAAACTAACAGACATAGATATATACACAATCGTCGAGATATACAGTCAGATAGCTAAACACTGCGTGCGGTAGTACGCACCCCTATATAATTCCAATAGCCCTCATACCCAAGTCCCTATTGTATTCCCTTCGGCGCCCTCCCGTCCGTACCCCCTCCGTGGGTCCGTACGAGCGGCGGTGGACTTATATGAGCGGACGAGCTGTTGGATAGGGGAGAGAGAGATGGTGGGGCGAGGTGAGAATCGATGAAGTCCACAAACAAACATTGACCAAGGGAGAGAGAGCTGACCAAAGTTTGATACAATCTTCTCATTCCGCTTAGCCGATGATACCACTCGCTCATGCTCACAAACAGTTCGGTGGTATAGAGCGCTCGTCGCTGTCCCACACAGACACACATTGACAGAGAGGTCGAACAAGAGACAGTGTGCTGGCGCTGGCGACAACGAAACTCTGGCTAACCTCGGACCCCCTTTAGCGCGTCGATTTTCAGCTCAAGGGAAGCGACTCCTACCTAGACGTACAAAGAGCATATGGACATAGACCAACAGACCACCCCTCCCCGGACCATTTCGCTGTACAAACGTGTAACCTACACACCTATCATTTCACCTATAATTATTCGGGAGGTGCCGCTGAGAACGGCCGGCCGTTCTGCGGAGTTAGTTGTGCCACCTCAGTTTGGTGATGTAATAAGCATTTAGCGTTTGGCCAGCGGTAACACCTATAGACCAAGGTAGGTTAGACAAACCGAACGAGTTGCTACGTACAGCAGATCGCTGTGCATATATATATATATATATATGTATATTATATAATAGATTTTTTCCTTTTTTATGCTGTGCTTTCGGGTCGAATGCAGCATGATGCGTCACACAGTCGATAGCGAGTGACCTAGTGTGGGACCTACAGGCCCATCTACTAAACCCGGGTGTCCCCCAGGAGGCTCGAAAATTGCTCGGCATTACTTTGATGCCATGGGAGGATAACAGAAAAAGATGTGTCCATGAAGTCTACCACGTTGCATCGGGTATTTGGTATTAAACTTGGAAACGTCCATTCACATATGTATCTGTAATGCCGTACGATGTGACAACGGAGATACACGTATACTCTGCGCGGACCACTCGAATTTCTGTCATGAACAATGTGGGCCAGGTGCAAGGCGAAGTCACCTTATCTTGTACCTTCATTAAAATTAGCTTGCCAGAGATGTGTATCGATGCTGGGTTCGGGATAGCCAACACGAATCACCACATAGGACCTTTAGATGTACAGAGTGATCATAGAGTCGGTTGTGTCGGTTGATACCGAAACAGGGTGAGGTTATATTATGTGATGTTCATAGCAAGATATGCTCTTATGACAATATTTTATTTCAAATTAATATCCTCCGAATTGTTTGATGGCTATTTAAGTGTACAAGGTATGAGGTAGGCTAGACAAGTAGGTTTACTATTAAATCATCATCGATTTCAACAGTAAACGCGATTAGTTCTATATTTTCTCCTAACTATAGGATCCCACCTGTTGTCCTATTATTTAACGTAGGTCTAACCCAGTCATTGACACTAATATTGCCGTATGCTGGATACAATTCATATAGAACTTGTCTCAGTCAAAATATTATATATAAATATATAATGTGTGATGAGCAATTTGGATGTATTCTAACAAAAAAAATCATTGTCACCCTTATAGTTATACCTCATGGTGTTTGTGTCGACCTCTCTCTGTGTATGTCTGTTCTAATAAGTAGCAACCCATAGATAGAAGACAGCCAATAATTACGCTAGACATTAGTTCCGTTTGATTCAGCGGGTAGTTCGATCACATGCGACTTGTAGTGTATATATATATATATATATAGATATATATATATAGATATAGATATATATATATATATATATATATATATATATATATATATATATAAATATATACATATATGTATATTAGATTGTTAGACGATATTCACGATACAACCAAATGATTAACAAATATTTATCTGCAAATCAAAAATCAATGATTACTGATCGAGCCCGATGGCAGCATCGTCCGTTCGAAACTGCCAACTCAGGTCAACTGTATGCCACTGCGAGCTGGTCTTGCTGACGTAGCTTATAGTCAACGATACCGTTTGGGGTGACAATCGTTTCTTCACTGCTCGCGGTTTCAGTACATCGGAGTGACATGTTGCCTGCAGAGACAGAGCCGGCCAGGCGGTGATAGGACGAGTTAAATGACATGAAAAGAATAGCAGGTTGTGCTTCGCAACGGGACAGAAAATTCATAGATGAATTCGTTTTGACAACTGTGTGATGTCGATGCTCAAGATAAACCCCAAGTTTTGTGATGATGCTGAGTGGTTGGATAACATCGACCAGCAAGAAGGGTAGACTTGGCAAAAATTACAAGATGACAAGATTACAAAAATTACAAAAATTACCCAACAATAATGGGTGACTTACTTGATATGGAACAGGTACATGTATCCAGTGACATGTAGGGCCATCCCAGTGGCAACGATTTCGTTGGTCTGATCCGATGCGCCGGTGAGGAGATGACGAGAAGGGGAACTTCTATGCATTTCATTATACAAAGAAAGCTAATTAATTTGTGGTCACAATTTAGTCACACTATAGATCCGCATTCATTCTTTTCAGCGACTTATAGTCTCCTTATACTTTTTTAACGATGATTGAGTCAAATAGGTGTGGTGACCTATTTCAAGGAAATGCTCAAATCGAGCCACCTATGCACGAAATAAACCTTTGCTTATTCTCTGCCTTACTCGCACCTGACATTATATATATATATACCTCAAATCCTGCAAAAGGTAGGTAGTAGTTGGTGTATTTCGATGAGATTGAATCTACACGAGTCTCCGTTTGTTCGTACTCATAATTTTGCCCAGAATCAATACACTCTCATGTACCCTTGACGCACAGAGCATATATATGAAATAGTTAATGAGCGAGGACTCAGCCGACACGTAATACGCGAATACTGCTTTCACATTTATGCAATGTATAATAAATGCCTTCATGAATCTGCGGCCTTATCCGCACGCACGTTGTGGAACGGCAGTTCACAATGATCGCTAAAAATTATGTTAGCATATCGATCCAATCGGACTGGTAATCTTGGACAGTTACTTCGAATTCTGCTTACTACTGAATTTAAGGGAATGTTTAAATATGTAATAAAGATTAGATATATTTGCTTGTCGAGTCGAATGCCTGACTCCATATATCTTTCCAAATGGCTTCTGCTTGTTTCTATATAGGCAATATAAGTGTAGAATATTCGGACTAGCCGTATGCATTACGTACAATAAGGGCTCTCTTACACGTTGCCCTCAGGTGTTTTCAGAGTGCTCATCGGATTTTAATCGTCTGAGCATCCTGTTGCACCGCAGGTTCTCACTGCCCGAGCTAAATACATTGTTATCGGGCTGACTCTCAGCCAGTAGTTAACGTCCACGGATCTTCCAGTGTGCGCGTAAAGTTAACGAACTTGGAAAATCATGAAACAGATTTAAAAGTAATCGATGCCTCGAAGGCAGACGAACGATACAATTGAAATACACAGGCTGCTTCAACCGCTCACCGCTAACATATCCTCTAAGAGGAAACGTACATTCTGGCTAACTGAAAACATTCGTTCTTGTAACCTTACGTGCATCACTCTCTCCTAGTTATGATAACAGGGGTATTTTCAACTCACGACTGACCCCAACTATCATCTCCATTGAGTTGACTACCCCCAGATCCTCAGCCCTGGCAATGGAGGAGAATCACGGCATACATGTTTGGGCCCGCTTCAGTATCTGCTACCTGTTTCGAATTACTGTACGCCGACATTTCATTCACCGGATAGTAGTTACTTTATAGAAGATATCCTTTGGCCCTCACGACGAATCGAACTCACACCAGCAAATAGACTAACGCGAGATACTATACGCGTTACCAACGAAGCCATCCGACCAGCGCCTCTCTCCAAACTGAAAGCCCACTTCTGTCCCGATCTCTGCATATATACATGTACGTATATGTGTACAGAGCACGGACAGCTTTATTCTTTATGCAGCTGATTTACAACCGGTCGACATTTCCAAAGGAGACCTCCAGCGCAACCTACATCACAAGACCTGAGATCAACAAGAGCCATGCTTCTCGTCGTATACGTATGGTACATTGGTGGTGCACGCATATATCACAATCTACCCGTTACTCAAGGCACTCAATTAGTGCTCCAGTATTATTTCTCTCTTGCAAGCTCCCCCCTGCTAATTGTCTCTATTGAGCTGGTCGTGCTTGAACTCTTAACCTGGTAGCCTCTTACGTTCGCTTCAAAAGTCATATATATACATACATATACATATATATATATATATATATATATATATATATATATATATATATATATATATATATATATATATATATATATATATATATATATGCGTTAGCCAAAGTAGAGCGTATAAGAACACACACCCAATGATCACGATTCGTTTTTGCCCTTCATTCCGTTGGTTGTAAGACCAGGTCGGGCGGGAGTCGTCCTTACCTCCACGCCGAAGTGTGGCCGGTCACTACTGCTGCTGCTGCTGCTCTGTGTTCAAGTTGCTGTGCTGTTTCTACTTTCGCCGATCCTTTCTTATGCCTTCACCGCTGCCGGTCGGCAGGCTACACAGACTCACACACGCAAGACGAGATAGGCCTACCGGACGGGGGGGGGGTGCCTACGAGACAACGACTGCGGCGAAATGTCGTAGACTTAAGTAATGACAGGAGTACCCAATTAACATGGCTGCTTGGAGCGACGTTCCTTTGTTCATATGCAGATGACCAGAGAGACGGTGAACTGGGGGGTCGGTCGAACAACGACGACGGTGGCGGCGGCTCCTCCGCCGGTGGGCAGGAGCGCGCGACCACCGCGGCGTAGCCTGCCTTGGTAGATATAGCAACACTGAGGGGAGTCCACCGCATAGGACACACACGCTGCTGGAGTCGATCTGCCCCCCCCCCACCCTACTCCCTTGAGTGTGCGTACCCTCGACAGCGCGAGACCAGACGAGACGAAGACAGCTGAAGCAGGAATCGGGTCAGCAAGAGTGCTCACCCTTTTCACGACTTAATCACAGCCCAATTGCTTCTCGCTAAAAAGCAAAACCCGGTCGAGGACTTTTAGCCAAACCAAGGACTCATAGTCCTGTCCAATGAAGAAGAAGAAGGGTAGAAACCAAAGAGCCTGATTCGCTATGTGACTAGCCTGAATGATACGCACAAAATTTTAGTGCTTATGAGTATCGAATACAGTATTTGATACACGCATTACATTGGTGCTCTAATGGTAGCTATCGTCAAGAACGGGGGAATGGTATGCTTCATGTAGGGGAGGACATTAGAACGTCTCGATTATGTCGCCTCTACCCGAACAAGTTACGATGGCTGGACAGCGGAGTAGAAAAATATTTGTACGTGTTTTCCTTGTAGACAAAGACAAAAATCTCCACTCTCATCAAAGACTGAATGAGTCTATTGTGTATGGCTGTGTAGAAGGGCCACAATTTGCGCTACATTAAAATATGGGTATTTTTCGAATACAACTAATACCTAGCGTGAAGCTGAAGCCCCTGTAACGATGTAATTAATGCAGATACACTGAGTTCCCTCGAATTTGGAGAGTTTACGAGGTATTGAGAGAGAGAGGCCGTTCCTTGAAGATAAGGTTACTATCAGTGTTGCTACAGAAATGCCTACGTGTGTATTTGTGCTGCCTGTGGACGCAAGTTCTGAGTCCGTAGAGTTCGAGGCTATAGGTCAGCATGTAGCCCTGTTTCATGGTGTATCGCCTTCTAACGTTTACTGTCTCGCAGAATACCTAAGGGATGATTGGCACACGTGCCGGAAGCGGCCTTGCCGTGTGGACTCACTGTCAGCCCCCGCAAATCAGCGATGTGGCCGACTTCAGAGAGCAGTTGTATATAGTTGAATAACTTCTTTTGATAAAAACGTGCTCTTTCCAAGTACTTAATGAAGCAAGCTCTTCTTAGAACTTAAGGGAGAACTGTGGTCAACACGTAAGTAAGTCCAATCAGCGACAACCGGTATCGGTAACGGCCACAAAAAACGTTCCATAAACCCAACGTAGAGGCAACGGGTCAAGTGTAGACAAGCTAACGACAGCCTATGTGGTTGCGTTTCATGTTAAGTAAGTGAACAAAAAAATAAGGTTCGTTCGTAGGGGTTCACAATACTACGGAGTTACGAGCCTATTTTAGATCGAGATGTCCCTGTTCGTTCCTTTCGATTATGACTTTATACATACGGCAGAAGTTCATTCACAGGAAATCGTTCTCTTTGTGTATGAGCCATAACTCTTTTGAAATGTGAGATTGAAATGTACAGTTTATCTATGTCTAGAAAGTCTTGTCGGCAACCACAAGGTATTGTGTGTGGATACTGCGCAGTGTAGAATAGTAGCTAGGAGTGTGGCCTATCTATGAAATTATTACAATTGTTTTAGAACTAACGTTTTTCAATACTGAATAATTAGCTATCCATTCGAATTCTAGTGAACTATATAAGCTAGTCATCATAAAGGACGGGTTGGTATGTACAGTTTTTCAGTTTTAAGTTTCAAAATCAAGTTGATTTTCGGAACTGCAATATACATACGCCCTAGTTCTCGATAAAATATAATATACAATATATGTTGTCTGCAAAATCGTCAAAGTAATTGTGACTTTAGTCAAGCATTGAATAGTACTGAGTTCTCTTAACCTCATTATAATATAGTAAAAACAACACTTTAAATATAATCACAATTTTAGTATTATTGCTAATCACATGCTTATATTTTTGGTATTTTTGTTCAAAATTCTAGCGTCAAAACTGAATGCTCAATCGCATATGGGGTGAATTCACCAAAGTAGACAACACGTTGAATAAGTTTAAAGATATGAAACAATGAAGATAATTCAAGCAGCAGACGTGAACAAAGCGATAACTTCATATATTTCCGGTTTAGACACGCCACACATAGCTGACGATGACGCATATCTAGTGACATGACAAATCTATTTGACGTAAATTGTGTCCTTCATGTAAGAGCTCTTTACTGCATAAAACCTTTGGGGAGGATCGCATGAATTTCTATAAAACACCATGTACACTTTGAGCTTCTCCAACTCCGTAATGCAATCTCATATTGTCAATAGTCAGAATTTTATTGAAGAACAATACATCGCTGTTTCTGAACCACTATGTATCATACTGGAGCGAGTTATGTCTTTATATCTTTATGCATATGCTTATGCAATTTCCATTATTCTATCGGGGCCATATTATGTCCTTGGTGTTCAATCGACGATCACAGTATACAGTGGCACAATTTTCCTCTACCCGAGGATTGACGGCGCCTACACATCACCTACGTCTCAGCCTTACTCCGTTTGCGTAAAACTATCTATAATACATATACAGGTGACGTCCAAACTGGCAATAAGTGTGTTCGCCCAGTTTACCGTGGTCCCTCAGACACCCTCCATGGTATCACTTTCCTGTTCGAAACTAAACTGCCAACATACGTTTGAAGAAATCTCAGCCTTGTTTAATTTGACCTGACCGACTGGGTTGCTACCCCAGGTCACCATGTATCGGCGTTTACTCCGTCGCTGTCATTGTACCTCGATCCCCATCGACACCCTTGTTGCCTCTGTGAACCTCGACCCCCGATGGTCCCGCGCAGGCTTCGTCGTGGCCCCGTCTCCCGGGGGGTAATTATAAGTGTGAAGAGGAGATGAGTGAACACTTAAATGATTCTCCCTTCGTCTCGACCTCCTTCCTCCTCGAGACCTCGAAATAGTGGGTGTCTCCGCTCCGCTATGGAATGGAAAGGACTTTGTCTTTGCAATTATCGGACGCAGTGGAGCGTCAAGGCGAATGAGAACCAGGCCGTTGTCTGCCAGCCTCGTGATGTTCTATCCCTAGCTCAGTCTCTCTGCTCGTGATGGGGCCCCCGCGATACGACACCGACCAGACGACAGCGGGCGCGCGGCGGTGGCCACTGCAGCAATCTGCCGGCCGCGGCTGTCACGGCTACCGTCGAGAGACCCCAAGTCAGTGCAACCGCCGCCACCGGAGACGACCGAGGTGTGCCATCATACAAGCGTAGCCCAGGGTGTTTCCTCCTAACGAGAGTCGTTAATTTCAATGGATTTTTATAATGCATTCATTTCAAAGGCAGCCAGCGCGACACGGCATCGGCAGCCGTGATCAGTGACGGCGATGAGGGAGGTGATCAGTTCACAGCGGCGTCGCCCGCCCGACGCCTCTCAGAACTGGTCGCGGCGCTGTCTCATGGCGCTGCCGCCGTCGCCGCCACTTCTGTCTTTGCTAACATTTGTATAGCGGTAACCTCTCTCTAACCTCTCTCCCGTTCACCCGTGTTGCGTACGCAGAGTCGCACACACTCATCTCTCTCTCTCTCGACGAGCGATGCGTTCTTATGGTCGTCATTAACGACGACTCACGCTTCTCAAAACGAGACGCTCGGATGATCTCCTGACCGGTCTCTGATCGAGACCGGCCACATCGGCAGCTGCTCGCCGGACCGGTCCGACGATACCAGGCAACCAGCTTGCAATCTAAGAATTGCACAAAGAACCGACTGCTGCCCATTCTGCCGGATGTCATCTGCGGGTGTCTTTGACCATGTCCGACTTTGGACGTACGGAGTGTGAACGTGGATGTGTGCTCCGTGTGTGTTCGTGTGCTTTCCTTCCGTCAAGGGACGAATACGACACCAGCGTAACGTTCACTTATAATGGCGCCATACGCCGTTGTAGGTTCACTGTCGCGCGGCCTCCGGTGCCATCGTCGTCGTTACTTGTGACATTGCTTTTCTTCACTTTTCTTCTCTCAATTGGACTGTGCTGCAGCGCTGCTCCAGAACTCCGGCCAGCGATGCTACGCGATCCGTTCGTAACCGCCGCCGCCGCCTCTGCCGCTGCCGCTGCCGCCGGCGACGACGACGACGACGATGACGATGACTAGATGACGACAACGATGAGGACGAAAACGACAGCACCCGCTAGCGACAGTCGGCGACAAGAGGTGGCGTGCAAATCTCATCTGCTATGCTGATTGCAGAGATAAGGAGGAACATCCCCTTTAGGCTCATCGTCTTAACGCTCGCTGCATCTCGGTCCGGGGACTTCGTGTTCTTCGTTTGAGCGAACGAACGAGCAGCGAGCAGCGAGTAGCTAGCCCCCTGCTCTCCTTTTCTCTCTCTCTCAATTCTTCTCTCGCGCGAGTGGCAAGAATCAGACCGTGAGGACCGACCGTGCAGTGGAGACGGGGGTAATCGGGGAGTCTAAAGCATGGGGGCACAGGAAGATCGGGAGGCCAGAGAGCCAGATGGGCAGCGGGTTTGGAAAGGAGGCGACAACGCCAGTGACGACGAGGACTACTACCACTGCCGCCACCACCACGAGTACTCCTACTGAGAAAGATAGATAGCGGGAGAGGCATGGAAAGCTTCAGTTGGGGGACGGGAGCAAGGGGGGTCAGCGAGTAAACTCGACGTCGCGCTCTCACTGTTAAGGAACGAAAAAGTAGGAACAGCGAGGCGGGTTGAGAAAATCGCTCTCAACTCGTTAATTTTTAGCCTAAACCCTCGGCGGAGACCCAAGACGCCTCAGGCTTGGCTTTTAAGCATAACGTTAGAGTAACGGGAGAGGAAGCAGAGAACGAAGGCTGCTCGCTAAGAAAGCTCCGTTCTGTAGCTGACCTCTAACACCTAGCGGCACCTCGTCTCGACGACAACGACCAGAGAGGAAGGCTGTAGGATTCGTTGTTCAGCAACGATCAACGATGAAAGCCTACGACATACGACGAACGTCGTCTATTCTATGGAACAGAAGCGCTTTCATCTAACCGACTGTGAAATACTTCATGTTCCTGCAACACTATAGAGGAAGGAAATCTTATAGTAAGATATGTGATAGGTACAGTTGAGATCGGCAAACCTATTTACTGACTGCGAAAATAGGTAGGTATTCCTTGGAGCCTACCTTACCTTAGATAGTGTATATAAGTCCTACCCGGACGCTATACTGAAACTTTGCCCCGTTCGCCTCTAACAGATTGCTGAGCGAAGTAGAACGTTCTCCACCGCCGGATGGATGTAACCGTCGTGCGAGTAGAGGCAGGGCGAAGTCGTACACTTGACGTGGGCCGTTCCCTCCGTGCGAGGTGCTAACGAGGGGTCTAATTTTTCACTTTTTAAATTGTAGCCCAGCCGCTTTCCCCTTGAGCCCCCTCAGTTCAAGCCTCAAGCCGTCTCTCAGCTAGTCCTACTACTGCTCCGTACTCTAAACGGCGGCCACCCACCGGGGGCGTACTCGAAAGCCAACGGTGCCCCATGGCTGCTGCTCCTCTTAATGCCACAGCGAGCCCTATACCCCACGACCGGCCCTCTCAAGCCGTATAACTCGCCATTCGCCTTCCCTAAAAATACCCCCGGCCGGCTGCCAGCCTGCTCCACCGTTCCCTCATCCGACTCTGGGCGCCCCTCCCAACCCGCCCGACTCTGGCGCCCGCGGCGCTTCGTTTGACGGGTCGGCGAGGACTACACCACACAGCCTTTGCCTCTTCAAGAGCTGGAGAGTTAGTTCACTTTTTTTAGCCTTAGCAGACATTACGAGAAACGTGGCAAACTCAAGCCGCCGCAAGTGAGCATCAAGAGATCGTAGGAGGTCATCGAATAGCTCGCAGAAAGAGGCGAATCGTAAGCTAAGTTGATAACGTGTCCGGTAACGGCACCGATGATTAGGAAGGATACCCAATGAGAGACTGCCGTCGTCGAGTATCTTGCTTTGCAAAAAGAATCTTCTCCCTATCGCTTTTATCGTTGTGCCAATTAACGCCTTTCTGTTTTTTAAAGGCGCATTATTAAGGTACGGAACGTAACTATGATCGATGCGGCATCACTGACATTGATTCGGCGGGTGGCACTGAGCGCCATCTCACCAACAACAGAAAGACAAAAGTTCGAATTCTTAGTACGATTCATCTCTTATCGTGTTCGTCGTCATGGCTGCGTCTTCGTACGGCGCATCTGGACTTCTAATACTATTAGTTACATTATTTAGAGCTGACTCCCAGCTGTTCCTTCCTATGCGACAGGCCTCGGCACCATCTTCGTACCACAACTAATATTATCACTGCTACTTGTACTATTAGAGACACCGTCTTTTTCTGATTTGTACTTTTCGGATGGTTTGTCTTGACAGACAGCTGCTGCCGCTACAACCACTAACGGCAGGAGCGGCAACAGCCGTAATTGTTGCATAGTTTCCGGACTCGACGTAGATCTACCTACAAGTGCTAATTATGACATCTACGGCTTCTCATTCTTCTTCGGTACAAGGAATGATTTCTTTCTACCTGGATAGTTCTACTCCATCCACTAGCAGAAGTAGTAGCGCAGGATTCGATCATAGCCCTCGGAGCCTCTCACGATACAATACGCCCTTTGTACAAGGATAGACTCGATGTCGATGCATATTCAACCACTATCACTACAACTTCTGCTCCTCAGCATCTACAGCATTCCCATAACCCCGCGGCTGACCCCGTGCCAAGCTGTTCTTTCCTGTATTAGCCCCATAAGCAGCACCCCCATCCATCCAGCTGCCTCCCTACAATGCTTTCGGCCCTTCTGGAGACGTAACTACTATACTAGGGAGAGAACCCCTTTGGTTACAACACGGCAGCAGCGCTGGCCACGAGTTCGCAGGGGGTCGCGAGACGTGTGGTGCTAGTTGTGACTACTGCATGGAGCAAGTTCAACAAAGCGTTAGCTATAGACGGCTAGCTAGCTAGTGAGTGAGCGAGGAAGAAACCAACCAATGAGATATAGTTCTTATACGATGATCGGCTTCAAATATAGCCAGCCGAACAGACAGACAAAAGAAAACGTCCCAAGTCCTACTTCGACAATCGATACAAGGCTGCAAGAAAGCTGCTATAGCTCCCTATTCGCGTCCCCCCGGATCCCCTCTGAATGCTGCTAGCTGGGTTATCTCGTTGGACTTGCTTAATCCGCTTAGCCTCATCCTCGTCATCGTCGTCGCTCTTATTCTCTTTTGCGTCGCTTTTTCGTTCTCGGAACACACGTGATCCTCACTGGGCGCAGCCCGTTCAAATCACTCTCCCCGATGCGGTCTACCCTCGTACGGGTTCCGCGGCAATTCGGGCTGGCTCGTGCTCCTGCTAAGGGCAGGAGCCACTGCCATTTTTTTTAAAACAAACCGCATTTATTTCATCTGCTCTAACTCGCTCTCGCCCTCTCTGTCTCTCTCTCCCTCATTTTTCTTACTCTACGCGGTCCTGTCTCCCAATATTCCACTCAGTTCCCATCCTAATCGCTCTGTGCCCTGCACTTGGCTTTCTTCCACATTGTGCTATCTTTCAGTGGTGATGTTTTTTGTGCTGACGAGGTGGACCCGTCTCTGCATGGCTATGGGGTAGGAGTTAGCAGTATTAAGACAATAAAATAAGAGCTGGAAGCGCGGCTATGGATCGCAACAACAGGGCAACACTAGCTGGCTTACGATGAGGCCAGCTACTGGTATATTCGATATAGTGAATAGACAAGACAACACTTTTAAGGGAGGCAATGTCCAGATATGTAGTGATATCATAGCAGAGGACAAGTGTCTGTTGTGCTATCATCTCGTTTCTGTTAAACTTGCTCCAATTTATTGCTGACGTCGTAGGGCAGTCGATGCTCTGTGGCGGCTAATATAGTCAGGACCATGATTCATGTATCCGAATTAAGGTGGTAGAATTCGAGTAGTAGAGTTTCATTCGAACGTTAGAATCTAATTTGTTCATTAGTGTGAAATCGAATTAACCCGATATTGTTAAGTAATCATCAAACAATCAGTCATTTACAAGTAGATTCCGGACATAAATAATAGATAGAGATATGACTGTATTCTATCAGGAGACATTTTCAACATCCGATGTCTTCGACCTCGGCCACTGTTAGCAATCATATTGCAATCAGTTCCATGCCACAGTGTCATCTCGTCTCTTTTTCCAGCTTTTCAATGCAGCCATCGTAGTCGTTAGTCACATCACCACGTGGCGAACTCGGCAACTGGTTATGCCATCCACTCGCATCTTCTGGATGTGAACCAGCTCTCTATTTCATCTCCACTAAAACCGGCTCGATATGCGCACAGATGGTTGCGCTCGCGGAATGAGTGTGTGCACATATATATATATATGATCTGTGATATACATATTGGACATTGCGTGGTCTGTCCGTGTGCGTTTTCGCGTCCCGATGTATCCTCTAGCCTTGTCCTTGTCCATGTGCATTTGCACATGACACCCTAAGCTTAACAGTGTGCAACACTACGTATACGCGAGTGTGTGTGTGTTTAACTCACTTATTGTATATAGTAATGCGCTTCACTCGTTTCATACTGTTACTTATCTCTCTGTCTCTGGCTTCGCCATGTCACTTCGTTCGGTTTCGCTTGCTGCCATCGAGATCCAATCGTTGCCGTCAGAGAGAAGAAGCCGCCACAGCCTTGCGTGGCGTTGTCGGTCTCTGCAATGGTGCACGGCGAGCCAGCCAGCCAGCCGTCTGTGTGGTCGAATTGGCGGCACGGGCTGGGCCGACTCTCGTCATGAAGTGCCAAAACGGACGACGGATGACCCCCGAACCAGAGACGAAATGAAATGTCCAAAATAGCCATGAACATGATGTTACATGGACACTAGCCGTGAAACCAATGAAGAAGAAGAAGAAGACGAAGTATAAGACGAGAAGAATAACGACGAAGTAGTTGATGCTGGTGTTCGTTGTTGTTGTTGCTGTGGTTGTTGTTGTTCTTGTTGTGATGGTGGTCGCGATGGCGGCGGCGGCGGTGTTGGTATTGGTGGCAGCAGCACGAACAGTAGAGGAACGACAAGTGGGGATCCATCGAAGATGGCGACGCCGGCGTGCTGATCTCGCCGGTCGCTGTGCCAGCCTCCGATGCTGTTGCGGCTGCTGGTGGTGGCAATCGCAACGGGGAGTCTGGTACGGGGCGCGAGACGGCGCGTCGGACGAACAATTAGGCGGTGCCGCGGGTCGCGTCACTCAAACACAGCGCTCCCCTGAGCTGGAGTCAGCACCGGCTCGATTCGAGGGCGAGCAAGAAATAACCAACATTGCCACCACCAGTAACATCATCACCGTCGTAACTACAACATCGCCGCCGCAGCCACCGAGGTGGTGGACGAATGAACAAGCCGAAACACCGCTGCCAATGAACACCGCCACCTCAACGATAACGCACCCGTCTATGACTGGCAGGGCTGAGCCGGAGCACCGCAGCAGCAAGTGTTTCTCGGCTCATCATCATCATCAACGACGTTCACGACGAGTGGCTTCGGTGCCGGCAGCAGATCGCGCACGGCACTGTCATAAATGCTTAATAATCAAATCGCCTAGGAAGATCTTACCACTTTGCTGACGAGCGCTGACGATGCTGAATTATAGAAAATGAATAGATAGATCGATTATCGTAAAATGTCTTCCATTTACTGTGCGACAGACAGCGACGACGACGACGACGACCACGATGGCGACACCGATAAAATCCTCGCCCTCTCTAGTCGACGCAGTTGTAGTAGTAATAGAACTTCAGAAGCAGTACAACTTCAAAAATCTTCAATCCCGAATTGTGTGCGGATTGTTGTTGTTGTTGTTGTTCTTCTTCTTCTTCTTGTTCCTTAGTCTCTTCGGCAGAAACAACAACAATCGGTCCAAACACAACAATCGATGTGCGGTAGCTCATCGTCAACGTGATGGAAAATGAATAATTGGATGGTGTCGTCATCCCGTCGATATTCACAGGGAGTCATCCAGCTCTCCCCGAAGCCGTTTGGCCTAAAAAGAAACGAACGCGTTTTGCGCAGTATAGTTGTAATAGTAGTCAACAATGATGTGACGGTGGCCTGTAAGCTTGGCTATATGGCAGCAGTAGCTGTGTCACCGAAAGTCACCGTCAGAGGGCAAAGGAACAATGTCGAGAGGTGCCTAGACTGTCTAGCAGACGTATATGTGCTTAAATGGTCATGTGGTGTCCGTACGAACGCTGTTCGGCGCCAATGAGCGACGGACCCTTAACAGTAAAAGTACAACTGAGATAGCGGCATCAACAAGACGAACGACGCGGATGACGCAGAAGACGTTTGACAACGACGACAAGAAAATAAAAAAAAAAACATACAAGAAATAGCCTCACCGCGGAGAGTCCCGCCGCGGAGGAATCTGACATTTCAGCGCGGGGGGTCAAACCGCGTGGACGGGGTCGAGAAAACGCCCCGGATTGTGCCCTGCCAACTGTGAGCAGACCAGAGACTACCGCCGCATATCGCACTACGACGCGACAGCGGCTGGAGACGCGACAGCGGCTGATCCGGCCACTGCTGCAACCGTTCATTGGATCGAGAAGGGGCTGGGACATTCGGGCGGCCCGTCTGTATCTCCGTTCGTTCGTTCGTCTGTCTCTTTGCCGGTCGAAGATTAAGTGAAAAACCGAGCGCAAAGTGACACGAACAGAGACAAGGGACGTCACGATCAAACGTAAACGCGAAAGGAGTACGCGTGTGTCCAGCACCTGTACACAAGGCAGAGCGCGAGGCCGACGTGAACGGCCACCACAGCGACGGAATAGACAAAGCTAGCCGTACAGCAAATAGACATATGGACAGGAATCCATACGGTCTGGGGGGCGGGGGGTCGACCAGCTCTGCGGAACACCCGTTGAACCGCCACCGAGCATCGCACTTTGCCGAGATCCACTATACACACACACGAACACACAGACACAGCATCAGCAGAAGCAGCACGCGCGCTCACACATATTTAGCTGCCTACAATGCATAGAGAAGAACAGCGAAATGGTGGATAGATAGTTGTAGTCGTAATAGTTGTTGTTGTTGTATGGTGAGACTGCCGCGCAGACGGTGACAGATACAGCCGTCGCGGCGGCCGCCGCCGCTCGATGATTCGGGAACTGCCGATGGTGGACGAATCCGGACGGCGGGCGGGCGGACTGGCAATATCGTTCCGTCCATCTCTCCATGTTGAAGTTTCTGACCATCGCTGACATTGGATTACGAGAGAAAGAGAGATAGGGAGGGAAATACGATTAAATGGGAGAAGTGCGATTAACGCAACCTGGTTTCGTTCGTGTTTTCCTTGCTTCGTCTTCTTCTACAGTTAAATGCAACCCATCATGCGGGGAGCGGGTAGAAACACGAATCCAATCGTACGAGGTGTTCTGCCGTATACGAGGGGTCTATCTTTAACATGGCAACAGACAAAATAGCAACAACACCAACAACTACAACAACTGCTGCATCGTAGAACAGCAGCAGCAGCGGCGGCGGGGGATAGAGCGGCGTCCGCAGCAACGGATAGCGACAATGACAACGGTCGCCAGCAGCCGGGCCACAGCAGCGACGCACGACAACAGATTGGAACAATACGCGTGTTGCGAGATGTTTAGATCGCACTGCACGAATCAGTCAGGCTCGCCGTCGGACAGCCGGCTGATAGCGTGGGCAGAGATCTCTGTTGCGCGCGCGCACGCACGCGACCACGAGGTTGTGCGTCGAATCAAATTGAAAAGTGACGTCTGCCGGGATTGAAATAGTTCGTTTTTGTGCCAGCGAACAAAAATCCCGGCAGAGGAGAGGCTCGAGTTGGATGACAGCGCCGCCACACACACGCTGGTATATCACACATAGATGTAATAGATGGCATTTAGCACAGGCGTTTCGTTTAAGCACGAATATGTTCATGTTCCATACAGCACATTTAACTGCTTTAGTGTACTTTGTATTTAGGGTGTATAGTATTTGTATGTATGCGTTTAACACAACGGGCGGATCCAAGATTTCGCTTGTGGAAGTGCAACGCTGGCGGCCGACGTGGGGCGGGTCATGTGGGCGTTCAATTATAGGACAGCGGTTGCGCTTGCTACATGCTGCTGCTGCTGCTGCTGCCCCCATAATAATAATAATAGTAATACAAAAACTGTGAGAACAATCAATGCATGGTTTCTGAATAATGTGAGCTCCTATGAATTCTTATTGATTCACATAGTTAGCTGGCTATCTATGTGTGTATTTTTTTTTTCATTATTCTTTATATTCTCATGTATAATAGTAGACATATCGCACGCGAGCCGAACACAACCTGAGATGGTAAGCTCTGCGATGTGTTCGTTGAATATAAAAAAATACAACATGCAGTATAATTATTATTATTATTATAATTCGCACAAAATGAGTATCATGTGATATTCATCCACAGCAAAATGAAATTGCATATGTGAGTGTCAATACAGCACGAGTTAAGTTTGTCATGATTCTCATGGCTGATGATGAGGATTTCTTCCTCAATGATACAAGTAAGTCGTAGCTAACTGCAGCTAACAACGCGAACGAGCTTCATTCATTTCAATCAAATGACACCAAATACCGATATTAATGCGCCCAGCTACGCGGAATAGTCATTTGTGAGTCTCTTGTAGACTGATGCGCGTAGCAGTAACAACACTGAGAGGTTTCTTATGAATCACTTATGATATTATTACTATTATTATTATGGCGGCCAACCCGCCCTCCTTCATGTGTGAAGAGGTTTACTGGACACCTTATCTATTATTTTTGTTTGTCACTCAGCCACCACGCACAATACAAGTAGTGCAACACAGTATACAATGTTAGATAATAGATGTCCCGTAGATGGTCTAGTGGTGAGCGTATTATATTGCTAGACAGGAGGGTATATACGGCTTGGGTACAAGTCCTGCCAGACCCAGCGAATTTTTGGATTTCTTCATCATCTTTGTTTATCTCTAGATTGTTGCCTGATACGACAAGGTTGAAAATAAAGCAGCGGCGGCAATTCCCGACAAATCCTCGTAGTTGTATTAACTAAAGGTTCAGAGCCGAGGTCCTATGTCACAGGAAAGAAAAACAGCTGAGCTCAAACAAAACATATTTTTCTTATACACGATATCAGGGAAAGCCGATTGTTGCCGATTGGGGCCAACTCAGTATTGCTATGATATACAGTAAATATTCGAATTGCGAATTCACATCTGCTCCGTTCAAGTGACACTGCAGCATGAACGGGTCAATAATGAAAGGCAGTCGGGATGCGAACCCCCGCTATTCCATCAACGACAATATAGAATATATAATATATGCGATGCAAACACTCCATTAGATCCAGTTTTGATTCGAACTGAATCAAATAGCTCTTAAACTTCATCATGCTGATTAGTCGTAATATACAATAATCTCACCAGCTAATTTATTACCTGTATAGTATCCTCAACTGTTTCATAGTCGTTTCTCGTGATATCAATTTGGAGGGAGCTGGGGCCAACTCGAAGGATCTCTATTATATGATACTATCTTATGGTACGACTAAGGTGGGAAAAGATAAAGCAAAGGGGGGAGGGCTCCGACAGGTTCTCATAGTAATACCTAAAATGTTAAGCGCTGAGGCCTGTCAGATAGGGGAACAGCTGAGGGTCAGCTCGAAAAAAGAAAAACATTATTATTATTATTATTGTATGTTATCCCAACTAGCTTTACTTTGATTGCTTGGCCTTCTCTCCACAATTCGTGTTCCTCGCCTCGCTCGTACATGCGTCGGACCCATTAGATCCCCTTGCAGTCATGTGCCCCTGCCATGTATCAACGATCCAATCGAATAACAACGGCATGACGTGTTTGTCTGTGTGTGCGCGTGTACCACCGATTCGTTCTCGGCTGTAGACTGAAGTGTCGCCAAGCCGTCTTTTTCTTTGCGGACGTACAACGTATACACTTGTGAACCTCGTGGACTATCGTCGCTATCAAATCTATTTCGTTTGTTCCCTGATTTGTCCGCCAACCAACGCAGCAGACTCCGCCGCAGGCCACTTGCCTATTTGCCTTTTTGGTGCATTTCCACTGGCGTTCACTTCCGTCAGCACCCGCCCGATCTTTGCGAAGCTTCCTCGGACGACTTTGCCTGTGTACGGCACACCGATCGTAGCGGTGTACGCTCGTTCGGTTCGCTCTATTACGGCGCCTCGTTGTTGCTGGTTCCTGCTGTTGGTGTTGTTGTGGTCGTTCTTGCTGTCGTTAGTGGCGAAGTTCCGCCGGCCGGCCGGCCGGCCGGCCCGCCAGCCAGCCAGCCAGCCAGCTAGGCAGTCGGCGGTCGTGGCGAACCCGGCGGGGGGCTCTGCTAAGAACCCCGCCCGCGCCCAAATGGAACAACAAGCCACGAATGTGCTCGCTCGAACCGCAACACGGCACACACGCACACGTACACACACAGCAACAACAAAACACAACGCAGCGGCAATAGCACCAGCAGCAGTCCCGTCAGTCGAAGTCGCTCCTCGTCTCATTCGACGTGGTCTTAGCACTCCGCGTGAAGGATTCGGCTGACTCGCCGCCGCCGCCACCACCAGCACCACCAGCACCGCTGCCGCCACAGCCGCTAGCCGTCAAAGAGAGTCCGCGTTACTCTTGTCGGTCCAACGTTCGTTCCCGATGGCTCCTTGTTCTCTTCCTGCCACTGGCCGCTCGAGCCACGATGAGGTGGGTGCACTTCAAGGTTCATCACACTCCGTTAACCGCCGCCGCCGCCGCCACCGCCGCTATGCTGGCAGTACTGTGGCGCGTCGATTCATACGAGGTGCATACAACGAGATCTACATACCTTTCCTGTTGAGAAACACACCATTGGGAGATGGCGAGGGGGATGGATACGTCGAACGAGGCGATATACACCTCTGAGCGAATGGTGAAAAAATAAATGAAACACCACAGATTGTTTTACGCTTCTCATAATTTTGTTATGTTTTTGTCCATCTCTCTCTCTCTCTCCCTACCTCCCTACCTCCCTCCAAATCCTTTATTCCTGTTCCCTGTTGTGCTCTCACTCGTGATCGTCGTCCGGAGACGTTCGACTCCTCTACGGATTTGCCGTTTTCACCTTCGTATCGTACGCCCGCCCGCCCGCCCGCCGTGTTCGTTGGCCGAATTTCCGTTCATGTCATTTCAATTCGGCTAAACGCCTTGAATTAATCTACGCTGCCGCCTCGATTCATGTTGTTCAACCGCTCAGGTAAACGAAACATACACAGCCAAGATCGTTTCGAATCTCGCATCCGACGCTGTTAATGGTGCCGAGAATGAAAATAACAATAATCGTCATCATCATACTAAAAACTACTAACGAAAACGCACCATGCCGATAATGTAAAGGTGATCACTTCTCATTCGACCCCGTTGAGAATCTCCCTTCGCGTTTTCTTGCTTGAAAACTCCTTTAATCATCTTTTGTTCGATGGTTACGAGGCGTCTGTTGCTGTCACTATTGTCATTTCTAATTGCCACCTCTGCCCGGGTTGTTACTGTTCAATGTGCGTGGTTATGTTCACGAGGTAAATCTACTAGCCTGAAGCGTGTCTTCTTGTATTCATGCTGACCTTACCGTTGATTTCGATTCGTTAAACGCTTTTCGGTTGTTTTTTTTTATTATTATAATTACTATTATTATTGTTATTGTTACCATCATCATGGTCATTGTTCTTTTAACGGCTGTTCAGCTAAATGCTGATCAGTCACATGGATCTCGAATAGATTAGCGCTTGTGATCGCCGTGTCTTACGCAGAATCGCCACGGTGGCAGAGAGCGTCCCAGCTGTGATTATTTCTATTGTTGTTGTTGGTGATCGCCGTTAGCTTTTGGATGAGTAGCAACTTCAACGGGCACACTACTGAAAGTTAGGCTTCGAGATGTAAATGAGTTAACGACACCGGCCAGCCAGTGGTTGGGTGGAGGGGGTATTCACATTGAATCCGTCTAATTGTGCTCGTACTTGCGACTGAGCTTGGTCCCGTACGTTCGCCCGTCCATCTGATCACCGCTTATTTTATATCGCCGCCGCCACCGCCGCCGCTGACGCTCTTGCAGTCTTTGCAAACGCAGTTCTCGCCAGCACAACAAAGCAAAGCGGTTGTTGTGATGCGGCAGCTTCCGTCGCTTATCGAATTGTTCGACCGTTTCGTCTCTGCCTGTCTCCGTACGTGAGGGTACGTATATGTTTGCATACATTGAAACAACACACACACACACATTTCATGCGTCATTTTAATATACGGGAGCAGCAGCAGCAGCAGAAACGCTTCAGCCGCCGCAAATCCGAAGAAGAAACCTGCGGGAGATCGCAGTAGAGGCCTGGTCTCTCTCTCTCTCTCCCGCTCTTTCTCTGTCGACCCCCACTCCTCTCTCTGTCTCTCGCTCTCTTGACCAGTTGAATACACTTTCGAGAATTTGTGTGCGTATACGAAGTGCAGTAATTCGCGCTGGATTATTGTTGTTGTTGTTGTTGGACAAGCAGTATGAGGAGAGGGGGTGTTAAATGCGTCGAGTTATATTGAAAACGATCGAGAGACTATCAAATCGAGCTAATAAATTCATATTTTATACATTGTTCATGGCCACTTCCCACAAGGCGTACGTATTTATGGGGCCATGCATGTTTGTGTTCGTGTATTTGTCCAGGTTGATGTAGAGTTTGTAGAGTCCTATATCGCAGCAGGCATCACTTTGCTTGGATGTCCAGGCGTAGCGCAATAGCGATAGCAAATAGATATCAGCACATAATCGATAGATCAATTCGTCCGCTCGAACAGACCGACATGACAATGGTAGTGCGGTTTAATTTTTAGTTAACTGCAATTCGATAAATTTCTAAATATATATATATATAGAAAACAACTGTACAACCTATATAATATATATATATATATATATATATATATACAGTTGTTTTCTGATTAGTTAATATTCGCTCTATTCATTTCATGTATTCACGTACGAGCTGTCCAAAATTATTTTCTAGCCTAATCGTATTGCGTCTGTCGCCTTATCCCAGCCGCTCGTTCGATGCGAATCGAATAATATGCGGTACAATACATCTTAGAATGTTAGCAATCGAATCGAGCTAAAGTGGCAATCATTAAGCCACGCGAGGCTCTCCTATCTCATATAATCATGCAACATCTACTCAAAACTTCTACACAGAACGCGTTTGTGCTGATAGAGACGCTGTTGGATGCGCGCACCTATGGTTAGTTACGAGATCGGCGTATTCCGGGTAGAGAAGGCATTCCATGCATTTATACGTTGAAAGAGTCCCTTCTGTTTGCAACTATGTTTTGTTTGTGCTATGCAAATTTGGTCTGCGACAACGTGATATCTTCATTATATACAAGTACGTATAAGGTCTATCTACGCGCATATATATATATATATACACCACGCCACCGAATCGGTGCAGATGTCAGGGTGATTAATGAACGCTTTTAGTCAGGATTAAAACATTCGTTATTTCAACAATTTAAATGCCGGCATGGCAGCGTACATTTGTCCACTTTATGCTTTCGGTGGTCTTCCGATCGTTAACTTGATGAATTTTATATTCACTCCGCTGTTCGTGTTATGTTCGAAGATCTTTGTTTTTCGCCTCGATTGTGTACCACATTTACAGCACGGTGATGACGGTGGAAAAAATCTGCGCAAATCTACAGCCAGAAATGCGAGTTACATCTTTGATACAAGGGCACATTCACCTATTGTAGACGTTTTCTCCCCCTGGTGGTGGGGGGGGGGGTGATCGGCTGGTCGCACCCCTTTGTTTTTTAAAGAGCGTTAAATGCTCGAAGGAGCATAGAATGGTATTTAATATACATTTTTTTTTTCATAGACATATGTAGGATGCAGAATGAACAGCTTCTGTTCACCGCAAGGTACAGATCATTTAGCAGACTACTCCATGGCTGTAAGACTACTACTGTATAATATAATATTAAGCAAGCCCTGACAGCGTCTCCCCGTATAGTGCGCCACCGCCAAAGTAAATCAATACGGTCAGCACGAGTCTAGCTGATTAGGACGAAGGCGATCAGCTGTCAGGAATTGTCAATGAACATTTCAAGCGAATATCCGCCCGCGCACATTTCATCTCGTGGCGACTGCGATTACAAAATCGTATTCGTGTCGCTTGAGTCCTTTCATTGGGCGTCTTTCGGCGAGCACCTTCTCAGTGTCGCCGAAAGCTAACGGCTCCCTTCAAACAGCATTCGGTCACTATTATTTCTACGATTACTACATATTAGTACCGCTATTTGTACGGGGGCTTTTTATTTCAACGGAACATTGCCCCGCCACACCCCATCACCAATCGAGCTTTTACGCCACAATTTCAACTGTGTCGCGTTGTGACCCCGCTTACTCTGTCTCTCTCTCTCTCTAGCGTATAGAATTGAAAACATTACCACACACTGTCGAGCTTATCTGTTACCGCATGTTTGTACATCTGTTCATTTGTTTCTCTCACTGTTCTATCGCTGTTGTCGTCGTCGTCGTTGGCGGCGGCTTCCTCGATATACGACGGCAGTGCATCCAATTGTTGGATGGACGGACAAGCGATGGCTGGCCTTGATGTCGGACTCTTCGTTTCCTCTCTCCTGCTTGCTGTTTTTCGTATCTTTATTTAGCCATGCTGCTATCAAATGCAGTGGCGTCATCAGCAGCAGCAGCAGTGTGTGCTCTCCTGCGTCCCCTCCCTACCTACCTCTTCTCGATTCGGTGTCTCCTCTGCCTGGATGTCTGCGTCCATATCTATCTTGGTTGGTCATATCACAGCTATAGCCGTATCTGTGTCACTATCTTGCTGACGTCGTTTTCGTTTTTCTGCCATTTATCCAGTGTACACTACAGTGGCTGGCACTCCGGTAGCGAAGCAGCGACATCGCCGTTACTCCTCTGAGACTCCTGGTGCTGCTGCTGCTGCTGCTACTGCTGCATTGGCTGACTGGTTGGTCAGGCGGCGTCGTCGGCGGCGGCGGCTCGTTCAATAACGACAACAACTGCCCACTCAAATTGGCAGAATCGGTTGGCATGTCATGCTGATACTCCGGCATTGTTGGGCTGTCGTAGTGCCGGAGGTTGTGCCGGTGGCGGCAGCGGTGGCACCAGCAATCGCAATATGGCGGCAGTGGAGGCGGCGGTCACCTCCTTGGCGGCGGCTGTCCGGCTCGCGGCGTGTAAAGTACTTATCAACGGCGTCGTTTAAGTACGAGAAGAAGACGACGACGACAACGACGGTGTTAGTAATTACAAAACAAAACCAAAGATAAGAACAACCAGGAGGGACAGTGCTAGTGGCGTCTTTCTCGTACCAGGAGAGAGAGAGAGAGAGAGAGAGCCCGCAAGTCTCGACAAAAACACAGCTAGATGACACAGCTATGTCTCGCAGTGGTAGAGGCAGCAACGGTGGCATCTACTATCAACAACAACAGCAACAACAGTGATAGAGGAACTACAGCGGTGTCTGGCGGCAGTGTCGCTTTGTAGTCGGTTCTCTGTTCTCTAACCTGTTGGGTAACCGTCGATTTCTCTTACGCCTCAACTCGGACGACCAAATGTATCTAGAAAGGAGAACCGTGCTAGATGTATCTATCTATCTATCTATTGATGTTTCTGCCCTGTCTGTCTTTGTTGCGGTGGTGGTGGTGGTGTTGGTTGTGTATGGGCCAATGTAAGGGACGACATTCCACTCATACCCCCAACTCTCATGCAACGTGGCATACTTTTAGTAACTGTTTGTTGATATGACTGGAATTCAATCCACCTATTCATTTGGGTGAGCCGTCTAGACGTACGGACGAATTGTCTATATTCAGATACGCATCCTAGCGACAACACTTATATCCTATTAAGCAATATAGCGGACGATATATATATATATATATATATATATATATTACTGCTCGAACTGAATCTTGAGAAAAATCTTCAAAGAATCCCTATCGAAGGAACTCAGTTTGGTCGGAGCCCGGCGGACCGATCTCCACGGACATGCGTCGAGTTGATAAATGCCTTGAGAATCAATAACGAACGTTTTTCTTTCAATTAACTAATAATTAGTACAAATATTCATCTTCACCATTACATGTGTTGTATACATTAACAGATGATTAATGAGATATTATCATCTAGCCTGAATCGAATGCACCTGTGTGCGATCTATTTGGCCAATATCCACGTAGTTATATTTTTATTTATAGATAATTCTATTGATAATTTAGACTTTGAGCAAAATTGATATTGAGTAGTGACCACGGGATCAGATAATCGAATTGTTCTTTTAATTCATATTCGCGTTAATTTGATGCCAGTGACAATCGCAGTGAAAGGAAGACTATTATATATACAAAGACACCTTTTACAAAAAAAACCAATCCAAGATACGCAAGTGCACCCATTTCACCACCATTCGATGTTTCACGATTAGATAATACTATAAGAACAGTACGGATATAATTGTCCCGCTATGGATAATGCCTATAGGTGACGTGTTTTTTAATATGATTTTTGCCACGAGTCATCACGGGCAGATTGTGAGCCTGTTTTTTTTTTCTAATTTTACAGACGATATCGCGGTTATATAGGCCGCTATGATGTTTTGTCCAACCTACGTAGGCGTCAGACAGATGTGTTCATTATCGTTAGACAAGGATACCATTGCTTCGGAAATATCTCGCGAACGTCCCTCTACGGGTAGGTGTCATTCGGATGATATCGGTTATGCAGGCCATTAACAGCTAGCGTCGTCGTAATCAATGGTGTTTTTTATCGAGCCGACATATTATCGCGATGCAAACTACGGAGAGTCGGGGTGCCGATGTTGTTGCTGTTGTCAGAAATTAGATTAGCTGGAAATTCTGAAATCTGCTACGCTTCCGTGCCGGCCTATCCGCGGCGAGTAATGAGCCTGTGCTAATTGCGAGCATGGCAGGCTTGACGCCAAACCGAAGGTCCATCGAGCATCTAGTGGACGTTGAAAAATCAGCCTTAAGCAATTATCATATATCCTGTATAACTTGCGACTCGGGCACAGTTGAGCTGCAAGCCATATGCCGCGAACATATGGCTTCCTAGCGGCTGGTGACGAATGCCCTCGTCGTTGATATTAGAAGCCCTGTTGTGAGCTGGTCGTCGTCGGCCAGCCCAGATTTTTTGACTTAGTCTAGCTTGGTTTCCCTCTAATCATTCACGGTGTTCGCGGTTGATTTATCCTGGCTCGTGTTTGATTATCAAACAACAGCTGTAACGACCGACTGAGCAGTGGACTGCTGAATGCTATCGGCAAATGACGTTCACAAGTTCCCGCCATACAGCCAGTAGAAATGTTCATGTCAAATTCGGTGTCTTTTAAATCGCATTCGTCACCCATACAATTGGCCCGCAACATCGAACTGTTCTGCTAGTCCTTCACCGCAAATGTATTATGGATCAATGACCGGGGGCGGGGAGCTCACCTCGTCGACGAACAACGAGATGAAATCTCCGACACAAATATTTATGCATTCTGGATGAGGAATGGTTATTTTTCATTGCTGTCTTATCCACGTCTTGTTAGAAAGATATAATTACGGTGAAATTGATAGAAACGGGATTCTCTCGATTGAATTAGGCAAACATGAACCGGGACATATTGCGCATAGTTCTCGCACACCTCATGTTTGTCACTCTCCCGAAATCGATTAAGGATAGTATTACTATAATACAATCCCGAGAGTAATTTGATTAGACTCTGTTTGTTTAACTGTGAGATCGGTTAATTTTTTGAAATACAGAGGCATTGGTGCAGAAGGGCACCGTTATGTTATATATATTTATTAAAGCTCGACAATAACATCCGAATTCCTTTGTAGCAGACGACGCGCATTCCAACAACGTAGCAGACGACAACGACGGCGTCGGACAGGAGCCGAAGGCTCCTGGCCGACGCTCATTCAACTGCGGGGAACGCCGTCGGACAGGAGCCGAAGGCTCCTGGCCGACGACCATACAACTGTGGAAGACGCGTCGGCCAGGAGCCGAAGGCTCCTGGCCGACGGCCATAGAACTGCGAAAGCCTGAAAAGAGTCACGTGTGTCGGCCAGGAGCCGAAGGCTCCTGCCGACACTCATAGAACTGCGTCTCAGAAACTCCCGTATCTCAATTTTTCCATTTCTCCAACATGTCAAAAGTAATATATCGCGAGCGGGACTAGAGTTGGCCGCTGCCCGTAGGGCAAGGCCAACTCTAGTCATTGACATTATTTCACACTCGGCCGACACCCGTCCGTATTCTAAGTGAGCATACGACAGTCACCACTTAGGAAAGTCGATTCAAAAAGATAGTGCAGCCACGAAGGGCTGCTGAGGGGTCAGTCAAGCCCTGGCAACGCGAGATCATATCTTAGATAGCAGAACAAGCTAGACACATATATATATATATATATATATATATACAGGTAGGTGGGATGGCGTTGTGGTCAGATCGCGAACGAGAGATCTCACACTTCGTCTATCACACTGGCTATATATATATATATATATATATATATATATATATATATGTATGCACCTTGCCTCCGCTACCGAGTTGTTTCGCAACTCGAGGGTATAATGGGGTTCTACTTTGATACCTGGCGTTCCGCAGCGATTGAGACAGGAAGCAACGTGGACAGTACTGCTGCGTACGGTTAGCTGTCGAGGGGGGAGGGATGCGAGCCCCAAACCAACATCGTACCAACACAATGGCTGACGGTAGATGATGGAAACGTCGAGGACTCAAGCCTTTTTCTCATTTGAGCACACATAGATGAAGCAGCACTACGCGATATCGGATTGCTCAATCGTCCTGCACCCCACCGGTCCCAAGCGCTCTCCCAGCGCAACCCGCCCGTTCCGAGTCTCTCTTTGTAAACCAGCGAACGATCAGGAGCCATAGCGAAACTGTAACATCCCCAACAACGATCTGCAATTTGAATTTGATGAATATGGATGTGTGGCTGTATGCAGCTCGATGCTAAGAGATCATCGCTTAGGCAACACAGTCAAAACAAAAGGAAACTTGCTCGTTCTGGACCACGTTCGCTATTTGACAATATTTAAGTCTAAACAGGGTAATAACCGAGTGTATAACAGCGTACTTAAGCATTGGCTAGCGTTTATGAGGCGCGTCTATTGTAGGTTGTAAGTAAAAAGACAGTTCCAGACCATCAAAATATTGCCATGAAACACAGACTTCGTATGAAGTAAAAAAGTATATATATATATATATATAAGCTCTTTTCCCGGTAGGTCGTACACTCCTCTTATGAGGCTTACCCAATGGTGTGGGAACACTATCCCCGTCCCAACGTGTAACATCATTGGACATTTCATTGTCATTTCGGCTGCGGACTCGTCATTTTCTCCGACTTCTGTCTCGTTCGTTCTACCAGACAAACACCGAAGGTCGGATTGGTCATACGAGGATTGTTGTCGGCCAGCAGCTCGTTCGCTAGGGTCTGATTATGTTGCTGAGATGGCTCCGTCATCGAGGGCTTTATCTTGACCAATCATGCGAGATAAGATAGGTAAGTGCGTGGATACTAAACGCCGATATTAGTAGCGAGCGGCCACCGCTGCCGCAGCAGCGACAGCCACACGTGCGCTTGCCGCCGATGAGATCGTTTACATTTTGCTGCTGCTGCTGCTGCACCCGTCGCCGTAGACCTTACAGCGGCGACGGCAGAAACAGCAGCAGGAAAAAGCAGCTTGGCGAAATGTTCTTAGCTGCGGTCTTCATTAGCATGTAAAGCTTCGTTGCGTTGGACAGCGTCGTCGAATTGAGTGTCGACTTTGCCAAAAAGCGATTCGAGCCATCCGCGATATCGAGTGAATAGTTTCGAGAACGAGCTGGCTTCCTGCAGCCAGTGTTGCAGTGTTTACGCTTGACGTTGCCTTCGTCACTGTTGCTGCTGCTGCTGCTGTTGTTGTTGTGTGATGTCGTCGGCGTTCTCTAAACTCCCCTCGTGCTGTCTATCGATATGCTCATTGGCCATCATCGGCAGCTAAGCTGTGAGCTTAGCGTTCCGTGATGGTGACCAAACACACCGCGAGATATGTTGTGCATACACTTTCGGTATGCATTGGTTAGGCTGACTACCAATTTATTAGTAGGCGTTTTAGTGTGAGAGTAGTTCGCTGGCGGAATCAGAAATGCAGCAAAATTAAATGGATTTAATTCAAGAGTAATTCAAACGCGAACGAAATGAAAGTAACTTGACAGTAATTTCAGCTGCCCTATAAACGTAAACATTTTTACGGTGAGGCCACGCGATCAATGCATTGGGAGTGGGATCTAGACGCTGTCGAATCACGTTTTCAAAAAATGGTTCCACACTTCCTTGCCTCTTCCCTGCCTCTGCCAAAAAAAAAATGGGGAAATCATTCCAACTCGAAATGTGAACGGATGACATGTGAACCTTTTTTTCCACCTAATAAACAAGTCCCCGATCGCCCTGTATTGGTTTATCTATGTGGTTTTTTTGTGATGTGTATTTAATCCGGGACAATATCATTTGTAACCGGCACTCGAACAGATGCCCAACAAACTATTGGACACGCGCACACAGATCAGCCTTGCGTCGTGCAACAGTTAATATCAAAGTAGAAATAGCATCAACAATGATGACGACGACGGTGGCGGCGGCAGCAGCAGGAGCAGCCAGAACAATGACATCAAGTGGCGCCGTGCGCGAACGCAGCAAAAACGAAGCCGGCAATTGTTGTCATTCATTTTGTGTGTAATACACAATACGATCGAGAAATTTTAAGGACCAGGCCTGCGCCTGCAATAATGGATCAGGCATTGTTTCACAGGAGCAGCAAACGAACAAGCCATCATCCATGACTCTTCAAATTTTGTGGTCCTCGGACGCGGCCGCTGCCGGCCGCTGTTCCTACCTACGCCGCTGCAACCACCGCCGTCGCCACTGATTTTGCTGTTGGTACTGCTGCTGGTGCTGCTGCCACAGACCAAGTTAGACGTCACCGACGCCTCCGCCGAGAGAGAGATATCGTCCCTGCCTGCTTGGCACGTTGCGGCTAGCCAGCTCTTCTTCGTTGCCGCTTAGTGCCGCAGCAGCGTGCGGATGACTGTGCGTCCCGTTCGAAAAAACGCTCTCATCATCATCTGCTTTGGCTGCCGTTGACGGCCCTGCTGCCGCTGCTGCCACCTCTGATTTCTTTTGATTTTTCAGATCTTCATCATCTGAACGCTTGATCGCCTTTCGCTGCCGCTGCCGCCGCCGCCGCCGCCGCCGCTGCCTTTTCTGTTGATGCTGTCGTGGACGTTGCCCATTACAAAGCGTTGTCTTCGAACTGCTGATGAGCGACGCCATTTTTGCTGATTTTGATTCCCCCCCTCCCTCTCTCTCTCGGTCTCTCTCTTTCACAGACACACACATATACACTCTCTCACTACGCGTACTATGTCTCAATCTGTTTTTTATTATTCCTCCCTCGTTGGCGGCTGCGTATCGAAACACGGGCCAACCAGCCAGCCAGCCCCATTCGCTCTAACCGCGCTGCTCTAAAACTGTTGCTGCTACTGGAGCTGACTCTCGGGAGCCGCTTGGCAGCGGAGTTGGCCGTTTGTTATAGGTGGGTTTTTTTTTCATGCCATTGTCGCTCCTGTTGTTACCGCAGTTACAGAAGGTCTCGGCGACGCCGACCACGCCGTCGTCGTCGTCAGCAGCCGCCGCCGCCGCCGCCGCCGCCGCCGCTCAACCATCCTGATTGAGCGAGGATCTTTGCGATCGATTGAAGTGTGATAAAATGGCTTTTAATGCCAAGTGCGAAAAACAAAACAGCAAATCATCACAGCCGATTCGAGTTGACGAACGCTGCCGCCTGCCTCAGCGATTGATGATGACTCTGATCATGGTGCTAATGCTGATGACGATAATGGTGATCTGAGTCGATGTCGGTGCGAAGTTGTCGAACAGTAGTTGTTGTTGTTGTGGCTGCAGCCTGCCTGTTTAGCGACGGCTTGCTCGTATCTATCGCTGACTCGGCTTCAAAAGCTGCACAGATCTTTCGTGCGAGCCACTGCACCGGCCAGCGCCTATGGAGCGCCTTGAGTTCTTCAACAAATTCTTCCAGGTATTGGCCCATACGCTGAGACATCCAGAAAACAGCAGCACAACAGACGTTCAGCTGAAATCACTAGCATTTCACTACTCACCACAACTAGATGTACAACTAGGTGTGTGTGTGTGTGTGCGTGTGCAGCTTCCGCTTCTGCCTTCCCCGTGTTCTTCTTAGTTCATCGGCTTGGTAGTACCCGGGAGCTTGACACGATGAGGTGACGTGACGATGTGGCATGGCGTTGTTTGTTTGTCGCGGAACCTCTCTGCCATTCCTATTCAAGCTGAAACAGATCTCACCATATATGTATTGAGACAACGGTGCGGCGGGTTCATCACAGTTGCCGTTGCGGTACCCTGCTGCGGCAGCTTTTCCTGAATCACGGGGTATCACATGTGAGGCAGGTCAGATGAAGAACATGAATGGTAGTATAGAAAACGAGTGAGAGAGCGAGAGAGGCGGACGAACAAGTCGCATGTCGTACATTGCTACACTGGGACGAGCATTATCCGTGCGTTAGACACTCATGGTTCAATGGAAGGTATTGTAGCTGTATAAAAACCTGATAACTCAGTGCTAAAACATCAGAAAAAAAAAGCTACGGCGATGTCTATGTTATAGTATTTAGATATAATTATCTACCTAATGGTTAAGTAAATTTTTCCGGGCTGACTCACAGCCAGCGTTTTACGTCCAGGGAACTGCGTTAGTCACTGATTCAATAGGGGGACCCTGCGACTGTGGGGATCGGACCCGCAAAGACCTACGTGTCTTCTCCGATTGCACGCGAATGCACCACCAGGCTACCAGGTTCGACAAGTCGATTCGACTTTTGTATTCCGAGTGAAAACGAACAGGGTTTCAATTTAACTTGTGTCATAATAATAATAGTAATTCTAAATACCAACAACACCAGAATCGTCGTCATTGGCAACGGACAGATTATCTCCACTGATACCAAGAACTATTAGAGGGTACCCCTTTTTCGTTGGAGAGAGAAAATCTCTCCCCCACAGATTGTTCGACGCAGCGCTCTTGTCCGTAACGTTGTAGCGACCCATTTCAGACTTAAAAATCATAGGAAATTAAATTAAACCGAGGAGACGGTGAAACCAAAGAGTGAATTGTCAAACAATCGAATATATTATGAAATATTAAACTCGATTTCAATGGATGACGGCCACGGATACTTCTTCTTGACTTACCCCCTGCCTCTCTATCGCTGACGTATCCGCTCGGTATGTCTCGCGATTTGTCATAAAATCATTGTAATATCGATGGAGAAGCGCATACGTAATACGTCGTTGGATATCGTCCGCACTCTGCTGTTGAAACGGGTGCATTTCCATAAACTTAGCATAAAGTTAATGGTAGGTGTCTCTCGTTTGAAGAAAATTTACTCCTCTCAAACAAAAAAGAAAGGAAAGAAAAATCATAAAGTCGAAATGTTCAAAATGTTTTGTTGAGTATATTTGTGCTTTATATTGGTTAGATGGACTGGAATCCTTATGACTATTTTTCGTGAAGGGTGAACTTCGAATTTTCAACTTAAGAAACATAATTTTCGGTGGTTAAGTTGAGCAAGAGCGATCTAGAGATTAATCAGTTGTTCGCGTTAAGAGTGTACTAAGATAGATAGGACAAGAGAGGGAACTGATCTCCGGTTAAAGATTTCCATGAAGTAGTAGTTGAGCTCCTTTCCAAGTTTCCAAACCTTATACTAGACTAGAATACGAAAATGAATTAAGCATCAGGCGCAAACGATTTCATGCAACCTCCAGTCCTCTCTCCCTCCCTCCCTCTCTGTGGATTTATATATATACATATATATATATATATATATATATATATAAATATAAATATGTATATGCGTATAGTATTTTACAATACATAGAGAATGATGATGAAGAGATCAGCGAGCGGTGGCTGTCAACGACCCGTCCAATGGACGGACGGACGACTACAACAACGGGCTGCCCTCATCCGTTCAAGTGCGACAACAACAACAACAGCAGCAGCAGCAAAGACGACCTGAATAATCCCGAACGGAGCAGTTGTTGTACATATTAAAGCACAGAGGCTACGAAACGCGTTCTCTCGCTCATTCCCTCTCTCTCTCTCTTTCTGCTTTTTTCTCAACGTTCCTTCCATTGTAATCGCCTAATTCTGAATTTCTGAAGACAGCAGCTAGGCAGACGGCACGAAAGTCTGCTCCGGTAACGTTGGCCAGGCGGCGGCCGCCGAGCGCCGCGTCGAGTGACGACGACGACTCACGGCTCGACGAGTCGGAGTGGCGACTGTAAGCAAGTGGAAAATGCGCCGAATTATTTCCATGTATTTATTATTATTATTATTATTATTCATCTTATTGTTGTGTTATTATGAATCCACCAGTGCATTCGCTTGATGGGTTGCCGCTAGCTCGGAGTTTCGCCGGCTCCGCCACAATTTTATTCTTGCTGCTGCTGCTGCTGCTGATAATGTTGCTGCTGCTGTTGCTGTTGTTGTTGCTGTTGTCGCTCATCGCCAATTTCAAGTTTGGTTTGGCTGGATGTGGTGTCCACGATTGTCAGGTCATTCGTTCGTTCGAAGACAGCAACAGCGACGCGGGTTTGTCTCTCAATTTTTTCGTAGGAAATTTCCGAAATTTCACGTAAAGCTGCTGCTGCTGATGCCGCTGCCGCTGTCATGTTTGTCGTCGTCGTCGTTGTTGTCTGTTGCTTTTGCCACTTCTGGAGTCGCTATTTTGTGCGGGCTGTTCGTCAACTATAACATGACGCCGGACTGCCTATGCTAGCGAGGGACGAGTCGTCGAAATCAATGCGGCCGCTGAGGCAACAGCGGCAGCAGAGATGAATACAAAACATGAAACTTCATCAACAGCGAAATGACGAAACAGACTAAATAAGCAGCCAGCAGCAGCAGCAGCAGCAGCCGAATACGAAGAAGTACGAACAGCAGTAATGGCAACAACCACCACAGCAACAGCCACAACAACAACCACAACAACAAAATTGTATCCTTCCATCTTTGACTGATAGAGACAGAATTTCGATGACGCTGACCGATCGCGAGCTGGTATCGTTAGATGCATTATACGTTAATCATGTATCGCCTATATGGCTCACGAGGAGTCATCTACAGTTAACATTGAAGTCAAAAAAATGCCAGCCTAAATCAAGAAAAGCTTGTTATCATTTGTTATTTCGAGGATTGTCAAAATCGGTTCTGAGTTTAGTCACTAAGAGTCCGACACTACCAGACAAATAGCTCAGTGTGAGGGCTGGTGTTACCATGCAGGATTTACCTTTAACCTCTTAAAAAAATATTCGAGGATTGTATGAAGAAACTTGCACAGATTGCACATATAGCACCTATGTATTCTCAAGCATTCATACTGTTATTCTATACAGCAGCATCCACCGTCTATGTTGTACAGGATCGTGAACACTCTTCAAAATCTCTTCCTGTCGCTTTCATTTGAGAGAGTGAGCGAGAGAGAGAGAGAGATGGCTTTGAGCAGCGAGAGCGAATGATGATTATTTTAATTGTGTTAACTCGTCGCCCATCTCTCGCCTCGCTTAATCATCACCCTGGCCCATACGACCACCAGTCGCAGCAGACTTTGCTGGTCTGCTCCGGCTGATACCAACACCCTCGCAACACAACACCCCCCCCGCCCGGCCGTCCCGGGGGTAACCCCGTGCTACAAACGCCTTTCGCATTTCGGCCAGCGCCTCTATGGGCTGCGCGGCGCTCATAGTTTGAAGACAATATTCAAAGCAGTGTCCCACGGCGCCCCTCACGGCGTTCACACCACCCCCCAGACCAGACAACGACGCCTTCGGCTCGGTTGAGGTTAACGAGACACCGACTCTCATTAATAATAATACTAACAACCTCAACCCCGACTTAACTTCGAGAGTGTCGTCGGTCAGAGGCAGGGGCTAGGGTGAGAGGACTAGTATCAGGGGAAAAGGAAGAGATGCACTGGTCTTTACCGCTACAAAGCCTCCAATGTTGCAATGTTCGCTGAGTGACGGCACGAAGTAGCACCAACGACGAACGCTTCCTTAGCGAGGGGTGGTCGGGGGCGACACGCGAAACGTAGCTAGGTCGCAGGGACACGAACGGTGGCAGAGCGTAGTTGCGGGTGTCGCCACTCTCTGTCTGTCGTTATGTGTGCGGCCGTCCTTGTGGCAAAGCACGAGACGGCTGCGTGATGAACAGTAGCGGCAGCATTTTGAAGTCGCAACACGATGCTGTCGAGCGTCGGCCACTTGGAGAGACGACTGACTATCGTTGGAACATTGTCTTGGAACTCTCTGTCTCTCTCTCGCTGGTCCCTGACCAGTCTGAGGGTGGTGGTGATGATGGCGATGATGATAATGATTTGAGTGGGTGACTACTGTTCCATCCGTTCTTGAACAAGTGAGAGAGCGAGAGCGAGAGAGAGAGAGCTAGTGTCTGTTTGAGTTTCGTTTGAGCACAACGCTGAATGGGACTAAAGAATCTGCGGGAAGGCTGAGGTTGCACGGCTGGGGACGGGACCTGGGAGCGACGTCCTGCATATCCTGTCTTCGTCTCGAAGCGTGCGCGCGCACTGTGGGCCTGTGTCCGGGCGTGTGTATGTGTGTGTCTGTGTGTGCCTCCCATGTGCGTGTTTCGCGCATGTGGGTACGGGAGGAGGACCGGAGATGCGTAGCCAGACGATGGGCGCCTGTGCAGCAAACTGCCAAGTCCTTTTCGAGTTCTCCCCCCACCATCGCCAGCGTTGCCTGCACAAACCTCTAAATACCCTCAATTAAAGCACGCTCAAGATCCGCGTAGCAGCACCAGGACATCGTTACGGGAGCATACATCCACCATTCACTTGCTCTCCCGCGCTCGGTCGCTCAGGGAAAGGATAGCGATGATTCCCACATCTAATTGCGCCGTTAGCAGCATTAAATGCTAAATGGGGATTCTACACGAGCTGTTCGCTTGATGAGATCATATCAGTCTCGAAATTGCGTGAATATGCCAGCTGAATCTCGCTGAACGAGAATGCACCCGACACCGGACGACCACCCTTAACACACCAACACGACAGGCAATTTAGTCATCCAATCGAGGGTGCGCATTGCAGACCTTTGTTTTTTTACAAATGTACAGCTGATACTCGCAATACGTACGTTTATTACACGATAACCGTGCTTGCCTATAAGGCTGAGCGTTATATATATATATATATATATATCATCACATCATATATAGATCACACAATTACGGCGATTTCGTTGCTTTGACAAAAGCCATAAACTATAAAAGTATTTAGCAACTCTATATTTTCATCCGACGCCGAGGGCGTGTCCAGGATATATATATATTGTCATATATTTTGCCCGCAGCCGGCAAGAAATATCTAGTCTTTTGATATTTTTACCTTTACTAGTGGTGCTATTGACAACCGCGCCGAGCTCGCGGGCCCTATTCGAAATTAGGTAATGTGCTGTCTCTGTTTACACCTGCGGCATTCCATTTGCCGCTCCTGATCGGGCGCAAATTTGCCGTTCGACCAATCAGCGGCCGTTATCTATTTAAATTGTGTGTTGTGGCTCGAACGCCACAACTATATTAATACGTGATTTTAGTAGTGTAAAGTGTGTGTATTATCACGTGAATTGTGTCATTTAATGAGAAATTATGAGGAGCATCGATTGTAATAATTTCTGTGGTATGTTAATTGATTATGTGATTATTAAAAGAGGTCTAGTGCTCTGATAGCAGAAATTCGATGTTAAGGAATATGAACTTCGCTTTCCCGATTGAGTGATGGAAACTTCACCCTGAACCAGCCGAATTGTTTGAAGTGGCGCTGAAGGCCACCAGCGGAGGTGATGTCGGGGAAGACGCGACCTCTGATAATAGAGTGACAGTAGAAGCCGTCGTAGACGGTCAAGTTTGTGCAATACACCCGCTGCGCGGCAGTAGCCTCCTGCTACTACCACTACTACTACTGTGTTTTTACTGACAGCCCCACTAGCGTAGACAGTGATCCCCCATTTGGTCTAGCATATACGATCAGCTCCAGACTTATTCGGTGACCGTACACGGCCCTCACGGCCAAACGCTCTCGCTACACAAACGACAACTCAGTTTGTGTACCGCTCCCTCCGTTTATCTCTCAGTCTGGTGTCGGTGACCAGGATTCGACCTTTTTTTCGGGATTTCGCTGTTGACGGTGCTGTCAATTTCTGCTCGCACAGTGGCAACCCGGTACTGTGCTACATCACGCTGCGCAACGCTGTGTCACCAACGGCAGCAGCCTACTGCCCCAAAGGTTACGGCGGCAGTATTTTAACCCCGCAGCACAGCAACCGTGGTTCGCGTTTTTACAGGCAAAGCCTAGCTACTGGTGGCTAACTGCTACCCCACTATACCGCCGACTCACTCGCGGATAGTGCCTCATCATAGTGCTCCCAGGTCGTGAAGAGCAACCAGTGCCCACGGATACCATGGCTATCGACCATAGCCCGCTGCCCAACCGGCCCGCTTCCACATCCACATCCCGTGCAGCCCCTGTGCCCACGAATGGGCCAAAAATTTCGATCTTACGCTGCAGGAGGACGAAGCTGCGTAACCGGTTCAGCGACGAAGAGTTTCAGGCCAACGGCATCGCCGCCGTGACGGAAGAGACTAAACCCATACTACGGGAGCTCGTCGCGAACATCAAGGAACGACAGGATGACATTGACTCACTCAATGAAATGATCCAGGCCCACCCAGACCTCAAGGAAGATGATGTCGAGCCGGAGGTTGACGAATGCTTCGACGTCACAGAACGGATGAGAGCCTGCTTGCGTCGACTACGAACGTTGCTAGCCGGAGATGCCAGAGGCGATGCGCTCAATTTGACCGCAACCGCCGCGTCCCAACCACCGGGCCCTGTGCAAGTGGTCATCGCTCCTCCAGCCCCGATCTTAGACACTGCGCCAGAGCCGTTCGCTGGCGAGGTGCTCAGTTTTCGGTTATGGCGTGGCCAGTTCGAGAATTGGGTCCAACGGAGGACGGCGGCTACAGATGCGGACCGATTCATCGCGTTGCTACGCTACACCAAGGGGCCGCCGCGACAACTGATCGCATCTCTGCCAGTCAGCGATGCTAATTACCGCATAGCGCTGAAACTGCTGGAAGACAACTACGGTAACAGGGATGTCGAGCGACGTCGTGCGATGACAACGCTAACAGCCATCCCGGCGGTTCGCTCGGCAACCGACGCGGCGGGACTGCGACAACTCCTGAATCACGCTCAGAGCTCGATCCAGGCGCTCGCGGGGCTCGGTATAAAGCTGTCCAGCTTCGCACTCATGTACGAGCCCATGTTGAACGACAAGCTACCGCCGACGTTGTTGTTCGAGTATGCAGAGAGCGCCCGGCGCGACCAACTCGTCCGAGGGCCCGAACCGGCGAACGATGAAGCGACCGAGATGACTGGCGATAGCGCCGCACGGCGCATCGAGTCCTTAATCGAGTTCCTGCTGCGCTACACTAACCACACCGAGAAGTTTGCGCTCTCACAGCGCACGACTCAAGCCGGTTCCACTGGTACCCACGGTAGCACCCAGCAGCAGCAGTACCATCACCATCAGCGACACTTGCAGCGTCACGATGGTCAGTCAGCCCGGTCATCGCTTCGTCATCCACCAAGGTATCCACCAAGCTACCCCGACCGCCGGGCAACCGTCGCCGCGGTCTCCACCAAGCATCAATCCATACCAGCGCCCTGCTTCTTCTGCAACGAGACATCACATCGACCATCCCAATGCAACGCGCTCAACTACGAAGATCGATGCAGCCTCGCCCGTCAAAAGAACCGTTGCCTCGTGTGCCTGGCCAGACGTCACACCGGAAGGGAGGCATGTCGCGGTACCCGGGCCCCCTGTGCAATCTGCAAGAGCAGCGAACATTATACCACCCTCCATCCACCGTCTGGAGGTGGTGTGGCCGGTACGTCGTCGACCCCGTCCATTGCCGCCGGAAGCTCACCTTCCGCGACAGTGGCTTCGATCGTAGCTACTGTTGTACCGAATCCAGCGTCGTCGACAGCAGCACCAGAACCTACCGTAGCCCCCTCGGCAACGGCTATACCGACGACGACGGTGCCTACTACTGCGTCGTCCACTGCCCCGTCATCGGCGGTCGTCATGACTGCAACTGCATACCTTGTCGATGGCAAGGAACGTCACCCGGTCCGCTTGTTTCTCGACACCGGAGCGACAACCACTCTGGTTTCACCGTCTGCCGTGGCAAGTCTGCACGACATCCTGCCAGTTGGCCAGCGCGACCTAAACATCGATAGCTTCGGGGGAGCATCGACTAACTCCACCGCAAAACGGTACTCGCTCTCTCTCGCTGGTCGTCACAACGATCGCGTCCGTGTTCAACTCGACGCATACGCGCACGATTTCAAGGTGAACCCGTCGATCAACTGTCCTCCCGACATCGCCCTGAAGATCCGTCAATTCGGCTCGGAGCACCCGCTCGCCGACTCGTACCACGTCGATGGCCATTTCACCGAGCCACCCGCCTTGTTGGTCGGCATTGACCAATTCTACAGGATCCTTCTCAAGCGTCCTCCGCGATCGGTCACTGCAGGTATAGTCGCCACCCAGAGCCGCCTCGGTTGGGTAGTAGCTGGAGATTCGTCTCTGGGCGTCGTTGACGCCAGACCAGCCTGCTACGCTGCAGTCACCACGAAGCCGGGCCGCGACATCGAGAAACTGGAAGCGCTTGGTATTTGCGACCCAACCGAGGGAGCCATGTCTGCTGACGAGAGCGACGCGCTCAAGCAGTTCTCTGACCATCTCGTGCACGGCGGTCTCTCGTATACGGCATCTATGCCTAAGCGACCGTCGGTAACGACACTTGCCAACAACCTCGACACCGCAACGCGACGCTTATCCTCGAAACGTCGTGCGCTGCTACGCGACCCAGTCGCCATCGATCAACACAACTCGGAGATCATGGCTTTCGTCAACCAACGGCCGTCGGCCAAATCATCGTTGGCCCCGTTCACCCTGTTCACTGACGCTGCCGGAGTGTTGCGTGTTCGATCTCGGCTCACACGGGGAGATCAGTTTAGTTACAGTGAGAAACACCCAATTGTTATACCGGGTGAATCTCGATTGTCTGAGATCCTCGTATTACAACACTGACACCGATTCAACTCGTCAGCTGTAGCCCCGCCGGCCAGCCGCTGTCAGAGCTGAGACCAATCGACCAGCTGAGCACCAGCACGTCCACCGCGGTGGAAGTAACTCTTGCTCATCAGCTGCGTGCATCGGTGGCCAAGCGCACGAGCTTCTCTAAGGCTCTCGCTGTTCGATGGCACCCCGAATACATTCTCCAACAGCGCTCGGCGAACGTGAACGCTAGAGTGATATGATCGACGTGGCGTAAAGTGCATCATCGATGGCTGCGACGGGCTCGTATGCAATGATGACGTGTAGTGGAAGCCGTCCTCCGAACGGCCTCCACGGGGGAGTGTCATATATTTTGCCCGCAGCCGGCAAGAAATATCTAGTCTTTTGATATTTTTACCTTTACTAGTGGTGCTATTGACAACCGCGCCGAGCTCGCGGGCCCTATTCGAAATTAGGTAATGTGCTGTCTCTGTTTACACCTGCGGCATTCCATTTGCCGCTCCTGATCGGGCGCAAATTTGCCGTTCGACCAATCAGCGGCCGTTATCTATTTAAATTGTGTGTTGTGGCTCGAACGCCACAACTATATTAATACGTGATTTTAGTAGTGTAAAGTGTGTGTATTATCACGTGAATTGTGTCATTTAATGAGAAATTATGAGGAGCATCGATTGTAATAATTTCTGTGGTATGTTAATTGATTATGTGATTATTAAAAGAGGTCTAGTGCTCTGATAGCAGAAATTCGATGTTAAGGAATATGAACTTCGCTTTCCCGATTGAGTGATGGAAACTTCACCCTGAACCAGCCGAATTGTTTGAAGTGGCGCTGAAGGCCACCAGCGGAGGTGATGTCGGGGAAGACGCGACCTCCGATAATAGAGTGACAGTAGAAGCCGTCGTAGACGGTCAAGTTTGTGCAATACACCCGCTGCGCGGCAGTAGCCTCCTGCTACTACCACTACTACTACTGTGTTTTTACTGACAGCCCCACTAGCGTAGACAGTGATCCCCCATTTGGTCTAGCATATACGATCAGCTCCAGACTTATTCGGTGACCGTACACGGCCCTCACGGCCAAACGCTCTCGCTACACAAACGACAACTCAGTTTGTGTACCGCTCCCTCCGTTTATCTCTCATATATATATATATATATATATAGAGTTGCTAAATACTTTTATAGTTTATGGCTTTTGTCAAAGCAACGAAGTCGCCATAATTGTGTGATCGTGCATTTGCGTAATGCAAACCATTGCAGAGAATTATCATGAAAATGTGCATCTGTGCATTATCTATACATTGTATCGATGTGTTTTCTATATAATGAAGCAGCTCGTTTTGTGAAAAAATCGTAAAGCTTTCTTTATAGCCGACCTTGTGATATTGGAGATTTTCTTTATTGTAGAGCAGTCTTCACCGAGCCATAGTTAGCAGGTGAGTTCATCAATTATTATTAAGTTGGATTATAAACAGGGCAATTAAAAGAAAATGGAGTTTAACAGGCGTTCGTTCCCGTTCGTACAACAAATACCGTAGTGCAAAAAGGGTCGTGGGGATACGTGCATGACTTGCAATGCTGGTTGCATCTGACATGGTGACGGCTGTTGGGGTACAGTGATAATCGGACACTTAGTAATAGAGCTGTCATGTTATGCTGCATCACTGCTTCCTAATACTCCATAGGTCCCTTGGTCAATGGCTGTATGTGTGTGTAGTAACAGCGATGATCCGACTCAAACCGTGTAGCCATGTATGTAACCCCCCCGCCCCCCCCTGTTCTAATCAGCTCTTCTTCTCGGCTGTTGTAGCCACTTTGAAGCTCAGCAAGGGCCGCCATGACCAGCCGCGATGAGTGAAGTTTCATTCATTTCTCCCATCCTCTCTCTCTCTCTCTGGTCTGCAGGATCGTCGCGCAAAGAGCAATGGCGCCCCCAGTAGCAGTCACTGTGGCGATGATGATGGTGGTGGTGGTGGTGGAGAGATCCACCGCCGCCACCGAGCCGCAGATCGAACAGCAACGCTCCGGGTTTGAGCTAGCTGCTAGTCAGCAAGAGAGCGAGTCAGTGAGGAGTCATCGAAGGAGCTCAAACCTCAAACGATACTAGCTGTTTCTTCCATCTTTCTCCACTTCTTCGCCATCTCCGTGCTCCTGCCACCCCCAGAACTGCCCCCCCCCCCCCGCCCCCCGTCATCCATGTCTCCCTTTTTCAGGCGGCAAGGATTCGAGCAGGCTTCTTCTTCTTGGCTCAGGCCGCCCTTCGTCAGGCCGACCGCTACCGCTGCTCGCCTGCCGCAGTGGCTCTTAGCAGATAGCGGCCCTCTCTAATCCCTCAAGCGCTGCTGCTGCCGCCGCCACCGCCGCCAACCGCCACCACCACCACCACTACAAGTACCTACGCGCCATAGCTACTACCAACTACAGACGATACTATACAAGATCCCGATTGCTCGCCCGACCGACCGCCTACCGCCCTGGCCTTGCTTGCCATCGCTGGGCCATCCTTCGATCTCGAGACTCGACAACGGACTCCACCGACGAGCTACTACTGATCTCAGCTCGAACAGAGTGAACGAACCAACGAACAGTCGAAGCGGAGCTGCTGCCGAATTCGACCGGCCGCCGCAGCCGCCGACGGCGACGACGGTCTTAGCTGAGAAACTAATAGCCCGTAATGGGCTACGAGTACGATGAGGACCGATGAGTCTAAGACCGAATAGGGGGTGGCAGTGAGTGGACTAGTAAGCAGGGAGCCGCTCTTGAAAGCGCTGCGACAAGCACACACACACTGTGCGCAGTGGTGCACAGTACAGTGAGCTCGACACAGGGGCCAATACGCAAGCAGTTCCAATGGGAGCTGAGTCGATGAGTTGTAGATCTTCATGAGTTGTAGATTCTCTCTCTCTTCTCTCTCACTCTGTATTATTTTTTTTCTCGCTTGTGTCCGATCATCAACGGCTCGCGCCAGCTCGTCTCAGCTTCTGTTCATGTGCCCGTCTGCGTACTGCTGTGTATGGGTGCGTGTAAGAGGAAACACAAGAATCATCGATATAAGTAGAAGATGTGGAAGACTCGAACGTAAGGTCGGTATATAAAGGGTTTCACTGGAGCTGTACACAGAAATCGACTCCTGTCAATAGACTTGGCAGAGTCGCGGAATATGAAATAAGAAAATTTGAAGGCTCCAGCGGCGTCACCGGAGCTCGAACGTTACTGGAATAAGGTAAATATGTGCCTAATTAGTGTTGCAGCACTGCTCCGATGGCCCGGGTCCCGGACAGACGCCTGTCAGCAGGCGGCCGACACGCGTTTGGGCCGATGTTAATGTTCAAATCATCGTGAAGCTCCTCTCGATTGTCGTTCGTTTTCATCATCGTCACCATCAGCGTGATCAACGGCGACGTCAACCCCATCATAGTCGAGAGTGCAATCTCTACAGCAAACAGCACCTACGGTGCAGAGTAGTACAGCCCTTTTTTTTTTTTTTAGCTCTAATGAGAGAATCGAGCCAAGTTTGAGGACGACCGCGGTCGAACGGGCTCCCCGGAGAAGCCTCTGTTTACACCCGAGTGATCCGATGAAGGCGGAAAATAATTCGTGGAAACTCTGAATAGAGTCTTACGGATATATTTTTCGTTTTTATTTTCTGTTTGATGTTAAACATTACGACATGTGAGAGGAGGAACGGTAGTGCTCTAGGAGATTGAAACCAACGTGTATCTATTGTTAACGTGACAATCTATTGTGGAGAGCGCGTGATTAGATTATTGTAATTATTGAAGAGGCATTCGAGGTACTGTGATCCACTTAAAAAAAAAATGAAGATGACGCATTGTGTCGTCTGCGTATACATATTGGGCTATAGAATTCTCCAATAATAAAAAGTGCGCGGAGCGTTACATATAATCCCCTTTGACATGTCCCTTTTAGGCTCAGTTTTCGCTTTGAAAAACGTAAATATTATCAAACTATTTTATGTTACCAAGCTTGGAAAGTTTGCCGCCGTCCTTAAACTCCACTGTTTTCAGGCACGTACATGGAGAATCGCACCCGCCGCCCTGTTCCTTGATACCACACTCGCTAACACTTCCTACCTTGTGAGTTTGTGTGTGTGTTTATGAGCAATGAGAAGATTCCCTTGCTGCATCTTGGTTGCTGCGTACAAGCTTCGCCCTTGGGCATCGAGCTCTGAGCCTTCGTCTCCCGCACCCTTCGGTGGGGAGTGGGGCGCTTTCTTTCTCTCTCTCTCTCTCTCAGTCTGACATAGTCTCCTGACGGCACACATCACGACGTAGTGAAGGAAGACGCGTTGTCCTGAATTCGTTCCTCCATAATCTTCTATGGCTATATTAATGAGCGCGTATATGTTCCTCCCGTACCAACGGTACACAGTCTTTCTTTCGTTGCAAGCGAGATTGTGTGCTCCACTACCCTGCGGTGTAAGAGGGGGTGGCGTTCTCTGCGTAGCGTCGTCTGATTGAAACCGCTGCCACCACCGCCGTCCATGCAGCACAGATACATCCAAACATCCGCCCACACGCACATGCATAGAGCATACGTACGCACAGCACACAACACTGGCCCCGACAGTGGCCGCAGCAGCGGCAGCAGAACTCCACTGCGGCACGGTGCGGCTCCGAACAACGAGGACATTTTTCAATTATTTTTATGCCCTTAACCCTAGCGTCATTTATCACCAAGCCCAAGCGTGACTCCCGCGAAGCAACGAGGGGAGGGGGCAGACACCGCTGCAAGGAAGCCCTCCTCCTGCAGCGAGGAACATAAGGGTGCAATGGAACCGTTGGTCGGAAGGAGCTCCTGGAGAAGATTGGAACCGTCTGGCTACCCTTTCGTGCGCAATTACTGTAATTATCGTCTTGCCTTCGCCGCGCGAGGTCTGAACATCCGGGGCTGCTGCTGCAGCAGCCCACAAGGCCTCTCGCAGACATCGATAAAGCTAGTTGGCGCCAGAGGCAGCAGCAGCAGCATCACCAGCATGAACGTCTGTGTAAGCCTCATGGAACAGGGTCTGCTTGCTGTACAGTATTTTTCCGTCTGGTTTCTCTTCCTCGACCCCTTCTCACTCTCTCTATCGAGAAATACTAGTTTAAACATACTCTGCAGCCTCATCCCGTGATCCGTGTACCCGTTCGTAAATGCATATACGTATCGTACATATGAACTAAACAGCTAACGCCATTATGACAACCCAGCTCAGGGTAACGAGATCGAATAACTCGAATATAATCAAAAACCCTTATATTTTGCATATAAGCGGTGGGAGAGTGGGGTGATGACTTCGCAGTTGACCAGAGCACCGACTCCTTCGATAACCTTAGCCTAGGTAGGTGCGCAGGGTTGACATCCTTTCAGTGGAACAGTTTGGACATACGCCAGGAGAGTACGTTATTGATGAGGAAGGGTGGACTTTTCACGAAAAACACGCTGTAAACAATCACCCAAAAAAGTGGTGGAGACAAAAACCTGCAGGCATATACACGTAGTAACTTGCTAGCATGCATCTTGTTATCATCATTTCTGCTGAGACTTGAAACACGAAACAAAGGTAATAGAATAAACAGTCAACATTTCCTTGTCTATATTCAAGCAGAGAGCGAACGCGCTCGGCGTGTACCTTGTGCGTATCGTCGGGAACGACCACACATAGATATTCGTCGCCGTGAAAATCATGAAATTACTTTTCAATTGGCGCGTTTCCGCCTGATATCGCGCTAGAGTTACACGGTATGTGTTACTTAGCACGAGGAAAATTCGACTTGATAGAGGATACAGGGAGAAATTCTCTCGCAATTGTCAGTTAACGACGTCACGAGCGGATGCGAGACGTAAACTAAAAAAAATAACAGCAGAAAAATTCACACAGGTAAATAGCGACGAGTCGTTAATCTTGAAATGTTTCGTAAATATATAATAAAAATAATAATAATACTCATCTTACTTTTAGACTCTCTGTGGCTTAATTTTAAAGAAACAGGTTGACTTTTGCAGTGGACAGCGAATCCGATGGAACGTCTGACAAATGTTTTACTAAGCATCTCGTACTTAGTCCTCTCTCGTGTGATTAGCAATGCCTAAGATTTTAACATCAACGCATCTGGAACATCAACGAGAAACTCATGCTGGAACATGGGTTTCCGGGAAATCGCAAGCCGCTCTAGATCTAAATCCGGCTGAACGAGGAGTGCCCAATAGAAACCTTACCTAACCACGCTGGCTTCAAAGGAAGTTGCCGTGTCAACTTATCGATACAGTTTTGAAAGGAGGACTTTAAAACGGACGCTTATATCTCTGGTTTATATAAGTTCACAGGCCAAGACTAATCCGTTGGTTGTGAAACACAACACAGAGAATGCTGTACAATAAATAAACAACAAAGTCGTAAACAAATTGTCACACATAACACACCCACTACATTCTACACAAATTTTAATGAATATATATATATATATAACTTCGCTAATGAAGTTTTTTCTTCAATCCTGCCCCAATAAACCTCTCCCTCTCTTTTTTTCCATATGGGAGTGGATTTTTACATCTTAATCGCGCTTGTTATTATTTTCTGACTACATCACTGCAGCCATCACAGCAGCTGTGTGGCTCACACAACGTAAAACCAAGCGTTGGCGATGGTCGGGTAGCAGATACACACACACACATACATATCGTCCGGCCAAGCGGAGAAGCGATCCTGTTCTTCTCGTATTATACACGCACTATTGCGGCTCCGGCAGACCCCACCGCTCTCGGGCTACAGAGCTATGATCGAGACGGTAGGAAACCAAGAACAGAGATCCTGCCTCGTCCGGACTTGCCTACGACCGCGGCAAGCAGGCTGATTTGAATAAGTATTGGCGTACAGAAAGGGCAAAGGGGTTCGGCCGGGGGGGGTTGGCGCTCGCTGCCTCCGCGCCACTATGTGTCCTTACCACGTTGTTGTGGGCCTGTAGCGTGTTCTCCCGTTGTGGTAGTCGTTCTACTACTGGTCCTGTGAGAACAGCGAGAAAAGACCAAGGTGGGGTTTGGGGGTTGGTGGGCCTTCGTGACCCAAGCGTCCCAGCACCGCTCCCTGCCAGCCGCTTGAGCTACTCGCCGCTGGTCTGTTCCTGCGCGGGTCTCGTGTCGGTCTCGTTGCTCTACGCTAATTAAGATGTAGATAATAGTAGATATTCTCTCGCCCCAGAAGACACTCAAGTCCCGTAAGGCTCCTCGAGACCTCCGTCGAAAACTGCTCAAGGCTCGATGATATCCCCGCGACGACTGAGCCGCCAAGACCTCACCAGATGAAACACAGACACGCAGGAACTCGACGAAGCCCGACTTGTAGGTATAACGGTTATTATATAATGTGCTACTGGACAGACATTGGGAATATTGATTTGGCAAGAACAAAATGCCAATTCGTATTGTTTTGACAGTGACATACATTCATACGAATAACATTTGATATTGTAACATAAATACAATATTTGTACACATGAGCTACCCGACTGCATGATCAGTCAGTCGTTTTACCTGATCGATTTTGCACCATGGCATTGAAAGCAGCCTTGAGGAGATTTTGTACGTCTTGACAATCTAAGTTCTTCAGAAGAACATGGCTCTCTTCACTCTCTCTCACTTGGAACGATTGAGATTAGGTGTACAACTCTGTGGTTGCGGTGTGTTTAAGGTGATAGCTGTCAAGTTGTACCACTTGCGAGCGGCTGTTTGCGTAAACTGGCCGGCGTCTATGTGAGAGGCTTTTATATAATTAGTACCTGTCGGAAACGAATAATTCACGTAGTTCCTTGCTACTGAGATTAATATTATCCTGGGCATAAAAAAATCTTCACGGTAATATATTAATGAGTCATGCGGTAAGGATGTACCGGGAAATACTCCGATATAGCTAAAAGTTTGCGATGAATATTTATTTATCTGAAAAGGCACAAAAACAATATGGAGTATATAGAATGAGACAACAGACGTTTCACTATATAATAATAATAATAATAATAATAATAATATAATAGTACATGCATACTCCGCTCTGGCTAGGAGAACAACTTCACCTGGGTGCGGGGCCGATGTCGAAAAAATTGTATTTCTCATGGTGCCTTATTCAGCCCAGGTTGTTTTTGTATTAAAATACGAAAAATTATAAAGTCACTTGTACTACCAATAATAGTAATAATAATAATAATAGTAACAACAATAAGACATTCGCTCGCACTTGTTATTCTGACAGTAAGCTGTACGGTGACACACCCCCAGAGATATCGACGCTATCCGACATCTAGAAGTACGATCTATCAGTGAAGTGGCACTAGTCCGGGTTGGTCGTCTACGACGCTTCTTCTATGCCTCTCTGTTCTTCCTGTTGGCTGGTTGGCTGGCTGGCTGGCCGGCCGTGGACCCAGCAGCCACTGTCCAGCGGGGTGTACTGGGGCCCATAGCAGTGCTGCGACCGCTGCAGCTGAGACGGCACTACCACTGCTTGCCGCCGGGCTGCAGCGACTGTCCGCCTATCTGCTTGGCTACTGTACGACTGCTACGAGCGTCTAAAAACGCAATTTAAGTTTATGCAAATAAGGCCAATAAGGAGCATGGAACGCGGCCCTGACGAGGGACTGAGGCAGGCATTGGGGAGAGGTCTCTTTTAATCAGTTGGGACATTTTTGTAGATCTACGTAGAGTTCGTATGTCTGTCTGTCGGTCGGTCTGACCGTGTACAGACACGAGAAGGAGCGGAGTGTGTGTGAGCGAGAGAGAGAGAGAGATAGAGAGGGGCATGGTCTGACGACGAACACCGGCTAAATAGCTCAACGCACGAGAGTATAGTGAACGAATCTAGACGAAACGCTCGCTAAAGAGGACATCGGAGCTGCTGCACCCTGCCCCGAGCGCTGCCCCTCAAAATAGTAGACACTGCTGAGCCGGTCGTTCAGGTTGGTCAGGTTGGCGAACTGGAGAGAGAGAGAGAGAGAGAGTCGGTCTCTGGCCATCCATCCAGCTAATTAGTGATTTCATGCTTACCGAGTATCGGGTACGAAACAGATAAAGGGGAGGTGCAGGGAGACATTCGCGCCACGATGGCGGATAGCGTGACGCCCCCAATGGTGTACACATGTTTTGAGTGGTTTAAATTCATCGAGGTCACTGACGATGTATGACGTTGTACGCCGTCATCGTGCCTCTTCATGTCTGTCAGATCTTGTATGTATATATATATATATATATTTATATATATATATATATATATATATATGCTTAGTCGAATCAAATCGTGGAGCCTTATAGGCAAAACGTGTTGTGATCAATTTGTAGATATAAATGAGGTAAGATGGGAAGAAGCGTTTGGCGAGTCAGTCACTTTGAGTATTGCAGTCAATCAGAAACAAACAACTAATAGGCGCCGTTTCGAACTGTAATGCGCAACCGTAAAAAACGTAGTTGTTTTCAATACATTGACAGTTTGCGTGGCCTGATACATTGTGTAACCGTATTTACAATTTGTAACGTTGCCTTGATATTTTATGATTAAACAATCCTTAGAGGTAAAATGTGTAGTTACGTTGGAGCGTATATGGGCAAGCTTTTAATCAGGGGCAACAGTACCTTGGTTGTTCATTATTATCCAACATATTAGACATTGTCAATTCCACGATTACACAACATATGCGTAGATTCTCAGTACTGCTTATCATTCTTTTTTTTTATAATTAGTTTTAGTATTATTATTACTGTATATATATGTGTATAGAGCTAAAATGTTTGCACACACTACAGCACAACGTATACGACGTAAAATACTAATTTAGTTGACAATGTCTATGGACGTAGAATGGACGTGCATGCGAAATTCACCGAAAATTTGTTCAACGTTCAGCGCCATCAGCGAGCGAAACGTGTGTGTACTGTCAGGCGTACTCAGCACTGCTGAGCTGCGGTGTCCGGGAGTTCAATTTTGCCGTAATATTGAGTTTTTTTTTCTTCAATTTAGCCTCCTCATTCGATTCTTTTTGCGCTGCCCCGCCCCCCCCCCCCCTATCACAACCCCCGCTGACCCCCAAATTCATTCTCACGCGATTGGTGTCCTCTTCCCTCGAGGAACTCTGAGCAGGAATAAACGATTCCAATCTCAGAATATTATAAAGATAATATTTAACGCTGTAAGTATTCGAAGCTTCGTTGCTGCCGACGCCATATAGCAGCAGCGACTCGTGTCATCATCAACAGTTATTTCATGACAACAAAACACACATCTCTTCACAGACACAGTCATATATTGATGGTATATATATATATATATATATCATATATGGACGCTGCTCTCCTGTGTGGCAGTCGGCTGCTGATCAACAGCGCACAGCAATGCTACTTGTCTCTGTTTCAATTCATCTACGGTGGCGGCGGCTCGGTGTCCGCTGCGTCATCAGTGTTGACGAGGATGACGAGCATCGCAACGCGACGGCACCGGCGCTGACTGCGACAGGTCGCGTCTCCGCCTGTCCCCGTTGGTGGTACTGCTTCTGCTGCTGCTGCTGTTCGTGTCGCCGGCGGCGGCGGCGGCGCTGCTGGTGGTGCTATATGCTATCTGCTTTCTAACGTAGCGTTGCGTATCACCGCCAGCCTCCATGATGCCATGTTATGGCGCTAATGCGCCGGTGCTGGTTTACGGTGCAGACGGTGTATGCATGTTCCAGTAGTGATGTCTCCCGCTGCCGACAGCTATCTCTCTCGTTCTCTCTCTCATTGAGCTGATCGGTCGTAACCAGCAGTTGTCGCCTGCTTCAGTCGCGTGCACGTTGCTTGCCGGCCGGCCGGCGGGGACGCGGCGGCTGTCCTGCTGTCGCTGGCGATGGATGCTGACGAGGATGACGGCCGGTGAAGCGACTCCTGCGGCCCTGTTTTCGCGTCAGACTGCCACACAGGAGCGGCCGACTGAAAACCGCAGCCGTTAGCAGTCTTTCCGCGTTGTCGCTGCAGCCGCCACACCACAGCGTTTGGAACCAGCCGCAACCGTCAACCAGCCAACCGTTGGTCGCGTTGGAGTCATAGCTCGCCCGCGCCAGGCCACGTTTCACAGAGACCTACACACGGTCACATATAGCACACACACAACAACAACAGTTGTCAACAGGAGCAGCTCGACGCGTTGTCTCTATCCCTCTTATTCGTCCTTTCGCTTGAACAACTTCTGCTCGCAGCACGAGTACGGCTACAACTGTCACCATTGCTGAACGATTGCACTTGTTGCTGCTGATGTTGGTGTCGCTGTTGTTGTCGGTTCGGTTGCCAATGCTGCTGCTGCTGCTGCTGCGAAAGGAAATGTGGTATAAACGGCTACCACTGCTGCTCATCTGCGTCATAGCTCACCACAGCGAAAACGCGGCCGGTGGTGGCCCCAGCGGTGGCAGTAGTTGACGCATTTGACGTGCTCCCGCAGAATAATATGGAGAGAGAGAGAGAGAGATAGCGAGAGAGGGAGAGAGATGGCTCCGAACAGAAGCCAGCGATGGGTTGGCCAGGTTGGCTATAGTGGGGCGTCGTCGTCGTCGTCGCCGAAACCACCACCACCACCGCCGCCGCCGCCTAATTCCAATTGACGATGTTGACCGCCTGATGTCTCTCAGCTTCACTTTGCTTTGCCGCCGCCGCCGCTGCTGCTGTGGCAGCCGACGGTGGTGGCGGCGGCGGTGGCCCACAACGCTGCGTGGTGGCCAGCGGCTGCTGGATGATTCGACCCGTTCGTTCTCATCTTGGGCGAAACGGCCGTCACGTTGTTCATCATTGCCGTCCATCGGTGGACAGCAATGTCGGCTGGACAGACTTTAGCCGAACGGCTGACCAACAAGCGGGGAGACGGATACGGGGTCCTGTCCGCTCCCCCCCGACGAATTATGGATGTGGATGCTAAAGCGGACTGCTCAAGCGTTTCGTTTGCAAACGCAGATATAATAGATGGATGGATTTAACATTCGGGCGTGTTCTGTTCCTTTCTGACCCCGCTAACGACTACTGTAAATGTACCCGAACAGTGAGCGGTCGCCGGATACCTCGACGGAGAAGTTGGCGAATTTCAAACGAGAAATTAGCTGAGGTCTAAAGTTTAGGAGCAAAGGAGAACGTTGCGATTAATTGAACATATCTCAGAACAGTCGGTGATGATACCCCAACAAGAATGGGCCACAAATAGCTCACGGTGAGATTCACTGCCAGAGAAAATCTCTTTTTAACTGAAATTGTAACTGGCACGTGGAACGAGGTCGAAGTGATGATCGTGTCTGGTAGACTCCAATTAATATAGACAATAAAGCTTTGCAAAGTTTTTTACCGGTCATGATAGTGTCACGTTCATGGCGATAGAGGCGCCAAAGACAACAGATTTGCAAGAGCCAAACGAGACATGTGCTCTGTAAAGAACGAGTGAACGAGAAGAGCACATGACAGATTGTGGTCATAGTGGCTCCCTCTATGGTCATGGCGCAAAGCTCACCGACAGGGCATACGGGCAAGACTGGTGGCGCCAGCTGGAGGCGCTTAACGAAAAGTTCATCTCGAATAGATCTAACTGGCCACATCTAAGAATAAGAAACAAATGGATATGTAATTTTTGAGTACTTGCAGTTATATATATATATATTTATTTATATATATATATATATATATATATATGATAGCTCAAGCTGGTACAACTTAGCAAGATATTAGACAAGTGATATACTAATAAACAAACCTTTTTAGCTAGTGTACATGAAGAGCAATTTCTTTTGTGGATATTTTAGCAACAACAACAACAACCTTCTGCCATACATTTTTATAGCCTGCCCTATCCTTTTTAGTTGTCGAAATCAGAAGCCTTTCTTCACCTTCAATGCGTGCACAGTCACAACGAACGTTTCCCGAATGATTTAATTAGGTTAGTTTTTAATGCAGAGTTTTGTTTTCAAGCCTCGCTGGCAGCCGATTAAGTAATCCCTAATTAACACGAGGGATTACTTAATCGGAAAAAGTAGGCTATAAACAGTTATTGATCACAGAAATTTGTTTTTTTGTTCTGTGATCGATAACTGTTTATAACTTTCGGGTTCAAGTCGCCCTATGACAACTAGCCTTTATTAGCCCAACGTATCTATCGATTTATCAACCTTACTGAGATGTCAAGAAGGCTATTGACATGGATCTGATTCTGAATCGCCTCTTATTTTGGGTGCCTAGAAAATCCAGCACCACAATCTATAAATTTGCGAAGGTAGTCGTACGTATAGAGGTCGCATTTACTATTGCCAAGCCCATAGAGAAGATCAACAGGAGGTCAAATCACTCGGTGCCCGACCTATAACAAAAGGGTTACATGCACATGTGACATACAGCCCTCACTCCCCCGGCACGCAGCAGATAAGCTCAACAGACAGAGGTAACCGCCCCACAAAGCGAACGCGTTAGTGCTACCGAGGGCTCGTTTCCATTGCCGCCCACATTTGTCTTAAAAAGCGAAAGAAGTGCTTTGTTTCTCTGTGCGCTTCAGGACGAACATGGCCTGGCGTCCTTTTGTACTAGTGTCTAACCCGAGGGAACTCCTCTACCCCGCCCCCGTTAACGGCTTCCCATAACCGAGTCGTCGCATTGGCTCGAGAGAACGGAGTATCTTCGCGATCGGCCAAGCCAACATCAGTAGCCTCGTAGACCTCCGTAGATGACAATCAAGATCCTCCTCTCGTATCCAAATCACTGCCAGTCAGAGATATCTGACCCGGGTAGGGATCGGCGACCGGGCAGCTCGGCCCCGCCTGGCAGCAGGCGGCAAGTCGCAATGTGTGAAACCACATAGTACTGCGAGAGCAAATCGGGGAACGAGGGATCCAATTCTTTGGTTGACTGTATTGAGCAGGCAACGCATGTCTCGACACACCCTGTCGGCAGGCTGTTGCCCCTTTTCCCACACAAAATGGTCCCTTTATCCATCGGTTCAGCTGAGATTGTGGAGTTGGGGAAAAATAGCAACGGTTCGGCCAGCAGCCACGAAAAACCACGAACGAGAGATCGAGGGAAAGGAGTCTTTGCACAGCAGCAACAGCAGCCGTCTTGCGTGGCAGTGTTCATTGCCGGCTAGTGATTGGGGGGGGGGGGGGTAACATTCGTATCTCATTGGGCTCGATCTCGTACAAGGCAGTCACTGCACAGAACTGAGCGTGCGCGTCTGTATGCCCGGTGGCCACTAAGAACAGGCGGTACCACCATCACCATCGCTGCTGCTGTTGCTCCAGCAACAGCAGCAGGAGCGCCAGCTAGAACAAAACTAGAGAGCACTACCGCCTTGTATGAGATGGGACCTATGAGCTTGACGGTGAGGGCGAGGCTATGTAAAAAATTACCAGTTATTTATGGGCTTTTGTTCCACTAGTGCTGTGCGGTATGGCATGCTTTGGTGCCGGCGGCGAGCGCTTGGAGAAGGTGTTCCCCCCATTCGGAGGAGGGTAGTCGCTCATTGTGCGCCGTCTTTACGACCGGAGCATGTGCTGCAGCGCACTGACTCCAGTCCACAGTCAAGCGGGGGAAAGCCAAGAGGGGAATCGGAGGAACCTGGAGACCCAAGTCAGCAGTGGCAGCAGAATCATCAGCCTTGCTTTCGAGTACTTCATGTATTCACCCTGCGACCGAGTCGATGTTCGTCGCAATGTAATCTTGCTTACTTGCACCTCGGTGATGCTGCTGCTGCTGCGATACACGCTTAGAGGTTTAGAGCGCCTGCGGCTCTGATGCTCTCTCTCTCCCTAACCGAGCGTGCTGTTGTCTGCGGCCACTGTAACGAGCGGGCGAGCCCGCAACCCTTTTATTTACATCGTTACGCCAGTTTAGTCCACCCCCAACTCGTGGACAAGGCGACGGGGATTCTGCGGAGGAGATGGCCTCTGATGGTCGAGGTCGCGGGTATCGTTAGCATATGGTGAAGAGGAGTGAGCCCAAGGCACAAAACCACTCTGTGACCACGATCGTGATTTACTAACATGGCCATACAATTAGGTGACTTGCAAGCGATATACATACATATATATATATATATATATATATATATGTCGAAGCCAATAGCCGCCAACGCAGAGCGAGCGCCTGATATGGCGACAAACTACCGTGCACATAGTATAAATGATTATAGGAATGCTACAGAACTCGTAATACAGTAAGCACAAAGGTTTTTTTCTTGACCTTCATCGTGTACTTTTGGTGAAGAAGAAATTCATCCCTCAAGCACCATATCAGCCTAATACAAAGCAAGTACTGGTGAAACACCCAAAGCTGGATGATAACCCGACAGTGACATGAGGACGCGATAGCTCATTCACCAATCATAGACATTCGCCGAAACGTCTTTCAATTTTTGATTGCTTAGGGATTGATAACCAGCATATATTGTTTGACAGATACGCGAATGCAAGGAGTTCATCATCGTTGAGCATTAATTACTGCCACAGTGTGTGCCATTTTAAATTGTAAACAATAAATAGGTATAGTTAGGGTATAAAAGATTATTGGGGAATTTCAATATAATGCACATTTCGGATATTTTACCGATGAACCAAACTAGTACTATCGACGAACATCTCAAAACTCGCAATTGGATGTCGCCAAAACTATTGCATCAAGGGCATATACACATAACTCAGCTATCGAATGAATACCCCCTTAGTTTGTCTGGACTAAGTAGTGAAACGTACTGACTATATGATCGAGACAGGTCTACGGCCCCGGGGATTTCGGTGGGGAAATTATATGGTGACTTCGTATGGTGACTTTTCGCGAACAAGGTTCATTACTCAGAGAAATCGCGGAGATGCTCGATATTCACAGAAGCACGGCAGAAAGTAGATTGTGGAAGAGGTATCAAATTTGAGGGAAGACATCTCTATCGTGAGCAGGGCTGTCACGTTTTTCAGCACGAACGATATGTCAGGAGCCCAATGAACTCATGGATAGGAGCGTGAGTGGGTCGACAGTACGTTGCCACCTTTAGAGTGCTTCATTTCATGGCCGGGTTGCGCGTGGGAAACCGTTCGTAAGCCAGGCAGATCGGACGGTTAGACGTTCTGGCAGAGCATCATCTGGTCCGGTGAGTCAAGAACAGCCAACAGTAGGATGAATTCAGAAAATTACAACATGCAACGCATACAAACTGCCCTTAAGAACGCACTCGGAACAATCTGGAAAGAGATAGAGACCTCTGCGTCAGAAAAACTCACAAAATCCATGCTCAGGTGACTAGCCGAAGTCATCCGAATAAACAGAGGCCGCACAAAATACAAACTAAGGGGGTATTCATTCGATAGTTGAGTTATGTGTACATGGCTCAGGTGCAATACATTTGGCGACTTAAATTGCGAGTTTCGAAATATTTGTCAATTTATAAAATTTATATTTATCTAGTTTCTATTAGGTCTATTCAACGATATATACCATGTACAATAATATATATATATATACGTATACCTTTTTTTTTCGATAGTAACATATACACTCGCTTGTGCGCTAGGCTCGAACCTTCTTTCGGCCGGACCTAGTCAACCCATGTCCCTAACGTGCAGAAAAGTCCATGTTGTACAGTATTCTATCCGCCCTCATCATCATTTCCTCGGCTAATCTTTGCCAATTGTAAAGTTACCACAGTTTGCGCGACTCGACCCGACCTGCCTCTCACCGTTTTACTTTTCAAGATCCTCATCGACTTTCCTCATATTCACATTGACCTCGTGCTCCTCAACCGATCGACCCAGTGAACGACCCCTCTAGCGTGTAGCGGTTCAGCTGCTCCACGCGTCCTTGATGCAATTCGCCTGCTGCCCGCCTGCACACGTATGCAGGCCATGGGCTTCAGAAGCAGTAAAATTACAGAGATGCTCCACTGTTCGCTGTGTGCATGAGGACTATCGTGATGTCTGCGTTAGTCAAACAATGAGGCATCATCAAGGATTTGGTTGGTTCAACCATCGATTTGGTGGCAGCAATATACATACAATATAATAGGGAAACGCTAATATCGAACCCCCTCGTCTGCCGGCGCGTATACGAGGCGCTCCACCGGTTAGGACGATGAGCGACGCGCGGTCGGCGTCCTTGACTACCACGTGCTCTACCTGGTCTGACTCTCTCAAAGGCTCTCTCTCTCGCTCACACTTCTCTGTCTTCTTCCCTTCACAGATTCTCTCGCACGAGTCCCCTCATCACTACACTTTGTACTTGTAAGTATATATATATATATATATATATATATATATAGCCCAAAACAAGAGGTTAGCGGGGAAAGCAGAGTGAGAGTGAGGCGAACGAGGTGGCGTCTGGCAACCTCGCGCGAGATGAACTCGTTCAGTTGATTTTTTGTGGCCTCCCAGAAGGCTGCACTCGTGCCAGTACAAAGCGCGAGCCCGCAAGCTAGCAGGTATTATCGCTACGAAGCAGGCCCACTGTGTCAAACGATTCGTGAGTTCCGTTTTTAGTGCACCGGTAGTTTGCGGACGAATCGTATCCATAATAGATACCTGCAAGGGCGACCTGTGGCGGCGGCTGAAGAGGCTAATAACATAGATATATGACGGCACAATATGATACGTCCTTTCTCGACTGTGCGTTTGCCGAAATTGGCGCGGGTAATCGATCGGCCGATCGACGCGTGTAGATAAAATGACTACATCCATTTTGTCGAGGTCACTTATCCTTCGAAAGAAAACTGCTCACGACCTGCTCATAGCCTCCTTTGAGAGTAAACTAGGCTTATGTTAAAGCAAAAATCAAAGGGTGATAATTGGTTCAAATGTCGTCGTATCCTGACTTCACTAGATTAGGCAGGCCGTCGCGGAGCTGAACTTTATCTCATGTATATTCTACAGATGAAAGGTGCTAGCAGATAATTATCCTCGATGATTGTTTATGGCATCGAATACATATTTTATATTACTAATTGATATAATAAAAAAAAAGCGATTAATTGATTCGCTAGTTAGATCGAAGGCGGCTTATCCACGTGTCGCATCCTCTTGTACTCTCTACAGTGAAGCAGTTCTCAGGCCTTCGATAGGCCCACGTACACACTTAATTCTTCTAGGCTCCCTACCCATGTCATCGTATTTGGGCTTTTCTTTGTTAGAGACGAACTCCGGCCTCAAAAGATAGCTGCCCGCTGAGGGGACAATGCATTCAACTGAAGCGTAAATAAATACAATGTTGTTGATTGATGAATGACGATGCATGCGTCAAATCCATAGAGGTTATAGAGCAATGAGACTTTAGCGGGGAGAGTGTGAGAAACACGAGGAATACTCTTGAGCATGCCCCGAAATGTTCCTATCTACCACCGTCTTCGTTAATAGCCATTCGTTCATACAATATGTTGGAGCTCGACTGTTGGGTAGAGCGCGTTATCATATTGGTACTGTGCAACGCCATGTTTGCTTCCATTGCGTTTGGCCCATAAATACTAAAAAAAAAAAATATATATATATATATAATATATATATGTTTATCCTGGGCAGTTCCTTTAATAAAGGAGTTAATTTTCCGGGCTAACTCACAGAAAAGATTCGACGTCTACGATACTGTCTTTACTTCATTTAATAAACCAATCAAATCTTTATCTTATCAACGACGGATGACGGTGTCTTGTTGAGAAGTTCATTCCTGATGGTAGAGGCCAAAGCATAATTTCCGAATGGAGGAAAAATGATCGTCCCCTTCAGGCAGTCACTGAAATCAATTTTGATTAATTTCCTCATCTACTGCACAGTGCTGCTCAATCACCAACGCGCACTTTGTCCACGTAGTCATAATTCTGCCAACTGCCGTGACTATAGTGTGTTGTTGTAGCGTTATACACCTCGACCCAGATGCGATGGAGGTGAGCGATATCACCACCACAAACACCTCAATGGCATCGGTCTCCATTGATGGTTCGAATTCGACCACGATTGACATAGAGAGAGAGAGAGAGAGAGCAGAGAGAGTTTAGTAAGAAGCTATCGTTGATGCTGCTGCCGCCGCTGTTGCCTGCCGTAGTAGTTGTAATCAGTTCCAATGTTTTTGCTACCACAGCGCTCTTAGCGGTGGCAATACTTCCCTACTGCGGAGCTGCTATGTTGTTGCTGGGGCTGCTGTTGTAGCAGAGCAGCAGCAGCAGCACCGATGAGTGGTGGTCGTTGTAGCTCCGAATCGAAGCACTTACTTTCACACACACACACATATATATATATAAGACTACTTGGTTCGTCTTCGCTCTCCTCTCCTGCTCACCTCGCTTCTTGCTCCTGACAACCGCGACGCTTCACACGATCGCCAATCGGCGGAGCTCGCCACTGCGATAGCTGGCTATAGCGGCGTGGTCATCGACGGCCGACCACGCACTCATCCTAGATGTCGAGCCAGTAGCACAAAACCACTCTCAACTATGTACAAGCCAGCCAATCCGTAGAGTTATCCAGCGATCTCAACAGCAGCAGCAGCAGTAGCGGTGCGAGTCAAGTCGAGGCTACAGCCAGCTGAGGAGGTAGTGACTGACTCATCTAATGAATTTAGTCTCCTCCTCAATACAGCCTCAATGCTCAGACATCGGTTGATGCTCAGGCATCAACGCCACTGCTGCCGCCGACCGAGGCTTCTACCGCGTCGCGGCACCACCATGCGCTGGATAGTGCTGCTGCTGCTACTGGTGTTGGTAGTAAGAAACACTAGTGGAAGTACAAGGCGGCTGGTTGTTTGTTATCCTGACCAGGGCCGGCAGGGCCCTCCCTCACCAGACCCATCAAGTACGTCACCCCCTTGCGCAGCGTCTACCAAGTTAGCTCGTTCGAGGAGCTACCAACAGAGGGGATCGCGCCACACTGACGCGCGTCGTATGCGAAGAGTGTTTAGAGGTCTAGAGGGTGCGTGTATGACATCCATATCTATGGAGGGATATGGCGTCTGGCGAGAGCCACTCGAATTCTGACTCCACATGGTGAACACAAAGCGAACGATTATAACGGAGTGGAACAGATCGGATGGAATCCACTGACATGGCTGTTGACATTTATTAGATCCTTGTCCATGTTATTTATATATATATATATTTATATTAAACTAGATATACCGATCTAAAATGGACAGGAGTTGGAGCAGAAGCTACGCAGCCAAATTGGTGAATTCATCCTATTAATGCTACCACTATATAAACGCTTCTATGTTTCTTCCGGCGCTAGACATTTTGTTCATGAAGCACTTTTAATTACTAACTCAAAGAGCCTTCGATAACACAGGTTTTACCTTCTCAGCCATATGTATTAGATATGCCTAGACGCTTCTATTTCAGATACAATATAATGATAATAATTAATAATAATAATAATATTATAAACAAAATGTTTACGACCACTAACTAGTCGCAGTACCTGATTAGTGCAATAATTCCAATTTCGATACGAGTACTTGCGGGTGACACCAACTAGAAAAACAAAACAATAGAATACCAGAATTCCAAAAACAAAAGTATAGCTCGTAGATCTACGAGCAATCGGTCTAATACATTCGGCACTTGTATTAATCTAGCGGTAGCCGCTGCAATAGTGATTCTCTCTCTCTCACCCGACCAGGGCCCGGCACTAAGAACAGGAAAGATGACAATAAGAGCGCTGCAGGGGGCTTTCACAGGTGATTCATCGTCGGCAGGGGCATACAATCTACCCACGTACACTCCTCGCTCTCGATTTCTCTCTCTCTTTTGTTCGCCTAATCGTTCCGCTTACGTCTGCTCATTGTGTAAGCAGGTAAGCTCCAGACAGGTACACTCCCATATCAAGAGCATTGTGTCGTCACTTTTCGTGTTTTTCCCTCGCCGCCCTTTTTTAAATTTCCATGTGCACTCGTGAGTGCCTGGATTCACTTCGGAGAATGCGTCGAATGCGCCGAATTCAGTTTGAACAGCTGTCGTATGCTGAGCCTTCGTTCTGTTTCGTAAGCGCTCATAAAGACTGCCGACCGTGTTGCTCCCACTAATTATACAAGCATTTCATACATCCAAGCGTTCACAAAAAACAACAACACCTAAGATCATGTACGGACATTGCGCGTATCACTCATGCAACATTCCATGCTCAAGATCACGTTAAGGGTGATGAGCTGGCAATGCTTGGCGGACAATGTACAGTCGGTTGCGGCAAGTCGACACGGAGATTAGTGTGACGCCTCCTGCTATCTGACGCAGGCTGGCGTTATTTCGGACCCCGAGTGAGGAGGTTCGTAGGAGTAGGAGTGTGTATGTGTACATGAACTGTTCAGTAGTGTAGTTGTTCAGGGCTTCTGGGCTCACGACGCAGTGGCCGGCGGCTCACAATGTGCAAGTCTTGCTTGCCGCTTTCTTTCGCAGCCAATTCCTCAACAGTGCCCTCCCTTCTCCGCTGGCTTCAAGCCGACGTTCCTTCTTCGCCTTTCTCTCTTAGCGGCAGCCAGTGGCGTCCGCTCCGTTCGTTGCTTTAATTCCCCGCCCGCAACCCACTCCTCTGATCCTCCTCTAGTTCCCCAAGAGCCTGAACCCCTCGCTCCCGTAACACTCCCTTTGCATGGCTGCCCCCCTCATCTGCCCCTATAGTATATCTCCCCCAGGTTTACACCCTTACCACACCCCTCCCCGCAGGATCCCCAGGCCACGAACACTGGCGGCCGGTCGGTCGGTCTGTCTGTCGAAGGGATCGTGCAGTGGGGGCCCTGTCTTCCGGGGTCGCCTCTGTCGCCACTGCTCAGTTGGGCACGCCGTCCTCCTGCCGGCTCCACCATCGGGGACCAAACGAACACGCGGGGTTCTGAACCAACGAACGACTAAGCTCACCACTCTCAAAGACTCAACTCCCACTTGCAGCCAGCCTGTGCCCGCCCGTCAGCTTCTCCGCTCTGCTGTACCCTCGTTCCCCCTGCTGTCAAATTTCCCCGCTCCCTAAGAGCAGGGGCCCTCATTTCGCGCTTGCAGCGCCGCCTGGTGAATCATTAGCGAAGCTCGTTAATTTGTGTCACTTAACTCGGTGCGCCGACTCCAATAGCGGAGGTGGCGCCCTCTCGCGTCTAATTACGTAGCCATTAACACCCCCATCTAAAACCCTCCCGCCCTGGGCCAGCTAGCACACTGCAGACCGATGGTGGCGCCATCTGGCCTTAATTAGTGCCAACCTAGTTGCTAATTGACACTCGTGCATAATCAAGAAGAGCTGAGTGAACGACGAGCCATTGTCCAATGCTCCGGATAAAATAGCGGCCGCGTCGAGAAAACAACGAACATTTCTATCCATGCACTACCGTTAATTACTGTCATTAAATATATGTATTTAACTAGCAGTCACGTTTTGTCTTACCAATTCAGACAATCTGTGTAATAGCGAAAAGTTGCCATAAGATCTTCTGTCTTGTCTTCCCTTTCACTTACTACGAGGAGCATTTGGGCGGCCTGCCGATTCCCGAGTGGTAGCCACGACCGCCAGCTGAGCGACCTTGTCCATAGTTTGTTTGCCTGCTGCTACCATTCAGTGGAGCAGCCCTTCCGTGTTCCTAGGTCTCGGCGGAGAGCAAGGAGTCTCCTTGCGGCTCCCCTGTAGATGGAGGACGGATCCGTCCGTACGCTCTCACTACGACGGGGAATCGAGCGACCGAGAGAGCGAACGAGAGCATCCTCCTGCAGCCGCTACTACCCAACAACTCCTACGGCCACTGCCGCCCAGCTACTGCTCTGGGACGAATCGGGTCGACTTCTTCATCCTGTTTTCGTCTTTTTCCACCGTCATCGTCTTCGCTGCCGTTTGTGTACCTCGCCTCACCGTACACCACCCCGCGGCTGCGTGGCTGCCGACTCGATCTCTTCGCAAGTCCCCCCTTTCCCCAGAGGCCGCTCTGCTCCGTGCCCGCTCTGCTTCCAAGATACCCCCAAGACGCCCCCCCCCGCCCCCCCTAGCACACACACACGCACACTTCTACCCCACCATCGCCATGTCGCCCAGCTGTTCATTCCCTCTCCCCTCCCAGCCGCAAGTGACGTCACACGCCAACACGTGGTCCCCACCATAGACCAACGAAACCACCAGACCACCGACCCACGGACGGCAGGCCAGCCACCGGTCCCCATGCGTCGGGCGGGCTTGCACCGGCACCAGTACGAACGATTCGCGGTACTACTTAGTACATCACTCGCCAGTAGGGCGGAGAATCCGAATGCAGTTTTATCTGTGGGGCCATGACTGTGTTTCGTATGGCACGCTTAGTGTACGACCCGAAACCCAACTATACACCTTCCACGCTAGCTGTCATTGCGCATATTAGCTTAAGCCGAACGAGAAGGCATGCCGCAGCTAAATACCGCTAATCCTGCACACCTGACGATGCAGAATCCTCCAGAATATCCAGAGGAGTGAGTCAATGCCTGACTCGGCTCATTATCCCTATTCGACTATGTCCTTCATCATACGTTGACATTACGTTTGTGGCGCCTCACTTCGTATTTGTAATGACGATTGATCCGTTCGTGGCTCGTCATATATTCGAGCGAACAGTTGTTAGCGCATAGTCGAGGAGAAGGCGTGCTGCTGAATAAACTACACCCGAAGGAGCGCGCCAAGGAGAATCACACTCCGTTTGGTTTGGTTTAGAGCGCTGCTTGAGCCTGGACACCCTGTACACTTTCGGGAGAGAGCAGACCACGCGATCGCTGCTCCCACTTGCGCACGGTGGCGCCCCCTGGTTCTAATTAGTGAACTAAATCTCTCGCCCTCCGATTACGGTGCTTAATTCGCACCCGAGCTAGCGAGGTCTAGTTGGAAAACTCAGAACTTAGTTAATATTCGCATTGATTTATAGGCAATATGATTGCTAATAAGCAGAAATTGAAAACGCCAAGCCATATCATTATTATCCGACCTGTGTCATTAGCCACTTGCAATGTAGTGCCGATGTATGGGTTAAAGGCTGAGAAAACAGCACTCCGATACTGCTATGCTCAGTGATACGCCCGAAGATTTTATAATCTGAACGTTTACTTACACAAACATTGTGACAAAGCGTTTATTCTTCTGAGAAGAATCGGAGCATATCTGAACAGCGTTTGTCTCTTTTGCAATGGCTGAGTTTTCTTTCGCTAATCAACGGGCGGAACCTAATTACAAAGGTTCTCATGCAATAATACCGCGGTATGGAACGTCCATCCCGAGTATCAGCATGTATAGAATACTAGAAGAACTACTGAATTTGCACTTCAAAGACATACGTGTCTTTCCACCTCGAGCACACAACACGTTTTCGTCGGGGCTTATCAACACCTATAAATGAAGTCTCTGTATGCACCCACGCCATAAAATATCCTGGTATAATAATAATAGTAATAATAATAATAAAATTGATTTTTTACCTAAACTAGAAAAGACCATCCTGTACACATTGCTGTTCTTGCCTGAGCCACTCGGGCGGCGGCTCTCACTGTTTTTCAAATCTTTTTTCCTAAAGGAAAGATAGGCAAGTATACAATCCATTACTATTTAATGCCTTTTTATATATAATCAAATGCCTCCGTTGAAGCTAAAAGATAAGTGAACGCATATCAGTGAACTCTTTTCATATGGCTACCGTGTTGACAAGGCAGTTTCACGAAATGTCACCACCGACTTTACTCAAACGTTTTAGGACAGAGTTTAAAGTATATCCGACAAGGATAATAAAATAAATCACTAAAATAAATGATTGAATGCTCTCCGAACAACTGTTGGAGAATAGCGTTTCAAATATAGCGTTTGCAGGTGAATTTATTATTAATTCTTATTTATATATATTTATATGTAAGTGTAAATATGTGTTATGATATATACGTGAAAGATCAGAAAAAATAATATAATCTGAGCTAGGTTCGTATTTACTTTGGCCGCAATTAGCATTCGAACAACTTTCTGTACTCGAATATTCGAGTTCTCACACATCTTTAGTGGATGAGGCCTCTATAGTGAATGCTTATATACCATTTTGCATATGACCTTCCTGAACATCTATCGATATTTTCTCATCATCGATGTAACCTTCGGACCACATTGAGCTTTCGAAAATATCTAAGAATTTCACAATTACAGTAATAACACTGCATATCCTTAAACACGATACCTTCATCTTGTGATCTTGACAGGTGTGAAATGGAAAGGAATAATCTTCGGCCACTTTTCTATACATGAGAATGTATCCTCAGAAATGCATCTGTCTTTCATATCAGATTCAAAGCAAGCTCTACGAAATCACGGCTGTGAACAAACTCATGAAGATCGTTTTCAGTAAAACGAAGTGTCACGAAATGGTTGAGGACTCTAAAGCAAATCGTGGGCAAGCACCGCTTTCAACACGAGACCCTGTCGAGGTCAAGGTGCCACGGAGTTTGGCGTTGTTGGCGCGTTATTGGTGTTCTTTTCAGTAAGAGCTGAAAATGTCAAAGTATAATTCCCGAGTGGGCTAGTTATTCACGGAAGGCTTGCACTGCTTGGATACTGTTGGATGTTGACTATGGCTGTGCGTCTTAAATTATACGATAATTAGAGAAACACTTGGGGACAGTTGGGTGTCAGGCCGAGCTCGTCATGGTCATCCCAGAGGGAGGCGATGGCACAGCCTCTCTGCTTCTGCACAGCGAGGGAAACGCACCTCACCCATTCATGCTAAATGTCATGCTATTATATGTTGCCAAAATCTGCAAAAATCTGCGTTTGAAATACGTTTGCAAAACAATATATGCTCTACCTAACACATAAGAGAGCTTATGCATTGTGAAATTGAAGCTCCTTTAATAAACCAATAAAGCTTGACCTTTAACTAAAATTCGCATATATCAAAACGGAGAAAATGTAACCCTCGAATGACGAGCGTTTCCAATCAGTGCAAAAGTAAATAAATAACACTCAATCATTCGTTTTCTATAACGTATTTCCTCCCTCTTAGTTAAATATGCAATAGGCTGATTGGTTACATCGAACCTGAATTAAAACCGTTCTATGAAAAACGATCTCGCATTGACGGAAAATGACCTCTACCTGTAGAGGCGTTCCAGTGTGTCCTCTCCGATAGTGGTTCCGCTTGCTGTTATCGTTATTTGAATAAAAATAGAGATCGTACGAGGACAAGACATGTATCGCGTAATCAAAAGAGCTCCATTCGTAACTGATTCTAGGTTAGTAGGGATGTCTCATTCTGTGCAGTCAATGAGTAGCAGTGTATATTCGACATTTCATAGCCAGTACCTACAATGGCATCGAAGAAGGGCGTTCGACAACATAGAGGCATTAGTTGATGTTTTTGTATTCTCTTATGAGTATAGTTTCGATAACGGAGAGGATTCGAACGGACCAATATAAAGTTGTAATTTTCATGGAAATTTTCGGCTTATCATTGCCTCTACGAGTTGCTTTAAAGCTGAATCTATTTTCTTCTCCAATAAAATAGGTATGATATCGTTCTAATTCGACACAACTCTACAGTTAACATTCTCGCTGCATTTTCCCTTAATAGCATGAGAGACCCAATCGTGACGGGTACCATACTTGGCATTTATACATTAGCAACGGCCCAATATGGGATGATTCGGACAGTCTTAGTTAAACATTTAAGTTGAGCTCAGTGGCTAGGTGCCTACCGTGTCTGCCTACCTTGCAATTGGAGGAGACACGTAGGTGCACGAGTTCGATTCCCACAGTTGCACATTTGCACTTAAAAAGTTGTCCGTCCTTTGAAGTAATGCCGAAAGCAGTACCGTTCAATGTTGGCTGTGGGTCAGCCCGGAAAATTGACTTTACTTAACTCTCCAAGAATCCTGTTGCATAGCAGCATTCGAGCATTTGGGTACGGCGTGAGCGACTGCTTCCCTCGCAGAGGCTTGAGGAGAACCTTACACCGCAATCCTTTACAATGTCCCTTTGTCTAACATTTGCGCGCATTGAGTATATCTATTTCTTATGTTTGCTGATCCGATTCTCATTACGCCACACTTGTGCGCGGTTAATCTCAATCGCCTATTCTGCGTTCATACACGGAAACGATCTAATGCTTTTTGAAGGATATTCGTGTTTTCATCATTTGTTTTGGGAATATATATATATATATATATATATGTTAACATCGTCCGCGTGTACCAAAAAATTAACCAGACTCTTAACGACATGTTTTACTTTATCGATGATTATCATGAGCAAAAGGCTTCCTCCGACGGTGCCTTGCGAACGAGCGGTTTTTACAGATGCGCGACTCGAAAACGCATCCTTAACTTCAAACGGGGAAAGACTAACTTTCCCAAAAAGCCAGATATACATCGAATATTTCCACCAACCCCATTCGCGAATAGAATCGCTGGCAAGAGGTTATGAGGCATCGTCTCACAAGCACTTCTAAAAATCACAGTGTATAATGCCAACGGAGATGGCCGACGGTGCCCACGGGACAGTTTCATTGAAAAGCCCAAGAACAAGGTAGCAGTCTCAGGTACACCCTCTATTGCTCTGCTACATGAACTGGTGTTGGGTTGTCGCCATCTGTTCTGGTTTGTCTCTTGTGATCTTTCTCGCAACCACTCCCTGGAACCTCGCATGGGACCGCTGTGCGGCTCTCTTATTTTTCCTATCAGCCTCTTGTACATTTCTGCGCAGCCGCGTATCCACTGTTGATTTCGGACACTCATAATATATCCAGGGGTGTCGCGTGACAAAAATTTCCAAGAACCGTCACATCGATTAAGATTTTATTATTGACCCTTAAGAGTTTAAGTTGTTATGTATAGATTGGAGCCGACATCTACTCAGAGCGAAACACTGCAGTTACGGTAAGGTCACTAATGTCATGGAATTGTTTCATCGCTAGATCGAATGCGGAAAAGAACAACTAATATTTAATCATGGCTAACTTTTTTGCTAAAATAAGATAATTAAACGGGCCTACATTTCATACGTATATAATACCTAATCAACGGTATATATATATATATATATATATATATATATATATTTATATATAACACTGAGCTATTCCGATCTTCATGTTTTGGACTGCTCCAAACCTGCAAAGGTTTGTTATTCACTAATACAACAACTAGTTTTTCACGTTCGGCGTGTGCAATTGTCGCACACTTTTATAAATGGAATAAATAACGCTGTACTTTTTTTTATTTTATAAAATATATTATCACATTTATTATCTTGTCCGCTATTTTGTTTGTCCTTATTTGAACGACATACTAATCAGTTACCCTCGGACCGAGTCGATTTCGCGAGTTAACGAAAAAATGCTTGCGATTGGACTGCCTTTAATCTGACACAAATATGACGATAGGCGGACATTTGCACGACTCCAAAATACTGTTTCTAACAAGCTGTATTACGTTTCAACTTAAGATTCTAATGAGAGGTCGCTTTTACAGCACATTAATGGAGTGCGCCGTAAGCGTGCTTAGGGTGGTAAAAGATAATGGAAGTACTATCGTTACTATCGCTGTCCAATGTCAAGCCAGTCGAACTGGTGCCGTTGTGGACGTGCGACGGCCTTGGCGATGAAATGAACAGCGGATAGAATACGATACAGTGGGATCAGATTAAGAGGAACAATGATAAAGCACAGCCGCTCAAATAGAGTCTTGTCGCCCCACGAAAGTGACACTATTATTGACTACCCGTCATCGTTCCAGCGTTGAAATGGTCGAATCTTCTTGAGATTCTGTTACAAAAAAAACACAGCCATGCTGCATCGCTGCATTTTATTCTTTAAAACCGAAGAAGAAATCTATTCGCTACACTTTCCCTTCTGTGAGCTAAATAATCTCACCCTACATGCCACTGCGGGATAATCTATTCTACTAATTGAACCCATCTGCGACCGTAGAAACAATTGAACAGAAGAAAAATAACAGCTTTGTGTAATGGTATATAATGTTTATATATATATATATATATATATATATATATATATATATATATCTATATATATATATATATATATATATATATATATATATATATATATATATAATATGAACACTGGAAGCCTAGAAAGACACCTATTTGAAGACTTGAAGAAACGATTTATAATAGCTGGCCACCGCACACCTGAAGAATCGCCGCCAGCCACTATGCATAGGGGCATAATATAAAGCTAAATGAGACAAACACGTAACGAACCGTTGAAGAGCGCCGTTTGGCGTGGGCTAAAAATGCCAACGCTTGAAGCATCTCCGGAGACTATTAGCCTCTCAGCGTTCCAGTGAGTTAGAGCTACGCAGTAGTCTTCGGGACGGTAGCACTTCAAGAAACCCCACATTTTCTCGGATATTGCCCATCAAACGTGCGGGTATAGGACACAGGTGGAGTGTACGATGACACGTATGTGTGTTGTGCAAAATATTAGCAAATAAGAGCGACTCGAGAGTTTAGGAATTACCAGGATAACGGCTTACTTGGAGATCAGCCAAAGAGTTAATCGTTATTGGCGAAGAAAGATAATATTGATTAGCAAAAATTAATAACATGATAATTTGATCACCAGTCGCATCTAGTTGTGTCGTTGTTTGGGAAGCGCATTGTGGGCGACGATGTTCTCAAGTTGTTCCGGTTAGTTCTCATGGATCCGCAGTGGCCGGGAAGGGTCCTGTGAAAAGTTCGTGGTAGAGTTTTCAAGTTCGGCCAATGCTTCAGCTGGCGACGTCGGTTGGAGTGATTACCATAATTACCATAATTAACTGCGCTAATCAACAGGATGCTGTATATGTTTTAGACATGAAACGTGATGCATTTGTCTACAATTCTTTGTTGTTTTCGATAGTATCCTGTGACAACGTGGTAGTCACAATTTCAAATGTAGCTGTTCTTCTTCTCATTTGTTTTAATGGGCTTTTAAAACAAGAAAAAATTGGTCCCAAGAAAATGCCCCTGGAGGTGGGTAAACTTAGCGTAAAATCTTACTAGCGTTCCAGGATTTGAACCTGAGAGCCCCGAAGTACTCAGGGATAACTTAGTGTCGTTTTGGTCTTCGTGGTTTGTCTTACACACGTGACTACCTGAGCTCTCCAGAAAACAGAGAGAAGCATTGCGCTCACCTTCAGTACCGTAAAACTTTAGTTAGGTCTCTCACAGTGTTGGGGGCCCGTCGAACTCGCTTGTAGCTTAGTTTAGCATAATATTTCTGCTCTAAGCGCACTGGGTTGCGTTGTACAAGCTTAACATCTAGCTCTTCATCGTATAGTTCTTTCAGTTCGGTAGTATTTATAGTCCTGTCTCATCTATATCCCGAAATACACTCACGTTTTGGCGTTTCTTAAAGCAATTCGCTTTCGGGTTGTTTGTCAAGAATGAAGCTTCGGACATACAAAACTGTTGCGAAAAACAAACTCGCTACTTAACCGCTCCATACTTTAGTGACGTTCGGCTACGTTTAACGAAATGGTTGCTTATCCCGATAGCGAAGCATTTTTTTGACAGTGACCATCTAGATCACCGATCAAAATTTGAGCTGTCTCATAAAGTCCTTCAACATCTGGCCACATCTTCCACAACGGTGTTTGCAAACCGCATAAACAGACGCTATCTCTAAAGCCCTTCAACAAACCCTCTACAAAATAAGTTCACTTGTACCTTTTTCACATAGCAGGCATTGACGAAGCGAGGCATACAGTGTGGACTTTCATTCGCGTGTCATGGCCAACAAACAGGCGAAATACCGTAGAACTCTGCGTTCGTGGAGTAGTCAAGCTTCGTGGCTTTACTTCTATAACTTCGCTTAAGTCATCATCTTCCCCCTCCAGGCTCTCCCTCGCTCTCACTTCTCCAATGCTCTATAACCCCCCAATTCGCTCTGATCCCTAAAAATATAAAGCGGCATGACGACGACGAAGTCAACTGAACACGGCACGTGTTCGAACTACCTATCGATAATTCGAACAGTTCCACCTCTGCGCGTGTACGAATCTGGGTTACCATAGACGATCCCTGTAGCAGAGGCAGTTATGAACGAAACGCCGGTACGTAGTTACGCTAAGTCCGCTTACCTGCGTATACACGCTGTGACCACTCGGAAGCACTCACTCAAAATCGCTCCGACTGCCTACCTGCCTGCCTACTTGCCTATCTGCCTCTGTATTCTCAGCACGAATACGCAGCTCTCTCGATCCGCCACTGAGAGATAGTATATTCTAAGCTTGCAGTCAGACTCAGCCACGGAGTCTCCCGGAGCCTTTGCAGTGCGCTGTAGGCGCTGAGAGCCACATGCCGCTACACGCAGTCATCACAAGGCTCAACGTCAATGAATCGCTGCCGTGCCTCTCGCTGGCGGCGGGGCTGGCCTTTTGCCCGTTCCCTCGTCCCTAAATACCTCTTCCTGCCCGAACAGGGATTGTTAGGAAAATGGTAGGCTGGATAGGAGCACGGGTTGGCTGGAGCTTCACCGTCCGACGGAGCAGCGACGGTTCGCTCTCGGGTCCGTTTCAGGGCCCTCAGCCCCAGTGCACAGTTGACCCCCTGCTGCTTGGCGGATCTGCTGAGGCGGCTGAGGCAGCGACTGGCGACCTCAGCGTTCCATAACTCCGCCCTGCTTCGCTATCCGCCAGGCGGCTGCGAAACAGCAAAGCTGCAATGGTGTTCAGCGACGGCGGCGACCATGATGATGACGGCGATGACGGTGATGACAACGACGACGACGTAAGCGGATGAGTTTTATCGTAGAAATTACGCGATTATAGTTCGCCCATCGTCGTCATCAAACTGACCGACGGCCATACCTATCCTCTGTCTGACAAGCGGCTTGGCTGGCCTGACAGTCTGCCTCGGCAGTGGTGACAAGGGCAGTATCTAGAGCCGGTACGGTCTGATGCCACGGCGACAGCAGCAGCAGCAGCAGCAGTGTCAGCCGCTGAACACCGGGACAACTGTGTGTAGTGGCAAGTAGTGGTGACCCTTTAGAGAATGAGAGCGGGCGAGAGGTTCACCTTATGACTACGCTGAGCCAACGTTCCCGTGTCCATTGGGGACGTGGGCCTGTTGAACAGTGTAGGTTAAACAGCATTAAAGGGTGGGCTGTGTGCTGGTTTAGTTCTAAACCCATCGACTGCTCATCACAAGGTTGAAGCGAGGCTCATGGTGTTCCATGTCGGCCGAACTGGGGACAATAACAACTAGGCTAGTAGAAGTACCGAACAGTTACAGAGTAATAAAGTCTTCAAAAACGCTCCCGTTTCATATAGTTTCGAACTGCTGGACTTCATGACTCTCGGGTTGAGGGCCATTACTCGCGTATGGAGATCGAAGTCGAATAAATATGAGAGCAAGTTTTCAGCAATATTACTACTAAGCATAGCAGTTCTCAGAACTTTATTATTCTTGTAATTATAATTTTTAGCAATTTCTGATGCAGTATGACTGGACAATATATACAAAGGGTAAAATTAACTTTGACTGTATATATTTTAATTTTGTTTTGGCATTTTACGGAGTTAATCACCCGCGACTCATTTCCATGCTAGATCGTCTTGGCATTAGTAACAAAATTATTTAAAGGTAAAGGTTTTATTGGTTTATTAAAGGAGCTGCAATTTTACAATGCTTAAGCTCTCTTATATGTCACACACTTATATTATTTCTTAGTTGCGAGGCAACCCAACCAAAATAGAGCCTAGGTTTCGAGTAAATGGGAGGATATGCTCCCTCCTAGGTAATTGCTTGGCGGGCGTACCTGTGCAGGTCTCGTTGTATATTTTACATATATTACGAATATCAAATATCTGTCCCCAAGACTTAGCACATCGGGATATTCTCGTCAGCGCCCTGTCAGGCTTAGACTCGCAGAGGTTGTGAGGGTCGCTATTTAGTGCTCAGAAAATCAGCAGTGCTCAGGCCTACATGCGGCTGCTGACACTGTTACAATGTTTCATAAGCTGCGCAAACGAGATGTGATAAATGAATTTCTAGTCATCCACATTAATCGTCCACGTATTAGAATGGTGTAAAACTACAACAGCTACGTAAACCGTTCGTACTGAGCGGTTTCTGTCGGAAAGTGACGCGCTAATTGCCTTCATAATTATGTTAGGATTGGTCGTCAACGAGTTCGTCATTGCCTCCCTTGGCTGATCGATGAAGGCGTATACGTATTGTATTTATTATATTATTGTCAATCGTTGCCTTGATTGCCAACGACCTCAGGTATGTGTGCTTGGAATTTATTCAATCCGCTGAACATGACGAATTTATTACACGTTTATTTATTGTTCTACATACCAACATATAATATAAAAGCTACAATCACGAGCTACAAGTGAAACAGCGCTCTATACACATTTAGCTCCATATCCGCTCAAAGCTTTCAAGATGAAAGCACCAACCACTTTCTGAGGTCGATCCTGCCATTCAAGTAGTATTTCTTTGTTTCCGATCAGTTGATCAGATTCTAGCCTGTTAAGTAGCGTAACACAGACGACGGCAGCCCGAAGTTTGGCGTGAGCGCACATGGCCGCGAACAGGGACGCCTCCATTTCAATATTTCGAACACCAAGTCCTTGTAGTTTTTGTAGAAACTGAAGCTTTTTTGATTGGTTATAATAGCAGAAGGCTCCATCGAGACGACCTTGAGATTCATAAAAATCCGTCGCACACATTGTCTTCCCGTTGACGATGGGGATGTCCGGAAACTCCTTCACGCCAAGTGTGGTAATGTCCTTCGCCAGTTGCTCATCAAGGACACAGGGCCGGCTTACGACCTCGCCTAGGATGTGAAAGTGATGACTATCCCTTAAGAGGTCATCCACGACCCCTGTGCTCACCACAACTGTTCCTGCGTCAACGCCGACACCTCCGCTTGTACCGATTCGTATCATAACGACATCTTGACACTTTGCATACCTGATCAGTTTAAAGATTTCGTGCAAGAGGATACTAAACGACGGGCAACCCATGCCGTGGTTGACCGCAAGCACAGGGCCCACCTTGAACATCGAGAACCGGTGGCCGTGTCCAGCAAGATCATGTAACTCATCGTTGATACCGAGTAGCTTCTTCATGTGTTCCGCAAACGACAGCATCCTATGGGCCGTTCCACCCATGCACACGAAACGAACGTCCGAAAAGCGTTTCTCGAGATCATCCTGAGTGGACAGGCCAATATGATACAAGTGGTCAATCTCTAAACCGTCCAAATGTGGATTTCGCAGTTGTACGCCACGAGGCATCCTCTCCTATCTTTGTCTTGTTACTCGAAGCCAGACGTCTGTACAACTGAGCGAGCTTTTACAATGGAGCGCAGGTGTGCAAAATGTCAAAGAGAGACCTTGCCGCAGTTCGCCCTCGCCTATCGCAAGAAGCACCGCCAACCGGTGGCAGAGGATCGGTGTGTCTGGTATCGCGACCTGTAGAGGTAAACGTAGAGCTTTATTGGTTTATTAAAGGAACTGCAATTTCGCAATGCTTAAGCTCTCTCTCTTATATGTCATCACGCAGCGGGACTCGAACCCGCCGCCTCTGGCCTTCGACAGACCGAGATTTAGTCGTCCAAGCCACCGCGCTGACTGTAGAAATGAAATTCTGTTGTTGTTTTGTTTTATTATCTATAGCGCAGGCAGGCAAATTGTGTGAAGTGAACAATGGAATAAAGGCAAATTGTGTGAAGTGAACAATGGAATAAAGGCAAATTGATCTCGCGAGCGGTTTGGCTTCTGACAGTCAATCATACTCTTGTATTGAAAATGCTGTGGTGTACTTCAGTACTATATACGTTTGAATTAGCGGTGTTGTACTAATTGCTGTTGTTTTGGTCATGTGTTTCGCCAATGATATATGTGGTAATTATTAAGTCAAATGATAATCGTCATCATATAATACATATATAATAACACATGTTAATTATTATAAAATGTAAATATTTTACGTGACGTGACATTTATATGCCAGTGTATCAATCGTCAGTGACATGACAGTGAATAACAAAAACAATTAATGGCACGGCTAGTCTAAACATAGAACTGGAGCACACCACAGTACTCTCTTGGACCATGAGAGTATGATAGACCGGCACAAGATGCCTGCCTGCGGTATAAATATATGTATATACATATATATTTCCTCTTGGTAAGCCATGAACGGAATTATATTGAATTATACTGTTTAGCTACAGGGTGTTCAATACGCAACACGCCTAGAAACCCATGTTGAGCATGCTATTGGTGACAACAGCGAAGATACAATCGCTAGTAACAGTAAATAATATTCTTCATCTATCAAAAAATGCCGAATCGAGGGACGCACCACTCGAACGACTGTACTCACGTCCGATTTGAGTAAGAATTGTGTAGCATATCTCAAACTGGGCGCACCACTGATGACCGTCAATGACTAGATGAGTCAGATGAAGCTGTTCTTAGCAATATAATTCGGCGTTCTCGCTAATTACACCTTCAGTGAATTGGCTGAAGGATCAATCACCTTCAAGAGCAAGCAGTTGACGCTGAAGACAGCTGTCGGCCAGGACGTCATACCTCCAGGTCACTAAGCAGGAAGACGTCCTCCGGCTGTCGTATTCTCTTAACAAAAAATCTGTCCTTCGTTGTTGTGATCGACGTTCTCTCCAAGAAGGAGTCCGTACTTCGATGTCCAGTGATATAAGGTCGTGGTGACCGTGCCCCGACAGGGGCCGAAGGTGCCCTGTGCTAAACAATGGAAATACTGCTCTCGTGCATCACATCGAACTTCGTTGGCTCGCCGGGTTAGTCGGTGCCGACGCTTTGCAAAGCTGAATATTGGCTACAATCCCATTTAAAAAACGCCACCCCGCACCATAGCTACACCAGGATAGTGCATGAATGTGCACCGGGCTAGCGCGTCGCTGAGATAGGCAACGCTGTCGTAACTGTGCGAGACGGGAACGAATCGTACCCATTCTCCATAGAGATACTTCTCTCTTGAACTGCTCCATTTCATTGCACTTCCCTAGAGTATTTTTATTTCTATATATGTATATATATATATATATACCACAAGTGGTTTGCGCGGATACGGAGAGCCCCGGAACTCAATTAAATAGACCACAACTTGGTACCACTTGTGGTTAATATTCGGCGTGCTCACCTGAATCACAGGATGATATGAGGCAGGATTATGCGGGGCGAAATTTAGTTTAGTATGATTGGTGATATGCAACCACAGCGAATCCAGAGAACTCGCAACTGTACTGGACGCTGTTATGTCACAACTGTACACTAAAAGAACAAAAATTCGGCCTGACTCACAGCCAACACTCAACGTCCGCGGTACTGCTTTCGGCAGTGCTTCATAAGACAGACCCCTTCGAATGCGAATGTGCAACGGTGGGGATAGAACCCGCGCACCTACTTGTCTCCTCCGATTGGAAGGCGCACACGAATGCACCGCTACGCCACCGGGCTCGACTTAGAACTGTACACTGCTATGTCAGAACTGTACACTGACGGTAATGTTCACCTAAACACACAGGGCCACGAATAATCCCTTCTATAGAAAACGGTTCGTTTGGTGATCGGGTCCAGACTGCAAAACTCCTACACGCTCTAACCGTATTCATTGTAGCCTGGTACGCTCCCATAGGTGGCAATGTGGCAGCTTTTTATAGGTAGGCTAACTCGAACCTAACATCGGGTCTGAGACTATCCTTTATAATTTCATTATCATCTAAGGACGACAAAACTTGGATGGATATGAATCGTTTCACTCGCGCGGCTTAAAAATTGCGTGGATTGCTCCGTCAAGTCCAATGTCGCTCTCAAATATTGAAGGGTGTTACGCGGTTACTGGAGGGGTGTTACTGCTTAGAGGACTGGCTTTAGCAACAGATTGGGGGGCACGATTGAAGAGCACACTCAAAGAGATTCAGAGACGTCACTGTTGTCGATCACGCTTCGTTCCACAGAGCAGAGTTTATGAACCGTCGGCTACAAACCGGCAACCGGGGGCTTACCTACGCATCGAGGAGGAAGTACCGCCTTACCATAGAGTCGTTGGTCAACAGATGGCCTCTTTGGTCTTTGCTCTTGAAAAAGTAGATTTTTGGATTTGCTTGAACTACGATAATCGAAATAGTTTACCGCTGCTTTGTCTTACTTAAAAGCCTTAGTTTGCTTACATTGTCTGGCAGGCGGTTCAACATAGAGCCGTTTGCATTTCTAGCCTATTCACCAGTCCCGTACGTCCACATTATCGTTATAACACTTCCCAGATCCCTAAGCTATTGCCACAGATTAAAGATCAGCTCTCTGTTCCTTCGAAGCCATGTACTCGCATTTTTACGCCGGATCACCCATCGTATCTATGCCTGCCGCAAGGGTACTCCCCTCCTTGGGCCACTTGGTATTATAGCAACGCCTTGATATTTGAGTCTACTTTTTATAAATTTAAACAAATTAAAACCTTTCAAGAAAGCGAAAGCTTAATCAGACGCGCGCAATCGGTGGGTTACAGGAAACACGGCGCCCATCGTGAGCATCCGGAATCTACGGCAGTGCCTAATAAGAACTCCGAAATTTTCGTAGACCCGTAAGATTTCTCCTGATACATTCACCAAGTATCACCATTCCTTCTAATGTTCCATTCAGGGGGAGGAAAGAAACGTCACAATTGAGAGTATTTCCAAGATTATCTGTACTGAACAACCGAAATATGTGACATATATAAGTGGCTAATCTCCACGCAGTCAAGCCGTGGATTTCATAGTTGTTCACCACGTATCATACTTACGGCCACCGTCTTGCTGCGCGAGGCTGGCGCTTATTCAACTGACGACTTTTACAACAGAGTGGAGTCCAAAGAGCGCTAAACAGACGTTGAAAGCAGATCTTTGCTTGTTGTGAGGAGAAGCGCCGACCTTAGATCGAATCTCGGCATCTTATATTGCGATCTCGACGCCGCTGAAGTGACCGCTTCTACTACCACTGACCGTCGCCTGCTGAAACGGGAGTAGAGGCTGAATGATTTCATGCGCGGTTGCCATCTCAAGCATTGTTGTTTTGTTAACTACCAGCAGTCATGTCATTCGTCAACGAAAGGGTTGGGAACTAAACAGCACTCCAAATTGGAACGGTTACTATTTTAATTGTTATGTTCAGCATGTGAAGTCGGTTAACAACGTAGTCATACTAATATAGTTTTATTTGATATAGCTCATACTGATATAGCTTTATATATATATATATATATATATATATATATATATATATATATACGCCTGGGTCTGATACCGTGTCCTCCACGGCTTCTGTGATTATTGCATATATAACGGCGCACGGTTATAATCAATATCCGTCATATAATGAAACGATAGCCAGTCTATATATATATATATATATATATATATATATATATACAGCTCACCTATCTGTTATCAAGTCTATGAGATAACGTACACTCGTATTTTCAGTATGTTATTCAGCCCTAACATCCAATTTGGGCTTCTTTGCTTATGTGTAACTGTTGATATCTATGCGAATTGAGGGGGTCTGATCACGGGTGTGAATGATCAGTGAGCAGTGGTCACTTGATATCGTCGACATCGACACCGTTCCACATTGACTACGGATTGCACGTGTGACTTTTACTTCAATTATATTATAACGATCTATTTACGAAGTAAATTTTCCTAGTTGACGCTCAGCCAACGGTATTTAACGTCCGCGGTGCAACTGCTTTCGGCATCGCTTCATAAGACGGACAACCCCTTTTTAATTGCAAATTTACAACGGCGACTACGCCGACGATGACGACTTGTTCTGACACCACACCTCTACCATAGCTGTACCCCAGCGGGCAGGATGAGACATGATCGCGAATGTGTGCCACAAAAGCGAACGCTACAATTGTCAAAGCATGGTGCACAGAATAGTGCGTAAAATCATTAGTGGGTAACTTCATTTGGCGTTGTGAAGTCGAACGACGGTGACAGCTGTATGCTCGACGGGCTCATCGCTCTTGTATACAACAGTTGCTTTTGAATCTCAACCGCTGAGATACTGTGTCTTCTTTTATAAAATATCTACCATTAAAGACCACTCAGCCTTAACATGTTTCTCACCGTCAGGGCAAGCCGCTACCAAATTCATTGTTGTATTTCTCAACATATACAAGTATAGGGCTGCCAAGTCATTGATATAATAGTATTGCTTAATTGCTCGATGAATTTCTCTCACTATAGTAGGAATGATATGAATGGTTAGTACATAAGAGAGGGTACATCTGATATTCGGCGTCCTGTCGGTCGTGCAGGGGAAAATGAGTTATTGCTCTGAGTTGTTTCTGACACTTAATTTATCTTGCATTTTACATATTAAAAAAAAATATATATATTGTTGCATTTTATATATTAAAACATGGCCGTAGCCGCCGGACACTAAACCGGAAATCAATCACATAATGCGAAAAATATAAAAAATATATATAAAATGCAAATAAAGATATAGATATAATCTGTGTATACTGCCATGACAGCGGCCATGAGTAGACGACAATCGGCTTCTCGTCAGAGATTGTGTGTAACACGTTCGCTTTGGACACACCAAAAGCATACCGCATCTTAATCCACGATGATGGCAGTTATTTGGGCCACTACAGAAATAACTGGGATTTCAACATCTGTCTATTTTTGCTCCATTCGTTCAAACTAACGCGACCTTTCATATGGCGTACAACTAATTTCCAAAGGAACGAGGTACCTACATGCAGGTACCATGAACGAGAATAACCTGTTTTCCTCTTGACCCCCTTACATCTCCCCCCGACCCGCCGCATTGGCCCGCACCCCCAGCTGGCTGGCAAACAACAGCACAGATTGATGCTCACCCTGGGCTTTTTCAGCGACCGTACTGCGAACAGCGCAGCCCACTCCTCTGTGACCCTGCGTTCCCACACAGCCCCACTGATGGCAGTTAGGGTTCTCAAGCTGTGGCGTTTCAGCTTCTCTTCCTCCGTGCCTACCCAGCATCCCATCTGGCCCAGGGGCCCAAGCCCTGATCTCTAAAAACTGCGAACTCGTGGCATTCTTTTACCAACAGGGCCACCTACACCGTTGCAGGAGGCGCACGAACGGGTATCATCAGCCTCCTCTCCGGCGCTTTTCTTTTCTCTCGTTCTGACCCTCGTTGATGAGGGCAAGTTTCACGTTGCTGCTCGGAGCCCCCGAAGCCGCCCGACCGACCGACCGGCTTCCCCCTCACCTTGCCTCCGCCCGGGGCTCGCCCCCATCCTACAGAGTGCCCCACCTTTTGTAGTCCTAGCCACCGCTGCCGCTAGCTTTTAGACCAACTCTGCTGGTGGTGCTGCCGCTGCTGCTGTTCCTTCAAAGACTCCAACATAATCTCTCCGGTTCAGATCGGGGCCCTGAGGTCTCTGCGTGATCGCGGATGGACGCATTCTGCGGCGGCGGCGGCGGCGGCAGCAGCGGCGACTGAGGTGGCATAGATGGAGCTAACACAGCAAGCAGGCCAGCAGGGGAGGAACGGAGAGCCTTCCATCTCAGCAGCGGAAGACCATCTCGCATGGCGGCGATGGTGGCGAGAGTGCTGCTGCGTCGAGAGAGACCATGCTGGGTAGTTTTGGGGGGTCGAGGGTCGGACGGGAACGAAGCTGCCTAACCGGAAGCGGCTTGGGTCGATGGTCGAAGCCCGCATACTGCCAGTGCGCGCTCTGGCCTCCTGGCGTCTTCGAAGTTTTAAGGTTTGTCGCAAGGCCTAAATATAAAGCATAGCTGTTAACAGCAGCCCACACCAATCCCCCGCGCCCCCCGCGCCCCCATTCCCTACGTCGCCATATGTATGTGTACCGAAGCGGACAACGAGAAAACTGATTTTGAAGTTTTGCCGTTCCTGTGTGTCTGTCTGTCCGTCCGTCCATCGACCATCGTCATCATCGACGCCATCCTCGTTTCGCCGCCTACAGTTTGTCCGACGCCGTGGCTTGATGATCTGTTCATTCATATACGCACAAGGTGGCTTGAATGATGATTGGCGCCAGAATTCCTAACGCGTCGGCATAATCTGGTAGCTGGCGGCACCTGTCAACAGTGTAAACTTGTGCATATATATATATATACAAATACATATATGTGAGTATTTTGTATGTGTGTATTTTTGTTGTTTGGTACTTAGGGGTTCCATATTCACGAATAACATATGCGTAGACGACTAAGAATTGTACTTTTCAATTATATACTATGCTTTTAACACAATTATTTGTACCAGTTCATAGTGTTTGCTAGGCATCATCCGGTCAATTCGGAAGCAAACATTGTGAGGCTGGTGATAAAAACTGATTTATTTATATTTGAGAGTGTATTTCTCAAGAAGGTAGCATGGTGCTCTATCAGGAGAAACTTCATCGTTGATATATATATATATATATATATAACATATATGTATTATACATGCATATATATATATATATATATATATATATATATATATATATATATATATACATGCGTATATGTATATATTATAGATTATGTATATATATATGTGTAACAGTTGCTAGCGCTTCCTGTCTTGGAGGTGATGATTCGTATCGCGTCTGTTATTCGCTAATAGATGAAACCCCTTTGAGCCCGCCCGCACTCTCCCTTCGCGGAGCGTCTCACTCATTCTGACCACTCCGAGCTCATGAGCTTCTCAGCGACTAGGCCCCTGGTCATTCGCTTGGCCATGTACCCGTTCGTAAGGAGCAGCTGATTGGACGGACAGTCTCTCCTGGACGGGGTGGGGAGGTCTGCTCTGCGATTCGAGCTTCGCCAGCAGCAGCGAGCAGCCCCTTGGTGGGTGATAATGCAGCGGCAGGGTTGGATATTAAAGGGTTGAGAATAGCGAGGAGGGCAGGCGAGCGGTTGGGGGGACCCCGCCCTGACTGGTCATACGCTCACTCCTGTCAAGACCCACCCATCTCTGCATAGCTGGAGAACATAATTAACCACAGCTCAGCATTAGGCGTCTCTGTGAACGTAGAAGGATCCTAGGGGAATCGTCGCACACTCGAGACGAGGCTTAAGGCGCGGCGTAGTTATGAAAGCTTCTGTGGAATTGTGAACGATTCTGAGATGTCTGCAATAAACAAGGTCTATACACACCTTGACATATAAGAGAGCTTAAGCATTGTAAAATTGCAGCTCCTTTAATAAACCAATAAACATTTACCATTTACCGAATGCGCTTGAGCATGACTAGCAAACGCTGGGTTACGTATTAGACGCAGCGCACTCTATAAACATATCGTTGAACATCTAAACGTAGATGTTATAAATAATAACGGGGTATGGAGAAAACAGAGCGTTTGACTGTAAGATTACTACTAAGTTTCTTAACAATAGGCAAGCTGTCTAAATAATGAAAACGGGGTTTTCTGTGAGAAAGCAATCCAACGAAGAACTAGGTATTTATTATTCAACCAAACGTTGACTATTAAATAAGAGAGAATATGGGAGAACCAAAAGCAAGGTGTAACTTACTGGGAGACAGAGTCACTAAGCAAGGCGTGGTGCCAGCTCCCTGAACGTCCTCTAGTTTAACCTTTATGACCAAATTGAGGACAGACGCACGTAAGGTCGACCGTGCAACTTACTTGACTTGAATCTAATCACAGACTAAATTTTACTGCGCTAACCGGCAACGGGACCACGTTAACCGCCGTATTAACTGTTAGTGGCGATAGCGACTGTGTTGTGACTACCGATCGCTCGTCGACCAAGAACTTACGGTGAGTGCGGGACCGTTTTCAAAGGAACAAGTCGAAATGCTTTGTTTGTGCTGATAATAAGGTTTAAGAATTAGCTCGAAAGCGCGCCTCGTCGCTCACGATTTTAAGAAACCAGCCACATACCACCACGTATGTAACCGAACGTATATCCAAGTGTGTATTAGGCAGTATAACATTTGGGCACTGATATGAGCCAAATACGATTTAGTATACGTATCTATTTCGTTTTGTTACTACTTCATAGTTTTATACTATAGATAAAGAGACCAAAACAGAATAGAGTAGCTCTATGGAATCTTACGTATTAAACTATTAGAGAACAATGATTTCAGAGTAGAATATACCACTGTACAAACTACAGCCGCGCCAGGGAAGCTCTCAGCGAGGCGCCGACGTGTGGAGGTTGTTGGGCGTCTCGTCGTGTGTTTCGGCGTATGTTATCAACGCGCAGCTTCAACTATCTCCTGTGCGTATCTATTGCGGCACAGCCCGGGACAGCCCGTCCTTACGCCATGCCCCGACCCCAGTTTTCTCTGCTTACCCCCAGCCCACACCCCCTCAGGCATGGGGTTCACCCGAGGGCCTCTTTCGCCACCACTGTCACCGCTGACACCACTACCTCTTCCCCAAACGGAACGGGGGTCTCTTGGACGAATCCTCCTGGCTGGCACAGCCCCGGGGGCTGGTCCGGGGTAAGGAGGTGGGAATTCAACTAATGAGTTGAGGAAGACTCTAGGCGCCGCCTCATTTTAACGATCTCCAGCGAGCGGGGTCGGTTCGCGACTCTTCCTCGAAGAAGCAGCTCCTGTAAGGCTCATTCGGGGATCCTGAGTTCACTGCTGCCGCCATTCCTTGGGGAACTGAAAGGAGGAGGCGCGACGAAGGAGTAGCACTAATGTGTGTCGCCTTTACTTCGCGCGCGTTTACTTCAGACGGCGACGCCGGCTGCGGGGGCCGCTGAGGCAGTTGCAAGATACGACAGCCCTGGGAATCGTCCACACCGCTGCTGGCCTGCTGTTAATTTCGAAGCAGAACGAGAGAAAACGAGAACGCTGCTATAATGGCTAGATAGCTACTTCGTCGAGCTGCTGATACAACAATGTTCCGTATCAGAAGGTTACCAACAGCAGACTAACTTTAGCTAACTGTCAGTACGTTAACTTGTCTGCGTACAAGGTTTGATCTATTATATGAAGAATTGGGTAGTGTGATTGATTACTTCTTTGCATATGATGGATGTGGGGAAACTTCCTCTGTTTAATTCCTTTGTTTAATTGGGTTAGAGAACGTATGGTCCTTGGCCAGGCTTATACTTCAGTGGACACGCCGTCCTTTTCTAGGAGGCAGTATTACATGGATAAAGTTCAGGATCGTGACGCAACTGGTAATTACTATTACAGTGAACAGGTACGTGGGTGGCATGCTGGCACAGCTCACTGGTTTCCTAAGGGCCTCCTAAGGGCCTCTTTGTGAAAAGTCTAACATAGGTTTCGTTGTTTATTTTCAACATACTACAATACATTGTTTAACTGGTTTTCGCTAGGTTGTTGATAAGCTAAATTTGAGTTTTTGTATCTCATTATTACATTACTGTTTCCAAACTGTCATTACTGTCATAGGTTATTGAATATAATAGTTTGTTAACGCTGACCAGTTATGCAGAGAGAGAGACAGAGAGAGAGAGAGAGAGAGAGAGAGAGATTGCTGGTCTTGACCCCCTGCAACTGGAACTTCACTCAAAATCACGCTCTGGCTCGGATACAACCGACCTTTTATCTATAATAGGTACCTGCCCGGTTATCGTGCACCACACAGACAAGACTCGGATGCCTCCGTCATCCTCTGAGGAGCGTCCTCGACAAGCCAGCGCAAATGGAAGCATCTTGGCCTTAAAATAAGCGGTTTAAACCATTTGAACCGAAATCACGACAACTGAAACGAGCACCGGGTTGCTTGCGTTGCACAGGATGACCGGAAAGAGAGAAACCACTAACATCGCGATTTGACATCAGACCCAAAAGGTGGTATTTATAGACATCGGAAGAAATTTCCTGACACCACCGAGATTTACGGACCAACTTTCATTTCTTAATTATTGTATGTATCTTATCTAAATTATCCAATGGTAAAGATGCTTTCAAGCTTCGGTCTCGTACAGTGCCCCTCAGAGAGGTCATCAGTGAGACTGGTACGTAGATTACCTCTGTTACGCGTCATATATGTTTCTTTCCACCACGCAATACGTCTAAAAATCAGGAAAGAGATGCATGAAGTTGCAGAGAAATCGTGAAATTTCTGAATTGTTATATAATTGATTGCTGTTGTTGTTACCATTATTATTATCATTACACTATTAACATCACTAGTATCGCAGAGAAAGACAAGGAGAAGTATCTGACCAACGCTGTGGCAACTCTTGCTGTCTACGATTGATGTGGCCGTTTACTGTGATCGGTCAGCCGAGTCGGACTTCATCTTTGACTGACATACGCAGCTATTGATCTGTGTGGTAGTACACGACAACAATGCTCATCATTGAATGCCACCCTTAAGATACGCAAACGAGGCCCGTTCCTAATTACATTATCGAGGAAACCCTTCAAAAATCCTCCGTGGGGAGGATTCCCGCAGAAGTGGTCAGTCACGTACACGTCACTATTTTCTGTAAACGACGAACCGCATAGCCATTTTTTACAGTACAACTTATGTACACTCAGCTGTCATCCCATAGCTTGTAAACCTCGATACTAATACTGTTGCTGTGTTGCGACATTGTTTCAGGGACCTATCATGTGAGCCATGTTACCTACGTGACGATAGGGCTGGGTTAAACATATGCTTGCAGTATAGCTGTTTTTCGAGCTGACCCTCAGCTGTGTACTATGAGGACCTGTCGGGGCCACCTTTGCTTGCAGTATAGCTAGCTAAATAGTATGCGACATAGACGATATCGCAATAGATCTCGAGACCTATACTACAGCCAAATACAGCGGATTTTGTCAAAGAGAGAGAGAGAGGGAGAGCGAGAGCCCAATGATAAATATCCATCCGTTACCCAGACATCTATTATATATTCCATTCGTTTCGCTTTACGATTTGCTTATTTCTCAGCTACAAATTTGGCATAAGACACAATCACACACGTCTATACAAGTACAGATGTCCAAGGCATTAATGAAAAATAGCGTTAAAAAAAGTCCTAATAAAAAATGTGATCTTATCAAAGAAATTACGTTTGATTTGCTTAAAATGAATATCAATGACGAATTTCGTGCATAGCAAAACTGCTTTTCGAGCTGACCCTCAGCTGTTCCCCTATCCTGTTCCTATGTCGTGCATAGCAGCCAGATGCGTCCTGTATCGCATCGACGCTCGTGCAGTGTAGCTTTGTAGATGAAATAAGCATTCTTCACAAATAGCTTCCGAGGTTTGCCCAATGGGGTCGTGCTAAGGGTTCAAATAAATTCCGACATCGTATCCTGTTCGTGTGTCCTATTGCCTTAGCAACAGAGGGTTGCTCGTCATGTGTGCGTTCATTTCGAAATGAGGTTTTGATGAGAATCAAAGCCGATCGATAAAATACCCTCGTTTGAGTCATTTGGCGCTCGAGCGAAACAGGCTTCACCCAAAACTGTCTGTCGTCACCCCTATTGCCGTTGCTACTGCTGTTGTATTAAGTTGTAATGCGATTTTAATGGTGCACGTGGAGCGGCGTCGCTTGAGATGGCTGAAATACAGAGATAAAACCCATTACAAAAACCTACCACTGATAAAGGACTGTAGTCGCCCTATTTAGCAACAAGCTGAAGCGACAATTGGCGCTTATATTCGTTCGATTTAGCGTATCCGTTGTGTATTATTGTATGCACACCTTGGCGTCTATAGTGTGTCAGGTTGAACGTGGAAGATTTCGTTTTCAAGGGTTGCACATTTAGATTCAAAACAAAACAAGTTTAGTTCGTATGTATATCGATGAGGTTCATATTCTTCATTCAAACCGATGATCATCTACGAGGGTATTTAGCAGTGTTTCGATGCATTGTCTTAAAAAATCACGTGATTACAAGTGGAGGAACTAATCGACCCACCAATTACACAACAAAACTTTCTATTTGGTAAGTGTCCTTAGTGTGACCTTGCTGGCCGGATGCCCAGCCTCTGATCACTCGCTGTTCTTACAGTAAGGTAAATTTGCCGGGCTGACTCACGGTCAACATTTGCGTACAACTGCTTTCGGCATTGCTTTATAAAACGGACTCCTTTGAATCCTGGCCTTTCCTGGTGCTGTCGCAATCGACCCACGTTTCGTCGCAAATAACCGATAATCATAATAATAATAATAACAGATTTAAGAGTTTCATAGCCGAAACAATGGCTGTTTGAGATTAATTGAACACGGCTGTAAGCTCTCTTGTTGTTGTTCCATTGTGGTCTTCTGGAATCGCCTGCCGCAAATACTCTCCTGGAACCACAGTGCATCTCTCAGGGATAAGTTTATTTTCACAGCTCGTGCCACTTGATCGAAATTTGGCAGTCTAATTTTTAACAATTCGAAGTGAAGCACGCCGTTGCCTAACACACGCTAGGACTATTACACTGGCATTTCATTACTATAGAATCCTGTAAGTGGTCATAGCAGATTATTGCTCCAATGTGCTTAAGGGACAGCATCATTTTGAACTATTGGCGGACTCGTTCACAGCTCGTGTTGTGTAAAAGGATTCTCATGGCTAAAGTCGTTGCAGAAAATCCTTTTTTTCTAGCTATCGTTAGTGGCCTTGTTGTTCTCTATTCAATTTCACGGGAGCAGTGGACGAATGACTCAAGAAGTCAAATCTTGAATATGATTTTCTGCTGAGTAAATGCATTGCGCAGGAAACGAGGCTTATGATTTATTTTTAGATTGTTAGTGACACGTTCCGTCTGTGAACATCTCCTTCTCATCTGGTCAATCCACTCCATGTAGTTGGCGGGTATAGCGAATTTCCATGATGACATATCTCGACGCCTCTTGGCTTGTCTGCAGCCAGTAGGGTCACAGTGATGATTCGTTTTGGGAACCGGCGTCAGATGAGGGCAGAACTCGCTCTCATTATCTCGATTTTCGGTATCTGTGCGAATATTCTTTTACGTTCGCCTCTCGTTCGTTCAGTTGTCGTAATTCTAAATTCAAGACACTTCTGGTCTCACCCTGCCCGCCATCACGAATAGATTGCCTCCGACGGAAAATGATGAACGCCTTGTTTCCGAGGAAATACATATATAATATAATATAAGATGAAAGCTTCAGTGTTAGTGTAGCCTACTGTGTATGTGGATGTGTGCACGAAAAAAAGAAATGCGTAGAAATATAAAAATAAAATATCAGTTTGAAATATACAAATTAAATATCAATTTGAAAGAATGTCATTATTTGAATTGGCGTATCATGAGGAGGGTTTAATATATTTGCAGGCGTACATAGGCTATGTAAAAAGCAACAACATTGTACAGTCGACATTTCTATGAACGGTGGCTCAATTTGGCCGCGGCTATTCGCCATGCACTTATTCTAAGCTTCATTATCATCTCTGGCAAGATCCGCGATCTTGTTCATTTGCCCTATTTCGATATTGGGCTGCAGCTTAACAACTGAACTCTAGAAGCTCTACGTCCTGTGCGCTATCCAATTCCTTTTAAGGTTCGAGATTTATTCCTGAATTTCTCATTACTATTGCAGTAGCGCAGCAGCAACAGTGGCGACAACGGTAGCAGCACCAACAAGAGGGAAACCGTCTTGAAGAACCACGCGCCGAGAAGACAATGCCCTACCTATAGTCAGTAGAAAGCAAACTTTGCGAAGATCCGCCGCCGTCGTCGTCGTCGTTGTTCTGCTGAAGCATCAGGAACAAAGGGAATCCGTACCTCAAAGCGAAACGCGTCCCAACCTGCGAAGGCATCGCGACTTTTCAGCTGTCTTTGTCAACCCTCCTGCGGCCGCACTCGCTTATCTCACTCGAGTTTGTCCGACGACTGTACGGACGAACTCGATGGTGGCTATGGAAACCCAATCAGGCAATGCGATCCAGCTAGTAAGTGCATTATGTATATACATTGCCATGGCAGGATTGTCCAATTAAACACCGCGAAACTGATTGATGAATCGCCATATACTGTATCTTTGATTATTCCATATTTTAGTATTATAGACCTTAGAACCTGTTGCGGTTTGACGTGTGAGGATTGCTATTGTTAGCCGACTCTAAAGATTAGTTCTGAGCCGCATTTACGCTCTGTTTCATTGTTATACTTTGGGTGAATGCAGGATATACACGTAAAGCATTGAATCTCTAATTAAATTCTGAATTGGCCAAACTGAAATTGTCGATCAGAGCTATTTTGTACATTGAGAAACCTTGGTAAACTTCGAACCTAGCGTCATAGCAAGATGAAATTGTTCCTGTTTAAACTTGAGTCATTTGTCAACATGCAGCTCAGCTTTGGTGAGCTGTCTAAGAAGAGGTATGAAGCTAACGGCTGAAATATCGTTTAGTGTTGAATATCAGCGTTCCGTAGTCAATTAAATATCGGTCCCCCACGATTTTATTCCTGCACAGATGCTACATATACGTGTGGCATATACCAAATGCAACCTATAAAACATAGGCAGAGAAAAAATTCGGCTAACGCACACCGCTGCGATCGGTAAGTGTTAGGTTTGAGTTTGTACAGGCTAGCTGAGAGGGAGCGGAAAAGGAAATAGCTTCGAACAGACGAAACGCCGTCCGCAGTCGCAGTGCTGTATAGATTTGGTGCCAAGGTGATGACTATACTTGCGATGGACTATTTTTTTTTGGAAAAATCATCATTCTGATTTTTCCGACCTGTTAATGTGACGGATTTAACCAAAACAACAAAATAAACAAACACCGAAATATCAGTATCGTCGCGCCGATTATCAAAAAGCTTTTTTGGGTATATATTCTTTTATTATTATTATTATTATTCGTATTATCACTATTATGTAAAGCGATGGGGAACAGCAAAGCTGGAATATCCGAACGAGGACCCGTTGGCCGGTCCGTTCGCTGTTCGCATGTACAGGAACGCATGCGATGACACGCACATCGAATCGACGCGACCCTCCTACCCTTCGCCGGTGCCATTAGGGCGCAACGAAGTTGGCAGGGGGCAGAAACCGGGGGAGAGACGGGTCACTGTTGAACGGGGAACTTCGAGGGGTTTCCAAGTTCAGTTATTTGCCCACTCGTCATCATCGTCATTACGACTATCGTGGCCGGGGGGCCCTTTACGTTCTTGTGGTATTCGTTTTCACTCTCTCTCTCTCTCGCTCGCTCGCTTCCCCGGCTCATTCATCGCCGATAGTTCCCGTTCTCATCGCCTTGCCCCGGTCTTAATGTCGACAATCAATGTCGTTGGCGAAAGGTCCAAATGGATCATCAGCATCACCGTTGTCGTCGTCGTCGTCGTCGGTGCCTGGACAGCAGATCTCGTCGAGTTCGCGATAGCTAGCGACCAGCAGCGTCTATGGTAGCGGCAACGGCGGCGGCGGCGGCCGCGGCAGAGCGAGTTTAGCAGAGTGAGTATGAGCCGCTAACAGATCCAGACAGATCTATATATGAGAAGCAGGTTGGCCGAACAGCAGGAAGAACTGCGGCGAACGCGAATCGATCCTATAATGAACGTGGAGCTTGCCAACGAGCCGGCTGGCCACTATTAGATACCTATAGAGCGGCGTACGCTGGATATGGTTCCGAACTAAACGCGCCCTCAATGTTGGGAGTTGGGGACACGCTGTGTGGGCCTCAACGGGCAGAGCAGTGCTGGTGAATGTACCGGAATGGACGGTTCAAAGGGGTCGTCCGCTATAGCCTAAATGACCGGACATTGCTACGGGTGGTAAGGAGCGGGGTACGTTAAGCGACGAGAGCCTTACTCTTCAATATCGTTCACTCTCATCGTCGCTCTCGCCTCAAGGGTCGCACAGAATCGAACGAGAACAGCCTCGTACATGGCTGACTGACGGCGATAGCGCATGTTGTCGTTATTAACCAACCAGTTGGTTGGCATAGAAGAGTGCGTACAGCCTATAATGTATTTACAAGAAAAATGACAACCTTGATGATATGTATATATATGCATGATACGGATTGAGACTGTGCATATATATGTACATATATATATATATATATATATATATATATATATATTTACACACATTGTATATCACTCACATAGATCGATAAGAGCAGATATCGCAGCTGCCAACTAAGAAGTAAGTGTCATGTGTCATGTTTTGCTCTCGCTTTCTCTCTCCCTCTCCCTCTCTCTCTCTATATATACATATATATATATTTATATATGTCTGTCAGGTTAGCAATTAGGCAAGATGAGCATGATGTCATTCTGCGGTCAACACCTATAGTCATCTATTGCCTTAAGTGTAAAGAATTATTGTATCGTTTTCAATGTCTGATATAGAACTCAATAGTCCTTTATTGAGTTGCGTCCAATAATCACCTGTTGGGTTCTATCATTTTATTCCATTGGGTGTCCCTATGAGAATTTGAATTTATAATAATATTTATGTCACTCACCCTTAGAGCATGCCGATTTAAGCAAATTAGCTGTACTACTGCTAAATAAAAACGAGCATAGAACATTTTTACTAACTACATATATATATATATATATATATATATATTACATGACATGGAATAATATGATACCGAATAAAATATTACAATTATCTTGAGTTTTAATGTAGTTAAAGGGATAGCCTTTTTATAATTAGGCCATTAGCCCCTTCCAGCCCAAGTGGTCGTCCTTGTATTTGCCTAGTATGGCAACTGCCTCTCTCCTTTGCGCATCTAAGACGAATAAATCGATTTTACTTCAATGCCTCACTATAGGTATATGAACATAATAATTGTGCTTGAGACCAATATTATAATAATAATAATAGTATATTGTGCTGTCCTCATATAAAGTTGCAATAGAGTTAAATAGGATGTCAAAAGGCTCGTGGCGCATCTCACCCACACAATGGACGTAACGATCCATCGTAGGCTTGCCAGCGCGAGCATTCCTGTAGCCTCCGGTGCCGCCGTGTGTCGTCGGGTTCTTATGGAACATCTACGGCTATAGTCTATGCTATCGTCGTGTGTAATCGTGACTTCTTTTATAAAATCGTTTTCACTATATTTGACTTCTAGACTAGTACCTGACAGCTTACCTATATTTTGCAGATCATCAACTTTTTAAGCAGCCCCCCATTTAACGAGCGCTGAAATGAAACGTTCGTTCTTCTGCCCAACGTTAAATCAAAGTGACTTCAACTTTATCCCGTTCTAGTGCACACCGTAAGTGTTTGTTTTGTGTCGGAGGCGCTCTCATCTCTGTTGTCTAGTTCTCTCTCTCTCTCTTCCGCACTCTTTCACTCACAGTGCAGGGTGTCGCTGCTGCTGCTGCTGCTGCTGGCGTCGGTGTTGAAATGATGATAGTGATGGTGGTCGTGGTGGTAGGGTGTCCTTTTTCCCTACTCTCCTCGTCCTCATCTGCCTCCACCTCTTTCTCCTTGGGGCAACAGATGCGTGGCATTGCACTAATTCAGTCGCTGCTGCTTGTGTTGGCTGCAGCCAGGCTGCTGCCAAGCAAAGCAGTCACCCCCACCCCCCCGGGCGAGCCATAACCCCGAACCCCCGGGCGGCTCTATTCCCTTCTCTCCGCTTCTTTGCTAGGTCCCCAACTGTTCGCCCATCTCGCCTCCGTCCCGTCGCCCCCGTCCCGTTCCCGCGTCCTGCGTCGTCCCGTTGCCGCGAACCGCGTCGCCCGAAACTGAGACTCCATGGGCCCACCAGGATGGCGGCGGGCGGTGTGTGCCCAGGAGGCGGCTTTAATAACTTGCCTTTGTGCTTCCTCACACCCTTTGCGCCAGTCAAGGCAGCGGGCGGCAACAGCGCCAGCCGCACCCGTAGCAGCAGCAGCAGCAACCGCGACGGCGGCGCCGCCGCCTGCAACCAGCCAGCCAGCCATCCAGCAAGCGGTCTGATGGCACGGCGACTGTGGTGGTGATGGTGGTGGCGGCGGCGGCGGCGGAGGGCTGCGGCGGCGGCAGCAGCAGCGACCAAGGAGCGGCATTGGGGACAGCGTTTGGGCGGCTTCGGGGGGTGAAGACATTTGCGTCGTCGCCACTGCCGAATTGTTGCCAAAGCAGTCCCCCCCTCCCTTCCCCAAGCGATCCCCGCTTGGTTTCCCAGCGTCGTCCTCAAACTTCCCTTTCCTTTGGCCTCACCGAGGCAGGCGCGTCGCTGGCAACTCCTTCATCGCTCCTTTCTTAATTAGAACCAAGAAGAAACGAAGCACGGTTCTTGGCTTAGCCGGCAAGAGTAGCCCCAGCAGCAACAGCCCAACGACCGAAAGCCTCAGGCCCCCTTGCCTAACTGGGTGGCGAACCAGTTGTGCCACGATTGTAACCACCAGCGTGGCAGCCCCCAAAGACTCTACGTGCCACTGCTGTCGGTGGCGCTGCTTCCGACTCGAAAAACCAAATCAACCTCGGAGACCCGCTACACAGCACGAATGGCACGAGGAAAAAGGAAAGCGAAACGCTGATTGCAAACGTCCTGGCCATGGCTGAAAAACATTATACAACTATCCCTGGTCCATTTCATCATATCTGACGAAAGCGTATTTACGCCCTAAGGCACACACTTTTACAGTAATAACGTGACTGGTGCCAACCTCCAGTAAGATATCATTTTAATTGCCTACGCAAAAGTGCGACTGCCTCAAGAGTTATTTATGCAACCTTGAAGGAAACATCCTAGTTTTTGATTACTCCGCAGCGGTAGACGACGCAGGCGAGGGACCCGATATCTTAACTTCGCCTGCTTGCTTGGTCCTGTAAGCGCTCATTGCAACGACCAACCAACGCTCACAGGCTTCAGGAGACGCGGCGGGGGCCGCAGCAGCGATGGACGATCAGGGTAGCGGCAGCCGTGGCAAAAATAGCAGTTCGCGTCAAACATAATCCGTATAAAAAGAGAAGCAAATCGATCGTAAAAGGCACTTTAGTTTCCTTGAGTGAGCCTTCGACTTGGCCTCGACTTTACTACAGTAAGGATTAGGGGAAGCATTTAAAAACGTAGTGAAGCGACCTCTGCCCGGCCGCTTGTCGCAGTCGTCGTGGAACAAGTCGGGGCTGTAATGGTTCCAATGAAATCTCAACTAAGATACACTACACTACGATGTCCTACTGTCGGTTACCTCATGGATTTATCACACCGGCACCTCCTGCTACGGCAAATACTACTATAACGGCTACTATTACGACTCCACTTTGCTTCCCACATGGACCTTCGCAACCTATCAAGGTACGGCGGTGATCTGCTTAAAGGGCCTTTTCTTCAGGGTAGTGTGACGGGTCGTACGGACGCCATTCTTTAGACACTGCCGGCGCGGTCCTGACTGAAAAGCCAGTAAGCGTTGAGCGTTGGCGTCGGTGCCTGGCTTTTCTTTATCTATCGAGAGGCGATTCTTATCCACACGCTCACACACATACACGCACACCCTTTGCGTATGTTGGGGCATGTTGTCTGGGGTATGCCGACCCGTCGTACTAGCTGGTACGGTATAAGGTGCAGGGTCTAAGGAGGACATGGTTTAGCCGTCCTGACTCTGAGGCAAGAGATTTCGCGAGGGGGCGTCCTAACCCTGGGGGTAGTGGTGCTCGGGGAAGGTTAAATGGGGGATAGCTGGCGGATGGGGCGGGCAGCAGCGACGAGTGGGGAAGGGGACGACGAGCAAATCACAGCGGCGTTAAAACTCCACCCAGGAACTCATTAGCATAACAACCAAGGAAGGCAGGACCGAGTCAGGCTAGCGACAAAAGCTGGTTCGCCCAGTGCTGTTCGCCGCTGGGGCCTGGCGAGATTAAAATATCGTTAAAAGATATCATTACCCCCCCCCCCACCCCCCCAGCGCGCTTCTTTCCCGCATCGCGCTGGCTGGCTGGCTTGCCGGGGCAAGCTTCTTCCTTGGCCTGGCCGGTCGTCGCTTCGTACATCGGCCGACGGGACAGAGAGTTAGCGACCGAGTGAGTGGCCCTTTCCACCGCCACGCGCATATAAACCGGCTCCTCCCACCCTAACGTGCTGCTGTCTTGGGCCTTTCCCTTTTCTCATTGGAGAACGGAACTCTTGCCCGGTGGACCGGGGGGTAGAAGCGGGCTGTGGGGGTGGTCGGGGCTTGTGGGGGGGGGGGGAATAGAAGCCGAGATTTGAGCTGCTCCGAGCGACGGCGACGAAGGCCCTGCCGACATGGAACGACGACTGATTAAAAATTCCTTCATTCGTACCCATCGAATAGGCAGACTGCAGGGACCGTGCCCTCCTTATACTCGTCGTAGGTGGTCGTCGCGGTGATGGTGGTGGTGGTGGTGTCCATGGAAGTGGCGCTCGTGCCAGTATCTGCTTAGCCTTACCTTTATATCGATATACGTAAGAATGATATATATATTGATGTCTGTATAGGTGCATATGCATGTATTATAATCTACCTACGTGGGATATAACGAGATAAGGGGAAAATGGTACCGTGGTTCCTTCAGGGCGCCTTCGTCGGTCTCGTCATCGCCGCCGTGGTCCGCAATCGAAAATTCAGCCAACCTCGAAAGTCCGACCTAGCAGTCTTATTGATTCTAGCTAGAAAGGCAGCTGGCTAAAGTTGCCGACAGCAAAAGTTGCAGGTTGTCAACGAATCATTTTTATTCATCCGTGGCGGCGGCGGCGGTGGTGGTAGCACTGCAGCAGCGTCCGAGGGTGGAGTGTATTGTGGCGATACCCTATCGAATAATTGTCGATCGTAGTCACTTGACTATCCAGGTCGTACAAGATCTGCGTTTTTCACAGGATCCGCTGCATTCGAGCATCGAAGCATCTAATCACCTGGAGAAATCTTGTCATCTCATGAATGGCGATCACTGCGCCACTGATCCCAGCCCCCACGAAATTCGCCCCGAGGACTGGACTCACCAATGCTGATCACTCGGTCGGTCGACAGGCAGCGCGCGGAAACTTAGTTGCCTGACACTTCTGCCTGCTCGTTCCCTGAATCCATCACCGTCTTTCTCTCTGTATGTCTATCTGTCGGCTAGCCCGCCCGCCAGCCTGCCAGCCTGCCTGCCTGACTGACTACATATCTAACCACCATACGCGTCACATATCTACTAGTCATGGCGGACGGCCTCTCTCGACCGCTCTGGCTACGTGGCGATTAGGTAGTCTGGGCTGTCTTCCCCACTAATTCCTCCACTATTATTCAGATGCGATGCCTCAGACCTGATAGCATAGAAGGTGGGGCCGGGTTGGCTCGGGTTGGCTAGATCGGCCCCGTAATCTTGTCGCCCCCTAGGTACAGCCAGGCTATACTCAGCCATAGGCAGGCGATATACCTGAGTAGCTATATATCGATGAGGCGAAAATTAACGCCTGCGTCATCTCCCATTTCCCAATTCATCTCGGCGATTGCCTCCTGCTGCCTTCACACGATCGTCGCCAACCGCCACACGATGTGTCGTGTACGATAATCGATAACTTACCTTCACGACCCCCCCCAGGCGATCCGACTGCGTTCCTACTAGCCACCCTTGTGTGCATACGTCACAGGGAATTTGTTTCGATTGTTCGACCTTGGCTGGTCGTACGATATTATATTCTGCAAATACCTACGTACAATCTCTACGAGGCCTTAAACTGCTAGAAGCCCGAGGTATTCTAATAAATAGTATCCATATGACGATGATAGAGTTGCCTAACGGTCGGCGGACGAACCAAAAGACTCTTTTAGAGAACACGAAATCTATTGAATACCTAGGCTCGAGATTTCGTCTTGAAGTATGATTATACTGAATGTAATGAGTGCGAATCTTATCAAAAAGAGCGTAACAGAAATGCGTCTAACTTAACTTGGTCTAAGCGTTTCAATATAATTTTCTAGCAGATCATATTTGCAAAAGTGAAATCTGTACGCATCTACAATTCTGCTTTTCCTATATTTGGGGTTCTAACATGTCTTGGGTCCATATTCTTTGATAATAACATTGATTGTTTATTAGTTCTAATTAATTCTGGGGACCAAATAACGCCAATATTAATTCTACAGAAAGCAATATAGTTCAGCGGCTATTATTCGATATAACCTACCCGAGCCACGTTGCCCTGCGAAAAGCATCGTCTCCTTGCATAGTCAAATCGATACTTGAAGAAAACATTGATTATACTAAACTAACATTTGAACTCATTGCACAGGGCTCAAGTTTTTTTTGCCGAACATTTGACGACCTCTTATGATCACATTAGCTGGGTGAAGACGCAGTCGAACGCTAAGACTACACACGGCAAGCCATTGTGAAATTGAAAGTGCCCTTAAACCGTCCAACGGAAATTCTTTATAGGGAATTGTATTAGATTTGCGAGTTTAGTCACCATCGTAGTTTGTGAGTTACGGTAGCATAATAATGCTGTCAATATGTGTTAATTCGAAGCTACACTCGCTCGATTGACCCTCTAGTCTAGCACTTACAACGAGCGCTGATTTGGTCAAACTCGTTGCGTTTTACGATTCCGTCGTGGAACCAACCCGTCGGGTGAGAAAACGACTGTGCGAAAGGGCAGCGACAAAGCACGGCCATACCTACGGCAAAGGAAGCAACCACGAAGAGGCCACCAACAACGATAGCAACATGAACATCAGAGGCAGCAGCGCAAGCAACAATGAACAAGCAGGACTACATCGCCGTCGTATTTGGCGCTGTTGCAGCTCGTTTAGATGCATTAGAAAAGGCCTTCGGCAGCCGTTGCCGCCGCTGCTGCTAACTCTACCTCAGTGGACCTCGAAAGCTACGCCGCCATATTTCTCCACCTGCGCCATCGCTGCCCGCCTTGGCGTCCGCGATGCTGTGCTGGCCATACCACCGCTAAAATGAACATAGCATGCAAAGGCCTGTACGCTCGTTCTCCCCTTCTTCTAGTGATGGCTTGAACTTGAGGGCTTGTGTGCCTATGTTCCGTTCGGATGTCGAGAGGACGCTCCTGCTGGTGGTCCTTTGAAAGAGAGGAGATAGAGCCGAACCTTGAAGGAACATTTTCTCGAAATTATAGAGGTGGCGGGCGCGCTCTCAAGCTGTCCACCTCGTGCCCAGTTCCTTTCATTTTGTGACCCCCATTCCCACAGCACCCCAAAGCCTATCCTTCCCCGACGTTTCACCAGATTGAGACAGTTGGTGAAGAGTTGGTCTCCCTCCCCCCCGCCCCCCTCCATTACAGAAACGTTGGGATAGAGACGAAGCGAGGGGCCAACCTGGACCCTGCGGGGGTGGACGTGTACCCTTCGAACACACATGGGCCTGCCGTCTCCGTCGCCACCGCCCCCACGCCCGGACGAGCCCACGAACATCTGAATTATCCCGGGCGGCGAGAACAACTCGAAGTGAGCGGCGGCGACTCTTTACCGCGCTCCACGAGTCTCCGCTATCTGTCTGTTTTTCTCTCAATCTGCTTTTTCTTCTCTTCGGCGTCCTCTGCCCCGCCACCTTCTACCCGTTCTTCTATCGGGAATGGCGCGATCTCAAATTGGATGAATGAACCATCCAGCAAGCAAGCAAGCCTACCCACCTACCTGCCTGTCTTGTACGCTATGCCCAACGATCGCGTCGGCCGGACCAGGGCTGTCTGGGGCGCAATGGGCCGAATGGCGGGACTCGAGACGGCAAGGGAGCAAACGGGGCCACGGGGTTCTACAGCGGCGGCGGCGGCGGCAGCGGCGGACGGGAGACTAGCAGCAATGACGACTCAATTATTCAAAGTTTTTGTTCGTCTTAGTCCCCTTTTTTCCTCTACGATTCTCTCACTTTTTGGGTCATACCAACGCGCACTTGCCCACTCAGTGCGTGGGGCTTTCTTCTCAACCTCACCTCGGCTGCTGGTGGCGCAGCCGGCCACAGCGGCTTCATTGTTGGTCTATCTATCTCTTCATCGCGTTGGCCCCGTGTCGTTGGTCAAATTGTACCTTTTCTTCTATCAGAGAAAGGGTGGTCCGAGCCGACTTTGGGCGAACGGAACCACGAACTTACTATATACAATAGAATCGAGGATTAAGTGCCAATGAATCACGGGAGACAAATTCATTGACTCATTAAATGAGCCGCGCGTCCATAGGTCGACGCGATGAGACTGCTCCCGCATACGGACGATGTTGACAATATGAGAATGTCTCATCGGCAATTTCACAAACGGTTTTTGACGCAGGTATAATGTAATTCAAAAAGACGAATATAACCAAACTTTGACCTAAATTAAGCAATAGGTAATTCATTGGATATCCGTTATTTTACATATTTGGCCTCCAACTTCTATGTGACCGGACATGCACACTAAAGTCGTGACTGCGACATCAACATGCCACCACATTGCTAGAATTTGTCTAAGGCCGAACAGAAGGCAAAAAAACAACAAGGACAACAAGGATCAAGCGTCCGGTGATAAAGACAATATTTCCCCAGTAACACACTATATATATATATATATATATATATATATATATATATATATATATATATATATATATATATATATATATATATATATATATATATATATATATATATATATATATATATATATATATATATATATATATATAGCACTAACTATGTGTACTAGAAGTACACGTCAAACGTCTTTGGTATTAAAGAGCTCTTTTGTGTCGACCACACTCTTTACTCCACATCAACGAAAAGCTGGAAAGCTCTCGAGTGGAGAGCAAGACAACACGTTTCGATAGATTTCGATGATTTAGAGCAACACGTTAGTCATTATTAAGAAGCTATAACAGCAGATAATAGACAGGGATCTCCCCTTATGACGAAGCTCTTATATATATATATATATATATAAGAGAAGCTCGTTGCGATGGGCGTCGCTCCGACAGAGCACCCACGCTCTTGCTCGACAGACGGCTATAAAGCAACTATAATGTTTTAATCAAAATTTATAACTCTGACGACTCCCTGATCCCGCCCCCAAATCTACGTCCCAAACCTCAGGGCTCTTTCTCCCCGCAGAAGCCCACCGTCTCTTAGTGTCTCTCCTCCGCCGTTTCCTCCTATGCCGCTTAGCACAGCCAGAAGGCCCCGGCCCCCACTCATCGTCGGCGTCGTCGGGGAGGCTCGCAGCACACAAACACACTACCATCCGTGGTGGTACCAGTGGGGGAAGACACATTATGACCCCCTTAGCAGCAGCAGCCGCCGCCGCCGCCCGTCGGACTTCAATGCGCTGCTGCCAGTCGAGGTGGCGGTAGCTGTGGCAGCAGCGGCTCGTAGCGTCAGCGTCGTTGCTGCTGCTGCTCCTGTGGCCGCCGACGCCACTGTCTTGAGAAGCTGCAGCGCGAAAAAGGAACGGCTTTAAAAAGGAAGGAGAGAGGGGGAGTGAGATAGATAGAGGTAGATAGAGACAAGACCAGCCAGCGATGCAGCCAGCCAGCTATCCAGCGTTAGCTATCCAAGCAGGCGAACGGCGGCGGTGGGCCCTTTAGCAGCGCTGGCGCCACCGCCTAATGCATTTTAATGAAAATTTATTACCAAAACCTCAACGGCGGGCGGTGCCGCAACGGTCGAGCGGCTTGAGAATTTAGCCCCAAAAAAAAACCCACGGGACCCCAGCCCTCCTTATTTTCCTCGACTCCCGCGTGCCCGACAGCGCGACCCCTTTGTGTGGAGCTTGGATAGCTTGCTTGCTTGGCCGGTTGGATTTTGGAAGTTTTTTTTTCGCGGGGTCGGACGTGGGGAAAAGCCAGGGTATCCTCTCTATCCCGTCGTCGACTAACTCTTTTTTCACTCCTATCACACGCTCTTATTTTCTACCTTTAGTCCTGCGACCCTCCCCCGGCCCATTTTTTCTTTTTCTTCATTTCATTTCGTTTTTCTTTTCCTCTTTTTTTTTTGTTTTTCTTGTTGCTGTTGCTCCCGTTCTTGTTGCTGCTGCTGCTGCTACTGTGGTTACTGTTGTCACAGGCATCGTCGTCTGCTTCGTACACTTTTCCACGTTTCCTCTCCGTCTCTCATGCCTATGTGCTGCTCATGCCCGACTCTTTTTCATAGTCCACCCCCCGTTCGAGTCGACATACGCCCACTCCCGTCAGACGCACCGAGACTCACATAGACATTGACGCACAGACAAGGTGCGCCGCCGCCGCCGCCGCCCAGCTCTCCTTTCCATTCTTCCAAGTTCTCTCTCTCTCATGTATTCTTCTCTCGGATCTCTCTATCCGCGTTCGCTGTTCTTCCTCTGTCGGTGTGTTTTCTGAATTCTCTTAAAGGCGAGAAAACCTGTCTCTCCACCTGCCTCCGTCTACTGATGGCCAGCTGTGCCTCCTCCTCCTCCAGTTACTCCTTTATCTTCTCCCCGTTGAAGAAAAGGTGCTGAAGGATAGAGTTGAGGAGAAGTGACTGCTGCTCGGTCGACACGAGACAATTTTTATGAGATCCACTCGCTGCTGTCCAGGCCAGACTGTCGCTGCTCGCCGCCGGCCAAGGTACGAAGAGCAACCCTGACGGCGCTGCGCTTCTGCTGCTGCTGCAGCTAAACGCCCCGCCCGTTGGTTCGTCGGCTGGTTGGCTGCTCGGTTCGTTCGTTCGTCCGTCCGTCCGTCCGGTGGCACCAGTACGTATATTTTAACTCAGTGTGCTGTGTCCCTTATGGCGACTAGCTGCTGCTGCTGAACGGCCCAGTAGTTTGCTTGGCGGTTCCCTGCCGTTGAGCCCCGGGAGCGAGCTAGGGCGAGAGCCCTCGGAGAGACTCAGCTACGATTGGACGGTGGCGGTAGCTGTGGTGGCGGTGGTGGCGGTGACGGCAGCAGCAACAGCAACAACGAAGAGCAGCCTCTGTCACGCAGCATCTAAATGAAACTAAAAATGAGTCGTCGTCGTTGTCGTCGTCGTCGCCGCAGCGGTGTCCCTTTAAAAAACGGAAAACATTTTTCGCCAGCGCGTGAGTGCCACGGCCTCGCTCTCTGCTTGTATCTGTGGGTCCTTCTGTCTGTGAGTGTGTTCTTGCTGCCACCCATCTTTTTCTTCATTTCCTACTTGTGTCATCTTAATGGCAAGAGAAGAAGGCAACGAAGCGGCGTGGTAGGGAAGCGAACGGCGGGGTGCTTCGGGGGTCAGGGGGGTTTGTTGTCGGAGAAGATAGAGTTAGACCCCCTTTTTCCCAGGCTCATTTTTCCCCACTCTCTTCCTCATGGCTATTGCCAGTTGCTCGTCGGTTGATGAGTGCAAGGCCATTTCATCAGCATCATTTCGGCGCGGGCAAACCGTGCGACGACTCACCTCACCTCATGCTGTCATTCACCTGTGCGCCGTCAATAGTTAATGGATCGGGTACGACACGGGGTGGAAACGATATACCAAACTGGAATTCACCCATGTGGCTAACAATTATCGGGCTGCATACGATGAGATGGGCGTGTTTTCGCTTCATGCTCCCATGTGTGGAAACTTGTTGCCAAGAAACGAGCTAGTTCAAGTACCTATCATAAATTATTCTACGTTTATTACGGTTCGTACGGTTGTTGAATTTCGCTTCAGAGGAGATTCTAGAACAGCTCGATCGGCTTAATTTGGCACGAGCCGATGAGTTGCAAATCGGGCCAATGGAATAAGTGAGTAGCCTTTTTCTTAGCATCAGTATATGTGAGCCGGGTACCACGGAACCGATGGTGAGACCAGTGGGGTTCTAACTTCGAAAATGTCAGACCCGCCTGGGGTGCATCTTACGATCCACACCATTAATTAAGCCTTTTTAGTCTTAGTGCTCGAAACACGCCTAGCTCAGGATCGATTTTCAACGTGATCGATTTCCGGATGCCCTAGTTCAGACGGCGCGGAGAAAAACCACTGCGAGCTACAAACGAGGCGAGCAAGTTTGCCCGCGGTTTTTTTTATTTCGCTCATGGGAGTCAGAAGTACGCCGAACTTTCCTTTGAAACTCGTGGTCCATGGCCACTTTACTATGAGGTAAGGGACGGACAACGATAGGTGAAGGGACGGGTTCGTTCAAAGTACGGGGGTGGCTGCTGGCGTATGTTGAAGTGAAGATGCCGACATGCGCCCGCAACGCAACCCCTTACGAGAAACTGGGCGAACCGCTCTGACTCGAAAGTCCGTCGTAGAGAGATAGAGAACGAGAGAGAAAGAGCGCGAGAACTGCCTTTAAGACCCTTATTGCCGAGGGAAAGTTTCATCTTCAATTTTGCCTCTCGCCCTCTCCGATTTTGGCAGGCCATCCTCCTCCACGCCGCTCGAAACGCTATCCTGAGCTTTCGTCGAGTGTGTGTGTGTGTGCGAGCCAGCCTCCAACGCGCGCGATCCTTCCAGCAGCTCCCATCCAACCTGTTTAGGTCATAATTTTCACATCAATACCCTCTCGTGGTGGCCATCAACGAGAGTCGACCGGCTGCCTGCTGGATATATCCCCACTTTTCGCCGATTTGAAGCGATAGCGTCAGCAGACACAGTCCGACCCGACCGTGCCCCCGGGGGGCCCGACCCGCTGCTGTTCAAGGCACCGTTTCAGCATGAGGAAACTGAACGACGTCGGCGGCATGAGATACTCTGAATGAACGATAGAGAGAGAGAGAGAGAGAGAGAGAGAGAGAGAGACAGTAAGTGGTGGCCAAAACGATACACAACACAATAGCAAAGAAGGTGCAGCTTCCACTCAGCTGTCCCACTAAAAGCTAAGTTAAAATAGTTCCCATAGGTGCCCCCTGCTCTTCCCTAAAAAGGCTTTAACCTAACCACGACATTCATATGTGGGTAGAAAATTTGGAAAAAAACTGTTTCGGAGAACGAAGAAGGTGGAAGTAAGATAGTGCCCGTCCCATCAAGATCAACCCCGAACCAATTGTGGTCGCTTATCAGATACTACTTAATACTGGTTACTTCTATGATGGTGGTGCGCAGTTGTTCTTGTTTTACAACAATAGGTCTACATTGGCTGAAAAAAATTTAACAGCTGGCCTAATCTCGCATCAAGGGGATTAATAATCAAGGACATTGATGAGCATTTGAAGATTGCATAGTACCAAGAACACATCAAGATGTATAATAGCATCTGTATAAGACGCACAGATGATCGACGCCGCACAGTCGTATGATATCTCCGACTCACTCACAATAATCACCTTCTGAATAGACGATGTCGGATTTTTATGTTCACCATGAGACAGAAGATTGAGAAAGATATAAATTGTCGAAAGGAAACTATTTCGGGATAATTTGCGTCAAATTTCTGCTAAATCGTAGCGCCTCTGGACTATTCTTCAGGAGATTCCAGTGTTCAATAACTCCCCGACGAATAAAGAATTTTTGTTTTCGGCAGGCCCACACGCGTTCTCCATCAGATATTTCTCGGCATTATAACGTTACTATGCTAAACTTTTGCTATCCTGAGGCTACAACAGGATTTGACCCTGAAACATATCCCACGCTGTGTACCTAGCTAATGGCGACGTTACAGTCTCGGCCATCAGGGGCGCACTGTAACCCCCGAGACAAGTGGCAAACACTATATACAAAACGTAGTTAACATCATTAACCTATGTAAGGAAGGCTATTTCTTAGCAACAGCAGTCAGAAATGGACAGGGTGCCATTTCAAGATTATCAGCATTTAGCTAAGCTCCGGTACAAGCTGACGTATTATTTTTTGGGTTATCTGCTTATGTGTGTTGTACCAACGTACTTATCGAATCTGCAACAAGGGGAAGAAACATTCTGATAAGAGGTTCAACAGATCTTCTCACGTCCTGACAACCTTATAAAATTAAAAAAAAATATATAGTTTTGTACCTTTGTCCTACACCCGTTTTTTCTCAGTCTAGTAATACTAATCCAACTATCTAATTAGACGAATCTCCTCAAACGTATGCTCCGTAATTAAAAAATGGTCCAATTAACGGTAATTTCAAAATTGTCAACAACAGTCTACATAGCCTCAGTTCTCTCCAGCACAATATATACCAAAAATTGTATAAATAAAATGTTTACACAGCTGGCTTTCGTAGCCGACTCTTGCATTCGTTCTTCGGTAAACTCTAGTGAGTAATTGACTAGAGTCTGGCCTACTTAAGGTCAATGCGGATCCGTTCGGACGGACTCGAGGGCCGATATTTTTGGGTGCATCTAGCATGTAATTGTTGTAGATGCTTCGTCTATGTCCAATCAAATAATGAAATGAGAGCATTATTTTTTAACCGTTTGCGCCCACTAGATTGATTTCTATCTATGCGATTATTTGACATTTTCACCTGACATCTGACTATTCGAGACGTCGTTCTTATTCGGGACCTATTGTTGCCAGTAGCAGTGGCTGATGATGGTGACAATTGTGGCAGTGCTATGCTGGTCGTTATCGAAATTTAAAAGTTCTATAGAGGCTCACAGATTCGAATTCTCATCGACTTGCTCGGCATATGTAGTCGGTACATCGACGGATATGCGACCTGCCCGCGTGGCCCAAGCTGCCCCCATCCGCAAGCTGCCCCCATCCGCAAGCTGCGCCTGTCGGGGAGCGGGGGTGATGCCGAGTTCAAACTGTTTTTGGCGACGCAGGGACGCGCAGCGGGAGCAGGCATATAGGTACGACTTCGTTGGGGGTGCTTGACGGGGGCTTGGGAGTTAGAAACTGGTAACTGAGACCAGCGAGATCAAGTAGGTAGGTAGGTAGGCAGGCCCGCAGTTGCTAGAGTTTCTCGCGGGGGGCTTAGGTTTCTTGAATGCTGCTAGCTTGCTGGATGCCTGCCACTGCTGCTGCTGCTGCTCCTGGCTACAGCTGTCGCTGTAAATCAATACAACTAGTTCGACCCCCATCATCCCCACGACCGCCTCGCTCAGGAAGACAGGGCCTTTGGCGACCCCCGCCCCCCCCCCAATGTCACTCCGACGCCCAGCCGCACCTCTAACCGACCCTGCGTCGCCTCATAACTTTGAGTGGTGGCTGACTTCACTTTCCGGCGGCGCTCCGCCTATAAGAAACACAAAATCTTAGTTTAGTGCACTGAGTGACGCCGGCAGGACGAGTTCGAGCGGGCGCGGGGTAAACAGGGGGGGAGTGGGTCTCCGAACCCAGATCGTTGATGGCTGTAACGAAGGCCAGGTAGAAAAACGTTAGTCGAGTGCTGCGCGCCGCCAGGATCGGTGAACGAGGGCAGAGAGAGAGAGCGAGCGAGGGCGAGAGACTTACCTCGCCAGCTCGTCCACTCGGATGCCTTACACTCGCTACATGAATTTTTCATGATTTTTAAGAGATGGGAAGACAAGAACGAAACAATTGTCATTACCGTCGCACTGTTCAGTAGCGTTGCAGGAAATACGACAGAATTGTAGAGGAACATCTGCAATATCGAAGTCGTGCAATGGCAAGAGTGACACATGGCCATTGGCATGATAATCGTACACGAGCGGATATATATATGTATATATATTTCGATGCGGAGACAAGACCATTAATGTCATTGCCGCAGCTGAACGTTTATGTTGGGCGGGACAAGCTTTACCTATTAGACATTAACTCATTCTGTCCATTCTAAACCTAGTCCGAGAGAGTATAGAAGCTTTCAAAGTGTTTTTTAAAATGGTACATGACATGTACACCCACTTGAGCCAGTGGGCTCCAGCTGCGCAGCGTGAAAGGAGTCGATGATCGTGCATAGAATAGATTTACTGTTCAGCCGAAGTGGAGCTCTTCCTTTTTGTAAACAAATGCGTTCACTTATAATATGCATGCATATATTTTGTGGCTGCTACAGTATGCTTATTTTAGTCATCGTAGTCACTCGCATCGAAACGGGAAACAAACATCTTAAACAAGAATAACATAGCTGACAATTACTATGTATGCTAAGATATTATACAATATCCACATATGTCGAATGTGGGTGCACCTGTGGAAATAAGACTGACCCCCCTTAATTTATACTGAACGATTAAATTCTCTATCAGAAACTCCATGAACACGGTGCGCAGCGTCTCGATATGCTGCACGTAGGGAATACGGGTCCTGGCTGCAACTTTAAAATCCAATTATCTACAGTTCATAAATTCATCTCTACCCATACAACTGTTCTCATACAAGTTTCTGTAAAATCCATTTCCTCCAACGTTTGAAGGAGAGCCGCATAATTTCCTCACGATATATAATACGCTGCTACGTCGAGCACTAGCAGGCGCTACTTATAACATTCGTATATGAATCACTGTTCTTCGTTCAAGACCTGCAGTTTCACTTTCACACATTCGTATGCGACATTATTATTATTACTACTACTACTGCTATGCCGTGCCAATCTCATTATCGTAATTGTAACGAGAATTCGAAATTCGAGGCGCGATTAAAGCAGGCCGACCCCTTTCCCAGCCGGACCACAGGACCGCGGGGTTTGGCTTCGCCGCCAGCACCTTTATCTCCCTCATTTCTTCGTTCTTTAAGGGGAGAGAGAGAGAGAGGGAGGGATATACAGACACGGTACAGGTGCGCGAGCGCGTGTCCATCAGGCGTGCCGTTTCCATACGCTATCTCCATCTCTCTCTCTCTCTCTTTCCCTCTTGTGTGTCCGGGTGTACGTGTGTGTGTGTGTGTGACATTATTTTTCCTTTCGTCATTAAGGCGGGCCAGTCAGCCAGCGCCAGAGCTATACGCAGGTTGGCAGCCCTCTGTTCACTCTCTGCTATGGTTCGCTGGGACGATGGTGGTGGTGGTGGTAGCTGCTCCTTCCGTATGAAGGCTGGGTAGACCCTCCCATCGCTTTCTCCCCTCTCTTCGGCTGCCGCGAACTGTTTCGTCGCCTCTCCCAGCTCGCGTTGGCTCGCTCAGATATTCCCGTTGCCAACGCCGTCTCTCGGCAGAGCCCTGCTGGTCGCCGAACCCCCGCCCCCAATCCTGTCGTCCTCATCGTCGTTTTTCTCTAACAACGTATAATCCACTCCTTTCTATCCCTCCCACACCCCCACCCCCGCCTTTCGTGCTCGACTCTCTCTCTCTCTCTCTCTCTTTCTTACCATCCTACTCTATGCACCGGTCTGGCCCGATTCTAGCCGCCGCGGCAGCCGCTGGTGTGCAGGAGCAGTACGCGCTAGGAACTCCCATTATTCCTAACGAGGTTCCACTCCCACCTCCAGTTCCCCCAAGCCTTCAACTCTAACTTCATCCTTCTACGAACTCTGAATACGGCCGCGGTGGATCTCGACGTCGGTGTTGCCGCCGTGCTCGTGCCGTAGCTGCTGCCGCCGCTGGCGCAGCAGCTGCTGCTGCTGCTTCTGCCGCTACTACTCGGTCGAAGAGGTCGGCTCTGCTGTTGGGAAGTGAGTGAGCGGACTCATCGCCGCCCATAGCTCACATAGACTCATCCCGACTACCGACCGCCCATAGACCCCCTCCCCCCTTATATGCCCCTCATCTTACTGTGTCCTCTTCCGTCTGTCTTTGTTTCTATGTTCCCACACCCAGCTTAGCTCGCGCCTGATTCCTCGTTCCGGCGCCGAGACTCCACACTGCTCCCCCTTACCCCGGCTGCATTTAGGACTATTCACCTTTATTTCACCACAGTCGGCTCGCAGCGCCGGGTAGCAGATAGGAAATCATATAGGCACTCCCCCCAATCCCCTCAGGCCGTTTCTCCTTCCAACGTGTTCTCGTCTCCGAGGGGTCTCCACAAGCAGCAGCTCCTCCGGACCCCCCTGACAGCTCTGAACCGCCATCACTTCACCGTTTCGCCATAGTGAGACGCACGTTAGCTAAAGAGAGAGAGAGAGAGAGAGAAAGCTGGAGCTAGTCGGCGAGTGAGGCTCTGCATGTAGGTGATCGGTCTTTACGTAGGACTCGGAGCGCCTCACAGAGCGTCTATAGCGGCGGGAGCGTTTTGGATCTCTGCTTTTTTCCCCACCGTTTGCCGACGCCAGCATACAGACACAGATATCCAAAAGACCACAGCTATATGTCACATCCGAGGGCTTCATCACATCCGAGAGCGCTCTTCGCTTCCACGAGTACAACTCGTACCATTGGGGACGAGGCACAATACTTTCCTCATGGCGCTTTGCCGCTTTCCAACTCCTATCGTTACCATTCTCTACCCTCGCGACAATCTGCCTGTGTGCCATATAGGTGACGCGGTGGTACCCAGCCCAGGTCAGCGCCAGTCGTAACTTGGACAGGCTCCATAGCGTTTTTTTCTGCAGGGGACACGAATATTTAAAACGACGAAATGACACGTTCGCTTTGCTGCCTGCACGATCTCTCGCATATATATATGCGCGGCAGTGGCAGCTGCAACAGCAGTGAAGCCGCATTCACCAAACGAGAATATGAACTATACCTACTTTATGTTGGGACAATGTGTTCCAGTCTTTTCATACTTTCGTTCTAACTAGCGCCGTGACACATGGAACAGATTATTGCTGTTACGGGCGGTCCAGCTGCAACGTTTTGTTACAGCCTTGCAATAGGTATTTAGGCCGCATTCGCAAGTTTGACTGGGTCGTTGTAGATATTGAAATGTATGTAAACGCTTGTCGGTTCCTCGACAAAAATTCTATGCAATGCATATGCTTCAACTTAGAAATGAATTTCCAGCTGATTTTAGTTATTTTAATGGCTTACAGAATTTATAGCAAAGACAGGTATGGTATTTGTGCACTTACAAGGTGAAATATTTCTAACAAGCTGCGAGCGACAAAATGATTCTATGTATTATATAATATATGCAGTTCAGCATATCATGCTTATGATATTTATTGCAGACATGATGGGCTCTTTCAAGATGTGCGAACGGTGCCTCGATTGTCATCGCTACAGGCAGCTACAGTCGATGATGAACCACTTTACAGGAATAATTCTCGAGGAAGGCAGGAACCAGAGGCGCCCGCTGGATAAACCATCCTTGAACGAACCTAAACCCAATCCACGAATGGATATAATAGCACATCACATCAACACTGCAGCGTAACCGACTAGAAACCTTCCAGATGTTCTGACCTTCACCGTTCCTGTGAGGTTGCGAAGCGCTGACCAGGTGGTTGACTTGGTTCCCTAGTGGGGTTTCTGTTTCTCCCTCTTTTGTTCAATTTAGGTGACGGCATTAATAAGCCCCAAAGTCTCATATTCGCTGCATTTTTTTTCGTGCTAAAAATATCCAACCACAACGTCGCGGGGGCTGACGTTTGGCGACAGTGGCTATGATATTGCACTTTGGGCAGCAGCTTAGAACAGCCAACAGTAGCGTGGAAGTCAGCCAGCCAGCCAGCCATGCGAAGCTGGACGGACTAGCAATTCAGGGTATGGCCACGTTTGAAAAGGTTCCCTTGGCATTTAAGTTCATTAAGGCGAACGTAGAAGTGAATTACTGAACCGTTACGGGACCATGCATTGCACTGGCATAATAGGATGAAAAAAGCATAATTTGAGCGGATATGACTACATTTCTATAGGAACTTGGTCCATTTTCTAACATGTATTGCATCATCCTCTAAGTAGTCGCGACTACATCGATATACGTAAACTGTTCGGGTAGTGGAGGCTTTCTCAGGAAGGTTTCGCCGTTTTTTTTTGGCCAATCGCTGAATATTTTATGTCGACCCTATGTTGCTAACGACGCACCATAACTACCTTGCGTGTTTTGGAGCTGACCCTTAGCAAACATCTGATGCCCACCTCCCTCTTGCTGCCGCAAATCACTACCCAACTAAGCAAAGTCAATAGCTAGTTAGCCGTCCCAGCCTGCGGCACTTCGTTTTCATAATAAAAATGTAAGCTTGCACATATCGCGAGCCATACTAATAGTGGATGGACACATGGCGTGGGTAGTCGACAAAATCTTAGGAAATCAATAAAAAAAACTGCTGCATGTTGGCATTATTCGTGAAAATGAAGTTTATTAATGTACTTATTATACAAATAATGGAACACGATATATTGCATTACATACAATGCAACTGCATTATTTACATCATGAATAGCTAGCTAAATAAACTATATTTGATAGATTGCATGTGTCGTTAAATTAATTCAACGTTGGAATTTCGAGCTGCGCTTGTTGATGTTGGCAATTTTGCTGGTGTCAGGTACGTTTTATCAAAATGACCGAGGCTAGTGCCACCTTATACCTCCACTGTCTGGGCTGTGTGTTATTAGAATTAGAAAATCCGGCCACATAACATTCATAGAGATTATTCCTGATAGCAAAGTCAACGGTTAGAAACAGACGGCTGACCAGCGGCTGAACATGAACGCTCTCTGAGTTCTGCTGACTGATGTTTCTTGCCTTATATTATGACAGTGTTGAATAGTTGTCGCCTCGCAGTAACGAAAACACGTCGAGCTCTTTGGTGGTCTGGTGCTACATTCGTGTGCATCCGATCCCGACCGTTGCACATTTGCGGTGTCCGTCTTATAAAGCAATGCCAAAAGCAGTTCTACCGTGGACTGAGTTAAGTATCGTTGGCTGTGAGTCAGCCCGGAATATTGACGTTTGTAACGAAAGTGCGTTACGTGTATATGCTTTGCCTGCACAGATGTAGGCTGCAGCTTGGCCGAAATGACGCAAGAAACTGCGATGGTATTGCTCATTAACTGTGTGTGAGATGCGATCTAAGAGGGCCCGACATTTTCTCGGCACGACTTGTTTAGCTTCGTACTAAGATCCAGCTGAAATATTTATATATATATATATATATATATACATCTGTACTCTTATTTTTCGACCATGACTTTCAATTATGCTACACACACACCCACGTGTTCGGATACAGGGTCAAGGCTGCCATATGCATACATCTATAATGTTATATATTATACGTGTGTGGGAAGCAAGATGGAGCCAAATAACAAGGTGCGTAGAACAAACGCAATAACTTGTGCAGTGACTTTTGTTCCTTCGTCATTCTCGTTCGTCGACCGAGGTCTCCATTCGAATTCGAGGTTTCAGAGGCCGGGTAGGCCACCACACAGACAAACATACCGACAGCCAGAGCGAGTAAGCGAGCGAGCAACGAATTTCAAATTTCAAACGTGCGGGATTATGAAGCTCCGGTGCTGCCTGGTGAGATAATGATACATCTGGGATTACCATTCGTTGGAGTGGCACGAGAGGTACAGGCAGCGCTACGAGCAAAGACAGGAGGAACAGCAGCAGCAACAGCGGCGGCGGCGGCGGCAGCAGAGTCCAGATGAAGACTCAACTCAACTATGAGAGTAGAACGAGAGACGAGCTGCCGGGAGCTTATACTACGAGGTGAGGTGAGATGAGGTGGGTGTGGGGGTTGGCGGGGGTGGCGGTCGTGGGGGATCGACAGTGAAGAAGAAGAAGATACAGCAACGAAGCGGAGAGTCAGAGAAGGAGTACCGGTGGCCATGCACTTGGGGTAGCAGTCATGCCATCTACATGGTGGAGTTCTGGTGGGCATTAGTCGCTGCGGCACTAGATTCCTCCGCCTAGGTGGTGCTATAGCGCTGGCCGTACACACTAGCTGAAGCTGTAGACAGCGAATACTAGCTGCGAGGAGAAGGTACATGGGACACAGACGGCGGCGGCGGCGGTGGTGGCGACGATTCTCGGGGGAAGCAAAAGTGTAAGCTCATGAAGGAATCTAGCTAGCTAGGTAGACGCTTAGCGAGAATTGGTTCTAAGCGAACAGCGATCCGGCGTACGGCCGCAGCCTGTTGGGTTGCGACTAATACAGTCACCCGGGCAGTAGTGTGCAAACGCGAAATGAAACTCCTAACGGATTCCAATGAAAATACAAAGGATTTACACAATCCCACCTCCTCCTTAACTTACCCCCTTGCGTCGGCGGCAGATACTCATAGAGGGTATCTCTCTCTCTCTCCCCTTTTTTCTCATCATGTAGAAAAATACAGAGAGAAGCCGCGGAAGAGATGTAGCTGCTATGACTCAAAGAGCATAACGTCATTGGTAAGTAGCCTAGAATTACGGCTAGAACTAGAAGAGTTACTATTATAAACTCCTTATTATATGCTAAGTTAAAGATATTAGCAGTCTTGAGCTTACATGAAACAAATAACGCAAATCGCTTGCAGTGGCAAAACGCACTCGGACTGCGCTAGTGTCCAATATTTAGATCAAAAATAGAATAACAACACTGACAGCATAACTATTACATATTGTATCGCGTTTTCGACATCGTGCCCGCCACTTTAGTTTTCAAAGGCTCAGCTGGTACCCAGGCTTCCGGTCACTACACAGTTCTTCGACTAGTTCCTAAGTCGTTGCTGAAAAATGACCACGTCAGCGATGTGACTATACCTCAATGTCAAGCGGGCTAGTCCACAAGTACCCCTATTGAGGTAACAGAAAGCTCCGCTCAATGACATGTCTACTCTCCGTGGTACATTTGCAGGTGATGGTCCTATATGTGAACAGTCATTCGTGTAGGCCAGTTTGTTCGTTCAGTGTTTGGTCTCGCAGAGCTGACCGTCAATGTTTCCTATGGGCCCAGGCCGCTATTTGAATCCGACACCTTGAGCGTTTGGTCTCATAGTCGTCCGTTTCGGGCTCCGGCTGCACACACACACACACTCACCCACGCCAACTCATTGATGCTCCTTGGCCGACGCTAACGCCTCGGACGCGTCCACCCAAATAACCTTATCTCGATTGCCGAAACACTCCTGCCCGGCCGACCGGTCTTCCCTTCTTTATAGTTGATAGTTGCTGCTAGATAAGACCGACGAAGGGACCAGCCGAAGCAAGTGGCTATAGGTCTGTGTAGGCGTAGAAGGGAGAGAGAGAGAGAGAGAGAGAGAGAGAGAAAGGGAGGGACCAAAAGACTCATAGAAGGTTCAATGGTGCGTGACTTTAGCAATTAAAGACCGCTGCCTGCTGCCATAGTATGACGACCCGGCAAGCCCTACCCCCATGCTCGGCCCCGTCCCCTCGTCCCCTCTCCCAGCGAACGCCCCACACCCCCTACGCCACGACATTTTCTTTTCCCGATTTCTCCACCCTCTTACTTCCTCTCTGTTCTCGGCTTCGTCGAAGCAAAGGAAAGAGGGAAGTCTAAAGATGGTCATGGCACCAAGCAAAACCCTGTGCCGACGTCTCGACTCTCTACCTCTTTCAGCGGCGATGGCGGCGGCGGCGGCTGCGTAGGCTTGGGCCACGGGTGAGCTGAAACTGAGCGGGACTTGCTGGTCAGACCGCTGCCACCGACCCGGTTGTGGCATTATATATTACTCAATTGTCGAAGAGACGCAGCGTAGACGCAGAGGTTGTGCCTAGCTGTTCTTGTCGTTGCCGTCGTGGAGTTCGTCCGTTGTGAAATACGGTTTGCCTTCTCGAAGATCGCGGGGTAAAGGGGCACACCGAATAGGGGAAAAAGCCAGTTGCAAGCGGAGAGGAGTAGTATAAGGAAAAGCAAAGATTGTACTTGTCCGATGACGCGATGGTAGATGAAGAGGCTGGTAGGCCAATGGTAAGGAAAAACGAACGAGTGGGAGGTGGAGAGAGAAGCTTGCGGTGAAGGCAACTCTGACATACGGTATTGTGAGGTTGCTGGAGAGCTCCTCTCAAAACCGAACCTGGCTCCAGCGAGAGCTTCCTCAGCAGGTGCGCAGAGCTCTGAAGTCGTGCAGTACGCGCAGTCACGCAGAGGCTGCCTGCGGTGAGGGTATTGAACTCTGGACCTATCCTTCGTAAGAGGAAGTAAAGACTCAAGCGTACTTCAGGGTTGGTTGTATCAAACTCGGGAAAAAGAGTTTGCATGACATTAGTGCGCTTTCACTGCGAGGTACTTCAACCGCCACTAATGAAGGAGAAGAAACCGGGTAGCTCAAGGCGTCCGTCTGCTTAGGTACTGGATTGATTTCTGCCTGTGGCCGTATGATGGAAATATGTACATAGACTGTGCCAGCTGAATCATGTTTATTGCTATTGCTACTAGGACAGTGTAGGTTGTGTATGCTATCATCGAAGTTGTGATGGTAAAAGCCACTATACTCTCAGGGTGATGGTGACAGTCAGATCAACAACATCAGCTGCATAGAGTTACTGACAGGTTACGGAGACCAATGATAGAACCGACAGGTTAATAGCCATAACCACAGCTGAGGACCTTGATAACTTTATAAAGTGTATTTCAGTTCGTGTTCTAAACTGAAACACTTTCGTTGTGATGCGAGCACAACGCTCATCTTAAGGCAAATGAGGTAGTTACGGTTGGTAGATTTCTGTGGTTCTTACGCTAATCATACGGCTTCCGTCTCGACCGTTACAAACGTCAACAACTGATACTGATTTATTATATTTGATTCATTATATAGCCATAGAATGACAGTGGTACCCTTTGTGTGTTTCGCAGAAGAAAAAAACAGTTCATCTGTCCTATTCCCATTAAGTGTTGTTCTTGTTCAACGCGCAATTTTCATCAGTGCATTGGATGTTACATCACCTTGGAAGAGATGCAAGTTCAACACAGGCCTTGTCATCTACTGGTCCTGGCCCACCACGAGCCCATGCATATGGCACACCATAGTCTATGCCGACGTCAATTCTTAGATTCACACATGAGCTTACAAATGTTTCTAACTAGCGTGTACTAGAGTCCGATTGTGCATTATCAAAATAGCAGATGACGTTATGGCAGCGATAACTTGTTTATGTTCCCACTGGTGGTTTTACTCAGATCCGTTGTCTTCGTCTTCCAATTTTTTATTTCTCGCGTATTCGCGCGCTCTGTCGCCCCGTACACGCACATGCGCCAGGGACGCAATGTATGTGGTTAGATTGATGGACAGATGACAAAACAGAATAGCCCGAAGCCTCAATTACTCGCCAACGCGATAGATACGCTGCCGCGGAGGCGACCGTTGAGGCGCGGTGTGCCTGTGCTGTCGCCAGCTGATAAAGTCCACCGCTCGAGGCTGGAACGCTTTGGTTATCGCTGGCTGTGGTGGGAGGGGCCAGGTCAGGTCGCGTTTGTCGTTGGCGTTACGCCTGGCAGATCTAGGCTCGCTTTTTTTAGTTTGTACTAGCGCCGTCATAGCGGCGTTGGGAGCCAGTCACGAACGGTAAGCGCATGTGGCCGCGGCAGCCATCGAGGAGGACTAAAGCGGGAGTCGGCGGCGGCGGCGGCGGCGGCGGCGGCAGCAGCAGCCACCGTGTCGTTGTCGGACCCAGACAGCCCCGAGGTGGGGTAGCATGTGTAGATCGGATGGCGTAGAACAATTTTCAGCCTATTAAACATTGCCCGGGGGCTTTTTAAATTCAAATTATGCCCCAGCCAGTCAAGCAGCCTCAGCAGCGTCCGCCGCACCTCGTTGGCTTGCGCTGCAGTTGTGCCCCCCCCCCCCTTCCCCCTCTCCCCAGAGGGAACAGAGTAGTCAGTAGACTAGTTCAGTCGAGCTGGTGTTCGTAAGCGACGACGGTTGTGCCACGCGCTACCTGGACTAGGCGCTGCCATGCGAGGTACTGAAGGTACGGACCGCGACTGGAACACGCCAGGGGTTGGCGAGGGGAAAACGAACTTATTAGACGGACGACGCAGAGGCGGTGGCAGCCGCAGCTACTGTTAGTGCCGTCAGCGGTGTGGTCGGTGCCAGAGCGGCATCAGAGCGCGCTGGGCCTTATGGGCGGTGGGCGGTAGGCGGCAGCGTTGAGGGGCAGTGACGGCGTCGACGGCGGCGACTGCGAGCGCCATCTGTAGACCTAGTGCTATAGGTATATATGGCAGGAGTTGTCAGGGCCGTTGTATGGGCCGAACGGGGAGGCGCCTCCCTGCTTGAGTTCTATGACTAAACGAGAGTTAGGGAAGCATGAGGGAGAGACAGACATACCGGCTCGGGTGGCACGAGGGGGACAACATGCAGCATACCCGTGCCGTAAGGGCGAGCGCCTACGTTGGCTGGCTGTGTAGAACGCTGGCAGGAGAAGTTTAGGGCGACGAACATCGCATGAAATATAGGAGTACCATGAGAAGATCGAGATGGCCCGCTAGCAAAAGCTAGTTGCAGCTGACGGAGAAACGCGGCCGACATGATGGTGCTTGTGACGGCTGCGGTTAGCTCGGAACACTGTAAAGAATATGAAGTTGAGATGATGAGATGAGATGGGCGTACGAGCCTGGCGATCTGGCGACAGCTGCCGCGGTGAGGATGGACTGCTCAGCGTCTCCTCCTGATGCGTTGGCACTAGTACCAACGGTTGTGTTGATGGCCTCCGGGCAACATCCAGCCGATGGGGGCGTCACTTAGACGATATCTGCACCCGCTGGCTGGTGCCGCTCACCTACTCCGTCCCGCGTCGTAGTTATCGAGGCATCCGGGGGGATTCGCTTGGACTCGGTGGCCTTAGTTTTAATAGGGGTGCCGTTTGAACGCATGCCAGGCCACATGTTGTGTATAACAGCGCCGACCTGTTCCACCGAGCAGCCTTCCAATATAGTCCGAACTGGTACTCAGCGAAAACAAATTCAGGAGAAGTGACGAGATTGCCAAAAAAAAGCCCGTAATTGCTTACGTCATTTCTACCTTTTGGTAACGTTATTCATTGCAGCGATGAAAGCAGGCCCCATTTTCAACGGCCCTATGTATGGCACGTTTAGACGTCCACTGATAAAGGTCGACGAACGTATCTGTACGGGCGTATTGGCTAGCCTCATTCATTTCTAGTATGCGCGTCATTATGCCACTGTTCACTCTCTACGGCAGCAGCAGGCGCGAGGAATAAAAGAAAACGATCGTGTGTGCTTCGCTGTAGCCGAAATGCAGGGATTTTTTCACTCACTGCATAGGGATCTATTGCTCCTTTTATGTTGTTGTTGTTGTTGTTGCTGCTGCTGCTGTTACTACTGTCTGCTGTTTCTGCATTTCCTCTAATTTTCCTTTCTACATTTTCGATGCCCTGTCATCGTGGCCTGTTTCGCCTCGTCATCATCCCATCACTGCCAACGCCGCCCCCCACCCACCCCGAAAGTCCACCTCTCGATTTCTCTCTATCTCTCTCTCTATCTATCTATCTATCTATCTATCTCTATCTCTCTCCCTTTTGCTGTGCTTCGCATGCGGCCTCATTTTCACTTCTCCTCTTTATTCTTTTGCCATTGGCACACATTGGCGGGGCTGGCAAGCGCGCGCGGTCTTCGGCCGGCGATTCGAGGGCCGCTCGCAAATTTTCAATGTGCAATTGCGTATTGCCCCCCTATGTGCATGAGTGTCTCTAGCGTGCGTGCGAGCTTGTGTGTCTGTTCGCGGGGGCAGACGATGGGGCGAAGGCCCGCGTACGCCCGATGTGCGTCTCCAACACGATCACCCCCCCCCCTATTTTCGGTATGGCTGCTCTGCACAGTGGACGGATGTTGTGTGGTGTCGACGAACCCGAAGAGAGACAGGCCGGCAGGAAGGCTGCGTGCTTCTGAAGTGCACGAGGCAGCAGATTCTCCTTCGGTAGGTGGCCCCGAACGAGAAGATCCTCTTCGTCTTCGTCTTTTTTTTCTTCTTTTTTTTATATTTCTCCTTCGCGGCTGCCGCCGCCGCTGTCGCTGGCGCAGCTTGTGAAAAAAAGCGAGGAAGAAGCCGAGGGATTAGAACACACGTTAATAACATGCAAATATCCAACGAGAGAAGGAGGAAGATGAGGCTAGCTGGCGCGCGCGCGGGCGCGGACGGGCGGTCGGTCGGGCGGCCTAACTCGGAGCGGGCGCCTCATCGGAAAATCGAAGAAGAAAATTCGCTCGCTTCGTTGTCGTCGTTGTCGTTGTCGCCGTTCGTCTCTCCTCGATGTGGGCCTTCTCACTCCCGCTCGCCTGCGTTTAGCTCGCTGCGCTTCTCGCCGGATCTCGACGGATCTCTATGCGTGGATTCGATGTCGATGGGCGTGAAATGTGTGAGTGCTGAACGCCTGCTCGCTGCCTGCTACACGTCCGCCTGTGGATCTCAGCGTGTGCATGTATGTACATATATGTGTATGAGCGGATGTGTCCGGGTGATCGAGAAACAAAATAGTGGATTCTTCGCGGATGAGTCGACGCGTGCCAGACAGACCGGCAGGGAGAGAGAGAGGGGTTGCTACAGCGTTGACGGCAATGAGAAGAAAGAAGTGATGGTTCCGTTTGAAACAAGCAACGAGCAAAAGGCTGGTGTGAGATTTAAACGAGAGAGATACAAGAGATTTTCAAAGCACGATATGCACCACCATTCGCGTTGAGAACGACGCTGGCCTGCTAATGCTGATGGCGATGACAAAAATAAGTTTAGGCTGGTGCAGTGTGCGCGACACCCCGGTGAGCGACGGGGGGGGGGGGGATGGAGCGAACGGCCGATCAGGATGAAGAGCACGAGATCATCATACTTGCTGTTGGTATTATCAGTATTATGAAATCGTGCCTTTGAGTAGGGCATTGCTGCGTCGGCTAAGAAACGTCGCAATTATTCGCCGAAATATCTCATTAGGGAATGAATTTGAAAAGTTGCAGGTGTCTTGCCTGCCTCGGGCTACGCGGCGCGATCAGTCGAATAACATCTAATCGTCAATGAAGGATGGTGTGCATTCGTCTACTACTCGTGATATCCATCAATGTGAAACAGCCTTGCACAGTATACCAATACGATCCGGTCAAGCTCGACATCGTCGTGCGAGGGTTGCCGAATGTGTCTGTGTCTTCGAGACGATCGTTGATTTCACTGGGTCAATAGGACAGGTTGACAATCACAGAGCGCGGCTCGGTGATGCGCAGTCTCTCCACCCTCCGTCGTTTCAATGTCGGCGGCGATTCTCCGGTCGGTCAACCTGAGCGGCTGAATAAGCGTAAACTACTATGGTATCGATACGGCTAGAAAGTAGTCGCCGGTAGTGGCTGTCGCCCTCAGGCGCCGGAAGCCGCCACACATCGGCCAGTTATGGTCGGTGAGCGAAGAGGAAGCAGATGATAGGTGACCGATCTCTGAGTAGACAGGAGAAAGGAGGCGACAGGAGACGTCTGCACACCCTGCTCCACTGACCGACACCCGGTCATGATGCCCCGGGATCCCGGCAATCTCTGGCCTGGAGTAGTGTTCGGCTTTGCCGCTGCTAATGCCTAGTGACTTTGCTGGTCAGCCCGACGTTGACTGGATGACTCCTACGGCTGATTTTGGATTGGAAGAAGGACAACAACGAGAACAGGAGGAAGACAGGCCGTGTTAAGCAGCAGCGACAGCGGCCTCAGCCGTGTTCGGTAAGGCGGCGGCGGCGGCGACGAGGATGGGATGAGCAGAGAACGAAGCAAAAGGTGACAAAGATGCGTTGGCGGTGGCTGTGATTCTGCTGGTCCTAGTGGTTGTAGTGGCACTGCTTCGGCTCCTGCTATTAATTTGGCCACCCGGATCCGAGCCCTGCAACGGCCAGGAAACCCCGCCAGCCACGGAACAGCGTGGGGAATCTCGAGGGGTGACGAAGCGGGCTGCGACGGGCATCAATCTGATAAATCGCCTGCTTGGTTGGAGCGCTCGATGTTCGTTGCCCCCGGGACATCCTGCAGCAGCACATTGACATCCCGCTTTTTCGCGGCATCCACTCGTCACCCGTTGCTGCCGCCGCCCCCGCCGGTGTTGTTGTTTGATTCTTCATCTAGGTAGCTATGGAGCCGGGGCCTAACCCAGACGCGGCCTGTTTAGTCGAAAGCCGCCTGGTCAGAGACGCTCCATCTTAGACAAGATGACTGGATGACGTACCTCCTCGATCACTTTTCGAACAATGCAAACACACACCTCACAACGAACGAGAGCAGCATCAGACGAGAAGAAGTGTGTCTCATTGCTGCTTGCGTATTGCAAATAAATAGCTGTTTGTTTTCAGAAATATATATGTATATATATATATGACATTCGGTTCTATAAACTGATTGGTTCACGCGCTGACATATGCAGGTTTTAGCAAACATTTTTTTAAAATTAGATTGTTAAATGTCAAGGCACACTGTATGGGCCGTTTGTAGATCTAGTATATTCGAGCTTAGTTAGCGGATCCTTAATGGGAGCTATCCTCGGTTTAAAGGAAGATTATCGACGCATAGAATGAACGACGAGAGTTACTAGTCAAACCTTCGCCAGATGAGCATTCTCCTGAATCGCCGCCAGCTCAGCCTTAAAAAGGTAGTATCAATCCATTGATTGAGGCAAATATATAAAGGTAACGGATATTTATGCGCAAGCGACAGAGGTCGCCAGCGCCTTCCCCAGTTTTAGAGAACTCGACATAAATGTCTCCACCGAAACTCATCCGATTCACTGTCCCACCTCGCGTGCGAGACACTTGGCCCACAAAAAATTGCCAGTTTCGATATTGCCGTTTGTTGCAACCACAACCAGACGAGAGTGAACGCGGCCTCATCGGGATATGTGTTGTTATCCTGTTGGGAGCCACAATCGACAGACACATTGTTGGCCCATTTGATCAAATGATGAAAGTTTATATCAGGAAACGAAGATAGGAGAAGCATGCGATTCGGTTGAGGCGATACAAAATCCCGATGCATTGTTTCTGAGAGACCCGATATAGTCTTTATCAGCTCATAGCACCGGTGGCTGAATGTCTCATACAGGTTTGTATACGCGGATCTCTACGATGTCGGCTCATTGACCTCAGAGAGGCGTCGCACCGTAGTCTACACTCGTCTTTAGGTTGTTGGAAGCTTGGAGACAGTTTTAGTCGCCAGTATGTTCAATGCACAACCATGTACGGGTGTTAATACATATTACGCCCATTTATGATCTGTGAGAAGTTTCGGCGCCCTTCCTGTGAACGTTGGCGTGATTACGAACGTAATTGTGAAGTATGTTTCAAACATTGCTTTAATTTGTATGCGAGTGTATTTGGCTTGGCCCAAAGGCGCATGCTACTGTCTTAATAGCACTCTAGTCGCGCTGCTAGGAGTGGTAATGCATTCGAGAATGTACGATAGTACCTCCTCTCTTTCAGCAGAGGGAAGCGAGTAGTCAAAGAAAAAGCGTGTTGCGGGAGTGTATATCTCCAGAAGGAAAAATAAATCAAAGCTGTCGCGTGAAACTGTGAGTCTTCCTTTCTTACTCTTATCCCACTCCCCCGAGACGTTTCTGACATAGTAGCGAGCTCTGTTCTCCATTATTTGTCGCACATATACTTCGCGTTTATTGTGTAAAACAAAGTCACGAAGGTATTGTGGGCTAGCAACGATATCGCTAAAAACTGCCTTCACCCTGCAGAGCAGACAATTGAGAAATACTTGCAAATCTATAAAGCGTCAATGAATAAGAACGCACAGACTCGATCGGAGAATAGTTACAATGCTGACAATCCTGTGAGATGTTTTCGAGTTGTTTAACAATATGACAATATGAGCAGATAGTCTTCTTCTTGCAGTGAACGCTTTTCTGCATTTTTGTGCATCAGATCGAAATACTGTGAGCTCAGCGACACTTAAATGGCGCCATTGGAGATTTAAATCGAATTTTTCCCTCTGATCCACCCCTCGCCTTATCCAAAAGTGCGCGAACGAGTGTGAGGTGACCATCGGCATGCTCTTGACAAGGACTGGCGATCAAAAGAGAACAAAACAGCTAAGGATCCCCGTAGGATCTGACATATCGAGACAATGAGGACCAATCCTGGTTGGAACCGTCGACAGCAGGCAGGGAACCTTAGAGGAAAATGTCATCTTGAAATATCCAAAAGTTATTCCTCCTACTTGATTTCTGCAAAGGTTCTGCAATGAAGGGACCGGCATCGCCTCGATGAGCCAAGTCAAGCTCTATAGTGGTAGAAGTAGAGCAAGAAAGGCAAAGAGAAAATAATGAAAAGAACATTTCCACCTAGATGTGAAATTCCGTTACTGGATAGGAACTGTGTATAAATTCTTACCATGTCAAGACAGTTAGTGGGTTTCTGTCGTTCTCTAATTCTCAATATAGCGCACAGCGTAAGACTGCTAACTCTACCGATATGTCGTGAACCACCGTGTCAGGACTCTCAGATGAGATGAACTCAACACAATTCCTCCATTATCCCGTACAGGTTGGCCTTTGTTGTCAGGCAAGCAATACTTTGCGGTTAATTCATCCAGTATCAATGTTACCATCAACTTCGACCTTATACAGAATCTTGCGATGACAGAGGAGTATACACGTCTAAAAATGAAAAAGAAATTCGGACGTAACAACTCGGCTTCAATGTCAATACTATTCTCTTATGAGCTAGGTAGTATTCTCTACAAGAAGAGAGGAAACGTGTCGATGTATTTGCCCCTATGTATGCGTGGATATAATATGTTGTTAGCTGTAACTTCGTCTGTTGCAGTGTGATATTTTACACCTTTTACCTATTATTTTTTTTACTAGAACTCAAGCAATGTATGTTGCAGTTCCGTCAATAAAGCGCAGTTTGTATTGCATTGTATGATGGTTCTTTTTTCTATTTTCCTCTCTTAGTTACACTATTTTGTATTTCTCCGATTAGCTTCCACTACTGTGACGTTGCCAGTTAACTATTTCCAAGTCACTCCCAACGATATCCCAAATAAATTCCGTTCTCTTTCCACGCCTCGCTTAATGTGCGGCTTTGATTTCCTGGGCTTCTAAGCGGGATGCCATCCCGTTCGAGATTTTGTGATTTCTTCATGCGTCCCCAAGTCTTCCGTTCCGTGCCAACTTCCTTCCCGTGTTGATTGTTGTTGTTCTGCCGAAATCGTCGCTGAGTTTGTTCCTATTGTCGTTCTCGTCATACGGTCATGTCGTAGGTACACTGGCTTACTCTGGTCCGTGTGTCGAGTCGCCCTGACCGCGCAAGGGCGGCGCGCATTCAGCCCGTTCCAAGAAACGAAGGCCGCAGGGCTCCGTTCCAATGTCGCTGCTGCCGCGGCCGCCGCGACGCTCCACCAGTGTCATCCCGGACCGCCGCTCAAACGAAATTCCCTAGCATCCATCCCCCAAGCCCCGAAGCCCACCGGCTCATGTCCGTGAAGGCATTTGGCCACTGCAAAATGCGGAGCGTTCGCCGCGTCCCCTCAACCACAACAGAGGCACGGCCGCAAGTATAAACATAGCTGTGCACGAACGTACCCACAGGAGCGACAACTATTGTACATTGATGGATATTGTATCGTTCTCATTATTATTATGATTATGTTACGTATATTTTCAAATATAATATCTGCGGCTGTCGTCGCACCTTACTTCAGCCTGATTATTATTTCTTGTGCCCCCTAATCGAAAGGTCATCGCCAACCGACCACTCGTCAGCAAACGCTTCCGTTGATGGCGGCGGCGGCGGCCGTGGTGGTTTTAAGTAAATGGTGGTAGTCCAAACATCGACACCATAATGCGTCCGCCATCAGCTAGCGACAGCGTGATCGAATTGTCGTTGATGCCGTCATCGACACGACAACATTAGAGCGCGCAGTGTGCGGCGTAAGCGCTTCATCGCAGCTATTTTTTTTTGGAGACAGGACGCGCTCATCTTCGCTGCGAGACGAGATAGATCAGAAACGACCCGGGGGAGGTCTAATATTGGGCCGCCGCCCGTCATCGCCATACCCCGCGAGAGTCTCCAGCCCGGATTTCACCGGTGTGTCCGTGCGTGCGTGTGTGCCCACGCGGAGCAGGCAGTTGGGATAGAATGTATGTATATATATATATATATATATGTAGACGGCTTGGACTTCAAGTCATTCTCTTCATCGTCTATCTGAAGCCTGAACTGAATCACCCCCACAATGACGGCGAAACGCTGGCAACTCCATGCGACCTCGTAGCGAATGAACGAGGGAGAATAGGGGACCGATCGCCCGACCGCCCGAGACGGCCGACCGAGTTGAGTCATCGATAAACAACAACAGCGGCAGTGGTGGCGGTGGCGTTGGATGCCACCAACGGCGGCAACAACAACAATGACAGCGACAACCCGAGATGAAAATTTCGCGGGAAGAGCCATGAGCAACTCCCTCCTGAGCATCAATGCCTGTCTTACTGTCTGTCTGGCTGCCTTGTCCCTCAATGGCATTTCTTGCCATTAAAATCGGGCGATATAGTTCAATGTGAGATCGGAGAGGAAGGATATCGAAGGGCCAGCCCCGATCGGCCGTTGCTTTGAGGTGGGACCCAAACGAGAAATGGGGACGGGGAATCTGGGAGTTGTTGGGAGTGTCATTTCAAACTGTCGTCCAGGAGACCACCTCGCCCCACACAGCTCCCATTCGGTCGAAGTGCTGCGGCTCACATAGTCTAATCGACTATTGGTCGACCTCTGCCAAGGCGATCGTTCTGGAGTACACTGAGAATGCGCAGGTAAAGTTCTATTTGGCGGATATGCTAAGCTAAACCAAATTACTGAAAAAGAGTAAATAACTGCTTGCGTATCGACCGCCACACTTCAAACACACACACACACACATATATATACAATATATATATACATATATGCATTTGTCATACAGAATAAATCTAGCTAGTAGAAGCACGATCGCAGCTAGCTCTTCTATTGAATATCCGATTCATGAAGCGCAATTAGAGTAGAGGCGAACTCAAGGTAGACGTGAGCACCCCTAATAATATTTTCGATTCAACAAATGTTTCATGTTTTGGCGCCTTCGTGTACGTTCCACATGTTGTTTCCTGTAATAGATTAAAATCGAATACTACAGCCCAATCGGCTATGTCTCTACTTCGATACTGGACAGGCAACTAGGAATATATTTCATCAAGATGTTCGTTCGCTTTTGTTCGATTCTGCAGACGTGCTGTGGGCGGCATCAGTGTGGTGTGGTTACACGAGCCCTCAGAGGAGGTAACCAGACCACATTGCTGCCACCCAAAGCTAACAGCTGACGTCGAGGTTTTTTTCGATGCGCAAATGCAATGGCTGCAGAGGTATGTTAGCTAGACAAGGGATTAACGATATGTTAGGCTATTCTGCATATATACAATATTCCATGCTAATGTGCATTTGCATCCGGAAAGGCAAGAAGATGGCGCAAGCTGCCTGCCGGTAACATACGCCGCGTGTTTAAAAATGCGAAGAGGTTAATAGATCGAGCATATCTGTGCGCGGTTTTCGCCAACCTGAGAAAACTCGATAAACTTGTGAGTGCGCTAGAACGTCGACTTTCAAAGGTGACTCTAAACTGGTGGACATCACATCATTCGAACAGATAGATGCTCCCAGGAAGAGTTGCGTATTCAAATATTAGGGGAAAAAGACAAATGATCGACCGTGAGGTGTTCATTCAGCAGTGCGAGAAAATTGTGTACGATTAGGAGCGCACCTGACATGACGGAATGGTCAGTGACAGTTAATCGATGAACAACAGAAATATAAAGAACATATCGACGACCACGATGTAACAAATCATAATGATAATGGAGACATGGGAATAAATAATATATATATACATCAGTGAGTCCCATCGTAATGTTTTCCTTATAGTTCAGCAAGGAAACGTCCAGTGAGCTACTTACGACGACCACGAACTTGCGGCTTGATCGTACCATATGTATCTGTCGTTTGCGGTAAGCTTGAGCCGCTCGAACGTTGCTCAGAGATTACAGCCGATTGGCGAATGTCGAACGTCATTACAATTAGCCGAATGTGGCTGTTGAGGCCACTGCCAGTGGTAAGGGTGGTAGTGGTAGCAGCGGTGTCCAAATCGACTTGGGTGTTTGGTGCCTGCACTCTGCAAAGCACAAGCGGAGAGCAAGCGGGAACGTACATGGCTTAAAGTGGTCACCCCCTGGTGTAGTGTCCGAGCTAGCTGGCGGGTCATCTCAGAGAAAAGACCTCAATGAGATCCACCAGAACACAAGGATGTCGCCAGCCAAGCGTTCCTTGTTGCTTAGCCACAACGAACTCACTGCCGATCGAGTGGTCTGTTAATAAAACAACATGTTCCAATTAAGCCAACATTGGCCTGTCCGACACTGCCTGGTAGGGTCTTGCCGCTTGACACAGCAGCTCGCTTGTCGTGCTGGTTGGTCCCTGGAGAGGTGGACTCTCGGATGCAATGCTCGTGGCCTGATACTGGCTAGTACCAAGCGCCACACGAGCGGGCATCGATGGTCGTCGCTTCGAGCGGGCCGACCTGCCGACCAATGACTATTTAGGCGATTGCGGTGACCATTCGTACGCCAGTCATCCAGCTTCGATAGCGATTGTTATCTGTCAGCATTGAGGGCGACGATTCATGCTCGCTTGTATGTCTATCTCGTACAATTGTGTCCACTTATGAACAATAGGAAAACCTGCGCTCAATTCTCACCTGGAGACCCTTCACGAGACGTAACGTCAACGTATGTGTATTTATGTAAATTTATATTGCTAAACGCTTTAGATGGTGTCGTCTACGCGTTCAGTGTAAATGGATCACGCATACATGATATATGATTATAGTAAATTGCTAATATATTATGATTAAATGCCTTAATGAATAGCACGCATCTTGAGTTGGTATTAACAAAAAGTTAGGCTGTCTAAGACGGCGAGTTCGTTGGCTGTGCGATCGTTACGTACGTTCGGACGCAGTCATCGTCATTTGAATCCCAAAACAGGCCCCTAACGAAATCGAGACAGAACTGCCAAAAGAATGCCAAGTGAGGATTATACCATATACTATACTTTCTACCTAAATTTGTCATCTTAGCCCATATCGTCTTGCAATCCGCTTCAGCGAATCAGTAACTTCGTCACTAATTTTATCCACCAAATAGCATAAGAATGACATCACCTTCATAGCCATACATAAGTGATGACAATGCGTACTCCATGCAGCTTCACCGTTTCCGCCGTACGACCGGGCACCCCTGTTTTTGCTAGAATATCAGTAGGTCTGGTTCGCTAATTACCATGATACTATCATATTATTGCGTTGTTGTTTACGGCCGTCCATGGACGTAGAGCTAACGTTGGCTGGTACGGGCGGGCATGGGAAGCATCAACGAAGATAATGTGCACAGTGCAGTATCCTGCGAGTAATCGTACCAACATATACCTTTCGACCCAAATTTCCTCGCTTTCCATTCGACGCGCCTCCCTCATCTTCGTCGCTCCATCGGCCTAGCCCGATCCGGCCCCGGTCTCGGGTCGTGCTGCCCGGCTTCGCGTCGGGAAGACTCCAGCGGCTCCACCTAATCCCGCTTCTCCTTTAATTTCTCTCCGCACTAAACCCTGATGCTGCTTGGGGCAACAGCAGCAGCAGCAGCAGAACGGAGAAGCGCCCAGGCTGGCCAAGCCCTCCCAAGCTCCCCAACTGCAACACCCCCTCCACTCTTCCAACTACATCCCTCACCCTTTTCAACCATGCCATAGTAGTCTCTGTAGCATCATCTAGGCCACAGTGAGGAAGGAAGGGGGGGGGGGGGGACGGCGGATGGGGCACCGCTGGTTCCAATCCCGCTGGTGGCTCCGAGGCGGCATCTCCTTCATCCTCCGCGATAGACCGCGGCTAAACGGACAGGCGCTCTCCCTCCATGGCAGAGAGAGAGAGAGAGTGCGCCCTCAACTGAACGACTAAGTAGGATCGTTCGTTCCTCTACTCTTGCCATGTCCGCGGCCGCCAAGCGACCGAAGGACGCCCGACAGACCGACGTTCACTGCGTTCACTTACCCGCTGGCTGGAGCCGCCACCGCCGCCGCCGCTGACTCCGCTCCAGCAACCGCCAGCACTGTGGAATGATGAGCACCCTAAGCCTTTAGCGCCTTGCGAAGCGTTTTGCAGATAATTTAAGTTCTCCTGGCGGAGGCGCTCGGTTCGGTCGCGTCCCGAGTTCTCTCCCCTCATCGGCGAGACGCAGGCAGTGCCGGAGACCGCCACCGTCACCGTCCGAGAAGGAGGCGATGTCGCGAGTGACGCCACCAGGACCGCTGTCGTGCCATTCGTCTCTTCCGCGGCTAGCTCCTTCGTTGCCACCTATTCGGCCTCGTCATCGCCGTTGTCGTCGTCGTTTTTCTCATTCGTTGCCCTCATTGTGACGCCACTGTCGTGAGGCGGCCAGACACAGAAGCGCGCCACCGGTCGTCGCCGTCGTCGCCGTCGTCTCGCCTTCCAGAAAACAAGATCGCTGATTAGAGGACGAGTAGACGCACCCGTTCTCACGGCGTAGCAACGCCAGAGCTGAGCTGAAATTGAGCCGACTGGAGTTGTTGTCACCGTGTTTCCGTTGTTGTGACCGTCTGTGAAGGTGCCCATTTCGACAGCGCGCGTGGAGCTTGATGGATGGAATAGTAAAGATCGCGGTAGAGTGCGATGCGCAAACTAGGGTGTGGTAAAGGCGATAAATGGGTGGTATGCGCTAGCATGCAGGAATCGGTATGTATGTATTATATAAGAGATGTGTTGTCGTGTGTGTGTGCTCTTAGGTGCAAGGGTGTACATATAAATATATATATATATATATATATATATATATATATATATATATATACACCCACTGTACATGTGAGCCGGATCACGAGAAAGAGTAGAGGGAAACAGGGGGGCAAACGGCACAGCTCTATCCGACTGACGGCAAAAATAGCGAGTGTTAAGGAGAAACTCTGATTACAACAACTTCATGGGGAGTTGCTTCATTCGAATGGAGAGGGAAGAGGGGAACGAAGTTCAGTTCAAGGCTCGAAGGGTTCTAGCCGCCCCGTGGCGTCTTTGCTGGCTACGGGGGCATTGGGGGGAGTACTTTTTAAGCCTTCTTGTGACACAGCAAGTAGAGGGCTTGGGACTTGACTTCACAGCTAGACGCCGATGTCGTCGTCGGCGTCGTCGGCGTCGTCGTTCTACACAGCCATGCCCAATGCCAGCCTCAGAGACGCCAGATCCTCCAGTGTAAAGGGATCGGCCGATGGAGACCCGCCCGCTCATTGTGCCCGGTTCCACGGGCGCTAATCCACACGGAATTGTGAAGGTCCCGCAAACCCACGAAGCCCTGCTTTTCAGCCGAATGGTGCTTGCTGTCTGTTCCATTTGTAGCGGAACCGAGGCGGTCCAGGGGATTTGGGAATCCGGGGGGACCGAGGGTCGGGGGGGAGGGGAGGTTAACTCCTCCTAAAGTAGAAAGAGTACTATCCCGCTACACAGTACCCCTGCCTATATGCCCTCAAGTCGGCAAAACGACTCCTTGTCGCTTCCCATCTCCGATTCCTCAAAGAGCTTCTCCGACGTACGGCAACCGTTCTCTACGCAAGGCTTGTCGTTGTATTGTTTTGCTGCCACGGCACAGTCTAATTTCATTAGAACGAAGCTACTAAAGATACGCCAGAGGCACTAGTGATACAACGGAAGCAGCAGTGGACTAACAAAGGTAGTGGTTGGGATGAGGCAAGCCTACCACGGGCGTTCAAATGTTTCATGCGAAGATGCCAGCGTTCATGCGAAATCTTCGCTGTGCCCACGCTCCTCATAAGCGCTAACCCTAGATACATAATGCGTGATATATATATATATATATATACACACATACATATGTACAAATATAGAAATAAAGTTAAGAGCTGAGGCCTGTCACATAGGGGAACAGCTGAGGGTCAGCTCGAAAAACAATTATTAAGTGTAGAAATAATACAAAACTGAGTCTTATTAAAACGGATGTAACTGCAGTTGTGATAACGCTTAAGTTCTTGAAAAAATAATGATAAAAGGAGTGTCACATTATTGGACAAAGCATTTAAGCTTGATTGTACATTGTCACTGAATATTTACATTTTATTAATATGGATGACTGCCTCTTGGGCAAAATGTGATATGACGACTCTGCGATTTCTGGCAGAGATTGCTCTTGAAGCATCGCTCTGAATCGTTTAAGATTTTTTTTACTCTGATAGCCACTTGCCCATAGCGAAACTGTGTAGCATGAACACTGGGAGAAGCAGCTGGCTGTAGTACGAATAGAAACCCTCGGAACGTAGACCAGAGCGGACATCATCGGCTTGCTTAGTCGGATCTAGACAAACTAACAACGAGGCGTTGTCTACATATGCGATCATTGTACACGTCGAAAACCTTAACCGAGTGAAGTTCATGAAAATGATGAACTCGTTAGGCTCAAGGAGCGATCGTCGCGGTGACCGGATACTAACCGCCTTCCCATGTGAACTCGATACGAACGACCTTGACAGCCTGCCGTCTTCCTGGAGGCTACAACTTAAACCAGTCAATAGTGATTGGCAGACACCTCTGCATTTACACGAAAATTGAGTGACTTAGACAGTTGAAAGCGGCTGCCATGTCTAAAGACACCCCGAGACAGACCTGTTTTCTTTCCACTGTATCGGAGACCTCTTGTACGAGATTAGCCAAAGCAAGTTCAGTTGATCGCAACCGGCAGAAGCCGTACTAGCTACGAGAGAAGAAGAAGTTAGCAGTATTAAGATGCCTCTCTCGTCCACTAATAACCAACTTCTCGAACTCTCTCGATGCTTCAGCGACCAGGATATACTGGCCGACAGCGAGCGGTACATTTGCCTCTCGTCTTGAAAAAGGTGAAAGAGAGTTTAATCTTTTAGTCTGGTGGCAAAGCAACCAGTGTTGATGGACAGGTTGACTATACAGGCGATCGGACGAGTGAGAGAAATGGAGCCGATTTCTAGCAACTTCCAAGGATGAGAACTAGCTGTCCCAGCCGGCGAACGTTTAAGGGAAATCCATTCAGCTCGAAGCGCCGGAGAAATATTACGTGATGCAGAGGAAGTTATGCCCTCCAAATGCCTCTGAGGGAGTTAACGTCACTAAGAAAATACTTAAGTTCTGAGTATGTTCCTGATAGTTAGGCCAATATGATTTTTAATACATTTTAGTAGAGGCTCGAATAAATCCGGCCGCTTCACACGCCTGTTCCCGGATATAACCTAGAAGCTAGGTTATATCCGGGAACCGGCGCCTAACTAACTGGTCGATTAGACGCACTCGATGGAAGCCAGCAACCAAAAATGTTCAGGGAAGTTAGCAATCACACATGCTTGAAAGTATTCCTCGCTTATATTTGTTATTGAAAGCTCCGTTTCATCAAATGCGACACTCTTTATTCCCCGTCGTTGACAGGCCGGCGCTGAACCCGTATCACCACCGCAGCATCAACCAGTTATTGCCGTCCTAGACTAAGCTAGCTCGTCTGCAACACGACCTCTCCAGTGAGCAAGCAATGGACAGTTTAAATAGTTATCACTAACACTTTTATGAGTTAGGCACCGACTACAATCTTATGCTTCTAACCAGAACGAGTATATCCCAACTATCTTTCTGAGATGAAAATTATATAGCATCAAGAACCAACAATTGTGAACTAAGAGCTATGAATAATGTAGAGAGAAGACGACTGTCAACTATTTCTTCAAACACGCGGGCTGGCTCTCATTGACACACACACACACAGACGCATATATATATATATATATGTATATTTTTTTTCTACTTCAAACATGAGATCTCGTTTCCCCTGTCGGTCTGCTCAATTGCTAGCTGAATTTCAACACCACGAACGGAGTCCCTGGCCAGCCGAGCCTGCGTTCGACCTGAACACCCTGCTGCTGCTGTTGAAAATGAACGCCAACTCAAAGCGCGCGAAACAAGCGGAATCAACGAGAGACAGCGACAGTGCGAGAGAGAGAGACACACAGACCTCGCTGGCTGTATAATTTTAGGTCAAAAAAGTGACTCACCACAGTTGGGCAGCAGAGACAGCGGCAGGCATACAGGAGTACAGGCTCCCATTACTACTACTACTGCTGCTGCTCCAGCGTTGGCTGTACTATGCGTTCATTTGAACTTGTATCTTTGCGACTCGCGAAGCCATCAGAGACGGGAGGGGGTTTTGTCTAAGGTGCAATTTTGTCTCCATGATTCAGCAGCATAAGCACAAGAGTCAGCCAGCAGCTCGACGGCAGTAGCGCCCGTCGGCTTCGTTCGTCGTCGGTGGCCGTGGCGGCGGCGGCGGTGGCAGCCGCTCACTAGCGACCTGCCCTTCCGCACGCATCGCACTGTATCGCGCGTCAGCAGAACTAGTAGATGTAGCGGGTCGAGCACGAAATACCGCTAACACTACCACAGCCACTGCCGTCCGCTGTATCTGAGTGGTAGCAGCAGCAGCAGCGCTATTGCCATCACTGCTGCCGAGCCGAGAGCCCACAAGCAGCAGCAGCAGCAGCTAATCTACAAATCCTTGGAATAAGGGTTAACGACGCATGTTCCATTCACCCCTACTGAGACTACGACCAGTAGTCCCTTACCGTGGACTTCAACCACGATACTCTCCCAGCAACCCCTCGAATCCCTGACCGTCGCTGGCTCAACCCGTCTCCCCATTCGAGCGCCTCCACTCCTCTGTTATATCTAATATAATGTTAGCTATATAACCATCATAAATTTTGCCCGTGCTCTTCCTTCACTGCCTCTACTTACACTTCTTCTTTTCCTGTAGAACGACTAGCTCGGGTAAGTTTGCGAGAGAGAGAGAGAGAGAGAGGGGGGGAAGACATTTTGCTAGCTTTTCAGTTCTCCCCCTGAGTTCTAGCCAACAGCACTCTTCTTGACTCTTCGCCTTCGTCTCATTGCGGCAGCGGAGGCGACCTTTTTGTGGGGGTGGTTTTTTGGGTGTAAAAAGCCGAGGGAAGTGAAGGAGCTAGCTGGGTAAGTCGGCCTACCAGCAAACAGTATCAGTGTGAAGGCAGCCCCTACACACGGACCGACAGACAGACAGACAGGCAGGCTCACAGAAAACAGCGGAAAAAGGAAGGTTGTTGGGCGTCTGGCAGTTCGGACGGGCCGGGCGCGGGGGCGGTCGTCAGCCTTCAGTTAGAACGGGGGGGGGGAGGAGGAGGATCGTGGAGTGAGCGGTGGCTGGTGGAGAGCGGGAACGCCAAAAGGAAGTTGTGTCTTATGACCGCGCGAGTGTATGCGCATAGTGCGGCTCTATGTGTGTTCAAAAAGGAGTCCTTGTCGCTTCGACGATAGCTTGTCGGGTTGCCGGTGCTGCTGCTTGATCAGGGTACGCTGGTTAAAATTTGTCTCAAGGAAGTCATTTGTCATTGAAGCTGGAAACGGCAGAGAGAGAGAGAGAGAGAGAGAGAGAAAGCGGGGAGTAGAAGGATATCTCGAGAGGCTTGTCGGAGATGATAACATATTTCACCATCGAGACAGATGGGAAACCAAGAGCGAACGGAGCTGAGGGCATAGAGTGCGGCAGAGTGGAGGATCTCGAAGGGGTTACGAGTAGTAGATAGGCAACTGGAAACGGTGAAGGAAACGCCAGAGAGGGCTAAGGATGAAGAAAGGAAAACGAAGAAGGCTGGCTGAGTGACTGACTAACTGACTACCTCTTGGAGTGTCTCACTCTTCCTGATGAACAACCCGCTGAGTTGATCGTTGCTATCATCACTAGAATCATCATCATCATCAACATCGTCGTCGTCATCGTCATCGTGATCAGTAAATGCGGAGCAGCGGCGGTAGCAGCAGCACCACGACCACCGCCACGAATCGTAAGCGAAATTCTCGGTACGAAGTAATCCATTGAACGAACTCCATTCCCATCGAGATAATACCATCGAAATTCATCTAAATTGAACCAACCTCCTATATGCGAGGTCCATGCATCAGCTTATGGCGTGTGTCTTGAGTGTACCCCGCAGCTGCCAAGAAAAGTCTCCTATAATGCTGTCATGTCCCGAATGTCTATCATCATATTCAGTCGCAATCAAGCAATAAGTATTGTACGCAAGGCGCAAGTGGGCGTTCGTCTTAAACTTCACTATGTCCATGCGAATCTATGTATGCACTTGATACGATCTTCTTTTGAAACAAAATCACTTAAAGCATATACATATAATACACTATTTCTACGTGTGTCCTTGTAAAAGAAAAGGCTGAAAAATGTTTGGTTTTCAATACCCAGGAAAGAGAATCCCCAATTGTAAACTGATGAACAAATAAGTTACGTCCACCGGTTATTTCGAGCTCATTAACATCAAGCGAGAGGCTCACCAGTAGTTGACACTTGTCATAATTAACCCGTCACACGAAATGCTCGCAGTCACCCTGACACCTGTTGTCTCAGTTTGGCTCCTGATCACCCAAGGTACGAAAGGCGATTAGGCGCTTGTGCGTAAGTTACAAAAACGACAAATCTCAATCAAGAAGGAGTTCTGCCGCTGGCGCTCTCGGCACCCCTTCGATGTTCATACAAAGCTGTCGCCTCTCTCTACATCCTCCGCCATCTGACAGACAAACACTACATTAGACACTCTCGTCACTTCGGGCCCATAAGCGCCCCCCTGAAAGGGTTGACTGGCTAACACCGTCAGCACGACCTCGACACAAAAATGGTCGCGTTCCTCTGACAGGAGGAAATCGACACGAGCAGTCTAAGCGGCGGGACGGGCAAGGACTCATTCATTTATACACGGCCAGGTAGGCGGTCATACATATACACACACATGCACACACTTGCTGCTTGGCTCTGCGGTAACTCAGCTCGCTTAAGTCTAGACCACGAGGTGGGTGCGGTTGTTCGAGCGACAAACTCTTAACTCGGGCTATCTGTCACCACTGCTTTCAACCTCGTGATAGCCTGTGATACGAAGACGTCAGCGAAGCTATTAATTATTTCGGGTTAACACTTTACCCAAATAGGGAACAAGAAAAGGGAGAAGGCCCTTCAGAGTCGCTCTGTGCCCGCCGCTCACTAAACAACGATCGATTATGATCTGCTTTGATAGGAGGAGATTTTTTGGACGTCACCAATAGCAAAAAACAAACCGGTGGCTAAATATGTAAACGTATAAACTTTGGGATCAGGTAACCGATGTCAAATTTAGACGAAAATGGCAAAGTGGAGCTGCAAATGTTTAATTAATATATGAATGAGTGGTAGAGTGTTAAAAACACAAAGCTGCATGGTTTCAAATGTTCTCGATGAAAAATAATAGAAGATGCAGCAATTTACCTGTTACAATAAATGGTGGCGCCACACTTGAGGGCCAGAATAGAGCGTGTGTATAATATATATATATATATTAGGTTGGAGGAATGGTTGGTATTAGGTTGAATAATGAGACCCATATAAATTTCAATATCGGCTAAACTAAGTAAGATTTTTAGATTTTTTAGACTGACTAAAGATTTAAGATTTTTTAGTATGAGCTAGAGGTATGCACCTCTCTTAATTATACACGGGTCCCAGAGTTCTAGCAGCATGCTAACGGCTAGGTATGCACCATTTCTATTACACTATATAACTTCGTTATTTAAGGCCTCACGGAGTAAATGTGTCGATGGTTGCATCCCTTTTGCCACCTATAGCCCTCTTTAATCGATGGAAGCAACCATACTCACACGGGCTTCATTCGGGAGAATTTCCTGGGGGGTGATGCCGGCGTTCAATCTTGTTGGCCTTAAGCCAGGATGTAATTTCATTACTACGATGTGCCCTAGCATTGTCATCTAGAGGCCACACTCGGTGCTTCCTATTGCTATGCTAATTATTCATGAGTTCCTTCAAGAACTCGAAATATCGAGCCGAGTCCATTTTTTCTTTTGAGTTCCAAATCTCGTAATAGCAAATTCCGTTGAAATCCATGTCAGGTGCTACCATTATTTTAGGCTTGAATCTGTTTAGTACTGCTACCGCCATTGACTGTTCACCTGGACATAGCCACTGTTTCATTTGATCTTTCTCCGGTCTTTGTACGGGCTGACCCATGTCTCGTCCACTGCAACGGTATGCTCTAAGCGACTCTTTTGCTGCCTATATATCTTAAAATTGTATCGTGAACACTTCTCACGCATTTTTAGTTGGCCAGGACCGAGTTAATGAGGGACTCATTTTGCACTTTTTTCTACATCCTCAGATTATTTTTAATAATTCGACGACATGGTTTACGAGGCACGCCAATTTTAGCCGATAAAGTCGTCAATGACCAAGCTCTAGTTTGCTCAAAATATTTTTCCATTATCTCTATCCGTTCGTCGAATTTAGATTCGGGAAGGGGTGGACGCCCTCGATGTTTATTAATGTCCCAGCACCCCTACCTAAACTGCGCACACCAACGGAGCACCTGTCGTCGATTTAGGGCATTATGGTCGTGCACACTAACAACCTTCGATGGATTTCAGCTAGGCATTTCTTCTTTTGAAACATAAACCTGACATTTTTCTTGTGAAAATGCAAGTCTGAGGGACCTGCTCCGACGGTGGCCATTTCGAACGCCAGCCACCAGCTTGCCAATTGTTGTGTCTCACTACCCGCCAAATTTTAATTCAAACCGGCCAAGACTGAGAATTCGGCGCAAGACAATATGAGTCTCATTATTTTTGGGTCAATAAGCAATGTTTCGTAGTATAGCTCTAGTATAGTTATTTCAATGTAAGTCAAGGACTTCCGGAGCGCTCCATAGGAAACAGATGCCGAAATCGGCGGACAACGAGCACTAAGCACAGTGTATACTACCTGTTCACAGTGGTTAGTGGCATTTTAATAATTATTTAAATCGCATATTGTTATTTTCTCATGATGTGAATTAACGACATGTGTTTAATAGTAGCCCATTCGGCATCAACATAAAGTCTATAGTAAAACCGATCAGTAGCGATACTCCCAAAACTAGAACTTGGTCCTTTTTAAAATGAAGATTATATGAAAAATGAGGATTCCTCTAGATACATCTCCCTATTTGTTAGTCGTCGACACGTCTTGAATCTGTCGGACTTCGTTTTGTTTATACCAATTGTTGTTTCCTTGTATTGTATTATGCTTCAGCAACAAAATAACGACCTATTTTAATATGGTGAACCGACGTTTTTGCCAAAAAATGTACACAGCATTGTCGATTTGTTAGAAAATGACTCCTTAATGTAGCTAAATGGGACTGGCTCTAAACGCTTGATCATGTCTCGAGGTCACTCGCAAAATAGCTAATCTGTTTTAACAGTATGATTGTTCTCAATATATGGTCAAGTTTTCCCCAATTCATGTGTTCTACTCGGCACAACCGTCCAGTTAGAAAGCTAATTTGCTTGCGGATAATGCGAAAGCATATCCCTCACAAAGAGATGAACAGTGAGAGAATCTTAGCTGGTTTCATTGAAAAATCGTTTCACGAATTCTAGCTTTGTTATCTTTCTGTCTACAAAAAATATCATCTTCCGGAGCAAGAGCGACAACTTGTGGTTCCCTAGCCTGCAGGTCTGGCTGCCTAGTGCTATCTGTCGATCTTGTTGTCTCTCCAAGCATCGTAGTTGCACGTTTCTTTGGGCACGACGCTTCGCTTGCCATGATGAGGGCGCAGCAGCTTCCCTCCGTCAGTCGAGAAGTTTAGCTGCCTGTCCGGAGCTTGCTGGGGTGTTGGCCAAGCCGGGGGCGCATCGGGAACGGCGAACAGTATCTGCTACTGCCCTTCTTTAGAGAACACAGCCTGGACTACACGAGAGCACAACACAGCACGATGTGCCTGCTAGCACCCTCAGCACCCCCCGCCAATAGCTTTTTTTTCTTCTCGTAGGCGGCGCACTAGAATCCCCCAACGATACCCCCTAACGCACATCACCCATCCCCACATCTCCACTCAGCAGACAGAGTCGACCCCGGCGTGGTGCAGGCAGACCCCTCCCTCTCCGTTAGTTGGCAGAGGAGAGGAATTAGTTCCGACGGAGGAGACCGCCTGTGCTGAAGCCAGGAAAGAGGAACAGCACACGCCGATCGGCCGGCCGGCCGGACGGCCAACCAAGCTTGGGTGAGTCAAATTTTAAACTTAAAATGAACTTGAAGCCATCGCCTACAGCCTCCTGGCCACCCCTGGGGACAGTCATCCGCAATACACATTGCCTCAGCTCCCCACTAGACCCCCCCCCGGTTCAAAGTCTCTTGGGGAGAACGATAGGCCAGTCGGGTCATGGAGGGCTCACGAGCTCACAACAAAAAAAAAATAGCCGTCATGGATGTGGCGAAGAGCAGCTCTACTCGCTTTCGATGTACTGCTGGCTACAATGATTCGAAGTAAGACAACTGTTAAAGGCAGTACTAAAATTTTCAACAATTGAGGCGAGCATTAGAGCAAGGACCAGCGCAAGGTCTGCTTGCTTATCTCGATGCTTTCTTAAATCATTTTTTAGAAATATACTACAGTGAGTGAGTGAGTGAGGAGTCAATATTGCTGGATGAATGTCTACTGTGGCATATTATATATGGATGACACGATACTACACATAACTAAGGTTAGGTTTTGGGTACGAACTTAGTGTATTTTTGCGGTGCATGTTGCATAGCTATTATTGGAAAAGTCGTCGATTAAGCAGTGAAGAGTTTCTCTACCATGTAATCTTGATGGTGACGGAAACAATATAGGAGGTAATATGCGACTAAAAATGAACGAGGTTGTACAAATGTGAATGAAAATTAATGCAGAAATCATAGACGCTATAGCGCGTCATGTAATGATGTTGTCATCAATTCATTTTCAGATTAAAATTAATAAAGGGAGCATTCCACCAAAAATAGGTAAAATAATGTTGACATTATTGAGGGGTAGTGGCGAAGCTTTTCAGCTGGTGGCCTTCATAGCGAGGACTCATACTAAACGAAGGAGTCCTCGGCTCGCGGCTATGCATTTGTCAATAATTTGTTAAGTACATCGCATGAGATTAAGAACGGCCTCATAATTATTTTAATGTAATTTATCATCGTGCACTTTGCCCACTACTGTTTAACTCTCAATGCATGAATTCATATTTACTGAAATACTTTTCCAAAGCAGGTCAACACCTTTTTCAACGTCCTGAGGCAAGCGGGGTGTTTTTCATATTTTCTACAGCATCACTTGAATCGATACCGAAAATTTTCATGTGACATTTTCTGCCTCCTGCTGTATAGCAAGTTATCCTTTTATACATTGACCGTACATATTGAACTCAGTCCGAATAAAAAAAGCCTTGCTGATTGCCATAGTAAGAACCGTTTCATTTTAAAGTACATATATATATATATATATATATCTGAAAGTGCACATAACTATTCCCATCAAGCCAAAAAGAAGGATAGGAAAAAAACAGCGAGACGAGCATTCTAAAAATAAAATACAATAAATGTAAACAAAATTTCTGCCGAATTGTTTATAAAAAATAACAGTGTACTATTTGAGTTTAAAGTCTCACAGCGAAGATTTCCACTCCACTGAGCCTTCGCGCCCGGGGAATTGGTGAGCCAATCTATTTGGCAGACATGAAGCCAACGGCTATTTAAATGTTCAGTCCTGGCTTTAGGATAATGCGTGTAGGTATCGAGCGGGTGCGAGGGCTTGTGGTCACTCGACAGGAGCAGGACAAGCATGATCTTCGATTACTTCACCATTTCGCCAATAAACGTATAGTCGGACAATACCATTGTGATCAGCAGTTCGAACTGGACGAGTGGGTTAAAAGGCTACGACAAACTCATCCTGCTACGGGTGGCCAGTGTCCCCGCTTCTGCCCATCATGGCTGTTGTTGTTTACACACAGCGAATATGCCGGCTCGAGGCCTCCTCACCTCGCAAAGGCCCTTTTGTCGTCACTGTGGACAAGATCGTCATCGTTCTTCGTTCCACCGCGACCCCTCTGTTTCCTCAAGCCTTCCCCACGCCCCCGAGTGTTCTACGCCCTCACGCGTCGCTCCTCATTACCTCGTCGTCTTTGCATCTCTACCTCCTCAGATGCCACCGCCTCTCGCCGATAGCTGACTCACTACTCCCAGTACGACGATGCTGGGTGGCTCAAGGGCGAAGAAATGCGGGGGGGGGAATGGAGAACGATGCCGATCCATTGCCCATACAGAGCACAGCGCGGGCAGAGAGCTGTTGGCCGCTATAGGTGTAGAGAGCTGTCGGCAACAGCGGCCGTCGTCTAGTCAGCTTTGGCATCTCGTCCTCGTCGTCGTCATCGTCTTTTTGCATACAACAAAATCTGACCCAACTCGTAGTCGGTCGCTGCCACCCCTGCGTCAAGCGCCCTCCCCCCCAAATTCCTGTTGCACCCCCCGTCCACCGCCCTCTCTCTGTTGGCCAACGCAGCGGCCATTAAAAAACCCTCGTCCGCTTGCTGCTGATGCCTGCGGCCATCGCCTCGCCCCTTGCTTCTCTCGTTCTCGCTCTGGCAACGCAAAAGACCGACCGACCGACCGCGCCCCCAATCGCTCCTGGCCCACCCCTCATCCGGGGCGAAGGCCTGTTCCACTGAAACCCCGGGGTCTGCCTGTGGTAGCGATGCTGCGCTGCTGCTGCTGCTGCATTCGGCAGAGGTACATAGTTTAGCCTACCAAACGCTCTGAAACTTCTCCATAGAAGTCGTAGAAGCGACCCCCGTCACCGCTTTACTGTGGTTCTTTACTATATGGATGGCACACAGGGCTACAGCTACCCACTAGGTCATGTGGTATGGAGAGCAGCTACAACAACTATAGGCATGGCCATAGCTCAGGCGCTTTTCTCGCATCGACCCCCATCTCGTTCTCGCTCGACACCACACGACCCCTATTCAGCCCTCACCGTCATCCTCCTCTCCCGTATCGTATCCTGAGTCGAGCCCATACCGAACTCAGAGAGGGGTTTTGCGCTTATGGGTAGAGCGGCCGATCTCCGCGAGAACAACAAGGCCTAATATTTTTTAATGCTCCCCTCCTGACATCCCAAGCCGAGGAGCAGGCCATGCCTTATAGGGTAGTGCCGGCCGAGGTAGCATTCCCGTATCGGCTCGTTCAGCAGAAGCAGCAGCGTCGTCGTCATCAGGATCGGCCGCCAAGCTGCAAGTAAGCAAGTACCCCGTCGAAACGCTCCGAGGCTGTTCCTCCTCGTGCCTGCCATCGCCGCATCTGAGCGGCCAACTCATTGAGCGCCGTGGTGGCTAAAACCGCCGAGGCTATTGCATTCAGGTTGAGCTCCTCATCGACCTCGCTCAAGTGCGAAACAGCCCACTCGAAGCAGGTCTACTCGTCGTAATTTGCGCTTGCCTTCGTCAGGCTTGCATTTCGTCTAGTAATTTCATGACTCGACCAGACGAGTTCTATCAGATAACTCGCGTTTTCAAACAACTTAGGTGTGCTATCGATGCATCGACCACTTCATGGCACTGTAACGCTAGATCCATCCAACAAAAACGACCCCGACCACATAAACACGCGGATTTGGAGGACAGAATTTTTTTCCATGGATAGTTGACTATCTCAGTAGTACAAGGTGTAGGTGTCGCAGATGCGAACTTTTCTAGTTACACAATTTTGGAGTCGATTAAAAATCTCGTTCATTTTCTCGAATGTCTAAACAAACGGACTCCCGAATTCTGCGTAAATGCACTGAACAACTTGTAGTGCGTGTGTATCCTTACATTTAGGGGCTTTAGTTTACAACTTAGCATGATTTAGAGGAGACTTCGACCTGCAGAATTGGTGCATGCTAAGTTCGTTATCGGAAGTATGTAAAAGTGCTCACGAATATAAACATTTTCCATAGAAATACATTGCTGTTTTTCCTCTGACGCCCTTGAAACCATAACTTACATATCGCAGAAACGGATTTCAGATTTCTTAAATGGTCGATAGTGATCTATGCGGCTGGATAGGTCTCGTGCCACAAAACTCCAAGATACTATCGTCCCGTTCCCTAGTGACCGATCACACTAGTCTCAAAGTTCCGGTAGACAAGGCAAGATTCTATGACATCTGTTTCTACAGCCAAATGTAGTCCATATCCAAGAGCAGAGCATTATTCATGTGTCTCGTGTGTTTAGTACACGGGCTTATGTAAAAATGGATGCGTTTATTGTCGCAAAAAGTTCTATGCTTTCTCTAACTATTAATTAATTTTTAACCACGTTTTAATTAATTTCTAACTATTAATTTATTTGATATGTCTTGTCTATTATTCACTAACTGTTATTCTCTATTGTGGCGATGATGTTGCTTCCACGAAGATTTGAATTCGTGTTGCTGGATTCGGAATCCAGAGTGCTAGCCATTACGCCATGGGACCAATTCCCACACCGAGAATCGAATCCGGGCCTCGCGGGCGAGAGCCGCATATACCTTACAGGCTTAATAAACCAGCGTTGTAATGTCGTGGGCACTAAACTTAAATAACTACAAGTCTAGAAAATTCACGCGTGTTGCTCACATAATGGCAGATCGACGGGATAAACTTTGGGATAGCGTGTAGTTGCTGTATTGGACGCTTAAAGAGAGCTTAAGCATTGTAAAATTATAGCTAATTCAATAAACCATTAAACCTTTACCTTTACCTTCTTAACAAACGTACTCACCCATTGGACCCTTACCTGCATGGTACGAGAATTAAACACTAGCTTGGTGACATTGGTTTAATTACCTTGCCAGAAAATTGTAGTGCCGTGTTGTCTTAAGAAAATGCAATGTCAAGATGGAAAATCTTTGGGGAAGGCCGAAAAAATTACGCGCCCAACGTGGGGCTCGAACCCACGACCCTGAGATTAAGAGTCTCATGCTCTACCGACTGAGCTAGCCGGGCACTGTGAGCTTTAGTGGGGCCAGCGGACATGGTCAAAACCGCTTTTTTTTAAAGTCCAAAAATGACTTCGGAGATAATCTTATCGTGTTTCCACTCTGAAGATAGATGCAATATGGGATGATAGTGGTCAACTGTACACTAAGGTACCGGCAGAGATTTCCCGTGTTGGTTCATTAATCCCACCCATCAAAAGTTGAGTTCTCAGTTAAGGAAATGCCCGCAATGAATCACATTGTCTTTGAGAGTGTTGCGTCCATTTTGAAGGAACCACGTTTTAGCATGCTAGTCCACAAATTACAGTTCGAACCCGTCCGCACAAAAATACTGGTGGCAGCCTGTTATACGAATAGTTATCATTAGGGTATCAGTTGTACACAGTATGTGTTTTGCGCGTATCAGGTCTGTACCAGGCGCGTTGCGTTCGTTCGGTCCCTGGGTCGAACCGAATTTCAATGACAAAATTCACGTTTCAGTGATTGGCGAACGGTGCCGACGACGATAAATAGCAATCTTCTCTTGCGGAGACACCATATACCGTTGTTTTCTAGGACGACCTGTAAACACATATGGCCCTTGCAAAGTATACAAAAGAAATGTGGTACTTCGCACAGTTGGTATAGTGGAAAATATTGAAATAGCAAGAGTGATCTTGGTATTACACGCCGAGATAATAAAATCATCATTGCAGGAGAACCACGTACAAGCGAATAGTTAATGCAAAGATTTGCTTTGGATATCCAAGGAAACAACGTAATTTCTTTTTTGGGCACGCTTAAGGACTGGGAAAGTCCTTGTTCTAGACATTCTATTAGGCATATACAGAGGAGGGTGTTCTTAGATGTATCTTACGTTCGGCGGGTATAATTGTCGCCCGCTTATTTAATTAAAAATTGTTTTTCGAGCTGACCCGCAGCTGTTCCCCTATCTGTCAGGCCTCAGCTCTTAACCTTTTAGGTATTACTATGAGGACCTGTCGGGGCCACCTTTGCTTATTCTCTTCCTTACTCGCCTGCTTATATAATTAACTAATACTTACCACATATATTTTTAGGGCCTAAAAAAACGTATATATATACTTAGTTAGCGAGTCTTAGACCCGTCGAGATGGGGACAGTCCCGGATGATATGTGGGCTATCACACATATAATATTACGAATAAAGTCCAGAAATATGTGCCATTATCAGTTGGCGGCTTCTCGACCTCCTTCGGGCTGGATCTTTGGTTTCATAGGCTGAAGTTTTAGGTAGGACGGGTTTTATATCCTACACGGGAGTGCCCCGCCTCTTTAAAGCAAAGTTGCTTTTAATTGGGGCTGAACCAAGGGCGGAGTCTCAAAGCTGCAAGATGGTCGATCCCCGGCAGTCGACTCGAGGAAGACCTCTGGCCGGGGGGTCGGAAGAACAAAAAAAACTGACGAAGGAGCGCGCCCAGGGCGGTGCAAGGGCGTTAATGGCCTACCCTTAAAGCCGAACGAGAAGGCGGTCGAAGTGGGAGAGAGCACGAAGACTCGGGCATCCAGTCGGCAGGACGACGATGTCGGCAAATAGAGCTAACCCCAGCAGAAAATCGCGATATGCACAAGAGGGTCCGCGAACGAGAGAGAGAGAGAAAGGCTGAGGTAGATAGATTCGACAGTTGGATGGGGACTAAAACCTCGAGGCAGGAACGTAAAAGGTACTCCTCGGATGAACAAAGATAAATAGGGAGAGTGAGTGTGAATCGTGCTCGACGGCGAGGGCTGCTTCATTGGTCGGCAGGCAGGAAACGATTGCGAAGCAGTTGCTGAAAACCGGCTGTCCTCGCAGCGACTGGAGCGTCAACGGGAGAACAGAGGGTGATGTTTCGGGGAAGGGTAGATGGGCATAAGATAGAGGTGCCGGGGGTCTCGGGGCCCTAGAATAGGACGAATATCTTATTAGGAATATTCCGATGTGGAATGAAAGGAATAAAAACACGCTAAAGATCCCCTGCCGCCTCGGCTAGAAGGCGAACGCGGAGGTGTCGGGGAAATGGAAAACGACGACGGACGCCGGACCGACTTTGGCAGCTGGGAGGAACGATTGAAATGATGACGAAGTGGATAGCTATCAAACAGGTGGATGAATCCGCAGAGAAGGAGCAGGAATAGAGAGAGAGAGATAGATGAATAGGTAAAGAATACAGGAAATCTGCCGCGATCTGAGCTGAATAATCAGAAAAAAATGTCGAAATCAGCGGAGTAAAATACGCGGATAAATCATACGATACCGAGCATATTCAGAAATTTTCATCCGATCGAGGAAAATCGTTATATTCGACGAGACGGGAAGCAAAATTAAATTCTAATATAATAGAATCACCGATCCTAAAGGGAGGGCTGTTAAAATGTAGCAGAAAACTGAAATTGAGTTAATTCGGGTTGAGGGGTAATTGAAGGTTGCGAGGGGAGAGGGGGACTATGGTTAGAGTTGGATAAGACATAAGTCTACAGTTAGGAAAATAGAGAGCTGACCAATGAAATATGATAGATAGAGCTTGAATTGAGAGGCCAATTCATGCTCTAAGTGTACCGACTAAGGAGACATACTGTGGTTCACTGTAGAATTCACCCGTAGAATTTTGGTTGGAACACTAATTTCGTTAAATGGGCGATACAAAGAACATCCTAGACTGAACACAGTAGAGATTAGCAAAATGTGTACTCGGCAGTTTTTATAGTAATAGACAAATTATTATACAACAGGGCTGAAAAGAGCAGAGTTTTTTAGTTTAAAAATAGCTTAGTGTGCGCACGCCAGGTAAACCAGATTGCAGATAGATGATTTGCATTCATAGCTATTGGCATGGCTAATTGTATCTAGCACTCGTAGCCGCAACTTCATTTCGTTCCTTAGTACGCTCATTATTGTGCAACTACAAGAAGCTGGAGCAATAGACTCATCAGTGCAAGTAAGGGCGTTCTCAATTCCAATGGAAACAGACTCCCGCACTTCCAAACAATGCCACGTTGTGTCATACGCAATTTTTAGGGTCACCTTAGCTTGACAAAAAGGCTTATTTGACTCAAATATTGTTCAATAACACTGACGGATGTATCCCTGCTTTCCTCATCCGCTTGGCCTGGGCTAACAACACAGGCCGCTGTCCGGTTCATCCCCTCATAATTAAGGACAACTGGTAGAAAGGAGAGGGTTGAGGTGCCACCAGCACGGCCACCCCCCAAACAGATAAAGGGTTGGCCCATCACGAAGATAGCGAACGCAAGGCTCTCAGCACCAGCATCACAGACGAGTGAGTTGGACTTGGCAGCTGGGCGCTGGCTTGCAAAACGCGAAGGGAGGGGTGAATATTCTAATTAGTGGACCGAGGGAACTCGTCTTCTCGCCAGGCCAGCGAGCAGGACCACCCGACAGCCAGCTAGGACACACATACGACAAAAGGGCGGAGGGACCCAACCCGGCGCGATCAACACACGAAGAAAAAGAGGTGGGGCCTGTTGACCCAGCCGACTGCAACAGTCGGTCCCGGTCGGTGAAAACACATTATAGTGATAGTGAATAAGTCCCTGGTGTGTATCCCGACGGGATGTCCATGTCTCCTAGTTGGAACTGCTAATGGTTGTTACACGGTATCACATCCCTCGTCCGTTGACTGTGCCGCAGTACCCTGGCAACAATCTACAAGAGCCGTACCACCGTCTCGAAAGGGTCTTGCCGGCTGACAATCATTATTTTTTGCGCTTGATGGAATGCCCGACATATGTTTCGTAGTTCATTTGCGGCTAGCCTAGTGAGAGCGGCCAGGCCATAGGCCTGGCCTCCGTATCCCAACTCACACTGTGTCCTGTCACACCGCCGACCCGGGCCACTGACCCGGTCATCGAGTTGCCGTTGGCAGCTTTCACACGAACCATAAACGGTCATACACAGTGAAAGAAGAAGAAGAAGAAAAGTGAAAAGGAAAATAGTGAGAGAACGAGATGGAGGTGCGGTCGAAAGGACACGAGCCTCCTCTTCTTCTCTGATTTAAGAAATGGGTTCCGCTAGGAAAAGGTGAGTCTTTTTGTTGCTTGATCTTGGTGTCGCTCGTCATCTGAACGGAGCGGAACAATATAGTTTCGTTTAGTTTTCTTGCTTGTGCCTCTTCTTCTCCCTCCTCGTCTTCATCTTCTTCTTCTTTGATTTTTCTCCACGTGACCCTGCTGCCGCGACAGTAGTTCGTGGAAGGTTGCAGCGTAATGCAATCGTAGAGGACGCGTGAACCGAGCTGGCAAACTGTGAGGGCGATCGGGGACCGGGAAGCCAGCCTGCGGAGTCCCGCAAGAGACAGGCGGGACTTCCTGCAATGATTCCGGTGGTGGTGGTGATGCTGCCGCTGCTAGTGCTACTGCTACTGGTTGGTGATGGGCACACAACGCGGCGCAGCACACAGACATACACATATCGTGGCTCTGCCGCCGCCGCCACCGCCACCGCCGCTGTTGATGGTTGATGTTCATCATGGCGATGACGAGGATATTAATGATTTTTGTTCCATTTTTGGGGCGCTTGAGGGTGAGACACGGCTGCCTGAGGCAAGCTGGCCGTGGGGGAAGGGCCAGGGGGGATGGTGCTGTCTGAGTAGGCGACTTTTTGTATTTATGTCGACAAAGCTCTATTCCATCTCAGTGTTCTTCTGCTCTCTCTCTCTCTCTCTTTCGTTCTGTATCTCTGTTTCCTTTTCTATTCCACACTAGCTGCCACCCTGCCAAGTTGCTGCTACTGCAGATATGGATGGATGCCGCTGGTGTCGCCGGCGCGGCTGCCGCTCCGGCTGAAACTCGTCGCACTGTCTAACGCAACTGGCTCTTCCCTGTTTGGCTCTCCTCAGTAAACTGGCTAGCCAAGCAGTGGGCCAGCGCCGATAGCACCCCAGAGCAATGCTTAGCTCCATGACAGCCTCTTGGCTGAAGTCACCTCGGCCGTCGTAGATCTCCGATCAGTGGCAGCGAGGTGGACGAGGACGACGATCTCGATGAGGAATCGTCTGGTTTGCTGCTGGCCAACGATAGCTGCTGGCTGCTGGCTGCCCGCTGAGGTCGGAGAAGCGGGTTGGTCGTGGTGGCGATGGTGGTGGTACACTAAGGCCAAGAGACGACAGGGTACCGTCGTGTGGAGACAGATGGAGGAGAGAGAGGCGGGGAGAGATGGAAAAACCCAGTCTCATTTAGGAAGAGAAGCTAGGACAAAGCGAAAGACCTCGTGTGGGCTGGGTGTGTTGAAGAAACATTAGAGAGTCCACAAGGGTGGAAACAATGTCCGCCTCGCTCGTCTACCCCCATCCCCCCCAGTCCGGTGGCCGTCGGTCAGGATGAGAGCAGACCAACCGTGGGGCAGATCAGGGCAGCGGCCGGCGCAAAGTCGAGGCTGACTGCAACGACCTGAGCTGCAAAGGCCTGATCAAGGGAACCGGGCGCCAGGGAACAGGGTGTATGGGTCGGCACACCCCTATTTGTAGATTGACGGGCTGGATGCGATGTCCCGCCGCTTTGAAGGGGAGGTTTTCATTAGAGAGGACCACTAGCACCGTTGGGAGTTTCTCTTGACCAGCCGTCCGGACGATTGACGTCGAGGTGCGTATCGTCTAAAATGGCCGGATGGAAAGGAGACACACACACACACAAACGCAGAACCCTACACACCCATATATCAATACAATGTCATACACGAACAGCAACCTCAACAACAGCTGGTAACAGCGTCAAGCGACAATAGCTTCGTTAGCTGGTTGGGTTAGTGCCGAATCCGTTTCGAGACATTACTAAATGAGACTCAGGTATAGGTGACACATTGCTGAATTTTACACTGACGCCACATTTCATATAATATGTCTAAACTGGTGGCCATTGATGGCAACCAACAAATCGTCGAATTGGTTGTTTCATCTTTACAGCTTGAACAGTACTAACAAAACTTTCACGTTATGACTTAATCGAATACGCTCCCTGAACGGCCGTTTCGTTCAATACAACATTGGACTCGAATGTCTAGAAACTTCACAAATTCAACCGGTCTGACTTACACGGTTCTTCAATTACAGCGTTAGCACGTTGCAAGGACGTGGATTCACTAGATTCGAACCCTCACCACAAATACGCTAGTGGCCAAACATTCGACAGGTCAAACGAAATCGTTTAACCCTCTCCAAGTACCATGCTAGTAGTATTAAATGATTGTGGTTGCTGTGTCATCTTCTCTGCATCGTGCAGCCGTGCATAGTGTTTGCCTACAGACGGGACGTGGTCCCACAACGATTGCCTCACATCTGAATGGGAGGAAACATAAGCAGTGCGAGGAGTTCCCTAGCGTTTCTTCTGGATGGCCAAAAGAAATTCGTAGGAGCCGACGGATGCTACTTCTTCTACGCGGATCAAGCGTCCTCCGCCGAGCATCCTGCCATCCCGGAACCGGCGTACTTTGGTCTGCCGTCGCTGTCGTTGCTGTTGCTGGTGCCGCTACCGCTGGTTTTTGCTAAGTGACAAGTTATTAAAAGCGCTTGTTCTAAATGAATGGTTGCCATGGCAACCAGCTCCTGGGCAAAGGGACATGGGGGCGGGGGGGTCTAGATGGGTGTGGTGGCCGCTGGCTGAGAGGAACGAGGCCCTCTTAATAGATCCCGAGAAATGAGTGTTCTTTGCCTTTGGCGGTTTGAGAAGAGGCTGTCCTTTTCTCTCGCTGTTGGGTGTTGTTCTTCCTTAGCTCCTCCATGGCACGCGTCAGCCGCCAGCCGCATGGCAGGTAGGTGCGGCGACGGTATAGTGTCATACAGATATAAGGATAGCGGGAACGCAAACAGGCTAGGAGCTCCGCTAGTTAATAGTTTAACATGAGAGAGAAAAAAAGGCAATTATCTGACTAAGGTGGTTTCCACATCGTGTGGTCTCAATCTGTACACGTCTTTGTAGACACCTCTCTTCGCACGTTTACACACGAATGTACGCATTTGCTAGCCGGTGATGCATTTCCCACCGGCGGTGCTGACTGGTAGCGAATGAATGAGCTCTAATGAGTTGCGATGACTCTGTTGAAGCTCGCTATAGAATAATAATGCTTGTTTGAAAGCTTGCAGAGACGAACAATGTTGGCACGAGGCGGATCGAAAATAGCGCTCACCGTTTGTCAAAACCGAAGTCTAGTCTAGCCCGGGTACCAGGTAGCGTCGTCACTTTATAATGAGATATATCATAGTTTTGCTTAGCTATTCTCCCATTACTCTTCTTTCGTGTCAACAAGATCCCTTCTTCGTGAGCTATAGAATTGCTGCTAGTGGTTCTCCACGAGATTGCAACAGCAACAGCAACAGCAGCAGTGGCAGTAGCAGCAGCAGCAGCCGTGGAACGCGGCTCCTCATCAAGCCGCTCTTGGTGTCGCCGTTCAGGCGTTCCTCGGCGCTGCTGCGCTGGAGGAAGCAGGGGGCGCCACAGGAACTGTATGAGGGAGGCACAAGCACAATTCGAAACGAGAGGAGGTTGCTGCGGAGGCAGTCCTAAGGGAAGCAATTAAGCCGGTAGACGATTGCAGCTGCTGCTTCAGCGGCAGCAGCACAGGGCCGCGCGCCTCCTCTCAAAGAACGTTTGTTTGTCATTGGGAGCCAGCCGCCGCCTCGTCCCAAAGACGAAGCTTCAGGGGCTCTCGGGTTCTCCGGCTGGGACGCTACTGCCGCTGCTGAAAGGGGGAGGCTTGCTGGATGCGGGGTAGAACGCGAGGGGGCAGGAGAGCGGGGGATGCGCAGGGGTTTGGGAGAGAAGCGGGAGACGCCTGGGTAAAAGGAGTTTTCTGGGATAGAAAAGGGGCGCATTGCGGCGTGTTAATTTACTATCCTTCGTAGTGGTGCTCCTACTGCAGCAGCATCAGCAGCAGCGGCGGTGGCAGTCGGAGGAAGCGAAGCTTGCCCGACTCCACCAGTGGCAGGCACCGAGCGACAGAGGAGAGCCTGGCTGGCTGGCTGCCGACTTGCTTGCCAGCCAGCCAGCCTGCGAACCAGTCAGCGAACCTTCACAACTCCGCTAACGCCACGAAAGCGTAGAAGAAGAGAATGGGGCTAAGGCAAAAGGGAGACAGAGAGAGAGAGAGCGAGTAGGAGGACCGTCAGGATGTGCGATGGTGGGTTGACGGGGGGGGGTTGACGGGAGCCAGGGGCCTCGGGCAGGGGCTCATTAGAGAGAAAAAGAACTCCGAAAAAAAGAAGCACACCAGCTAGCTTGCTGCCTCACCACGTCGGCCTCGCTTGCCCCGTGGCTCCCCACAACGAAGCGCAGACAAGCTACCCCCGAAGGGCCTCAGTCGGCCTGCACCAAACGCTGGCAGGAGGAAAGACCCGGCTAGAACGAACGAAGCCGACGGGGTAGTCTCGGCCAGGCATCAGGGAGGGGTATCGAACGGGCAGAAGGAAGGGGACGGATGAAGAGGAGGGGCAAGAAGACGAAGCTAACACCCAACAACAGTCCAACACCCGACAGCATAGGAGGCACCAGCACCGCCACCACCACCACCACTACCACATCGCCTTACCAGTGCCGGCCAGGATGGGCTGGCCCGCACTCAGTGGCTCGGAGAACGCAGCGGCAAGCATTGAAGGCGAGCCAAGACGGAGGCAACCCGAGCAACCGTCGGCCGGTCGCTCGCTCGCTCATCGGTTGGTCCGACGGATCTCTCGGTCGGCTGTCTCGACGGAAGGATCGAAGGCAGAAGAAGCCAGCAGAAAGACGAAGCGACCAACCGCCAGGCAAACGAACCCAGGATCCGTCGAGCTGCGAGCAGAAATAGCGAGGAGCCAACATCACTTCCAAACCGCTTTTGGTTACCTTGCCGGTGTCCGTGTGTTCATCAGACACACGAATGACCGGGCAAAGGACAACTGACAACACATGTATGCCTGTGTGATACCGGAGCGGCGGCCTTAATGAGTGACAAAAAACGTGAAGGGATAAAAGCAGGGATGCATGGTTAGTGAATAGGCTGTCTGAACCATACAGGGGATAATACACTGGTGCAGATAGGAAAGGTTACTCTTCCTTCGGACTCGAAGAACGTCAGTTGATTGCCAATTAATGGGCTGGAATCATTACGTAGTGAAGAAAACGTAGAGGAAGCGAGCAGCATTTAAGACTGGATTATACTATGGGTTTTGGTTGAGTAAAGCATAGTTGGCCTGTATTGTGGATGTGTCACAAGTGACATCTGGTGGTACACACAATTGATTGTAGCTATAGGAGATAAATCGCAGAGGAAACTCAAGCAATATTCTGTCACCCGTTCTTGTGGAATTGGTATGGCCACGGCAATGAATCATAACGCCAACTTAATTATTTCTGTTTGTGACTTCTAGTCGTTCCACTGAACAGATAACAAACAAACGCTTCGGCCTTCATGCACAGGCTACCACAGAACACTCCTTTGGATCCTCTTGACCTCTGGGTATCACCAAAGCTGACAGAGGACTTTAAAAAAGATTTAGTCATTTTTGGCGATGTTAGAATTCTGTACAGGGTTTCTCACTGATCTTCGGAGTTCACCAATTTCTGTTGAGCGTAATACCGGACGCGATTCACATTGAACTACAGATGGGTCGGCGTAGTTTGGAATAGGCACACCTTGAGTCTTGTGAGTTCTCCGCCTTTTTGTACCTAATGAGCCCCAAAGTTGGAGGCTCCTGAAGCGTACACAGGCGTGCCGCGTTCACCTCACAAATAAAAGTGATCTACCTCCGTCGGTTGCGAAATTACTGCACGGGACTACCCCAGCGGCCGGAACCCATAGAAAAGACAAATGAGGGTAATGAGAAGCAAACAAAGTGATAAATAAGTGAGCAGTGGCCGAACATATGCCCACGCGCTGGGGATATGTGCACGTAATTCACAGGAGCGGATATTGCCCCACGTCACAGTCGATTTACGAAAAGGGTCGCCTCCGGTCACACAACTAAATCGTAATGTAGGCTATTTTACAAGAACACACATCGCCCTTCTTTCAACAGGACTTGACGATGCTTTGTCTATACGAAAACAATAATGTCGTTATTCATTTTTTCAGGATGACTCCTGATTGGGTAGTTGCCTCCTCTTAACGGCTGGTACGTCAGTGCCCCCATCGACGTCTCGGTATACTCTATGTACCCTTCCACCTGTATTATATATCGACGCTTCGAGAACGGCCGAATACCGTTACCTTTTCTATGGCTCCTGGCAGTCCAGCCCCGATCCATCCTACCGATGGATAGATAGATATACGGGGCATTTTTTCTCGTGCGGTCTTTCTCTCTCTCTCTTTCTCCTTCTCTCTCTACCTTATACCGCGCCCACTGGCTCTTTATCTCATCCATACACCTACAGACAGACACACACACACACACACAAACACGCCCAATACCAACATCCAGATGGAGACCCACTGTGAGAGAAAAGTCACACAGGCTTTCCTCGAACCTGCCACAGCAGTAGCAGCAGCAGCATCAGCGGCGGCAGTTTCTAAATTGAGTTGAGATCAGACGACGACGTCGAGGCGGGACCTCCCTTGTAGCCGCCGTTGGGCTGCTCGAAGGCGCTGGCCGGCCGTTCGTTGGCTGGCGTCGAGACGGTGGTCCAAAGTTTCGCTCTCACTTCCCCTCATTAATGGCGGCGACGGCTTTGGCCTCTGCCTTTTTCGGTATTTAAGTGAACAGAGAGGAGGGAGAGAGAGAGAGAGAGACTGGACGGGGGTGAAGACGACAACGAAAGAAGGAACGAGATATATAATAGAAACAGCGTCGGAGCTAGAGAGAGAGAGAGAGAGAAAGAAGAGGCGCAGTAGAAGAAATCTATTTTAATGCTTTTTCAAATGATGATGCCACTGCCGCCACCTCCGATTTTAGCTTCTCCCACGCCGTACCCTACCCTAGCTGGCTCGGCCACTCGCTCCTGGTCCGGCATCCATCCCCGGCGTGCGCTTTTCCTCTCGTTCTTATTTCCCCTGCCTCTCTTTAGTCCGCTAGTTTTTTTCGGAAAAAGCCCGCCATTTCCGGCGGAAATAAAAGTCCCTCCTCTTCGGTGCGGCTCGCGCTTTTCTCTCCCTCTCTCTATCTTTCGTCGGCGGAGCACATCACCGCTGCTTGCCGCTCAGACGCGGCCGTGCTGCCACTTGCGTCGCTGTAGTAGTACTAGTGGCAGTGCGGGCGAGCTGCTGAGTCCGGGGGGGCGGCGGCGGCGTCGTCAGTGGTGGTGGTGGTGGCGGGCGTCTCGACTACACTACTTTCGTTTCGCAGCCAAGCCGAGAAAGAAAGCAGAGCGAGTGGATTCTGTGTGGGCAAAGGCCGAACGCCGAGGGAGAGGAATATAAAAGGCCCCTGGCCAAGGCAACATGCCCACGCTAAGGGAGGGAACGCAGCGTAAGAGGCTATAGATCGGGCCTCCTTGCGTCGACAAGCAGCCAGGAACTGGCGCATGTGACGGGATGAGCGTTTGGGGGCAGCTTGGCTGGTGGGTTGCGAGGCGCAGCGAGGGGGATTCGTGATCCGTGCAAAGAAGCAGAAGCCACACCACGGGTGTCGCGACCGCAACGGCCCAACGTGTTGAAACGGAGAGGCGCCAAATCGAAATTATAAAGATGCAGATACGGAGACTGTAGCAGCGGCGGCGGCGGCGGAACGACTACCAACCACCATCATCGCAAACACCCCCACATTGACTCTACTGCTACAGGGTCAAACGGCAGAGGGGAACTTTGACGCCACGAGGGGGGAGCTTAAGGCAGCAGTTAAGAACGACGAAGACACTGCAGAACCAGCGGAAAGAGAGACACTGTGAGAGAAAGAGAGAGAGAGGAGCAAGAAGTGGTTTATCCGTCGTCGAATAGAGTAGCTAAAGGCGACGACTCGGTGTGCGTCTTCGGGCCTGTGTAAGAGTGATCCACGGCGTGAGTGAGTCTCTCCGGAAGAACGAACTCTCGAAGAAGACGAAGCCGAAAAGAAGAAATAAGGACAACTCTGCAACGAACCATGAGAGCAAGAAACGACCGAAGGGGAACGAACGTGAGGGGCGAACATGCTAACTTGAAGAAGCAGCGAGAGCGGATATGGATATAGAGACGCAAATATTAAATAGAAATCGGCATCGGGTAAAGGACGTTAAAGTGAGCCTCTAATGGAGTAGGACGACCCAATTCAACGGCGGGCAGGCGGGCGGACGGACGGGCGGGCGTTTGGCCGCTCGGACGGGTTGGTAGTGACAACGACGGCAGGCGCGAATTCTGCAGGCGCCAATACGAGATAGATAGCGAGAGAGAGAGAGAGAAAAACCAGACCCTCTGTCACCAAGCAATGCAGTCGTCGTTGCCGGCGGAGCGCAGACGGCGCTCGAAGGGACGACAAAGACGACAAAAAAAACGACGAGTCGCAAGGAAAACTTTCGAAGTTAGCGGGCCGCGGGCGCGCCACGGCCAAACGAAATGATCATCTTGAAAATGGCGGCATTTCCGGTCGGGAGAGAGTTCCGGTAGGCGGTCGTCAGAGTTTAGCTGGCGATGAGAGAGGGCGAGGCGAAACTAAGTAACATTCAGTTGAAACTTGCATATCACTCTTGCTAAAGCTAGCTGCTAGCCATTCCAGCGCTTTCCTGCTTGATGTATTTTTGTCAGCATTACGACGCCCCACATGTCCCCCGATTTCGATACCGCACCACTTATGCTTTCACTTATTCCACGCGACTCCTCGCCCTTCCGCCTACAATATGCGTTCGTTTGCGGTACAACGTTTTGCAGCTGTATTGGACAATGCTGCTATTCGTGACTTTCAAATCATCAGGACAATCTCGATGAACGACGTTCATGAAGATGTTTTTTGGTAATGTTGTTGTTTTTGTAACAATGTTAGGTATGTTCGCCTTCGTACGATTTACAAATATTCGAATGCATTTGACGAGGCAGATGGCTCAGAGGTCAAGACCAGCTCATCGAATAGACGCTGCATTCACCCAGTTAGCTCAAGGAGATTCCGCTGTAGATGGGCAAATTAATGGAATATATATTTTGTTTTTCATTTATATTATATATAAGCTGAAACCTCTCAGATTTGATACGTATTCGGGATAGGCAATAATTACCCCCCGAGAATGAGGGATTTTCCTTCATTTGGTTGAACGATATTGTCCAATGCAGAATGCAGCCAGCATTGTGTATTGGGAACATAATGCTATCGCAACGTTGCGTATATTAGTTCGCAATTGTACATTCATTGAAAATCCGTGACCACCTCCGGCAAACAGAAAGTCAATCGAATTTCTGCACAGACCTATTTCTTCTAATTATTACGCGCTGTTTCCGCCTATGGAGTCGAACTGGTGATCGCTAATTCTATTTGCGTTCGATCTGGTGTCATTTCAGCTAGAGACACGCAAGAAGACGCAAGAGCCAAGTCTCATCCAACCTATTGCTGCCTAGATGGTCACAACTTGAACAGGCTTGATGTCCCCATGACGAACCAAAACGTCTGAATTCGTCAGAGCACAGAAACCCTTAGAAACATGCCGAACGTACTTATCGCAAACTAGAACATTTTGCCAAAGTGAGTCCCAGTTTATCCCACTGCTTAATTTAGTGATATGACAAAGTAACGACTGCTCGTGGGTAAAGCCCAATAATAATAATAGTAGGTATAAATCCATGGACATCCGCTGTATAAATCCTGCTGGGTAGGTAGGTTAATCCGTCCTCTAACTGCAGCGCGATGCGAACAATCGGGCGGCGGCATCATCGATGCCTGGCCGGCTGTAGGCGACCATTTTTGTGCGAGTCCCACCATCACCGCAGCCACCAGCGCCACCATTCTCTTGCCGGCTGGCTTCTTTGGCGCATGGGGCCTTCTCCGACGGACCAGCCAAAAGGCACCCGAAGCACAACAGCATTAAGAGTAGTCCCTCCAAACCCCAGCGACCCCCCCCCCGCTACCCCCCTGCCTGCTTGCAACGACGGGCGGCTAGGCGTTCACTTCGCTTTCGGAGCTATCCCTGCACTCCTTCGGCGCGGACAACAACAGCAGCGGCAGGGCTCCAGCTGTATGAGTTGTTGTTGTTAATAACAAAAGTGGTCTGGTGGGCGCTGATAAGAAGGGGGGGAATGCCGGGAGTTGTTGGGGGACAAATACGGGGTCCGGAGATGAAGGGCCCTTTTGTATTTGGCTTAATTGCCTTAAGGGCCGAGCGCCCCTCCGAGACCGCCTCCGCCCTCGGCCGAGAGAGAGACCCTGCATCCCCCTAGCCAGCGAAGGCAAAGAGATATGGCGCCGCACCGCTTCGCCTTAATATTGGACACTACCCGCGGCCTCCGGCGGTTGCGTAGGCTTGGCCGTGTACCGCCGTTCGTCGTCGCAGACAGAACAAGCAAAGAAAGGCATGGATGGTGGTCCTACAAGAGAGTCTTGGCGGGTGGAGTTAACAAGAAAATGAAGCAACAACACCAACAACTACCAGTACCAATAAGATCTGCTCCTATATTTGGTGTTTTATTTCAGATATTTTTATTTGTCGACTGTCGACGCTTTCAGATTGACCGGAATGAATTATTGTTGAATCAAGGCGTACACAAGTCTCAGTTAGTGCGCTGCCACTACAACGTCACTATAGTCACGTTAAATGCTTTCCAAGATACCTTAAGATCGTTTGCTGATTTTAGATATCGCCAAAATGTAACATACTGGTTCTTTGATAGACGTAACCTATTAATAATTTTTTTTGTTTTTGAGAGGAGGAAATTTTCTTCAAACGCACGGACACCACCAGAGACATTCGAATCTCCATGAAAGTGGGCTGATCCAGTGCAGGGGGGGTTGACGTGGATGACAAAACGCCTCTGCCTGCTAAAACCATCCTCTTCTGAGGGTCTATCTCTTCCCTAGAGTGGGCACGCTTGGCATTACTAATAATTGAATCTATTGTGTTGTACGTCTGATTATTTTGTGAATAAGTTAGCGGCCATTACGATCAACCTCCCATGTATTCCCTATGACACGAAAGCTTCGTTGTGGTTCCCAATGAAACTGGTCTCGTCACAGTTCAAATGTTTTATTCGATTTCAATCGATTTTTACGTTATCGCCTGCATTCATATTCAAATCACTGAAACGGAATTCCTTCGATAAAGAATATTTTGCTCATAATACTCTCTTTCTCGCCTTCTGGAAACGTAATCCAGTTTTTTTTTCACATGTGCATTGCATCTAGACATAATCACGCGTACTAAAAGGGATGCTAATTTCTTCAGAAGGCATTTTTGTTTACATTTTCAATTACAGTTCCTGCGTTGTACATCGATTTTGTATGCGAGTTCCACCACTAGAGCCACCATTCTGCTATGGCTGCATAATGTGTTCTATCGGACCACAGGTCGTGCGATCCATTACGAGCGGCCGAGTTTTATTTTTTTCAATCTGTTGATAATTATTGAACACATATGTAGAATTGGAAAAATATTATACACCTAACAATTGCACGACTCACTTATCTGAATTAACTACTTATGACACAAAGATAATATCGCAAGGTATCACGAGTATTCTTCGGGGAATGAAAACCTCAAGAATGCCCCTCGACGGTGCTCGGATGGAGATCGAAAAATATTTGAATATGTCTGTCCCGGACTTGTTGATACGTTTCCAGCTATCGACCACGATGTACAGGCGCCACCCTTTAGTCACTTCAACTCAGATCTTCAACTCGGTTTAATGATAAGTGTACAACAGGTTCAGAAGGTCCCTTCGGGAACGCATAACACGGAGTAAATCGAAGCAATGTATGGCAACAGACCATAGCCACATAACTGTAACTGCTCCATTTTGTTCAAGGAACAGCTAGGTAGTTCAAGGATACCGACTCTCATTTGCGTCACAGATAGAACTCTCACAGATATAATAAGTTCTCTCCCTTTTCTTCCCGTGGTAGATTATGGCAGAGATGTTAAATCCGTGCGAGCAGTTGATACAAGATGCGTCCATGGTTCACCACTGAATGATATATGCAGATGCAGGAACCTCCAGTGTTGATTCATTCGAAACACGAATGGTTGTAAGTCCCAAGCACTACGGGTTAGCTGTAAGTAAATAAAAACACTTGAGGCTGGCGATGATTCGCGTGTCTCTGATCTTAGCGAAAAGTGAAATCCGGTCGGCTCTTGAAAAATGTGCTGAGATACGAACGATTTAATGTTGATACTCTATGCTATGCATTCAACAAACATTGAATTAATTTTATATAGCGATTTCATTATACCCGTCTTTATCCAAAACCAATGGTGTACTTGTCACCTAAAAGGAAGAACATTTATTTATTGAAGAATTAGGCGGGATGAACGTAAGCTTTTCTAAAGATAAAGGTAAAATAAAACAAATAAATAAATACCTTTAAATATAAAATAAAATTGTAACGGGAGCTTGGCATTTGCATTCGAGGAAGCTACGATAAAAGGCTGCTGTCAAGGTCAAATACACCGTTTCTGCATGTCATCTGCCGAGTATTCCATAACTCTTACACAGCGTGTTTAATCTATGCTGCACCTAGAGAAAGATTGGACCACCTCGTGCAAGCTCACCTTCCTAAGGGTGACAATATATAGAGTGGAACAAGTATTCACTATTTTTTATATCAGCACTTATGTACAGTGGTGTACATAAACTTAACGCACCCCTATATTTCAACAAATCGTTATTTGTATTGTACATATTGTTGCGGACGAAGTTTAGTCGGGCAGTCATGTGGTGTTGTTGAAGACGCGGTCTTGCTTTCATTTGCGTCCGTATAATATGCGGATAACGCTTAATTGTCCTTAAAACTGTTGATCTATGAACCCGAAGGTTTAACTCTTGCCTGATTGCTTCACAACTTATGGTCGAATTCGAGGCCAATCGACAGATGTGCACGGCAGTTCGCTGCCAGATCTTTCGTGGACGTCCTTTAGACTAATTAGTACTATACGTCGACGGACTGCGTAAATAATTTAGCTCTACGCAACGACTTCTGCTTGGTCCTTCTTGCTCGGTGTAAAGCAGTAATAACTGCTTTCTCTGGGTCAATAAGGCTCGAAGCGTGCCCCATGACTACAGTACAGCTTGAATGCTCAACACAAACTGGATTACATTAGCGAGAACACTCGATAACTGAGGTGCGTTATCATTTTGCACAACCGAAATATAGCACATTTTATTGTAGAAGGCTGCTGATGTTATTTGACACGTACATTAACTCTGATGCAGAATAAATGCCTCAAATATGTCATCTCTGTAATGATTTGCTGAAATATAGGGGTGCGCTAAGTTTGTGCACACCACTGTATATATTCTTATTATTAGCGATAGCTGAATAACAATGACCAGAGACTGTATGTTTGAATAAACGAGAACTATTTCTTTGTATGACCAGAGAATGCTTATCGATAAGACGATCGAAGTTGTTCCATCTGTTCCGTGTTTTCTCTCGACTCCAGTAGGCAAATGTTGTATCTGTAACAGATGAAATTAACTCGGGCAAATAGATCAGACTGTTATCAGGAGTAATACACCACGAATGCAAATGTTTTTGTTCATCTCAAAACGAAGCATCATATTGCATCATAGCTTGTGCGATCCTGACGTTACCTCTGTGACCCTCATTCTCGGAGCTGCTCACTCGGGAATTGCTACTGGAAGCTTTGTTATGTTTATGTTAGTTTTGGGATTTGACTTGGGCTTTAGAAAAATTCCCTAAATGGCTAAACTGTGAACAGATCAAGGAAAAGACGTAATGCTCGCCTTCTCGTGGTGGGAGTCAGATATGCTTTCCATGGCTGCATGCAAAATTCATGCTCAGAAACTACGAAGACCTCCTGGGACATCGAAACCACCGGCGAGCTGATTAAATGATCCTTGTCATTTCTTAACTTCTCACTAGCTCAATTTATTAGCCTATCTCTACGCCCTGGTTTTTTTTCTCTAATTAGCTGGTCCTAGTATTTGGAGAACAATTATGATCCGAGGTTCTCATGCAACTGCTGGCCGATCTCACTGGCGGACTATCTGTCAAAGATTTTTGGAAAGAGTGTAACAACATGACCGGAGTGCCATCTTACGTCAATGAGATTCATTTATTCGTGCTAATTCGCCCTTCTTAGGCCGCGGTCGTAGCAGGTGGCCCTGACGCATCTCTGGCAAGGAGTAATGTACGCTATCGAGGATAGCCCGTTATAATATATCTGGACTCTTTTTGGGCAGAGCGGTTATTTCTATCTGTCTGTGTCTCTTATTTGTACTTCCTACAGATACTCGAATGTTTGGATTGCGACGCTACTGTGATAGGATGGTTCCGTTCTTATCTCACAGATAGACGACAGGCAATGAGCGTTTGGGTTATCAGGAAGTTCTGGAAAGTGATCAACATCGGAACGCGTCAGGGCTCGATCATGGGACCCTATATAGTATGTCTATTATCCTGATCAACTTTATCGTACTCAAGATAGCGTCTAGTAATTGCTATAAAGCTATCGCACATCTAAAAAGGGCAATCAGCATAGACCCTGTCCAGTTCTGTGATGAAAGGGTCTCGATGTCTCCGTCTTGTAAAAACCTCGGTCTAATGATCCATGAGACATTACAGTGACACGTTTATCGGGAGATACTCACATTTAAACGTTATACGGTTACAATATTGTCACAGGGCTTGGGTTCCCGCCGCAGAGCCATCCGCTTATCTACAACATACCGTTGCTGAGTTATGGTACCTCTTACTGACGCAGTGGTTGCAAAATGATAATTCGTGGGCTCGAGGCTATCCAGAACTTTCCGTGCAATATTCGAGAGGAATTGCGCCGACTCGGCCTCTAATATCTTCCAGCAATACCACATCAGTCCGATAAGCAAGCTATTTTAAATTCATACTGGGCTACTGGCTTTTAAGGAGGTCAATGGACGTACTTCATAGGAAATTGTTTTCTAACGACACACCGTCGTTAGATAAGCGGCACTGAGTTCGTGGAACCCTATGCATTGGCACAGCCTCCCTGCTCGCGCATATCGATTACCATCTGTCTTAGGCTCACTTCCGTGAGAGATCAGGCGACTCATCTCCGCAAAAAGCTTATCACGCAGGTTAAGAAAGAAATTTTGTAAATCTTTGTGCTAGTGTATATTGTGTTTTACTTTGTGATGGCTTTTTAATACACCAGGTAATCGGCGACTCAAGGTACTCGTACCACAATGTATGAAATATTTTTTTACTATTATTTTTACGAAAACTTGAGCACTTTGCAATTGCAGTCCCGTCAATAAACCGCAAGTTGAATGTATAAAAAAATGCATCTAGACTATCTGAAGCGATGAACAAGTGTGAACACGTTTGAACGAGGATTTTTCATAATTTCTTAGCATCTCTTGTAATAGGTATGTGAATTTTATTGCACTTCAAAAGCTCGTGTAAAGGAGTACTACTCCATTTGAATATAATTTCGCGGCAGATGAATAGAGAGTTTAAGGGCTACATTGGATTTTGAATTATATCAAAAGGAACGCTTAATAGTTTATGATCTGCCTTGAAATTGAGTCGGAAATTACAAAAATCAGGCGGCAATTTCGTCGGTAACAAAGTTAGTCGGATATTGAATTCGCATGGGACACCGCACTGGAGAATCGGGTGACTCTTAAACAGATAAATGTGGTTCCACTAATTTCGTCTAATATATATTTATTCAAACATACGATAATTAGGAATTAGTTCGTCGTAGGAATTTAGTAGTCTATCGTCAACAGGGTTTTAGGCGGGGGTATGGGATAACTAGAACAAAATTCGAAGCATTAGTAGACGAAATCGCACCCTCATATAATGCCGTGAAAAGCGGTGCTAAACAAAGCTTTAAGGTACACGTGCTTAAATCCGTGCAGTGTTTTTGTGAACACCCGGAATTTTTGGTTTTAATACCACCCTTCGCATCGTGGCGCCCCCTGGAGCCTAATTGCTGTACTACAGCGGGCGATGTTTTTGTGTTTAAAATTTCGCTCCATTCGGCTGCTTTCCCGCACGCCACATAGAAATTATCTTCAGCTTCGACCAAATTCAAATATGCGACTAGCGCGAGTTAAAAAGTCGTGCTAACAGAACATTGTCGAATAAGTAAATGTATAATTTGAGAAGGACTGGGGGTCCGCCGCCCGGACGGTCCGTATTTGCTTTCAACGGGCGTTGGGACGGGCAGCCCACTCGTCGGTTCGTTGAGGAAAGCTTGAATCTAGAACAACACTATATCTAAAAACCAAATCTGCACAGTATGGAGATCTATCAGCTACCGAGGCGGCTATAGTTGTGGGTAACGCAAGAATCTGTGTCATTGCGGCCGATCCACTTCAGCAGAAAGTACAATCCCGCTGGCTAAAACGGCAACGATTTGTTTCGCTGAGATGTCTCGGATAGACGAGATTCGTGTTGAACACGCGAATCGATCTGCTATCCATGAGAGCTGGCGAATACGTCCGAGCACAATTGTTCAGCGCTTAGAAAGTTTTAGCAAACATCAGACTAACGACACAGCTATCATACACACGAATAACACGTGTGTATATATATATATATATATATATATATGCGTGCGAGAGGAATCGCAAGGCCCGCCAAAGATACACTATAGATAGCAGGAGAAGGTAGATGAAAAGGCAGGATCCCTTCGTTGTCCTTTGCTCCTAGCGATGTCTAATCTTCTTAGCCATCATGCAAGAACACAAGCAGAGGAAGGAAAAAAACGCCATTGAGATAGCTACGACATTGGACGATATAAAGAGACGAATGGAGAATAACAGAATATGTGCGGGCGACTCTTCGTGCCAGCCTGTTGTTGCAAGTCATGCAAATGCATACGTATGAGCGGGCACCGGAGCCAGTCATGATTTTTTCTTGCTGTTTCAGTCGCGATCGTTCGTCGGCCAAGTTGGGTAGCATTTTAGTAGGGTGGTGCCCGGGCATGGTGGGTTATGAGTCCGGCGCCGAGCAGAGGAAGCTCCATAAGCGAGATTCGAAGGAGGGTATCATCCTGGCCCAACGCAGACGGTGCGCGGTGTTGCTGCTGCCCTCTATGGGGTCCGGATGAAACATAACGACGAGGCCCGCCATATTTGAGCAAAGAGGAGACAGAACGCTGCACTTCGTCGTGGTATGATGAAACAATATATATTTTTAGGTTGCGTGCTCGAATATCACTCGACGCCGTGACGGTGTCAGTAGACGCCTCGAACAGATTATAGGAGGTTGCTATTGACGTTGTTTTTGGGGATATCGACGCACAATGTACCGTTGTTCTATCTTAGGCCAATTTCACACATTGTAGGGTAGGGCCAAGAAAAAGGACACCGATAGCGGAACGGATGGGAACTACTACCAAATGGACATATGGCTGGTTGTATTGCTATGAAATGTTTGAAGTATACCGGTAGTACTGGTGTCACCAGGGATGATTGTTATGTGGAAGCAAACCTTCGCATATCGCTAGCAATAAATTCTTTGAGATTAATAACAACATGTCAAGATAATTGTTGTAGCTAAGAGGTGTGTATCTATATGTAAACCTACAAGAAAGTACCTTATCTGAGCCACAGGGCACAGCCAAGAGATAAATGTGGGTCAGCCCAAACGGCTTACGCCAGCTCAATTGTATAATATTCATAGTCCAGAAAGATCAACAAAGCTTTTCAAAATTTCTGCCCAGTTATTATTAAACTTCGTAAAATGATATTTCTAGGAGGATACCCTATAACAAATCGAATCCTCTGTCGTTTGTATTGGGCACTAACACCATTTGGATTACATAGATGATTCATCAGTACAAGATAACGTTCGCACAGTGAGCTCGACTCATCCTAGCGAAACAGGAGCTTCCAGCAGGCAACGATATTCAGAATGGCAGTATTTTTAAGTCTCCATTTCTTAACAATATGCCCTTGTATGCATTTTCGCTCTGAAGACTAATACCTGCATCGTATTTTCACTCTCCAGCATATTTGAGTGCCGTTTGCAACTGATTTGTTCGACACGCACCACGAGCGGCGTGCGCTCACATTTGTACGATAAGAACGCACGATCGGAAGCCTTTTCAACGAATTTGTGGACCGTATTTTGAGCATGTTGAATCGAAACGCTGAACGTATGCAGCGGCGGATTCGAGCCTTGGGTGACGTCCTTCGCCGTACCAGTGCTTTAGACTATCAGGCTACGACGCCACGACACATTTCTCGAGACTTTCTCGGCTTGATTTGTCCTTTTGGCTCAGCTGTAAGTCTAGTAAGAATATTCGTTGCCTGTTCCCCTTTGGCGAACTGTTTACATTAAACGCCAGCTGGGCTGAAACCGATACTCTGTCGAACGAACGAAGCTGTCTGGAAGTCTCTGTTCCGTAGCGTGATTACGTGATGGCCTAAAGGGCTTCTTCGGCTGAGACCGATTCTGGGGGTGGATTAGTTTTCGAGTCATTATCCTCAGAATGTGGTCATCGTTTCATTGAAGATGTTGGCGTAGATATTTAAAGGCAAAATCTCTAGGAGCTAACGCTTTGCCAATGAGATGATTAAGTAGGTCGTCATAATCCGAGTACCATGCGAGGACAATACGAGAGCGAACGTATACCCAACGTTTTTTTTTCATTTGGATCAACACTCTACCAAAGCATTGGAAGAACTATTTTTTAGTGATATACATTTTGAATTCTGAATATTCGAAGAGACACCGAACATATTCGCGAGTCATTTATTCACTATGTATCTTCAACCAATGACTAATCAAGATAAAGCAGAGATTACACAGCACCTGCCATCCTGTTATCGTCCACAGTAAAATTGTTAACTCTTCACAATATATAGAAGAGATGATGATTCGCCGTGTAGCTCCATAGCTGGATGTCGCCTGAACCGTGGATGAACTTCACGTCGATGAAGTTACGCAGGCTTCACTTTCCCTCAGGCAGTCCTGAAAATTGGCATTCACAAATGGCATAAGCGAAACAGATCATTGCACTCTTTGCTTGAATATGAGGACACATTATTGAACGTGTTATACATATTTTGAGGAAATTGTCTACAAATAAATATTTCGCGTTGCTTTACAAGGGCTGATACTTCCCAGCGCTATGGGTGGATTGCGGCTTGGTGGGGCCATGGGTATTATTATATAATTTAGACATAGTATTGTCGTCTACAAAATATAGCATACAGTTGTAACCTGTGTCCATAGATAATTATCGGATAACTTGACACAGTTCGTGTCATGGTCTCTCGCCTCTCATTGGGTAGCGAAGCGGGGTTGAGGATTGCTGTGTTAGCCACTAGAGGATTAATTAATGCCCTCTCAAACACGTTAGAGATAGAACAACGGTGGTGTAAAACAGTGGTGGCACTATGGGACGAAAGACCGCTCTCAAAGAATTTCTGTCCGCTTTGTCGACCAAGTTCAACCTTTACGACTTCTACTGTATCGGCGGATATTGATAAAATGGCCGTTTTTTTTCTTAATTATCACCAAAATATAATAAAATAATCTAAAATATATATAAATATAAATTCACGATTTGACTTTACTTCAGCTATACTCCTGCGATGCACAGAAGGACACACGCTATGACGAAACTAGTTGTTGCTCAAAACAACAAACGCTTAGATCGACGTAACGTCCCTTATCCCAGTTAATAGTACCTAGTACATTGAGATTAAAAGTGCACATTCTCCGAATGTAACTGAAGACTAATCAATGAGGCCAGCCAGGTCGGCCTCAGCCCCGGTCCCAGCTACCCCCCCCATACCCCCCATAATCCCTAGAAATAATTCCTAATAAAGCCAGCTGGTCCGCCAACAGTTCCAAACATGTTTATTCCTTGAAATCTATCTGCCTTATTTACACGAGCTCATAAACTGTATTACCGCTTTCACTGTTGCACCATTCCTCTAGATATCTATATATATGTTTTACACAATAACAGCGTGTGAATAAAAAGGAGGTAATTATTATTAATCGGTGTGTTTGAGCGGTTGAAAGTTGTAGAAGTCGCCGTATGAAACTCACCATGAATTCATTCGATGTACAGCTACGTCCAGTCGATCGACATTCGTTGTAAGTGGCCGTAGGAACTGTTGCCAGGGACAGAATCGATCGAAGAAGAAGTGCTGACATTACAACTATCTAAAATATACGCTACCGAATTCAATATTAAATATATTTCAAATAATTTATATATAATATTTGATATATATATATATATATATATTTCAAATAATAACATCGTCCAGCTGTTGTTGACGGACCAACCACATCGGTATCATTGTGTCATTATGATCATCCATAATGCGAACTGCGTCGTACAGGTACAACAAGACAAGTGTTGATATTTTAAATAGTACATTATTACCTACCTTGCTTATTCAGTTCTGTATATTGCATTTATTAAATATTTCAGTTAGAATAAATAATATATTGAACCACGTGCGTAAATGGGTAGGTCACCTAACGTTTCTGTAAGCGTTTATTACTATGTTTGACTTTTTTATTAAAGTCTCATTAATGGAAAATCATACATTAGTTAATTGCTAAATGTATTTACCGCGAGCCTTGTATGATGCTTAGACTTCATATGAACGAATGATTTAGTGATCGATCAATTGGACACAAATTCAAGTCTAATCGATAATGCGGACAGTTAAGAAGGCGTACAGTACATTGTCCAATACAAGAGAGGATTGCAACAAGGGAATGTTCTCAATGTAGAACCATCCCATTGACAGGAGACCATGCATCATCACATGTCTTACGCATTTTTCAAACGAAATCACGGTGCTACTTTAAAGTGTCACCCATTGTTAAAGATAAACTAGAGGAGAGTTCTACGAAATAATTCCATAAACATCGCTTCCGCAAAAGGGGAGTTAAAGCTCGAGTGGACCATGCTGTACAAAACCAACGCAAATGCATTCACGTAGAGTTAAGGATTCGTTTGAACGTGTGTCCAAATCACGCTGTGCACACCGACTCGATTATTACAAATATTGCCCTCTCGTTCATTAGCAACACGAAGTAAAAATACGTTCAACAGCAGCGCGCTGGCGTGGCAGACGCAGCCGTCACGGCGTTTTCACATAGCCTTGTTTGTGTTGACAATCACAGACAATATTCATCGATAAACAAAGTAATCATATAGAGAGATAGTATTGTACGTAAGCCTACCAGAAAACGATTCTGTTAGATTGTCCCGACGAATTTGTATCCCGGCACAGCCTCCAATTAGGTTAATGCTGCATGCGCGGATCTGTACTGTGAGCTGGTGAGTCACATCGTTGTCCGATTCGTTCTCGTCCATGTTCCACATTGATGCCAGAAGTTTTTCTACCCTTTGCACGATATCATTTGATACCACCTCAGGCGAAATCGAAGAGATGAGGTTATTATAATTTCATCGAAAACATTGAAGGTCTAATCAGAAATATGGTGGTTCCGTCCGTCCGTAGTTCATCAGTCCGTCTTATGAAGCAATGCCGAAAGCAGTACCGTGGACGTTCAATGTCTAAGGCTGTGAGGCAGTCCGGAGAATTTATTTTATGATAATTGATGCTCAACTCATTACAACTTGATCATGTGACAAAGTCTTTCTAGATTAATCTGCTTTTACTGTGCCTGCCAGTAGGAAGAGCTAGAAACAGCAATAAGGTTTCTGTATTATGAAACTTCTTTATTTTGATTAGGTTAATATTTTATAACAACGTTGCATACAAACGTAGAATGATAATAATGATAATAATAGCATATAGAATAACAATTTATATGAAGGCAAGACCCTGCTAATTGTGTATCTAAGGGTTTCAGCAGCTAAGATAAATATACAATGATGTGTAACTGAGTCGAATGACAGTCATGCATTGTCTACCCGAAGCTGGCCAGCAGGTGGTAGCGTTCAGATAGGTCATGGTCAGTTACCGCTTTCATGGTTAAAGTAAAGTAAGCACAATTCGACTCTCCGGGGTCCTGGTGCTAGACATTCAACGTAAGCATTCTCGTTACTGTCAAGCTACTGCTAGAGAAATAGTTGTATCGTCGAGTGCTCGAAATTTCAGATTAGGTAGCCCAGTAACATTCTAATACTTAACAAACTGCCTAGTTTAAGCCACACTAGGAAAATATCCCAAGGGCTGTTCCACTTCGAACCTAGAACGCTTATGACTATCAGGTCGAATTGAAGGTCTAGATCGCTATTACTATTAAAAATATCCGAATAGTGTCGTACACCCTACAGCGTTTGATTTGAATTATTTCTATATCACTTAACACAACTTCTCTAGCAACATGCTCATTTAAAATCTTACCGATCGTTATTTGTTTCATTTGCCAGTATTCCATTCGCAATCTCTGTTTAGCGATACATCTACACATTTCATCTCGTTAAACTAAAATGATGATTAATTGATAACTGTATTGGGGAGGTGGCGTTGGTTAATGGCAGCACTGTTTGTATGTACGTTCATGTCTCCAACCTGTAATTAACTAGTACCTCATTAGTTGAGCTGCTTTCAGTCGTCCCTATTTCGCCTGTCTCGCTGACACTGGCATCCTCGGGTTCAACGTTTACCGACCGGGATTCAGTGGTCACAGCCGCCAACGTAAATCCACTGATCAACAGCAGTAATAATCCCTGAACAAGAAAAAGACGAAAGTGCCCCATTATCATAGATGGTTGCACCTTGAGTTCGTTCACAGTATAGCACAGATACACACCACGCCTGCAGAAGGATCTAGCTCGTTTTTCGGCTGATTTTATTTTTTCTTACGGGACTGTCCTCTTGATCTATGACTCTATCTCAGAAGCAACAGAACGTCGTGACTGCAAGAGATTGTAGTGTGTCCACCAAGCCTAGCCGCTGTCAGGTTGTAGATCAATGATCAATTCTTGGCGGCCGCACAGATGTTCAGATAACAGATGTCATGGTAGCTTTCTGAGCAATCAGGATCGGCGAGCGGCTTACAATAGGATCACTGCATGAGCAATAGCTTTGGTCATCTTGTTATTAGCATTTATATATATTTTTATACTCACAGGCGGATGAATGACGATAAGTTCATTGTCATTTCTGTCTAGTGTAAACAAGCTTACGTAGACGATCGCGTGTGCAACTACTAGACGTGTACTGAGGTAGATCAAACTTACGCATAGAGTCATCTAAAATAGCTCTTGGCTTTATTCTACAGTAGATTCATCAATGTTTCGTAATGTAGATTCTCATTTTGTTTCTCAATTAGGTAAACTCGTAATTTCACGAGATGACCCCAATATGCCGCTAAGACTTTTGCTTTGAAAATTCCCTCCTCTCAAAAAAAAAAAACGCCTTTTACTCGTTGCGACTCACATAAAAATAGAATACTTCAACAAATCATATTGTATTGTGGTAAACTACAGTGATACTTCTGGGACGCCTCTGTGAACTAGCGAGCTAATATTTCGTCATTTTCGCTTATGACTACTTTCAGTCCGAATGTAGATGACATTCACGGCGAGTTTACCCATGGCGTCACTCGGAAACTACAGTCATGTGCCTCTCGCTAGCATGTACTAGAACACACAACGGGAACATCCCCAGTTGGCGATCGTAACGTGTTTACCGATTTGAACTGAAACAACTGCTTCGTGTCCGATCCTATTCTATATGCCAGCTGTGATATAAACACTGTGGAGTTGTGATATGAGCTGCCTATATTGTCGACCTTTATCTGGCACTGCTGAGAGGGTCAACTCATAATTAGAAAACAAACTCTTCTCGGTGACACATGTCTATCGTATGCGCGAATACAATCAGGTGACATTCGGCGCTGACTATTATATATATATATACATGGATGGATAGAATGATACAATGGACCGTGGCATCCACAGTGGAGATTAATCTCCTTATCAGTTGGCGGTGTGTCTGTTCTTTTGTTATCAGTTGTTGGTAATGTTTCGACGACGACCAATGTGCTTTTAGGGAAAAATGCCCGTCACAGTAATTGGAAATTTTGTCGCCCCCTTTTGCCGGTACCGTTCCAATTTCTAGTCAATCGAAGCTGAAGAACAACACTTGCGACCTACTCACGAATATAACCAATCAAAAAGATTAGACTCCGTTCTCGGTTCTTCGCTATTAAACAAGGTCACAATATAGTATCGTCAAGGATGTCTCAAGTACCAAGCTCACTCAGTAATGGTGTAAACAGTTTACGAACTCTAAAAGGTAATCATGAAGACTATCCCTGTTACGTTCAACGTTGACTTAAATGTTAATTATTGTTATTATTATAGTATTTGTTCTCACTCGTGCTCGGCACATACTGTATGCAACAACTATAATTTCCACAAGAGTCTACACACTCTTCATTAGCGTTAGCCTTAATTTCGATTAAATGATCAAGACCCAAAGAATGATCATGCCTGCTCTGTCCAAATGTGGAGCGGCGTATTCGAAGATATTCAACACGGCAAGTTCGTCCACATGACAGTGGCATTCAGCCTCTCTGGGACACGCTATAATGGAAATGAGCGGTCGGCTGATGATCTGGTTTCAGGAAATTGTGGAGCACAGCTGCAATCGGCAAATGGCGGTCAAATGTAAGTCCAGATCTCATGTTGGCGCATAACGCGATACCGAGATCAGTTGATTGCGATGTCGGGACTGGTCGCTTGGGTCTACCTGCGTATATGTCCAGTCGAACGTCATCGCGTCGCTTGGTTATACAATAATCGTTCAAAACTTAACCGAGTGCGTTTGCTCGTGTCAGCCTTCGTCCATGTACTACGATACAACACTATGCGAGAGGGCAAGTGCACGTTATACAAGCCACTCGTGCCGGAACAGTGAGGGCTTTCCAGCGCCGTATTTTTCCACCAAGGCTATTATCCGCCTGAAGTAAAAAGCTCTCTATAAAAAGGTGGCGGATGGTAGAGTAAAAACGTTTGAGAGAAACAGGTTGCTCTCTAAAGTTCCGATTTCCATGGAATTGTCTCTCACAGCTGCCCCTAGAAACGTGCCTTTTGTTGCTAACATTTACGTCCGCGTTTCCTCCAGGTCCAGGTCAAATCGCAGCCAGCTCCTCTGGACATTTTGGCCAGGCCGCGAAATGCTCGAACTCTCGACCTGCCTCTTTCTAGCAGCTGCATTTCTTGTCCTGTCCATGTCCACATATCATATAAATAAGAGTTCAAAAGACGTTGAGCGAATGCTTACAGCAGAATACAATAGGCCCTAATACATGATAGCCCATAGAGCATCAAAAAATTGTTCGTGGATGCTCACCTCAACAGCGTATTAGCCAAATATTATATTCGTATAATAAGCAAATATTAATTTCGAGCGAATACGGGAGATACATGCAAATTGTGCTAAAACTGCAACTGCATTATTACGAAGAGGCTCTGGCTATTAGGCAGTCTGAGTCCCCGTGCGACTTCATATATCGTAACTTTGGTATGGTACTTCAAGCAACACTCGCTCTTAGGTTTGTTTTTACCAGCTTCTGGTGCCTCAACGATATTTTTTCACGAATAAGCAATAAATAGATATATGAATTTTCTGCGATTTGAAATATCCAACTCCTATTTGCCAGTTCAGTATGTGTTCACATGCGTAGAGCTATGGGACTGGGCTAAATCTGATGGAAACAGATTATTGTGTTCATGTATTTTTTCTTCGATATTCCGACACTTGTCGAACAACAGGGAACAAAGCCGATGATGGGTGGTGTGTCGTTTGTTAGTTTTTACGACATCTACGAATGGACGCGACATGACGATACCGTTATCGCCAAAATGGACCGTTACGTCCTTCGAGTTGTTGTTATTATAAATATAGTAGGACCACTTTGTTGTCGAGTTGTGATTGCAACCCAGAGAAAAGGGAAGCAGAGTTTCACTGAGGACAATGAAGAGAAATACACGAGGCTGTCGACGCCAATACCGGTAATTGTTGATGGAGGCTGGGTTCACCAACATACACCCGAAACCAAACGAGCCACTCATGAATGGATTGCACGGGATGAGAGGCCGCCAAGCAGGGGTCAGGACGGGATCATTTTTGTGCCGGAAAGGTTTTGTGCACTGTGGTTCGGGATACAAATCGAATTCTTCTAATTGACTCTACTCGACGACTTGTAGAACGATCATAGGAGGATATAATGCGGGACTTCTGGATCGTTGAAGCAACGCTATCGCTAGGAATAAGTCTGGCATGCAGAAGAAGAAGAAGGTGCTGTTTTTACCAGGATTTCCACTTGATCACAAGTCACATCTTGGGATGATGACCAAAACTGGTAGCGTTGGGCTGCGACTTTATAAAAAAAATGACACCCTATTATCCAAATCTAGCCTCGAGCGTCTATCACCTTTGAAAAATCTCCAGTCGCACCTCAATGGGCCAGCGTTCCTATACAAATGATCGCGTGAAGGCCGCCGTGGAGGAGCATGTTGGATCTATGAAAACAATGTTTTATTGAATAAGTGCATCAACAAGTTTTCCCTAATGAATTGGTTTCTTTTCTACACAGGGAAGTTATTGACCCAAAAGCTAGCACATATATCTCTTCCATGATTAAAAATAAAAATGACACACTAAAGCTGCCTTTGTGATTTATTAATTATTAATCAACAACACGTAGAACGCATCTCAGTAGATGCGACTTGACTCTCACGGCACCACGGGCACGGGAGTGGTGGTCGAGGTGGAGTCCGACCCAGGGGAGCCCGACACGCTGGGGTCCGACCCAGGGGAGCCCGACACGCTGGGGTCCGACCCAGGGGAGCCCGATACGGTGGAGCCCGATACGGTGGAGCCCGACACGGTGGAGCCCGACACGGTGGAGCCCGACACAGTGGAGCCGTCTGTCGTAGTTGTTGTGTCGTCGACCTCGATAACGGCTTTCTCTCGTAGGCAGTCCTGTTAGAAAATTCCGTAAGTGCCGAAAAATGTCAGCTGGACTCATACTCTAACTGCACCAAAAACAATACCAAGAAATACCCAAAACATCTGCAGGCGAAAGCTGTTGCTCATTGAATTGAACTAAAGGCGACAGCATCTCGAAATTACCTTAGTGAGGTCACGGCGTGTTGTATAAATTAGAAATGTTTAAAAATAATTATGATTATGTGGTCTTAATAATCGTTTCAAGGAATCATTTCAATTTTACATGGTTATAATTACGAGTACAGCTTACCTGGAATGTTCTGTTGAAGAGATAAAGATCTTGGCAAGGTTCACCACCCGCCCGCAAGCATTCTTCGAAATCCGTGCGGGTCACTGCAATGTAATTCGAAACAGCCTTGTGAGACATACATGTTCAGGCCCTCACAGTGAGATAGTCAGGGTTCTGCATGAGATTACCATTTGGAGATATTCAGCTTTTAGACATCATCCCACACACTGATAACCAGCCAAGTGCCTACCTTGGATTACGTCTGTGTAGTTACTGTTTGTGATAGTCACATTGACAATGGTCTCGGGCTTGGGTGGGTTCATGAAGAGGTCGCACATCTTGAAATCAGGTCGCACGAACACCAGGATATGATATCTAGCGCGAAAAACCTTGCGAATAAATCCATGGCCATGACCATGACCCCAACGTGGATGGCCAGACACGGCAGCGATTGCCACCAAGGCGAGAATCAATACTGCGAAAGATTTCATTTCTCGGCCGCTGAATGAGCTCTTAAAGATAATAGAAACAATTTTGACAATTATTGTTTTTTGACCTGCTAGTTTGCTGGATTAATTTGTACCTACCATTGTGTGTGCAGTATGCATAATGTGTTAGCCTCAGACAATTCAGAATAGCCTAGAGATTAATAATGAGCTGGTTGTAGTAATAGCAGTGGTATTGGGGTGGGTCAAGCGTTCGACTCGTCAAGATGAGGCATTTTTCTCGCGAAATGTTAGACGAAAGAAGAGATCACCACCTTAAGTGGAGTGGAGAACGATTTGGTAAAAATTATCCATGGAAACAATTATGCTCATCTCACTATTATAAGGCGAACTCAACTCTCGAAGCATGACCTATATTGACATGGATAGCTTAAAGACATCTTACAAAAAAAACTGACACGGCTCGCCATATTCGCTGTTGTTAATACGATCGGTTGCTACCGGATGCCGACCGGTCCCTCGTGCCATACGTTTATACGGTACTTCACGATGGTGTGGAAGAAGTTCAATTAGCTCAAGAGGAAATCTAATCTAGCTAATTAATCTTCACGGGCTACCGCTGTTAATGGAAGTGATTAGATTCGTACTACCGATTTGATACTCAAAGGAAGGAAGGAAGGAAGGAAGGTAAAACAGTCACTAATTGGGCGCCTACCGTGATGATCGTAGCGCGAAGGGTGCGTGGACCGAACTGCTGATTTCGTCCTGTGGACGGCTGCTTTTATCTAAACATGATACTTATCTGAAAGGAGGAACCTGATAGCCACCTGTGCCATCCACGCGGACTTGCGTCACTTAATCCCCTGTGTATCCGAAAGTGAAACAACAGCGCAGTTGAATCTGCCAGAACTATCCTAGCCTTTCGTGGAGAACCGCACCATTTCGAGTAATCCGCATACGTCAGTCATAGGTTACATAAGGACTCGACTCTAATAGCCTAACCTCTCTGATTGGGCCTAATTATCGTCCGTTAGAAAAGCCCACCCTGCAATATTTCCAGCTACAGCTTATATTTTGCGTGTTAAAGATTGAAATCCTGAAGGTAACCAAATAATCAATAAGTTTTTATTAACAAACCCGCATAACAAATTCTAGTTGAAGGTATATTTCGATTGCAAATCCAGCCTGTCGATAAGCGATAACCATACAGGTTAGTGGACGTTGACTTTCCACCTCCTAATACGATCTTGAGTTTAAGTATGTTACATAAAAAATGATAACCATAATTATATTTGCTTCCAATGCAATGTACAAACGTATAATCGGAACAGTAATGCTGTATGAACTCTCATGAGCCGAAGGTGCACCGTCTTCATTTAAATTCGTCAAATGCTAGAGTTATTCAAATGACTAGTGTAAGAACATCGAATAGACGCCCGTCTGGGGTCGGCTCAATGCCTACATATCTGAGAGTATACTTTATTAATAACAAAATCGAACACAACCCACCAATATTTACTAACACTCGCGTTTTTGGCCATTGCGGTGTTTTTTTTTAGAAATTTAGACAGTGATCCAGTGCACATTATTGCTGCTTTAACCCGCCTAAAGTTCAGGCTCAGGATCAATCGTCGAAACAGTGTCATTGGCCGATTTATCCGAAGAAACTTCAGGCTGTGAGACATCTGCAGATGTAACTTCATCGGCTTCTGTTCCCTTTGCGGTAGATATTCCTTCTGCTTGCGAGGTACCGGTGGCTGGTGTGTCGGTCTGAGTGGTGTCGGTGGGCGTTGCTCTTTCGGTGGGCGTTGTCCCCTCGGTGGGCGAGCCTTCCGTCGAGGTGTCATCAGTTGACAATTCAGAACTTGAAGTTACCGTGAGGTCACCGGCCTCGCTGGCGGTCGTCTCGATAACGTCTGGAACCTCGGTGACGGCTCGATGTTCGAGGCAGCTCTGGAACATGCGAACAGCAGACATGCTCAACTTCACAGCTACACAAAGATCAAGAAGATAGGATCAAGCGGGGGATACTGTGGACAGGAAGCAACTTGAGAAGTTTAGGTGAAGTAATTGCTAATATCATTGCATCCACTAATAACTATTGCAATATCTACATTATGCCGCAGCCAAGCCGAACGTCTTGCGACCCGGACTGAACGTAACATCGTTGAAGACGTAGGGTATAGTTAGGGTGACTGCTCAAAATTATAATATAGTTCGCCGAATGTCGGATCTTTGAAGAACTCACAAGGAAGTCGTCGTCCACCAACTGATCGGGGCCACATCTGTTTAAATCAATGGTGGTATCCTTCAGGCAGTTTTGGAAATCTTCTCCTGTGACTGCAATTGTACAGAAGCATGTCATGAGAATTAGGTCCCCGATGAGCTTCCGCACCTTCTCACAAATGCATGAACATGAGTTGCTTGCTATTATGCTGTTTATTAGCCATCTTCGATGTGAATGCAATCAATATATTGTGCCTGGCGCTGTTTATAACCTACCCTGAAATTTCGTGGTTTTATCGTTTTTCCGAACGATCGTCACGTCAATAATGAGGTCATCGTTCAGGCCGCCTACAAGCATCAGGCACAGTACACGGTCGAGGGTGGGGAGCCATACGGATAGTCGGTTCAGGCGGGGTCCAATCGGTCGCGGGGACCAGGGTCGCCTCCACGGACGACCCGTCACGGAGCATAAGGACACGAGAAGGATAATTACTGCCACGGAGAGCTTCATATCGAACTGTAAATACGAACATCGCCTAAAGTTAATGCAGCGGCGAGCTAAATGGCTGGCTACGACAATAATCTTCGGCTAACTTCATCGAGCTCTGCTTACTCGATCTACATAGCTGTTTTTCGAGCTGACCCTCAGGGGAACAGCTGAGGGTCAGCTCGAAAAACAGTTTAAGATAGCAGCATATCGTTATATGTCGATGAAGCCAACTAAAAGAAAGAAATTAAGATGTTTCTCGTAAATATTTGCTCTTTTTCAGCTCATGCTGTTGTCGTTTTTACTCGAATGTAGCTTTTTGGCGTATATTCTCCCCACATCATAATTCCGACCGAGACATGCCTGTGTCAGTCCTTGTGTTCAGAGGTGGGCAGTTTTAGTGGCGTTGATGTCTGACTCATCGATGTGTCAGACGTGGCTGATCTGACTAACATGTTTGTCGCAAAGCAAAGCGGCCCCCACAGCTGTCCGCGTTTGCTGACTGTAGGTAACGGGAACCCGACATACGATCGCCAACTGAGTCGCCTGATTCCACCTGTCCAGGCAAAATTTTCGTTCTCGGGTAGGTCTATTCTAGTGTATGTCAGTACAGGCGGACAATAGGAACTGATATCCAGCGATACATCAAGTGGCATACTGATACTGTTAAGCTCTCAACGTTGCATCGACGAAATTCTCATCGACTCGGCGTTCTAATATTGCAGTGACAAAGGTGGTTTTACAACAGGGGAAAATATTTAATTTTATTGCTTCGATTCAACAAATGTATGTATATGATTACTGAATTCACATGTTTACATTCATGATTACATGAATTAAACATTGACATCATGACATTCACATGATTACATGAATTAAATAATAAGAATATTGAGGAACTCGGGGACAAACAAGGTCGCGTTGCTAAACGAAGTGACTAGACTAATTATCGGGTCGACGATAATTTCGTAGTCCAATATACAGGCGCGGTGACGTTCTTACCGCGTCTATTATGGCTATATTTAGAAATTTGGATACACCTCAAAATACTGTCTGAAACAATAGATTTGTTACTTAGAATAAGACCGTTCGATTCTCCAATATCCCAGGGATGAGGCCGAGGCCGACAGGATTGCGAGGGAGGCGATTGTATTGCCTCTAGGCGGAGCTTACAACTTCAAAATACTTACTTAGTATCCGCGTACACACACATATATATATATATATAATTTTTTTTTTGTTAATATCTATATATTATTGTTGTTATTCATCTATATATATATATATATGAATAACAACAGTAATATATATATATTGACAAAGTCACACGGCAACACCCAACAGTCTCTATCTTGGGGACATCTGTTGTCTTCCGTGACATCAGTTTTTATATATATATATATATATATAAATTCCACGAGAGCTGCTGTGGTGCAACTACTTGTATTTCCGCTGGTGGCTGGCCTGGTCTATTTACCCATCAAGTTCATGCAACTACATGTCATCAAACGATACGAGCGTTCTGTTCATATCCGACGATCGATTATTATGGGACACGTAATTTTCCGGTGCCAATGTAGGCATTTATTCCAGGATGTTATCTGTTTTCCGATCAAACTCAGTCAATTTCGAAAACGGAGGCCAGTATAAGTTCATGTTACCACATACTTCGCTAATGAAGAAGCTGCCATTGTGTCAACAAGGCTATCGCTCAGAGTGCTCGGGTTATCAGCGAACAAGTGAATGTGTGAGCTAACAGGTGCGCCTACATATCTCTAACTAAACACTGAAGCCACTAGATGGCAGCACTCTGTTTCGGCCACGACAGACGCACGTAAGCACTGGTCCGCACATCCGCTTAGTCCGATAGTATACTACTATGCTGCTGCAATTCGATCATTTTATGGATAAAGTATACTCGATCATGTCGTTCCCAATGCAAAAGACTGTACCGCTGCCTCAATCTGATTATAGCATACAAGCATCGACATGATTGTTGTAATCTGTAAGCGAACGTCATGTGTGACGATGACCAACGTTGAGAGATCCAAAATCGAATTTCGTGAATTATTATAGTTTCACTTTCTGAGGAAATACGTTCACTAGCAGCCACTAGGGCACCGTAGCTTTCATCCATTTCACCCAAGTTATTCTGCCAACACATTAACCTATTTGTAATAAATGCGTTGGATTTCACATCCGCAAAATATGGAGCATCATTTATTTTTAGACTCTCTAGACTGTAAATGAGATTTTCTAGTACTTTCCAAACCTTGGCTTACTTTTTGCAAATAAAGCGGCCTGCAGTTTTAGTAACGCACATTTCTATTCGTTACAGGTATCTTGAATTCGAGGTGGCACAGACGAATACGTCACTGGCAGTTTAACTAGCCGCACCTAGAGTATAGTCGTTGCGAATCCCGCCAGCCAACGCGGACAGTTTGAACATCACAAGATGTTGTCCACTGCCGTTATGGGCACCAAATGTCGAAACTTAATTTGAGCAATTAAAGACAAAGCAGAAAAAAAGCTTCAGAAAGCTGCGCATTGACCTTCTCTCACTTTACTTCTTCCCAAATGCGCTCAAATGTTTTCTTGAGACTGTAGTTTTGTCCTGTGTCGCATTGAAAATTCGCTTATCGAACGATGCTCGCCTTCAGATTATCACTGTCAATGCGATAAGGTGTTGTCACACCGCAGACTCTGTGTGGTCAAAAAACACACCTTGCCCACGCAGAGCCTACGGAGAGTGATTAGCGCAGGCTATCTATCGCTAAATCAATACAATACACATGTCAGTTCATTAACGGAACTGCAGTTTTGGTTACGTTTAAGCTAGCGCGATAGAAAAAAATGGCTAAGCGAAGTGCCACAACGTCATTCACCCTTTATATCGTGATGATTGAAATTATATGTCAACATTACGATTTGCAATAGACATATGTCTGTCAAGGCTATTGCATAACATATTATTTAACTGTTTGACAATTTCTTTGTCGTACTCGACCCGTTTGAAATGAAAGGTATTAAAAGCGGTGAGAGCGACTCGTGACGGTGGTGAGCGCGAAGGCAGTCTCTTGCCGATTTACGTATTTTGCTATCTTAAAAGGCAAGCAGAGCGACATGTATGCTATAATGTCTATCGATGGAGATCATTTCGTTATAGGTAGATAAATCGCTGACAGGAACCTTGCGGATTCTGCCAAATATGGCTTTTAAGGGATCGTTCTGGATAATTTGCCGCCTATGAGTTACTCTTAGATGTAGCTACCTCCCCATACTGGGAGAGCATAGCATAAGACCGATAAACGTAAAGCCTAATAGGCTAGAAAAAGACTCTGCCCAGGAATACCAATTTGTTCGAGTCTCCTGAATGCCGCAATAATCGCATAGCATTTCGACGCTTAGGCTGCCACATGCACCTGTCATTTAATTTTTAACCCCAAAATGACACACGACAGTCTCGGACAATAAATATTGTGAGACTGTCGTATGTCCCACTACGTATAACCTGTCGCTACCTCCACATGACCTACTTTTATTGCCTGTATTTCTACCAGCCACATATGTCTCTGATGCTGACTCTCGTGTCCACAAGTCCTATTTGTCCTATTAAATATATCGGGACATCTGTTGGCCTCCGTAATATCACTTTATATGCATGTATATATATATATATATATATATATATATATATATATGTTCTACAGATTCATTTTAAAAGGCCCCGAACTTTGATTTGGTTTTTACGATTGATCTGAATGAGCCAACTCAAAGGAGCTCTAAATGTAGAACCGAGTTGCGGGTAATTTATATGTACGCTGAATTAACGATATTGCCCTCTAATCCAAAATCATACATCAAAAAAAGAATACTAAAAGAAACTCAATGCCAAAAAAACGCAAGTTATGGGTTCGAGGATTTTTAGCCGGTAAAAATCCGGCCCTATCATAGTGAATACCTAAGATGTGAAGCTGTGGTGGTGTCCTTTTGAAGACTTTGTCCCTCAACCTCTTTAAAAGAAAAACAAATACCAAAAAAACAACATGAAAAAAAGTACATACCCGACATAGAACTACACATTAAACTTACGAATTGTCTTCGAGGTAAGCATGTAACTCTGTATTCCACGCCGCCTAGCGTCTTAAAGTCACCAATGAACATTTCGTGTTGTTTCAACATTGAAAAGTCGGCGTCACCTTCCTTCTCTCCTATTGTCTTTCGCCTCTATATTCTTGCCCGTGTTATGTTAGTTACTTTCGCGCTCCGGTGTCGAGCTCCTCAATCGATGATCCATCAGCCTCAATTCAACAACAAGACAACGTTCGGAGCTACCAACGATTCCCCGTACCCGGTACGGCCCTATAGAGTATGTCGGTACATACACGAGCAGCACCGTGGTACCGCTGTACTCATGCGCTATGGACGTTTGTGTGTATGTGTCTTCACGTGCATGCTGGAGTGGGCTCTCGTCGGTAGTGGCGCGATTTGGCCTCGCTCTTGTGTGTGCCCATTACCCTGAGTTTGCCTCTCCTCGCCAACTAGCTAATATCCACTGGCGCAACTTTGCATTTAATACACAGATAACTCGCTAGCCGTTAGGGGCACTTCGATCCGCAGCTTCTTCTTCTACACAGTCGTTCCTTTGGGCCAATCGATTCCATCCTTGGTGCAGACGACGTTGGCACCTTCGTTCGACGATCTATTACCAAGAAGAGGAAGAGGCGGAGAGGAGGGAGGAATTGGAGCAGCCGCGCGAACGAATATTATCAGAGATCGAGGAGGGGCACGTTCTTGGATAGGGCGTAGCGTCCACTCGCTGCGAGAAGGTGATAGTGAAGCTACGCCGTCGCATCTAGGAAAGATAGGAATCTCCCAGGGGGCTCATCGTAATGCGAACTTCAGCTTTGTGTCCATTCGCCTGCGCGAAGTGCTGAGGCAGAAGAGACAGTGAGCGGGAGCTTGAGAGGATCGGGAAAACGAGACATGAGAGATAAAATGATGGTGGTCGTGGGCGCCTCGGCCTCATAGTTGATCGATATCGGAAACGTATAATAATAATACATTGCACTTGCGCATTCATTGCTAGTTCCAACAATGAGAGCCGTATGGGGCCCCACCTTGGCAATAAGTAAACCACATGTCTTTGATGCTTCGATAATATGAACTCACACACACACACCTTATTCAAAGCCATTTGTTGCGAACGAGTCGACCTGCCAAGGGAGAAAACATTCGATGTGGGGCTTGCTTTTTGTACGCCGTCATCACAAAAGGGTCGTCAGACTTAATTAGACACAAGAAAATCAATGCGGGTTGAGGAGGGTTGCAACCGTAATTTGAATGTGTGTGTAAAGGAAAGGTTCTGCAAAAGATGTACTCGTTGTAGTATATTCACTGACGAGAGGGACGTCATGTAGAGGTCAGTCACTCGTCACAGATAGCTTCCTTTGTACCAACGTTTTCTGTATGTCAGAATTTAACAGGGTAACGACGAATTTCTATAAGGATGTAAAGGGTTAGCCCCCGTTACATCCTTGTGTGTGTAAATGGAAATGTGCGACATTTCCAAAATCGATCATAGGTGAACTCACCTAAGCAAGCGCTCAAATAGAGTGAAGAGTGAATTCTACAATCGAGTCTGATTGGAACGGGGTCAGTTGTTGCGCTAGATTTGCCTTAAAGCACCTGTGTTTTTGCACTTACATGGATTCAGGAGGATTTCGATAGCTCGAGGATGCCCGACCTGATCTGAATGACCGACAGTGACAAGGTTCTAGATGACAGCGCGTAAGCAGTTGTTATGCGTAAGCAATGGTAGTAGACTGCAGATTTTTGTTGCCCGTCGTAAATCATCCATCTAATCATCTCTAATCGAAATTCTATTTATCCTAAACATAAGCAACAATTCTATGCTACGATAACCTTTGTTGCCGCTATTTATGGCTCACTGATAGAATTATTGACAGGAATCCAGCTCGAGACGCTTCGAGTGTGTAATCAATTTAAAATGGAGGAGTTATAGGAAAAACGCTGCTCGCGAATGGGTGAACGTCTAATCGGCAAAGCTTGTTTGTCCAGCTTACGTATCATAGGACACAATATAAGGATATAATAATAATAATAATATATGAATAAGTTTATGTCTCCCGCGGCGTCGAGGATGCACGGATGATTTTTCCTCCCGATATTTGCCCTAATTAGTGTAACACGAATGAACACTGAGATGGCAGATTTGGGGTCTGGTACCCAGCCACCAACGTTATGACTAGTCTTATTCCATTTTACGAGCAGATTGTTCGAACGAGTCTATTACATTATATTATATCGAATTTGTATATGCGTGGTTAAATTTTGGATTGAAATGCCCACAGTGCACTTTTTATTGTCGTGGATAGATTATATATTGGGTTTGCGGGAAGCGAGCGCGGATGCGCCGACTTTTGCCGATTATGCCGACTTAAGCCGGTAAATATTAATAGAAAGTCCCAGATAATGTAAAATAGAGCCTGTCAGATACAGACAGATTACGGGCAGTTATAGTAGTTATGCTGCCATTTGTCTTACTCGTTGAGAATCGCCCTGCAAGACAATACTTTGGTTACAGCACTACAACTTTCCCGCAACTGTCTTCATCTTTGCGAAGTCACACTTAAAAATATTTGACTAATCACTCTATCAGGAATATTCCCTCTCTCTCTCTCTCTCTCTCTCATGTCTACCTCCTGAGGTAACGTCTCACTCAGCGTCTTCTCATTTTCTGAGCGATTCACGTACGATAGTCAAGTCATGTCCGCCGGATACGCCTATAGCAGATGTTAGGGTGCGGCTCCCTATTCTAGCAATATAAACATGCTGGAGATATATTTGTTGAGCGTTAAGTGCGTCAGCCTTTCGGGAGACTATTGCGCTATATAAACACAAGTACGAATGGCTAAAATCGCTTTTCAAGCATTCGTTTTCCGTTCTACTCTAAACACTCACCTACCGAACACGCTGATATTCAGCTTCTTTTTTCCGTACAAGAGGCCCCCAATTCCCAACACTATAGTAGCAACTAGCGACATTGTATGGATTCTCTCACAATTTGTGCCTTAAGGCCAAGTCACCAAGAAATTGGCAGCGCTGATGATGCCTGCTGTTGTTGTTGTTGTTGTTGTTGTCGCGCTCTTGTTGCTGCTATCGTCGTCGTTTTTTGCGCCGGCTTGGCTCTGACTCGTTATGGCCTTATGCGTCGTTGTGGCCAGGCAGTTGGCGCGCGCCACAGAGAACAAACTTGCGTGTGTCGCTGTGGCATCCCGAAGCGGTTGATGAGAAAACGAGAGACGTGCATTGCCTTTTCTTGTCGGCCTTCCCTTCGCTCTGTGTCAGTCAGTGCTTGCTGCTGCTGCTGCTGCTGTTACTCTGTTCTTCTACTACTTCTCTGTGTCCACGAACGCACGGGAAGACTGCGTACCCCTCCACCCTGCTGCGTTTCTGCCTATGCATCTCCTCCCTACGCTGGCCTCCCAATGCATGGACATGCTGGACGATGCCAGACATGTGTTGCTCCCAAAGTGCTGTTTTTCGGTCTTGGCTCTCTCTCTTCTGTTCTATCTCGTTTTCCTGCGTCCGCCCTAACTCTCATTGCTTAGACCTCGTCTCATCTCTCTTTTCTCTCTCTTTCTTTATTTCTTTCTCTTTAGCTCTTCTCTTCGGTATAGAGGTATATGGCGCATTCTCTGTTCGAGTCGCCGGGCAGGCCAGAGCTGGCCAACCGATGGAAAGGGGGATGGTCGGGGGGGTGGTATAAACCGGGCGGGTACAGACAGCCAAAGGGGGTTGCATTTTGATGTGAGCCACGCACGCCGTCCGGAAGTCGATCCATCAAAAAACTGACCACCCCTTGCCCATCCCAACGAAGCTACTCCCCTCTTACATATCCCCCCTAGCCCCATCACCCCTGGCCGAACCCTGCTCGTGGCCCGGTCCGCTATGCAGTGCCTCCTCCTTTACCGACTATTTTGCTGCGTCCACTTTTTTCGCTGCATGGCCCCCGTTTGCCAAGGCCCGTTTTCTCTCTCTCTCACTCGTCCAAGATGCACTTCGCCCCTACATGGATTTCCCCGTCATCTACCCGAAAGTCCCTGTCGGTCCATGCTTCTGGCCCCTTCTGTATAGCAAAGCACTGCTTTGTATATTCCTTTGGAGCGTCCTCCTCCCGTGGGGAAGCGTCGTTCACTGCTACGCTGTTCCACTCCCGCGAAGTCTTCAGCTGCGACGACTACAGCGACGGCCAAGACTATGAGAGAGGCAAGAGAGAGTGGGAGACCCTGACAAGCCACCACTGGCCAGCACTATCAAGAAGTAGACAACGGAAGACCGTTTGAAGCAGCGACTGTACAAGCGGGGGGGGGGGCATGGAGGGACGCAGAATGCAGCGTGTAGCCGGCTTGGTCCACTATCTCGTTCAGGTCGCTCGTTGCAGCAGCAGCCTACTATGATGTGTCTAACATCGCTAGTATTGGGCAGAGTAGCGTAGCATTTGCTGCTGCTGCTGCCCTCTTTCCGTTCGGATGATACACTTTTGCATGAGCGAACTGCGTGCCGTGCTTGTTTTTGGGAGTGGTCGCTCGTGGAGCCTTCTTCGAGGCTGGATATGCTGTGCTCGCCTGCTGATTACGGCTGCTGCAGGCGACTGATGCCGGTGTGAAAAGGTCGGAATGTCTATCCGAATGGCTCGTTGTCCTGGGGAACAACGTCTAACAGGGCCTTAAAAGGCGGTATGGCATGCAGCAGTATATGAGCGTCTGCAACTATATCTACTTCGCTATAACACTACAGAGTTGAATGCAACGCAAGTATAACATTATAAAAGATGAATTTAGTGTCAACGATTACGGAGGCAATATGATGACACATTGATAGACCTCATGGAAAACGTGGCACGAACATTGCAACTGCATATTAACAAGATAATCTCCCTTCACCTATTCATATAGCATTGTTCATCAAATATCGAAACAAACAGCTACACTGACTCTACCGATGAGCTCAGTTTCTGTTCGATAGATTCTACGTGTCAGGAATACAGTTGGAGTTCAATCATATTACAAAAGCGTTGCGAACTGTTGTTCTCAGCTTGCTTGAGTCGAATCAAAACCTCCAAACCTATCGCCAGCTTATAAGAGGAAATTCGAAGCTCTTCGCTCTAATGGGCGGGTCATGTCAGAGGACACATAAAGTACGGCAACACATAAATAGCTGATGCCGCCGCCGCCGCCGCCGCCAACACCGTTTCACCATGTCGCCGATGGCGCTATTTGGGGAGATTTAATGCGTCCACCGAGGCATCATCTCGCTGGTGTTCGTCCTTTCGGCGAAAAGTGAAACCGGAAGTAGTTGCAGCTTCCGCTGCTGCTGCTGCTGCCGCTGCAAAATGAATTTAATGGCGCTCTCATCTGGCGCAGTCAGAGCGCCATAGCGATGAGCGTAGCGCCAATGTGGCTAGCTGCTCAATGGACCCTTCGTTGGGCGAGCAACTGGTCCCAAAGTCGAAATAGTATGTTACCGACACACCGAGCGTTTGTCGTTTATTGGCATCACCAACGAGCGTCATCGCTACGGTCAGAATGAACAGTGGATGAGGCAAGATAGTTGCGAGGCCCGTTCTCATATGTGACGCACATCCTATGCCGTGGAAATGTTTTTTTTTTCACTTATTCGTCTCTTTGTTTATACACTGTGGCAGGTCATACGTCATCGCAGACGTGTGTGGCAACTGAGGCCAGATCACGTGAGTGTGGGTGAGCTCGACTGCCCCGAGGCGGCCTTCTCTTGGAGACCTGTTGAATGAAGGATTCAGGACATCGCGAAAATCCACCAGACGTAAACACTGCAGTTGATCGTTAGCTGCTTGCCCCTCAAGAACGACCAGAGTCCCTGGTGGCATCTTGAAGTTTCCCACAACCAGCAGCACCACCACCAGAGACCCCCACACCATCTGTGCTTGCCCGCCTTTGTATGTGTCTCACCAAGTGTTCGTTGTAATACCAATTGAAATTTTAAAGTTTGTTTGAGAGAGTAGTTTAAAAATGTTAAAGAGCCTAGCTTTCTACCACCCGCTAGTTCTACGGTTGCTCCTCAGAGAGCTTTTGAGGTGGCGACCGTTCGCCACCATCACTGCTACGAAGCAGCCTGCCGCGCAAGGAGCGGTCCGGCCTGGGAGCATTTACAAGACCCGCATGCGCTTAACGCCCCGTCGACGGCCTAACGCCACTTTAGGGGGTGTTAGGTTAGGTGGGAGACGTCGGCGACGTCTGCGGCTCCTCTGCCTTGCCTCGCTCAGACCATGGCGTACACACTCACACGCACATAGGCACCCCAGTCGCTAACCGCCAACTCCCAAATACTCTCTCAACTGTCGGCGCTCATCCGACGTGACCTGAACTTTCCAGCATGCTTCGCTTACCATCATCCTTCGCAGAGGCCGTCCACCTAAAATGAGCTCGGCTACTACTACTACTACTACCACTACTACTCGCCGGAGTTTCTTGTGTGCGTGTGTGTATGATCTCCATACTCACCACTCTTCTACACAGGGAGCACACGCAGTCGCTCGTACGGACCGACGCACACCCCAACACATACAGACACGGGGCAGCTCACACACTTCCCAACACTGAAGAGACGACGGGCTTACGATCAGTAAGAGTTTTCTCTCCTTTTTTTTTTGGTGGGAAAAATTAAACCGCCTGCGGTCAGCCAAGTTAATTTTGGCGGAGACTGCACGCTTGCGTTAGGTCTCGCTGTGATCGAGCTGCGTTCCTCATGGCAGTTTTGGATGGTAAAGGGACGACTATAAGGGAATGTACGGCGGTCAGCGAACAGCCGGGGCGAGCGAGCCGTGGGGTTAAGGCACTGGTCAGGGTTGAGCGAGGAAGCGGGGAGATATAAGCGGTAGGCCCGCTGCTAGCGGCTGCCAACTTTTCTCATTTCGATTGTGAGCGCCTTGATGGACATTTTTATTAGATTATATGCCCCCCCCCTCCCCTGAACCCCCGATCCACATACTACCCCCTTTTCGAAACGGACCGCGCGCCTCCCCCCACTGACACGACCCCTCGTCGACTCGGACATCCCAACCGGCACTTCTTCGGCGGCGGTCTTTCCGTAGTGCGGTGGTGGCCTGATCGCCTAACCCCACAGACACACATCGCCGAGCAGCAGCAGCGGCTCAGGCGTCCATAACAGAGCAGCGCGCTTGATGAAATTCTTGACCACTTGCTCCGAATCTCCCACTTCTAGTTCAAACCCCCAAAGTGGGCTCGTGTGGGTGTTTTAAATTTAATCCACTCCTACTTGTCTGCCACTCTAGATGACTGTCGTTTTAACTCGCGGTAGGTGGAATCGTTTGGGCTAAGGATGAGCTTCCATCGGGAATCAGCTGCCTTGAGAGAGACTGGCGGCGGAAAGGAATTAATGGTGAACCAAGAAGGAGGATTCCTCCTGGCCACGATCCCGCTTATCAACAAACTGGACGAATATATTTCCCTAACGTTCATCGGGCCTAATGGCTTATTGCATATGTCCATGGTCTTCCATGGCGACGCTGTATACTTGCTTATAAAATAACCGTCATTCTGGTATTCCCTACCTAAACGATACCTGAACATCGCCTAAACTTCAGTGATACCGTTTACCGGTAATTCCATAGCCAAATATATCGAATCGAACCTTTAATTGTGTACCTGCTTCTTTCCGTCAACAAACCACCGTTTTTACTGTATTGTATTCTTTACTAAATGTTGCTCCTCTTTCTTGAAGTTTCCTTAAAGGACATGATTTCAATAAATCAGTCCCAACAAACAAATAACAACTCACATCCAAAAGCTAGTTAAATTCGTTAAAACATAATCCACAGAGTCATTCTAGGTTCATTTCCTTTCAACTGCTTTCTTCAACGCGACCTGAATCAGTTGTGGGCACTGACATCGAGAGGTAGGGAGCGGTTCGCAGCCGTCGCTCCCGCGGCAAAAGTTAAACTTTTTCATTTCGTGCAACGATGCCATGGTCAAGCTTCCGTGACCCGAGCTTTGGCTCTACTCACCCGATCCACGGGATTGTCCCCTAAATCGTCTTCACGTTTGGCGATAGGTACGATCAATACCTAGGTATCGACTTACAACAGGTCAACTTGGGCTGCCGTGCGTGTCCACTGGTAAATGTGACAATTTTTGATGATTTTGCTGGAGCAACGCGTACACTTACAGTAGGAAGTGTATTTTTATCATCTCGTCTTAAACTTAAAAACAGCTGACGCAAATTACACATTTAACTATAATTTAATTCGCATATCGGCTGAGATACCTCTGTCAAATGTATACAAACATGTTTTGCCCTGAGTAGTCGTTCGCGCCAGCTGGGAATCAATGAAAGGTCCAATCTCTGGTACAGTCTCTGGCGCCGTTTCGCCACCGAAGTGGCGATGAGATGCTCGTAAATACGGAAGATGAATAGCAGTTACGCACACAAGGCTATAATCTGGACAGGCCGAGATTGCGCGCCACCGTTGTTGTTGTTGTTGTGGATCTGCTACCACATACACTGAAGCCTCCTAAAAGGCTTTACGCTATCCTCGCCTATAAATAATATTTGGTAGCAAGAATATCCTGTTACACCGGTACGTGCCTTGTGACATCTGTGTTCATAAGACTATTTTTTTTCACATGTACCACCCTTCATCCCCGATTAGTTCGGTTTCTCAACAATCGGCTCCAAACGCCATCAAACACATTACACCTTCGTTCTCCTTCTTTGCAAGGGCTGACACCTTGAATTCCGAACGACGACATGAGCGAGATGTGTCGGCTGTGTAGAAAAAGAAATTCCTACCCACTAGGAACACTGATTATATATTCAAGGCATTAGCTACTTAATTTGACCTCTGATCTATTGTCTACGAAGGGTATGAAACGGCGTTATCGATTTTCTGGGAAATGAAAACAGTCGGCCGGTCCTCAACAGGTTTTTTTTGCTGGAAAAACAGAATTCAACATGCACAGAGCATATGCAGCATAGAAACACTGTGTCGTTATGGTCTCGTTGCGGGCTTTAGCTGACAAAGACGACACACAGAAATGCTGAATCAAGTCCTGATTGCCAATACAATTTTGCTTGGTACGAATCTACGAGTGCTGCTCGTTCGCTCCCGAAGATTTATAAGAAGATTATTATTATTAGTTTTTTTTCATAAAGATTAAAGAGGACGAAAGACGATATATCATGATTGAAGAAATCACCCTAAATCAAAGAGGCATTAAACAATGAGGTGATCATTTGATGAGAACGAGTGGACAAATTTCGTGTCGTGTGTAGCAAAATTTCTGTGATTCGTGATCAGTCACTAGTCTGCTCTGCCCACCAATGGCAATAGCTACGACGACATGAGGGAAGCGTTCCTGAATATTTATATCTGCCTTTATCATAACGTATATCTTGATTTTAACGTCATAACGTATAACGTTCAATCTCCCAGAAACAGAAAGTTATCTGTACGTTCATTGACTGCCAAAATAGGGAGATGAATGAGGTGGACCCTTTATTTTCTATGACGCCGGCCATGACAGATGACACCTGGAAACTTAGCGACAGAGCAAACAGACACCATATCACTAGGTTTGCCGTACACGGCTTCCACCACCTTGTATGCCAATCCGAGGGATACCACGACGCAAATGATCGCTGTAAATGTAAATTTTGCGGATCTAAATGTTGTAAATATCGTGCGGGCGAGTGCAATCAAATAAGATCACTGAACCATTTGATGAAATTGAGCGCAGATAATAGCAACAACAACGACCGAACTCTCGTCACAGCGACTGGCGAAAGCACATTGTAACATATTTATAAACTTACCACACTGTTTGAAAAATAGGTATATTATGATATTACACAACTCGTGTGAATAAAATAAAAAAGAATGAGAGATATCTTGATTTTTGACTTGTGCCAACTGATAGATGTGATGAGGGCGAAACTGAAGTCTGCTTTCAGAGTAATGACGCCGTCAAACTGGGCGCTTTGAGCTATTTTGTATTGGAATTTTGTGCAGACTCAGCACTAATGAATATGGCCGACGTGCCCGATATTACAAGATGCCATTTTTATCTATGGGCCAAACAATGTCAAATGAGTAGACATTTATTCAGCATAGCATCACGTTTGAAATGTCACAATGTTGACATGAGTTCGATGGGTTAGTTTTTAATAAGATTACAACGTTTACGTATAGGCCAGGCGGGCCGATACTTGAGTCTACCTAAAATAACTAGTTTCATCAGCGCATCTACCGCGACAGTTGCCAAGATCATATCCCTCCAATAACTACGAAAGTGTTCCAGTCTATGACCTAAGTAACTTTGGTAGTTAAAAAAAATTTCGATGTTCACAAAAATCTCACATATAATGCAGGCCTTGATCGATGGGCGCCTGAGACCAATGACACCATGCATTTGCTGTAAGTCCTTCGTCCATAACTGTTCGAAAAGATAGTCTGGGGGTGAACAAGAACACTACGGCTTAGGCTGACTTCACCGAAGGAAGATCCTCTCGTTTCCCCTGCTGCATTTCATGGACATTACGCTATCAACAGCGTCTCTTTCTATTCTCTCTCGTTTTTCTTTTCTTTCGTTTAGCCTGTGTTGGCGAACCTTCCGGAGCGTCTTCCTTGTTGGGGTTTTCGCACAGGGCAACTCAAGTCGTCGCCGCCGCCGCCCGGTCCCAATCTCGTTCCTCATCGTTCTTCGCTATCTCTCTATGAAGCCAGTGGCAGCGTTCGTTCTTGCCCTCTCCTTCCTGGACTATTTTATTTCTTTTAGGAGCCACGGTCCGCCGGTCATCACCATTTCAACCAGCAGCAGTAGTTCCGACAGTCTAATTCCCATCCCGCGACCACTGGAGACTACATCACGGACAGCGCTTGCTGACTGCGATAGTCATAAGACACCGCAGCACTGCTCTCATGGCTAAAAGTCAAAGGACCAGTCTCATCCCCCCCAAAAAAAAAGCTACGAATAGGCCAAGGGAGAAGACTCCGAATTCAACGTCAAAGCAAGTTAGTGATCGACTAAGTTCGAGAAGGAACGAAAGAGAGCGAGCGGACGAGGGGCGGAGCGAGGAAAAAATCGGAGGGAAATTTGAATCGGTCAAGGAGGGCCAGCAGCGTTACAAAAGTGGCTCGCGCCGTGTCACCAGCCAGCGTCGACGACGAAACGCGATCATCAAGCATCGTAAGAGGGGTCCGACGAGGGTCGGGTGGCAGCGAGCATTCGTGTATAAAGAGTCTGACCGCAAACAGGAGTTGAGTGGCGAACGAAGGAGAATACAGAGAGCGTGGCGGGGGGGTGGGGGGGGGAGATAGAGAGAGGCGATATTAATGTCACACTGCGGGTACGTCATCGGTGTAGTATAATTTCGAAGAGCGATAGGCAGCGAGTGTGCAACGACCGCACGACGACCAGGAATCCCCATTCCACAGGGATCGAGGACGTCGAAGTCGGAGAGTCTAGTAGCATCGTTTAAAGGGAAAGAGAGATAAAGCTATCTGTTTGCGAGTGTTGTGTGTGTGTGTGTAACGTCTGGGGACAATGACACCCGAACTTCGGCCAACCATCCGGGAGCACAATGAAATGGACGTCAGCTTCGTGGCAACCACCAGCTACCGCTGCCACTACTACTACCACTACGAGAACTATGACGACGACGGGTCGGTGATGACGACAGCGACGCTAGCGACTGGACGCTTTGAGATACACAGCGAAGGAGGGAAGATAGATATAATATATTGCGCATTTTTGGACAGGAAACGCCCGCACAGTGCACGAATTGCACCGCCGTTTGATGATAAGGCCGCTGTTTGATGAGTGTTCCCTATGTTCGTTCCCCCGGCCTCGTCAACGCGCCCCGATGTTCGCGGCGATCGTAGGTCATTTGGTGTAACGGCAGCGGTTGTCTACGATGGATGAGCGACTGGCCCGTCCAGCAGCAGCAGGAGAGCTTATTTGTAAAGGAAACACACGAGACATCGGCGGGTCACCAACCAATAGAAGGAGCATTGGAGCTCACGGGAAGGGATTCAAAGAAAATATTCGTGTTTGTTCTATTGTAGTGTTTTACAGTGCACGTTCTGCATACATTATCCATTAGCTATTACCTACATTGTCACTTTATATATAGACCTTTCACTACGATGGAACTAGATTCCAGCTACTGACGACAATAGTGCTGTTGATGTAAGACGGTGTCCACAGTTTTTGGCTCCCCTCGTGCTCGTTGAGTTCAACTGCTGAGCGAGGTTTCGACGACAAGCGATGATGAATGAGTGAGCTAATGTTATTTAGTTAATTTCGGCCATTCGGAATATTTTTCTGCGAAGTTATTCCACCAAGGAGATTATGCGCGTCTTTGCTTGCTCACCAATTGGTTGAACTAATAGACGGAAGGGACTAATAATAAATTTTCTGGGCTGTCTCACAGCCAATATTTAGCTGCCTACGGTACCACTGTTTTCGGCATAAGGCCTCATAAGAGGGGTACCTGTTTAAATGCAAATGTGCAACAGTCGGGATCGAACTCTAGGTGCACCTAAGTGTCTCCTCTGGTTGCAAGGCAGGCACACACGAAATGCACCACGAGGCCACCGGACATATGGCAAGAGACTAAAAATACAGAAAGCAAACAGTTTGAGGAGATTACATTGCGCTCTATTCTTGGCCGGAGTCTAGAGTCCAAGCTGGCCGCAGGTAAACGTATATGGGTTTATTAAACGAACTGCAAATTTTATCATGCTTAAGTTCTCTCATAGCTCACGTCTCGGGACTCGAATCGAGGTATGTCGAATCGTATTCGCCTTACCAAGCCTTTCGGCCAACGCAGTCTTGTATGCGGAGCGTGTCCGCACCCAAGCAATAGCTGGAGAAAGCGCTGGTTCGTTCAATAGCACAACAGCCGCACCCTCATCATCAGAGCCCTACAAAGAGTACCCATTTCTGCAGTTGTGTCAATGCAGCGTAAATTTGGTTGGATCTCCCGTGAAATCCAAAGGCGTGCGGTTTCAACTCAATGGCTTATATTTCTGGTCACCGAACAGAGCTTAAACAGCGACCGTGCTACCTGGTGCCTTTCACAACTCTAGCAGCTGTGGATGTAACTTATACATGTTTGTATTAATTCGGCCTCCGTGTATGTGGTTGTAAAGTTCGTGAGCAAACAGAACACTTTGTACAATAAATAGATAAGCAACAACACATTGAGACACCACGTGGACAGAACATTCGTCCTTTGTTCCGAATGTCCTCTAAAAGCAGTTCTGCCAAATGCCCGTGTGGGCGCTTTGTTTCTGAGTCCTAACCTAACATATGTCTATACTGCCCATCAACAGCTACTCCTTGAAATTCATAATTTAAGAGTGACGCAACAACGTCAAAACGCGCTTGGATAGCTATCGAAATACACGCACCATTAGAAACGAGGCCAAAACAACACGTGTCCAACAGTTGTTCGTAGGCTGGCATGACACAAGTTGACGTTGACCCGTTCGATTGGCGCCGTCAGAAATGATGATCCACCTATCTAAGTATCTGTGCGGGTCTAGAAACAAAGGGCGGGGAGCAGTCTGCCGCGTTGGCTAATTAGCTTTTCAACGTTTGCAAATTGGCGCCCATAGCAGACATGAAGCATCCGGTAGCAAATATGTCCTAATGGTGTCCGCGCCTGTACGGTGGTGTTTTTACGGCTAAGTTTAACGTAGATTGACGTCGCGCGTGCACAATTAGTGCACAATTCGAGAAGATCCCATATGTTAGCCTCCATTCCAATATGACACTACGGCACAATAGGGTTGCAGCGGGGTCTAAAGCGAAAGTGACTGGCCAGTGCTTTCTGAATGTAGCCTAGAACTTCCTCTCGAGCAATCGATGGTGTCCATGGGTCCGGGGTCTGTACGGCAATTGTTGACGGCTATGTTTGACGTGGATTGACGTTGCACTTGTACAATTAGTGCAGAATTCGGGAAAATTCCCAGTGTTAGCCGTCATTCCAACAATCTGCTAATGACGTAAGATGTTTTGAAAGGTCCGAAGCGAAATTGACTGGTCTGCCCGTCCTCAGTGTAACCTAGAACTTCCTCGTGGTCGATCGATGCTGTTGGCACCTGTACGGTGATTCTTTGCGGCTAGTTGTGACGTACATTGACGAACTCTTGCTCAATTAGTGAATTTGACAAAATTCCAAGTATTAGTTATATTCCAAGTATTAGACTTAATTCCAACAGTCTACTACGAAGCAACAGGGCTTGAAAGGTCTGAAGCGAAATTTACTGGCGAGTACTTCTAAGCGTAACTAAGAACGTCCCCTCGGTCCGCCAAGTGGGCAAGTCAGTAATCAGTTCTGTTACCACAACGTATCCCGGCCCAGTCAACGATAAGTAGCGAACGTCTAATTATTTATAGTGACAAATATGGGACCCTGTGATTTAACATACAACGATTAAAGGTTTATTGACAAATATAATAACAGATTTCAGTTGTGTCGATATAGAGTTTTTTTTCGACATTATTAGTCAATCTATAGTATTTGTTAGTCAACTATAGATTGGCCACGACCATTGCACCCGCAGGACGTGAAACACATCAAAGAACACTCTCCTCTATATATTCTTAAAAAAAAGATCTTAGTATGTCTACATAGTTCAATAAAATGGTTGAATAGTTTATCGAGTTAAACTGCCATAATAATAATAATAATAATAATAATAATACTGCAGCTGATTAACATGACCAATCATGCATGTCTTTGTAATATGTTGCCATCTTTTCGCTCAAAAAAGGTGTCATTAGTCGACTTGACAACAAACGATTTGAGAAAGCATATTTGCTTCAAGTTTTCCTTAGCCTACACTTAATATACGTAGCACTGCGGTGCCTATGCACATCGAGGCACGTCTATACCCCTGCAAATAGGTAGGGTTCGTGGCAATTTACGAGCTATAAAGTGCGTCTTCATGCTATCGTAATGGGTTGGTCGATCATTCTCACAAGGGCGTGCCTGCTCCCCTGGGAGCTGCTGCCATCGAGGTGGCTGCCACCGTTCCACTGGCATTTCTTCATGTCCTAGCCGCATTCGCAGTTGCCAGTCGGCTCGAGGGAGGTCGATTACGCCACCTAGCGGTACCACCAGGATGCGAGCAGTATAGTTGTGGTGGTAGAAATCGAGCGCAAGCGAGAAGCTATCGATTCAGTTTCCAACCATGAAGAGCCATGAAGGGGTGACCCCGATCTGTCAGAATCAGACGACAGGCACTCAGTAGCCAGCCAAGTCTGTCTAGTACGCTCCTGCATCGGCTACCCCCCACCACCCTCATCCAGCGCCCCTCCAGGGGAAGGTGGCGAGGTCTGCAACCTGAGGATGTTAAGCTGCTTCATGAGGAACAATGTTTTCGATATGGACACTGGTAGCAAAAGTGACGATGCAGTACACACATGCAAACATCATAACGATCACAATAACGATGGTCATAGTAAATAATATACAGATCCTTTTTTATCATTGCGTTGCCAAACGGCTTCCGTCCAAGTGGCGATAGATCGTGAAAATAACGTCATGAGGAGGCAACAATCGACGCACATTTCCTCTAATGCCTCAGCGGTTTCCCAATAGCCTCAATTAGAAAATATGGAGGAAGCTTATGCAGAAAGGCAGTCTTCGATCAGGTCTTCTGGATCACACTGTTTGGTAGACGAGGTCGGCTATACTTCAGCTTTGGCACGAATCTATTTCATCGTCGACACGTGATGACAATACAGGGTGTTACTAATTTGGCCTCGCCTTGCAGCCTTACAATGAATAAGATTGGAGAAAGTGTATAAGACATAAATCGAAATTCATAATAATTGAAATAGTTACTAAAAACAGATAATGCCGAAGGAGTAAACATAGCAAAGTATAAATAATCCATGAAAATAGATTATAACAAATTGTACAAGGAGAAAATAAGTATATGAGAGTATGTAGATACAGAAATAAATAGGAAAAATATATCATATGTATTTCGATGATATCTCATTTTCTGAAAACAGTGATTCTTGTCGAGGACGGTGTCATACATTATACTGATCTCATGTACTGGGTCTATGGGTTCGGACCAACAGACTGTCTGAGTTAGTCTTTTGCTCGTCGGCACATCCACCAGGTGTGCTTCGCGTCTCTGCAACTCCTGTGTACCTATGTTTGATAAGTTCGATAACGGTCCAAATGCTCTTCAAGTGCACGATTAACCACGAATCGATAATCATGTCATGTACTCATTGAAATCTTGAGTTCTCGTGTAAGGGATAGTATTGACCACTATGAGCGGGCAGGTAACCATTCGATTCGCCGAGTCGCACTCCGTCATGATGACGTGCGCATTGAATTTTTCCGGCATTGCCACCAATCGCTATAAGTTATTCTTCAGTTGACGCAATTGCGCAAATTGTGTAACTTTGACACTAGCCATGTATATATATATAGTGGAAAGCGGTCGAGACGATTCACACGACGGCGTTCTAGAGCGTTTCGCACCAGAGAAAGGAGAAACTCGTTTTTTTGGGTGAAGAAATTTTTCTTGTGACGTGCCAGCTCCGATGCCAACTGTCAACGGTGAAAGCACACAACGGCATTGTCTGAATCTTCGCTCACACACATGGGCCATCGGTGGTGACCTGAGGCGACTGTGGACGCATCCGACAGAACGACCGGAGATGACCCTGGTCATTTCTGCCGCTCGGGGAAAAGCTAGCTGTGCTGTGGCCACGATGACCGTTTAATAATAAGTGCCCCATTTATATCTCTCCCTTGCAGGGCAGACTGCCAGCCAACGGTGATGGTGGAAAGTATAGCACCGAACGAAGGAAAGAAGCTCACTCAACCTGGCTGACCGACCGCCCGCCCGCCCGCGAGTCCGCAGACCAAAATGTCGCTCGTAATCGCAGCAGTCGCAAACGCTGCGGGGTTGGAAGGCCCGGGGGGTAACAAGGGGGTAACATAATTCGCATTGGTAATTGGCCTTTGTCTCCTTTGTCCACCTCTAGACAGCGAGCACAAGTGGCCCGGTCGTTGGCTTAACTGCCGCGCTTTGCGCTACGCTCAGACGATTCGGGCTGAGCGGCTGGTCACTCGGATGACAAAAGACATCAGAGGCACCACCGCCGCCGCTGCCACCACCACTACCACTATCCTGAGTGAGGCCAACGGTCTGCCAGTTGGCGAGTAGGGGGGGGTTGCCTGGTATCACAGCCGTTGGTCAGCCGCTGCTGTGTGCTATGGTCGGCTTGTGACTTAGTTGCTTTATCCTGTTCGCCCCACACGGCAACTTCGAGGGCACAGCTGAGGTTAAAATATGGCCCGTGACGGCTGCTGGCGAGCTCGGTATCTGCAGAGAGTAGAACTAGTCGGCTGCGGGTCGGCTAAAGAGTTTGCTGGCGAAGCTATCCACTTCGCTTTGGCGAGCTGCTGCATTGTGCGACGACCACAATTGTGGTTCGACCCTTCCGGAGCCCTTGGCGACATCGGGGACATCGTAGACGACGGGGTAGCGGTCAAGGGAACGAAGAGTGCAAGAGGTAAAGGAAAATAACCGATCGTAATGTACATCTCCTGTGGTAATATGCCGAGAAATTAAAGGACCCCCCCCCGCCCCCCCCCGCCCGCCTGATACAGTGAGTCGCGGGTTGACGGGAGCTGCTCATACACATTGCGCCATGTTTCGCGACACGCCTGACAAATAGCAGCGGACGATGATATGATATTAAGTACAATTTTTGAAAATTATTATAGTGTGTAATAATTTTTTAAAATTATTATAGTGTGTAATAATTTTTTAAAATTATTATAGTGTGTAATAATTTTTTAAGATTATTATAGTGTGTAATAATTTTTTAAAATTATTATAGTGTGTAATAATTTTTTAAAATTATTAAAGTATTATAGTGTAGACATCTCGAATCACGCTAAATGTGCGATCAGAAACACAGACAAGGTTGTGGTTGCTGAGACAAGGTACGTCTCGTTTGGTCAGCTGGATATGATTGTTATTCTTATTATTATTCAGCGTAATAGAAACAATCAACCGACCGAATAGTTAATTGTATCATATATGTGACAACGTTCCAACAAAACTAAATACCTAAATACATTTACGTGCCTGTATATCTTGAGTACTTGTTTCAATAAAACGCATAAAATAGGAGCTGTGCTTAGAAACGTCGGCCAACAGTGAAGCTCCTTCGTCTTGGCTTATCGAAGAGAGACAGTGTGAAATAGCCAGGACCACGTGCGCGCGCGCGCGCGCGAGCGAGTCCTGCTCGCCGCGGGTTGCCTTTTTCTCTGCTCTTGCCTCCTCAACCCATCCGATTTGTGCCTGTACAGTTTTCGTCTGTCCCTTTCACGAAGTCTCACCATCGTTGAGAGAACCCTTTCCCTCGTGCTTGAGTGTACGGGGGCGGTCTTCTCAGCCGTCGTCTCTCGCCGTTCGCTGGCGCTTCTTCCTCTTTGGTTCTTCATTCCATTGATTAATTTAGCCCTCGGTCGGCACTCTTTAGTCCCGCCCTCGGGGTCCGGGCGCTCTTCGCTTACTTTAGCTTGCTGCTCCAGGCCGCCAGGCCGTTCTTACCCTTTCGCATCCTGCAGCAGTGCGGCTGCGGCTAGAGCCCTGGAGCGCGCCGCTGGGGGGGCGGTGGGGGCGGTGGGGATAGGGGGGCTCTTTCAGAGAGTAGCGGGAGTGAGAACTACTCTCATACATACACAACACAGAAGAGCGTCCACCTCACTCAGATCGTTACCTCCTCGTCGTCCGGGGGTGCATCTCTGGGCCCCACTAACGCCCCGGCTGCAGCTCGCATCCTGCCTGCGTGTAGCCATCCGGGTAGCTGGCCGACTCTCTACTCCCGATGATTCTCTCCCTCTGAACAGACGCATCTCGTTTTTCGTCTTGGCAAGACTCCCAACGCTCTCTAGATTCTCAGAGTGTTCCAGGCCGACTACTACGTATAGTGTCGGGCCTAAGAAAGGGTCTATAGACGAAGGGGTATCTCGATAGAACAAGTCGAGAGCCAGCTAGGGAGCTCTCTAGCGATGCCAAGCGGAGCAACTGTTCGGTGTCGGGTGGTAGCGGTGGTAGTGCGCTGCTGCTACTGGCGGGTGAGGGTGGAGCAAGGAAGGGTGTGTGCGATTTGCCAAGGAAGGCACTGCTGACTTCCGTAGGCTGGTTGCAGCAGCAGCAGCTCACCAGCAGCGAGCGGCACGGTTCGTCGCTGTTCGCTGCTGCTCCTGCTACACAACAAACGCGGCAGCAGTCCAGAAGGCCACCACCGAAGGGAAGGGTAACACCAAGCAAGTTGCCTAGCTGCTTCGCCTCGCCTTTAGCCGACCGACCGACGGCTGCTGCTGCTGCGGCAGCAGGGTGGCAAAGGACAGGGACAGGAAAGAGGATGTGTGCTCCGCCGCCTGATATTAATGGCTTATCTGCGCAGCGAAGGAAGAGGGCGGAGCCTGGCCGACTCCGCAGCGCTAATTGGAGAAGAGCGACCCGAAGCAAGCTGAAGACGAACAGGAGAACCAACCAAATTGGCGCAAAGGAAGACGCGTAAGAACCCTCCCGGAGGAGGGACGGTACTGTACGCCTTGCGCTTTACGGGGAGGCCGGGCCTCGCTAATGACAGCCAGTTGGCCGCCGCCGCCGCCGTCGCCGCTGCTGCCACCACCACCACCGCCAACGGCACCGCCGCTACGTGTGGGAACGTTGCTATCGAATCCCGGAACCAACCAACCAACCCCCACTCCCGTAGAGGCCCTCCGAAACATCCCAAGTTCGGCTGCAGCGGCTCACCCTTCTAATTACGCCCACGGATGGCGGGGGCTGCTGCATTATGTGGGCCCACGTACCCGCGCTCGGCTGATCCACATGGAACATATAATAATCATTCATGATGATGATAATGGTAATAAGAATAATGATAATGTCTGTCGCACACCGACATCATTATCACCTATTCGCTCTCAGAGCTCAAGCGTAGTATCAGATAATCGTCCAACGATTATTATCTGATACGACACTTTGGTGATAGCATCAATGCTCTCGTGTAGCCGAACGCGTGACGACAAGGTTTGCCTCCTTTGGCTGCGGGCGTTCTGAGGACTGATGATGAGGGTGAAACAGGGGATGTGGGGCTGAACAGGGTCCATCATATGCAATAAACAGGTTTTACAATAGCGAACATGCTTCAGTATATGGTGATAGTGCATATCCAGGATAATCGTGTACGGACATATCCGTACGGTTGGCTTTTCTGCTTAGTTCGAACGTGTGCTCCACTTTTCAACCGTCCTTTGTGATTGTAAGCCTCGAAGAGATGGCTTAGTACAGCATTCATCTAGAGTAACACATCCGCAAGGAGTGCATGGCTCCTATCGGAGCACATCCCACGTACATAGGTACTGTAGCCTGAAGGAGTCCTTAGAAGCGTCAACATCACGAGGAGAACCGACTGAACATGACTGCTGCGGCCGTTGAGGAGAAGAACCGTAGCGACGCTGATCGAGAAGGAGGGCAGAGTGCCGGCAGTGCAAAGCAGGCCCGGCTGCTGGCACCGCTGTACGCCAAAAGGAGAGGGCGCAAATAGTCTCATGGAGCGTATTCAAGATGGCCGCGTGTCCAGCGTTGTGCCTGCGAGATGATGGAGAGGCCTGGGGCCAGGCCGAGACGTCCCGGTCCGAGGAGGCCAGATGAGACAAGTAGACAAGGAGAGAGAGAGAGAGAGAGAGAGAGGAGCAAGTGAGTGCTGGAGCAACCCACCAGCCCCGCTATCCTTCTGACAGCCAGCAAGCAAAGCCTGCGTTCGTCGGTTGCCTCTGCTACCCCAAACCGCCCTGCCCCCCCCCGAACCCTTGTGCGGACAGCACAAGTAGTGTTGTGTGCGCCAGGAGGCAAAGAGTGGTCGCGGGAAAATGAAAGACGCTCTGCTTGAAGGGGTCGTCGTGGCTCTGGGAGGTGGAGTGCATCTACAACGGCGGCAACTCCCTACGGCGTCTACCCTCACACATCTCTTGTGAGGCAAAAGTGTCTTACCAAGACAGGGCATGGACACGGGCAGGGCCGGGGATTCGTGGGGTTTTTTTCCCCGAGGGGGGTTGTGTCTGGGGAAGGGTGGCCTGCCAGCAGACAGTGATCGGGGTAGCGGTGGTCAGGAAACCCACTCAGCTGAGAGGAACGCACCGAGTCCGCCTCAGTCTGGCCTCGGGACTGGTCATATTGCAGTCACTGCAGCAGTGACGGCGGCGGCTGCGGCGGCGGCGGCAGAAGTAGTAGTCGATCGACCAGGCCGGACCACACCGAACCGCGCTGGACTGGAGCGACTTTCATCAACCTCTATCTACCTGCAGTTGTTGCCCTTTTCCCATAGTGGCTCTCTTCTCTACAATAGAACGACGAAATTGTGTGCTCCGATAGAGACGACGAAGATGAACATGCAGCAGCAGCAGCACTCGAAGCAGGCGCACGCAATTGAATATAATACCCTTGTCGTTGTGTGTATATAGCATGGTAGCAGCAGTTGTAGTTGTAGTCCACTTGCGACCCAAATCAGCCCTGCCATAATAAATGCAATTGCTACTGCAGGAGAATAAAATGTGGAAAACACCAATTGATATCTGTGGTTATGCTGTAAATTAACTTCGATAGATGAGGCCTGTACATAGCCACCATAGTGCATAGTCAATCTAGAGACAGGGAACGGAGTCTACAGGATACTATTAATTTGTGCTATAAAATATACAAGTATGTAATATACTCGTCCATCGCCTGATGAGAGATTCGTCTATATCTAGGTACGATAGCGCATATCCCTTCGCTTCAAACAGATGTAGCAAGCAAATTAATTGTAATAGTAAGCGCTCATTGTCGAAAGCATCCAGCAAGAAGTTTTGAAATCGTTTCTCCGAAAAGCTATAATATTTTCTCGGTCGATCATGTGCGGAAATTATATTGCACACTTCGTCGTACTTAAGGCTTCATCGACGTGTTGTATACTTTCGTCAGTTTTGGCGAGGGCTTTGATTTAATTGAACGTTAAAGGTCAGTCAATCAATAGGTCATCAGTCAGATCAACAACTGCTGATTCCAAATCATTGTCCATGTTCACAACCACAGAGTCTTCCGGCTTTTAGCCATTAATTATGATCAACCGCCATCATTCGTAATAGTGTACAAAATTAGCGATGGTTGTGTACCTAATCTCATATCGTACCCTACGAGTACCATCTCAGTAGTCGTTTGAAGCGAAAACGGGGAAACTTTTATCTACCAAATCCAAAAAAAAGATCCTAAATATAGTGTATAAAACACAATACCAATATAATGTATAAAACACAAAGTCACCCTCCTGCCGTACATGAACTTGACTGCCAGGCAGTTATACGAGATTATGACTTCTTTTCAATATGGGCATATTTTTCTCTGCATTTTCTTTCTTCCGCTTTGTGAACAGCAAGCATGATAAACTACCTCACCGTTATCATCTGGAGACGTATGGTAAATTAATGCATCCAGTCAATACTGGCTTGTATCAGGTGGACCGATGATCAACAATTAGATGTCAGACCCCAATATCGTCCTGATTCGGCTGAGTCGTCTTTGCTGGTCTGGTGTCCATTGGATCGTGTTTGTTATCGTTATAAAGCCGCTCCTCTAACAGTTCACTTATTAGTATGCTCATCTAAGGAGCAAACAGTACATTAATAATCTATAAAACTTCAAAGTGATCTCAATTGTTCTCTGTCTAGCTTCTTCTGAAATTATAAATCCAATGTAATTGACTTCCGTCTGAAGAAGACAACGTTTGTCAATCTGAATCCTGAAACTGAATTCGTGAACTTGCGTGAATAACTCTTTGAGTTTATCGTTGTGCTATTTATTGAGCAGCCAGTTACGATATATATATATATATATTCGTTTCTGCGAATTCGTGCAGTCTATTATGTTTGACGGTGTAATCAAATAGCGTTCCTTGAGTATAATTGCGTATTGTGTCGAACCCTCCTGTAGTTACATCTTCACGTTCCAGCGACAATAGCTCGGTGAGAGTGATCACAGCGTCTTGTGTCCACCTTCGTTTTGGCTTTTTAGCAGTAAACGATAAATGCACTAACCTCTCATAAGTGTGTGTGACCAGTTTCTAGACTATGAATCGTTCCTTGACAGTTTCGTCTATTGTTCAACCCTCTGTAATTAAGACACCTGCTTGACAGCGGCGATAGAATCGTAGAATAATATGGAGCTATGCTCGGGATCATAGGTAACTCTCCCAATTCGTGTGTTAAACTGACTTCAAGTGGCTTGGTAAATGGTAAATGTTAATTGGTTTATTAAAGGAGCTGCAATTTTACAATGCTTAAGCTCTCTCTTATATATCACACAGCGGGGCTCGAACCTGCGGAGGACCGAACTGTTGCTGTTGTCAAATGTTCGTTATCATTTAACGTTGCAGTTGGCTATCTCGATACTTCGATCGATTATTTCTCGCATGACACGTGTTATATGACTACGCATTCACATTGCCACTTGCGAGTGTTTTGCAACTGTTGAAAGTTCATGTTCACAGTTGTCAGATGTAACAATGTTAGACCCTTACTTTAGACGAAATACTTGTTGTCTTCAATATATAGCTATATATATATATATATATATATATATATTATATATATATATATATATATATATATAAACTACAGTGTGGGCTCGATTAGCGGTTTCAATACCGTCTTCCATCCACCTGAAATTCCTTGGTCACAATAGTCTCATGTGAGACAAGTACAGCGGGCATACACATCATACAGACGTGCAACGAAGCAATCGATTACAGTCGCACTCATCCACCAACCTTAAGCAGCATGGTTTGAACGCAAGGGGGGAGAGAGGTAGCGCTGCTGACCTAGCGTCGAAACACTGATTAGGACAGGGACATCCCAAGCAGTGTCTCGCCTTCGTTTCTGTTGGAATCTCTTTCGACGATGACGTTTACAGTTGGCAATGATGCAACACTGCACCCACCGGCAACAGGCATAGCAGTGGGGGCGTCCACTGCAGCAGCAACAGCAACAACAGCAAAATAGAGAAGACTGAAAGGAATCAGAAATGGAAGAACATCAACCCCAAGCCATTGTTCTCATTGTTGGTTGTGCGCGCCGCTGCGATGATGATGATGACGATCGTGATGCTGATGTGAGCCACCTCCACCGCCGTTCGAGCCGAGGCAAAGGATGAAAAGACGGCTGCAGCTGCCTGGAGTGCTGTTGGCGTTCGAGCTCGCTCAGTGCAATACAACAAAACACACATGTGAGCTTGCAGCTTGTGCCGCTCAAGTACAAAAGTGTTGTGTGTCGAGTAGGCAGGCAGGCAGACAGAGAGAGACAGGGAGGCGCAGCTGTAGCATCTGCCATTGCGACAGCATTGCTGGCGGCCGGCGCACAAACGATTGCAACAGTGTGCAGTAGCAGCAGCAGCAGCAGCAAGCGAACCATACAAAGCATGCGTAGGTCGGCTTGCAACGGCAGGCGCTATAAGCGACGCGGGCGCCGAGTGACGAAGCCGCGGACGACGAGCCAAGCGGCGCAGAGGGACGGACAACGTGAAGTGTACCTACCGCTTGCCGATAGTGACTGCTTCAGCTGGTGCATTGCACCGGTAGTTCGGATTGCACAGATATAGTTTCCCTCTACGAGTGGAGTGGAGGGGAAGAGATGTGCCCCTGTGTGTGTGTGTGGGCGTTTGTGTGCCTATGGATGTTCGTATGTGCGGCGCGTTTCATAGATCTAGGGGTGCGCCGCGGGGTAGAGCAGAGGCCGCAACGAAGGTTTGTAGGTGAGATGATGGCCAAAGGGGCGAGGGGTGTTGGAGGTTCGGGTTGCGTAGAGGGGCACAGCTCGAAAAGGAAAATTGAGCACAACGTAGCTGCTAGTGGTGGTGGTGGGGGGGGAAGAGAGGGATGGTTGAGGACGATAAGTGGCGTGTTGCTGCTCAACGCCATTGAAGTCTTCTCTTATTCGTTTACTCGCCATAAGCTCGTTCGATCGCGCGCCAGTGGTGCAGGCAATCCTTCCCCATCAGCATCCTGGGTTGTTGCTGTTGTCGTCGTTATCACTTTTGTTGTCAAGTTCAACAGCACTGAAACGTAAAGCGAAGCAAAGACCAATACCCTCCTCTGCACCTAAACATCGTCAATTCAATTGACGTCTCCGGGCAGATGATTTACTACAACGGACGCGTGCATTCGCAGTACGCATATGTAACACATGCATATATTCTGAAACAATTGTGCAGGATCGGTACCTGCTTTCAGGAATCCCGTGCCAGTCGGCCACTCGGCAGGACAAGATTGAAGGGGACACCTTTTGAACAACACCTTTTGGCTCGCCTTACAATGCCCAAGCTAGGATCGCATTGGTGGGACCAAAGGCCGTGCGTATTGAAACACGCTGTAGGTATACGAGGGTCAGTAGGTAACATGCTGTAGGGTTGGAAGAAAAAAACGACTGAATGTGTTTAGGAAAAGGGCAGGCTTTCGGCTTTATCAGTTCATAGTCGACTGCAGTGTCCACCGAGACACCATCGGCTATAGACGTTGGGTGACACTTCCCTGCTGCTACGTCCGCCACCTGAGTTCGGCGGTGGAGGCGGCGGCGGCATCGAAGTAGTGCCTTGTTATGACTAGGTAAAGGTTTTATTGGTTTATTAAAAAAAAAATTTGGACGACCTATGAGCAGTCGCATGGCGGGACTTAAACCAGGCGATTGATATTTACTCAAATCTCACGAAATCTGCAAAGAACCTTGAATTAGATTCTCGTTTTGCCGATATTTTCTACATTGTATTGAGTCAGTTCTTCGTTTCGTTCCAGTGGAAATAACGATCCCACGTCTTTCAGAAGCCATCGGGGTCTTCGCACTAAGCTCGTGGAGGATGCAGGCCTTGCGTAGAGTAGATGCTGTGCCGTAACATCACCCGACCGCAGCTGTGTAGCTCCGTCGGTCGAGCAAGCACGGCTTGAAAGTGGTAGAACAGTGGTGACATATACCCAATAGTTGATGCGGGCTATACTGATGGCCCGCCAACGGCGAAACGGGCTTGCATTTACGACCTCCCTTTGGCTTGGTTGCGGTTTCCTGCGGCGACAGCCACAGAAGGCTGATGTTGTACACAGGAGCGGTCCGATAGCACTTGCTCAAAGCCTGCCAAGGTTTGGAACTGCCCAAAAGTGTATGGCGAAAAGTCTTAACTATAGCTCTATGACTTAAGGCATGCTCTAAACAGGCCGACAGCACAGACTGATAACCGTTAGCAACAGATGTATCCTTTATGATAGAAAAATCACAGATCAATCTAGTTCTTCCAGACCCACGCTGCCTCAGTTGGAAGATTAGCTTTTTGCGCGAAATTTAAATATTGATGTTCCGCAAGTCACTGTGTCGAACGTTTTGATCTACCTATCTGGCCGCGCTACCACTACTACCACTAATACTACTGGTACTCGTGGTTGTTGGAGGAGCCTCTCCGATTGTCCTCCTCTCGTGGGTAACTAGGTTTGTCCAAGGAAAGTAGGAGGAGGCTCCCTGGGGCCAATTGTAGGGTGACTAGCTGATTCGACCTATAAATATCAGATCATCCAATTTGGGTAGCCTCGTAGAGGATGTGGATAATCTGGTTACATGGGCTCCTATAAAAACAAATGTACATATGCTTTGTAACGTATAGCATATTGTACCTCTGTTCTATTATGTGTCGTCGGCACGATGGATATTTTCGAGAATTGCAGTCACGCGAAGAACATACTACTTGAAATGGCGATCCTGAGATCAATGCCAAGTCAAATGCGGAAGGCGAGAATGTCGTAATACAGTTGACCGCACTGAAAGCGTATCATAAGGAAGTGTATCTGCCTACACGGGATACTTGGCAACAGAATCAATCATGTCGTAATTTGACGTGACGTATTTGACGCTATCGCGCTGTACTCTCGTGGCCATCCACAGCTCAATCTGTTTCTTTCGCTCTCACATGTTCGCTTAGTGGGTACAAATGATGTTCAACCTGGGCAGCGCTAATTACTTCCGATCTATGTTTGATGTTGGCTAGGCACAGGGCAGCCCTCTGAGAACACCACCAGGAACAATTAGCAAGAATCAGCGAAAGCAATCGATAGCTAGCCCTGGACGGACCATATGAATGACACATATAGTTCTGTGACATAACATGACACATGACACAGCTGCCGTTCACATTGCTGATCATCTCAAAAATGCTGCCGCTGCTATCTCAGAGGAGGACTTCAAAGAAATAGACAAGTTCGCAAAGACAGAGTGTCCCCGCTTTTCTAACGAAGACATTGCTAGCCAACCTCGATGGAGCCGACCATAGCTTCCGTTGGCACTTATATCAATCATGATCGGTAGAAAATACACTTTCGCATCGGTAGGATGTACATAACAGTAATTGCTTGTCGTCTCCTGTTCTGATATATCCGAATTCGTGCGTTGATGTTCGCATCCGAATACGGGTATTTGCTTGGTTGCATTCGTCTGGTCGAATCAGTGGTAACGGAACAAATTAAGCTCACTGAAGTGTTGTTCCTGAAATCGGCACCTTTTCGAGCGTTAATTAAACGCCAAGCATGCATACGATCATCTATTTTCCAGTAGCATAGCATATGCGACTTAACAAAATTAAAATGTACAAGGCATCATTGTCCCATGCGTCTAGGGATCTATACATTTCACCGATTGCTCCCAACTATATTCGATATTCAGGCTACGTGCCAGCCACCTCAGTAAACATCATTTCCCAGACAGCTTCGGTACATAAGTATTGCACCTGACTTCAGCGCGGCACGATATGCTATCCGACAGGTAGCATCCTAGGCGCCTCGTGCGGCGAAGCGTCCAGAGGAGAAAATTTGTTGATGCGGGATGTCGTCCGCGTTGAGGCAGCCACCCGGCCATTGCCAGCAATTGCGGTGCTCCCCCTATCTTACGGCCGAGTGGAGGTAGTCGTCGTGGGATGCAAATTTAAATATCGAAAAAAGAAGGCGGGTCCCAGATCGGACAGCGTTGTAGTCGCTTCTCCTAAAGTCGCTCGACTGTCAAGAGCGACCCTGGCCCGCCCGGCTTACGGCCGCCGGATTGTGGATTGCAAAGTGCTGATCATGCATCTTTCTCTATCTCTCTCTCTCTCTCTCTCTCTCTGCGCTGTGGGTGCGACAACAAGGCGCATCGCACTGCAGTGCTGGAGCATTCTTCCTCTTCTGCAGTCCTCTCTCCGTTCACGGCTCGATCTTCAGCCTCCCACTCACCAACATTGGCATACTGCATTCGAACAGTAGACGCCTGGCTATTTCTTTCTTGCGGGCGAGCTCTCGCGTTCGTTGTTGCTCGAGACATAAGGGACGGGAGGCTCGTGCGGCCGAAATAAAGACGAGCGAGCCACGGTCTTCGGATCCACGCGAATCGCGAGATCCAGTCGATCTGCTGCTTGCCAGCCTCCTCCCTCAATATGGCCGCTGTTAGCTGAACCGCCGGCGTACCACTACTACTACTCCTATCGCTATTACTGCGTTGGGCAATGGCCGCGTATATCCAACTCTTCAACCCCCCCCCGGGCAGCCCCTCTCGCAAACTCCTCAGAGCGATCAAGCGTACGACGGGACTCAATACCGCCGCTCTCTCGGAACCGACTCCCTCCGTCCCTCCACAGCGTCGATCCGCGCCATAGCGAGGAGGGTTGCCGACGAGCGAGCGGCCTATGCAGTCAGCGGTTGAGCGAGTTCAGCTCGAATTCACTTCTCCTTCGACGGGCGGCACACAGGAAATGCATAGGCGTGCACCAGCCGCCTACACTGCTACGCGGCGGCCCCCGCCGCCGCTGCTGCTGCCGCAGTGCGCCTCTACGTCGTGCAGCGGCTCTATCCGCCAGTAACGCCGAAGCTAGCAATGCCGCCGCATTGATTATCTCTCGTGGAGTTGAAACGGACCAGTGGAGCAGCCAATGCGTTGGCTGCGTTCGCACGAACGGACGCCAGTCCGCGCGTCGAAGCATCTCCCTCCCACTATTATTATTATTATTATTATTTTCTTTATTCTTTCAATAAGCCCCTTCTTTCGCCTTTTGCCAGCATTCAAGTTTCTTCCCACCCAGCTGGCGCTGCTGCTGCTGGTTTCGCTGCCAACGGTGAATGCGTCTTGCATCCAATTTTGTCGTGTGCCTGTTACCTCCGATCCCTTCAGCAGAACAGCGTGACGCTAGCCGGCGTGACGCTCCGAACGTCGACGCCTACACACGAACAATAATAGCCGCTGACGAAACAATGAGGCCAACGCAACGGAAATGTCTGGAACGATAGTAGTGCTGAAGTAAAGACAGCCGACCGACTTGGGCGGAATGCCGAAACAAACAGAGACAACAATAATAACAAGCACAATAGCAGTAATAGATGCAACAATACTTGTGCTATGATCCTTAAATGCAAATAAATGCCTGGTGTTAATACTATCATCAGACGGAGAGAGGAGCAGGTGTTCGTTAGGGTTAGTTCGAAGGACGAGCCGTTGATTATCATTTGGAAATGTCATTTGTTATCTGAGTAGCAGGTGGAGATGCGACATCGACAAGGATACTAGCAACTGTCAACCAGCCTTAGGGTGTTACGGTGCTAATGTATGACAACACGGTAGCTACCCCCGCCCCCAAGAGAAATCAGCTCAGATGAGATGGTGAGAGCGGGCACGTGCATCAGTAATCAATGATTCGTTCGCTGGTAAAGAAGAGGCTTCATTTCAGTATTCTGCCGGTGGTTATCCTGAGACCACACACTCCTAATTATCTGCATGGTCCTTGAAATAATGAATGGAGGTTTTTGCCTATGTCCCTGCTTGACGCTAACAGTCATTCAATTTAGCAGCGTTAAGCTGTAGTACAACAGACGGAAGTAGACGATCGGAAGTTTTGACATCATTGTCGTTATGTCGATTCGTGACATTTTAAAAGCGAAGAATCATAGATGCTTTGTAAACAATGTCTGATCTTCTATATATGTAATTATGTATATAGTTACAATGATAACGCACATCTTTTGAGGTGATTCCCAGCTGTTTGTCTATTAGACAAACCTCGGCGTCACCCTTGGACATTGCCTCAAGGACCTCCTACTTTAAGGACCTAATCTTTATATTGGCAGAGTAGAATAATATTGCATTATCGCCTTCAATCGCCTTCAATCGCCAACACGTGAAACCGCGTGGATGAAAAATTACTCTCCGCTGGGCTATAGCGTTTTACAAGATTGCATAGAATTCGCTCGCGTATTGTCGTAAGCATACACTATGTGATTTTACTCTAGGTCTTGTATATGACGGCGACATATATCGGTAACTACCTATTCCGGGCTGACTCACAGCCAACGGTATTTAACCGATTATTTTGAAATGTCCCCAGGGCCGACGCCTGTAAAATACTTGAATACAAACTATGCGAAATTAATTATCATAGCCTGTCTGCTTGATCACGATAAGGAATTGTGGCATCCTTGCACGCGTCGCAAAACGTTCATATGCTGTACTTGAGCAAAGTATTATTTCAATCATGTGTCCTTGAAAAAAACGAAATAGATTCGTTTTACAGCGGCCGAACGTGGTGGCTCACCGCCTGATTAGTGATTAGCCGAACACGTTTTGCGATTACTACAGCCAATAACGACGTCAACGATAGACAGGCTCTGGTGGTAAAAATCGAAACAAGTCAATGACTGTTATTAGCGAGGACATCGACACAGATCTTGATGGGATGGCTGTACTTGTAGGCTGAGCACGCCGCGCTTCAGTGCCCGCCACGGATCGAGGAGGGATACCCTCGTCGCAGTACGAGCGCCGATCCTCTTCCATGGAACCTGTCTCAGCCGTCACCAAAATGTCGTTTACCGCTACGCATGCCTATCCAATGCGTTGCTTCATGTCGACTGAAGACAGACTCAGCGTTGTCTTCGCACGTCCGACGCTTGCTCCTTGATGCGTGCCTTCGCGCGCATAGCGGTTGTACTGTAATACTATTGAGCTCTCCTTCTTGATGTTTTCGCCTCATTGCGGCATCGATGTCGGACTTGGGCTCTAGGCCTTGACTCTAATTAAATGCTTCCCATCCAACGCCTGCGGTCGCACTCGTGGAAGGTGTCCTGTCACATCCAGACGCGTACACCATGAAGCATCACAAGCAGCACGACAGACAGAGAGCACGGCAGACCGACCAACGAACCAACAGACGACGACGACGACAACGAAGCCCTCGTCCACAACCAACCAATCGAATCGGACTGGCACCTACACCTACTTCGACAGCGCGTCAGGAATCTGGGCAAGTCGGGGGGGGTTGGGGGAATAGCAGCGAACGCGAGAACAAAAGCGACACCTATATGCGTCTCCTACCGGAGCAGGTCCCTCGCGACGGGAAAGCACTGCAATGCAATCCGTAACAACTGGACGACAACGACGACGACGACAACGGCAGCACAGAGTAGGCGGGGTAGGCGACAGACAACAGCGAAAGCAACAGAACCCGGTGGGAGAGAACTCGCCGGGTAAGGGCGTCGAGCGACTCTGGACAACAAACGCCAATGCAAGCGCCTGCCCGCTTGCCAGTGTCGACACGACGACAATAAAAATACCTTGTTGCTCTGTGTTGGACGACTGTGTTCACATGCATTCGTAGGTGGTCGTCCATAACACATCGCCGAGTGGCGTGCACTCTGGAGCCGGTCTCCCATTCAATGCCCTGGTTTTTCCTCTGCACGCCTCATTCCTTGTGCTGCGCGCCATAAAAACTTGACAAGCTGACAATGCTGGCCTGCAAGGCTCTCCTCGATCACACTTTTCGGTTGGCTCCATTTTGAATCGACAACAACAGTCTCGTTGGTAGAACATATGGAGATGAAAAGGAAATTCAAACGCATTCTGTTGCAACAATTTACAACAGAATGCGTTTGCATTTCATGTTGCTAAAGGCGATTAATTGATGCTGGCTAATTATTTCAATTTATGCCTGTACCACGAGAACGATTGAGCGAGCAGAATAAAAAGAAGCAGTGTATACTTGCGCCAACTCGAAAGGTGTGATTCGCTCAATCGGTTGTTTTGCGCAGCATCAGAATGCTTTGGTCTTGCGGTTCCCCTACCATTTTTATTTGTTAAGTCCAATCAAATTAAAGCTCTCTACATAGACTCTTGATGAGTTAAGTTAATTATGTTATATATACATATGCAAAATTTGCAAATATGAACTAACTAAGTCTCATCCTTCATTCATTATTATTATTACTACTATTTTTTCTGAGCGTGCACGCTCACACTGTGACGGAATGCTATTGCCCGTCCATGGTGACCTTCCCGCCTTTTTTGCTGTCTCTACGATCTCCTCTCGTTGCAGTTTCTGTATCGTCATTATCACCGTCACCGTTCTAGCCGTTTTCGTTGTTGTTCCGACTCTGCGGGCTCCTGGAGCTCTGTCTCGAAATCGCTTCAGCCCCCTCCCTCCCTGTTTCCTGTACGTGTGCCATACGAATGTCGCAGGCTCAATGGCAGCCCGTAGTGGCTGGCCCATGTAAAGTGGGGTCGAGCTGTTGGCGGTGGTGCCACCACGCTGGCGTCCTTCGTCGCCGCTACAACCGCTTTTGCGCCTCTACGATACACAGCCACAACCATTGCCGCCCTAAATACCGCTGGCATCATTGCTGGCACTGTCAGTCGCTCGGTCGTCTAATGAGCGATGCTCTGGCCCCGCCTCTCCGCTTGGCCCTTCGCCCCGTGCTAGTGTGGGTCCGAGTGCGGTGCGAGTCGAATGAGGGCCCCAGTCGACGGTCGGCTGCAGGGTGCAGCGCCCGCCATCAGTGAGCCCTCCAACCCTCACACCACTGGACCCTGAACCCCCGGTGGCTCAAGCTCGAACGGCTACGGCGGGCCGCCGCGAACTCCCCACAGACGCATGGCAGAGAACTTCCGTCTCATGGTAGTTCCCCTACGATCGGACCCTCTTTTAGCCTCCGAGAGCGTTAGCGTGGGGGTCCTCTTGCGGCGGACGAACTCCAAGGGGGTTGCCCGCTCCCTGTGCTACTCTGCTTTGCTGCGCGAGAGCTTGAAGTAGGAAGCCCGCAGCCTGTGTATAGGAACGGAGGAGGGGCCTGTGACAATTAGGGCCGCCCTCACCACCGAATGGGCCCTGTGAGTGTGCGTGTGTGTGTGAGTCGACCGCGCATGGTGAAAGGGGAGGGATTAATCACGCTAATGGACGAACAGTCTGTGGTCGGATGCTGGCTGCGGGCGGGCGGGCGAACGGCCGACCCAACAGACGACGGGCAAGCAGCAGCAGCAGCTGACGACGAAGAGCCACGCTACACTGGGTGGCCGTACACGTAAGGGCGCACCATTACTATACCATCACTGGCACTTCCACCACCGCACCACGGCAGTGTACCGACTGCCGTCAGTCGGAGAATAGCGAGCACAACACAGTGACTCCCCACGCCACCATCACGATCAGCAGCGGCCGCATCAGCAGCAGTAATAGCAAGCACATTATGTTCGGGAAAGACACGCGTAGTGGTGGCAACGCTGTTGGCAGCAACGGTAACAGTAGTGACAGCGAAGGAGGAAATACGCCAGCGGTAAGACGTTGAATCATGCGACGTGCCTTGAGTTGGCGCGACTGCACCAACGGTTCGAGGCTTGAAAGCCTGTCAGAAAGGCTTCTAACGCCGAAGTTACTTGTCGAATCAGCTCCGACTGACTGACAAAACGATTCAGGGGCAGGACGCTGCTACAATTCCGTTATGCATGAAACGTAATTGGAACGGTCCTGAAGATGTGGGTGGAGGCTCACAAGAGTACATCGATGTATCTAAGCATCATTTTACAAATAAATGGCTTAGTTGTATCAAACATTTCTTGGCTTATGTTTCTTTTCCTACCGTGAAAGGAAATACTTTACAAATAATGTGATGTAATACATGATGTGAGCATTGCAACAAAATGGGCATGATTTCTCGCTGGGATGGCTACTTTTGCATATATTTGACACGCAGACCTATGTCATAGGTATGTCCGCTTGGTTTGGACCTCTAGACGCTTCCTCGGCCTGTCTAGAGAGCCTTCCACCAATCCATGCCTAGGCTTTGCAGCCCTGTTCTCAAGGCCTGAGTGACTGTTGCGTCGCTTGGCAGAATGCGCTATGCTGTCTACTGTATCAGCCAGTCAGTACGGATGTCTACGTGCGCGAAGTAAGGATCACGCAAGTGGCCATCAACCGCCCTGACAGCTGGGTCCAGCAGTGGCTATATATATATATATATATATATATATATATATATATATGTATATATATATGTACGCGTATAGGAAAGGTGACTAACTGTACCGTATTCTATACGTTTCGATCGACAGTGTCGAGTTCCTGTTGGTGTTGTTGTTTTGCCGTTGTTTTGAGTCGTGCACCGACTGTGTCCTCTGCTATGTGATACCGCTGCATTGTTCTGCGCATCTGCAATGCGGCCAGCACGGCCTCGCCTCTCCACGGCATATCCGCAAGCTGCGGCGCTGTGGCGTGGCGGCCCTCTCGCCAGCCAGCCCTCCAGTCAAGCAGGCGAGCAGCAACACCCATAGTACTCGCCCGGCAACTACGCCCTAACAACGACGCCCCCCGTAACCCCCTGGATCCCTCCCATCCCTGAAAATGCGCCCCCATTACCTCTCCTACGAACCCCCTTGGTGCCACCCCCAACCGGGCCGGCTCGGGCCCCCCGCTCTCGAGCAGCATTCCCTCGTTGCTTCACGTCTCTCCTCCTTTCCCGACGACGGGCACGTTTTTTTTTCGAAGTTTTAATGAAAAGAGGCGCCGCTACCGCCACCAGCAGCAGCAGCAACATCACCATCATTGCGAGTGCCACTACGCCTTCCTTACGTTTTCCGATGGGACGAGTACAGTGGAATGGGGTGCGCGGGGGTAAGAATTGGGCATGTTCCCCAATTCAGCCTCTCTGGGGTTTTTTTTTTCGACGGGGCTGGCTGATTCCTATCCCACATCCCCCCACCAGAGGAATAAGCTCGGCCCGCTCTCCAGCTGGAGAGCGGACGAAGCAGGCGTCGCTCTCCGTCGCTATGCAGTCGCTCCGACTCCTGCCGCTACCGCCGCCGTCGCTGCTGCCACTGCTTCTAGCGCTGCTGATCCTGATGATGCTGCTGGTGGTGGTGGTTGTGCTGCATCCCGACAGGGAACGTACCAGGCAGCCGGTATTACTGAAGGCGGCAGCAGCAGCAGCAGCAGCAACTCTATCTCGAGCGCGGCTGGCTGATCTGACCGTTCAACTTAACACGCACTTGTAACGCGAAGAGAAGCCGAGACACCGAACTGATTAGATACATTACCATACTGGCAGATGGATGAAGGAAAACATTCATACACATACATGTGTATATTCAGGCCTGATCGGTACATCGACGCCGTGTGCAACAATGAATACGCGCCATGTAGAGAATGTATCGTTGCAAGTATTAAATGAATGCAGGGCAAGTTAATTGTGCCAGATATTTCTACTTCGGCAGCATAGTTAGCGTACGCCATTGATTAACTCTCGCTTAATGATTATTGCTGCTACTGCTGCCATGTGTCCGCACTCATCATCATCATCAAGCAGTTATTATAGTTAACACCCTCATAGAATTAAAAGCGACTCGTTTACCTCGAAACCAAATAATCTACAGGCACGTTTTAGGACCCATTTACCAAACTTTGATTCGACTATCCATTTTTCGATTTCTCCGAGCAATTTTACGCTGATTACCAGAGAAGATGCGTCTACGACGAGCAATTAGAGCGAACTGTCAGCACTGTGTCCGACAGTGCGGCTCCGGTGATCCTCCCTCCCTCATCCATTCCACGGCCTATCCCCGTTCTCTCGACAGAGCCCACAGTATACGCAAGTAGTCTTCCTGGACGTCTACATCTCCCGCCGGCCCATACCCGTGCCTCGTGCTGGCCGCTTTTGGCCGACAAGCACTTACCCTTTCCCTCGGCCGTGCCGTCCCAGGGAAACCCACCCCGGGAGCGCCGGTGGGGGGTGGAGGGCATGAAACGCGCCCTCCCGGGCCGATACGAACCGGACGGAGGAAGGAGCCACTGAAGGAAGGAACCACTCTAAATATTCCACTGCTCACAGTGGTGGTGGTGGTGGTGCTGCTGCTGCTGCTGCTACGACGACTGCAGCTGCTCGCTCTGCAACTGCTGCCACCGCTGCTTCGGAGCAGCCCCCGCGTCTCCCGTCCACTGGCACGACCCCCCGCACGCATCGGCGTTTCTTCCCCGTACGAAATAGTGAGAGAAACCGTACACGAGGCTTTAGAGGAAAAGCGAAGAGGAAGCTAAGGGAGAAGAAAGATAAGGTAGGTACGAAGAGAGAGAGAGAGGGGAAAAGGAGAAACTCAACAGTGGCGCCCTCATACGAAAGTATGGTCGCCACTGCCATTGGCACCAGTGCGCAATCGATCGATGCCGAGAGAAGGCTAGTTCGTCCAGCCAGTGAAGATGCTTGAGCTTTGTCCCATATGTCTACTACTGCTGCTGCTGCTGCGGCAGCCACTGAACAAACCGGTGAACCTGTTGTGGATGCCGTTAATTCGACGGCAATGCGAGCCAGTAGCTGGCGGTGTACCAGCAAGCTTGATGCTAGCTGACTGGGAATGAGCGCATTTCTTTCCATCTGCGTAGGCGTCGATTTTGATTTTGCTCGCACTATACAGTTGCTATCGGCTTTGTACCTGTTGCTTTTTACCGGATGAATTACCGGATTTTTACCGGATCGATGCTGTATGAGTGTCGTAGTGGGCGCCAGCTATACGCTCAATTATACCAACCATTGCTTGCGATGATATCGAGGTACGCCTGAACACAGTGTGATAATTAATTTAGTGATGTAATAACGAAAAATTTATAGTAACGAAAAATAAACGAAACAGAGCAATCAAATCTACGAAGCCGCACCGTGGAACAGGCATACGGCAAAAAACCAGTCCCAAGCACTGTGTGAACGTATGATAAGGGGCACTGCCATGTAAAATGAAGGGTGGCTAAAATGAGAGGTGCAATGATACGAGAAACAGAAAATAATAACAACTAATAAAACACGAGAGATAATACAGACTAAACTCGTTGAAAATTATCATTCGTATGAACGATAACGTAGATAAAAGTGTTTGTTTAGATGAAATCGAATACAGTTAAATAAACACAACTTATCAGGATATTTTGTGCGAATCGGCATTCGACAGGCAGGGAAGGACTTAGGAAACATTAAGCATATGCATTAGTGTCAGCTCACGGCGGGCCAGTTCTTCTAACTCGAAACCGCTTAGTTTAACAAACAAATTGGCTCAGTGTCTTACCTTTTGTTCATTTTTCCAGTGAGTTGCCGATAGGATTTCGCGTTACAAACCGTGTCACGAAACAACAAATTCACTTTTGTCAAAGTTCAATTAAGTAGTTCATTGGACCTGAATAGCGATTCAACAAGTGACTACGATTACTGCAGTTGATCGATGAATATAGCTCCGGAAGGACGACATGGAGTCGTGCATTCGATTTCCAGTGGCCAGTGATTTTCGCAGATCGACATCAATGAGGCCAACTTTGCGTGAACAGAATCGCAAAGATCATATATGAACCGCCAGTTATGCCACGCAACGAAATGTTAACATCATTTTACCGAGATTATTCTACAGATGAAATGAAGGTTGGAGAAGTAACGCAAGGTTAGTCCTATTGGAGTTACACTTTGTTCAGCAGGTTTCTGCGAGCTCCACATAAAATGAGCATCTGGAAACAATGGCACTGAGCACTCATAGCAAGAGTCATGCGTAGTGGTGCAGATTTGCTCGCAATAAAAAGTCACTTTGCGCCAGACTTATTGATTTTCAAATAAAATGGTATAGATACGGCAATCTGATTGATTCGAGACGAGATGCCATATTTGGTAGAATAAAATTTAAATTTTAATCTAATATTATCCATTAGACGTTAAAAGAGAAAAACAAAACACTGTGCATATTTTTCAGCGCTGTGTAATGTGTTGAACATCGACCCACGGCGCTATTACGTTCGATTAACGTCCTGTTATTAACGTCCTGTCCTGTCCTGTCTTAACGTCCTGAATCTCATTACACGTCCTGTTACCCACAAGAGTGAAACTTAACATAATACTAATTGTATGGCGAAAGCGATGAACGGAGATCATTGAATATTTTTGCTGCCTGAGTTGAGAACCCACTAATTGCTCGGTTTCAGCAATTAATTATTGACCAACAATATTCGCATTATGGGCGGGATGCCCTTGAGGCCCAGGTCAGTACATACAATAGATACTACGTGAGGTTGCATGTTTATGAGGTGTTGCCCGTTTGAACTAAACGCGTTCAGTGCCGTTGGGTGCCTACCGCCGAGCTTGTTCATAAAGTCTCCTAAGGCTTCGAGCACTTCCTTACCTCAAATCAAAGGTCTTCGGGCTGACTCTCAGCCAACATTTAACGTCCACGGTACAACTGCTTTTGCATTGCTTCGTTAGACGGACGAATAAAATGTAAGTAAGGACCGAACCCGTGCATTTGCGTGTTCTCCAATAGGGAAAGACGTACAGGAAGGGCACCACCAGGCCACCAGACTCGGCCAGTACCCCACCTCAATACTAGCCTTGAGTGTCCCTCTGGAGCTTCCCGGGGCTTCCCGTTAGGTCAACGAAATTAAGCAGTGATTGCACCGGCGCCGAAGTAATGCTCTCTGTGTTCCGGGGATGACTGGGGGATGGACATCACTGCTTTTAGTGGACCCAGCAATGGACCACACTCTCGGGCAAAAACCATTTGTGTGACGCTCGGGATTAGTGCGTATGCATTTTACAGTGTGTTCCAAAACAAAAAAAAGCAGTGATTGCACAACAACATATCACCTTGTTAAGTTTTGAGAAACGTTGGTCAAGCAGCACACCCATGCGTTTTAACTATGAGGTTCCGTTTTGACAAGGAAACATTCCATTTGTCACCACCCCGTATTCTAAGCAGCTAAGCCCTTGACTACATGTAGACACTTCACCATCCACAGGTGGTCTTCGCAGACGAGCTGTTGGCAAATCGCTTACGATCATCGTCACTTCAGAGCAGCCTTTCGACTTCCTCCCCCGGACCGACGCCAGCCAACACCCGCCTTTTCATCAGACATCGTCAACCGCCCCACGAGATTCGAAATGGCTCCACTAACTATTCGAAGCCGTATGCTAAAGCGGTCACACTTAGCCGCCAACAACAGCTCGGCTCGGTTTTTGCTTCATTTCCCAAGCAACTTCCTTCACCCAACGTGGTTTGTACGCTTAGCACATTCAGCCACAGAAGGCAATCATTTTCTACCCTACAACCACCGACCATCCGCATCGAGATAAAGGTTAAATTCTTCAATGTGGGAAACCGGGCGCGATGAACATATGCGAACCCCTCCCTTTATCGACACATCAGCCCGATACACCAACCCGACAGACTCAACAACCACTCAATTTAACCCCTTGGGCCCCACCCGCAGGATGAGCGACCCCGAGGTGTTAGCTATAGCCTGTGTTGCTATGTCAATACCACAAAGGTAGTGAGAGCTCTAATAGCTCTAAAAGCTCAACTTGATCGATTTCTATATAGAGGTACAACTAGGCCAACTAGGGTGAAGACACGCAATGATGATGTACTTAAAGCAAAGCAATCTTAAAGCTGTAAAAGTACATTGTTTAGTCATAGCTTCTTGTTACATGAGCAAAAATGCATGTGACCGAGTGAAATCATTTCATGGCCATCATAGATATGATGCTGGTGTACAGTACAATGGAAATATTTGCAAGGTTAGAGTAGTTTATGAGATTTGAGACCGTCCTTCATTTACTGTGAGTGAGTTGTTTTTCTTATTCTTCTATTTCATAGTGCAATAGTGTGGAAAGTGACAATAAAGATTACTTCGTAAACGGTTCCAACGCTGTACTCTGATGGGGCCTTTTTCGAGTAACCCCGCCATTTTTTGCAGATTTCTCTCATTTGAAGAAAATCTCCTGAGGCATATATGACAAATATGTTCCTTCTTGTTTGTTCGCGTTTGACACATAGAATTTGGCATTCGGAAAATCTGATTCGATTTCTTCCGATCGAATGTTTCACTGCTGATCATTCGTTTAAGTGAGATTCGTGGAAAAATGTGTTTCGTCTTTCGTTGGGTGGCTCGCTGCTAATCTCGTGATAACTTGTCTTGAGTTAGCCGCGTGGTACAAAATGCTATGTATTAACATATTAATTATAATTCAGGCTTCATTCTCCGAAGTGAAGATCCAGACTGGCTGTGAATAAGTCAAACTTTGCATAGGAAACTAATATCAAAGCAAAAACTAGAGTCGGAAAATGGCTATCCTATCTACTATTTATGTATGTTAGCACTTATTCAACAACGGCAACAAAACACAAATAAAATATCCCGCATATGAGGTATAACCCGAGGCATACAAACTCTGGACCCAGTGATTCTCGCCTGTTGAGGGCTTAACACGAATGGGTTTCGTGATTCAATTTTGTCGAATGCTTTCAAGAAGTTGACGTAGACGTAATAAATTCGCCTTCAATTTGAGTAACGTTATGTCGAGGGTCACATCTCCTGATCATTTAGGCATTCACTTCCTTTTCACACATTCGAAATTAGGTGTGCGCACATCCGATGGGTCATAAAGCGTTTGTTGGGAGAAGGACATTTTGTAGGAATTGTCAACCTTCATCATAATAATATATTGACACTGACGCATACTCATCACTCGTATTGCAAGCTCTGAGACTCGACAACATTCGAGCAGTCAGTTAGATTCGTTTGACAGTGCTTCACGATGCTAATAGATAGAGTAGCTTGCCGGGCAAGACGTGGGATCATTTTATCGTGTCGCATTCATTAGAACACACTTTATATATATATATATATGTATATATATATGATAGATCTATCTGGCCGGCGGCATCTATTCCCAGGCACGTCTCAAAAAGCTTAAGCTCCTCACAAAGTATGTGCTAGTGATTCGTGCGAGAGCATCCATCCAGCCCAATAGGTGAAAGCCACGGAGGTGATCGACGTCGAGCTGCTGTGAGCAGAAAGTATGCCCTATATATATATATATATATATACCGTGCCGCCATATATATATATATATATATAGTAGCAGCCAGCCATCAAGAGGATAGCTTCGTAGCTATTATAGCAAACGAACGAACGAACGATGCCTCGGCTCAAGTCCTTGCTTTGTGCTTGCTTGCCTGCTGGTCCTCCTCATTGGACAAGTCGCGCGCGCGCGCGAGCGAGCTGGCGTCTGGTGCTCGAGTCGAGTGCTTTAAAATCAATAAAATTCTCCTTCGGGACCCGCTACGCGTCGGGATCATTGCCGCGTGCGGCAGCCACTGGCTCATACCGCTACTGCTGCTGATGCTACCGCCTCTGCCACCGCTCCGGCTGTTTCAGCCTCAGCACTAACAGCAGCGGACATTGGGGCAATAGCCGACATCGACTCGAGGCGGTTTTATAGCGTGCCATTTCAAGGCGGTCTGGTGGCGGCGGCTTCGGTGGCATCATGGGGATTATTTTCGGGTAGTTCGGGCCTCGTTGGCCCGAACGATGCACGATGCAACGGATACTCTGGCGTCCATCCGGGTACAGGCTCTATTTGGCAGGAGAAATAGTTCACCGACGGCCTTCGCCTTCACTGCGTGTGTGTCTCTGCTGCCCCTGTAACTGCTGGGACCTATGCCGCTGCTGATGCTGCAGCTACTGCATGGCTCTCAAGGGATGAACGTAGCACTATGACTACGGCGACGACGACTACTACCACCATAGAGGCCGCCGCCACCACCAGCATCATCATCATCATGAAAGACTGATTCTGGGAGAGCGCAACGTGCAATTTTCAAGCTGCGCAAGCCTTTATCAGGCAAACTACCGGCTCGCCTCGTTCGAATAAGCCTAGTGTAGTAGATGCCTATTGCGGAATCTCAGAATGTGTCCGGGAACATTATAGCCCACAGGATCGTGGCAATAGGGTGGAGGATAAGGCTCAATTCACCAGGGCAAGAAGCCCCTGAGACACATTGGCATATTGAGAACACAGTGTTCAAGAGAAAGACACCGAGATACCCTTGCACTAGGGTAATTGCAATTCACATAATCGAGCACACACCTGAATTACTTAAGCGTATTGTTCCGCAGCTTGAATTTATGTGTCTCCTTCGATACAAATAGAAGTACGCAGCTTATTTTTTTTTGTCTATATCGTTTGTCGACACCGAGTCGTTACTCCCTTTTTGTGATAGTTTGTCTCTTATGATAGTACATGATTTGCTGTGCATTACACAAGGATGACGCCGTGCACACTGATGTTGTTTGCTGTTGACAGTTAGTTGCATGCGTTCACCCTTTGCCTTATTCCTCTCAGGGGAGATATTTGAGAGCGAGCTAAAATTCTGCAGAACATGGACACCTGGTTAAAGATTGAAATAAAAACACCATTTGATGTTATCTTGTGCGCAGATTCGACTCTCACGACATGGTGAGGACATACAGAGAAGCGTTGTGAAAACCACAGTTCTGTCAGTAGACCAATAGGGCGTTTACCTTTGCCGAGACGAAAATCGCCACTTGGTCTCGGTAAAGGCAGTGACGGGTCGCAGCCCGGGGAATAAAACATGGGACAAATATGCCACTGTTATCTTTGTCTGAGCTTTCACTGAGCAAATAACTAAATGGACGTGGCCTCCTCTTCTTAGTCACTTCGCATCGCATTACCTCATTGTGTGTCCCCCGAAGACGTCCACGTTCAGACTGTCCCGGAAGCCCATCATTTATATGTTAATATAGCATCTGTATGTAGCGAGATAAATGCCACAGCGACAGCCTATCTGTCATAAGCAGCGGATGAGTTTGACGGGAAGCTTGGCAGCATTTTCTGTAGCGGGCGGCACCCGTTGCTTCGCGGGCATAGTACTGGCTAGCGATGATAAATGCACTGCCGCTGCTCGTGCGGCTCGCTCGCCCCATCACCACGGTCGTCAACGGCGTCATTGAATGTGCAAAGAAAAACAAACAGCAATCAAGACCGGAAGCTGCAAAACAATAATCACGTGACCTGATCCCCTCCCCCAGCAGAACCGAGCTAAAACGTATAGGAAAATAGTTGACCATGGGGGACCCACGACACACGGCGCTAACGACCAACAAACCAACCGTCCATTCCATTGGGAAGACCGCAAATAGTAGCACGAGCTAATCGAGAAGCTTCGTTGTAGGAAATCCTCTTCTTTGCCGAGGGGCGGCGGGGGGGGGGGTAGCAGAGAGGCTCCCACGTACTCTGTCTGGGGTGCGGTGCGCGACCAATATAAGACCCTAGTGCCCTATGCCCATAGTTCTTCCTGTTAACTTCTGTTTCGCTGCCTGACTGGATGCTGGCTACATGTGCGCCATGTCACTTGCGATGGACACCAATGAGTTAACGATTAGATCGAAGGGTTGCCGAATCTAGCGTCGCTGGTAATCCGTCATTTGTGAGCCATCTCCCCCAGTCCCCGACTGTCAATAACCGGCCAAACATGAATCAGTGATCAACTGGTTCCTTTAGCTGACTGAATGGATCGAGAACTCTGTGGCCTCGTGAAGACGAAAACAAGACACATCTACCTAGCTGTTTCCTGGCTGTGGGAAGAATACTGAACGCGTGAGAATGCTATTCCTATGAGAGATATAGCAGCTTTTCGACGAAAATCTGCTTGCTCTCACTCCTGAAGAATCGCGGTAACGAAGAATGTTATTTGGGCAGAGTTCTCGGGAGCTTCATCCATTGAGCTTATGCGAACGAGCTGGAGACGCACGGCGTGCCTAGCTATATTACCTTCGCTTAGGTCAAAGCAGAGAGTTGACATGTTCTGCGTTCGAGGTGCCGCTCTCATCGCCGCGAGCGATTTTTCGTAAAATATGTGACTTGAATCATTCTGTTGAGGAACTCGAGACTGTTCCATGAAAAGGGGTCTATGGAAGCCTGCGTCCTTCAGCTTTGCTTTCATTCTCAGATATGAAGATGTCAGACCGCAAACTCGTTCGCGATGACAATTTTTAATGAGATTCGTACCTGTCCGAAATGGATAGGGGGCACTTTCGAGAGACATCGTGTATTCTCGCGCCAAACTACAAAGCGCCAAACTATAATCTGACGAACCGCTCGGACATGTTTAGAATAGATAAAAGGCGGAGAACATGCATTATTATTATAGAACATGTTTATGCCTCACCTATATATAAATATTACCACTAAATTAATATGTATTATCGTGTTATTAATAATTAATATAATAAATTAAACATAGCGCGCTGGAGGTCAGGACGGTCGGGTGGGATTCTCACAGCAGACACACCAACTTCACTTCGTGTCCGCCACCCAGTCAGTGTACAATCTCGACACCTGCCTGTAGACACCCGTCTGTCTTCAATTGTTCCCGACCGACCCGTCTCTCCGCGCTATCCTCATTGTCCCGACAAATCCGAGCGTCTTTCCTTTGGTTATTCAAGGGTAGTTAGCGTAATAAGGCCCGCGTCATCACAAATGCAAATCATCAAATACTGTATAGCAAGCTACCCGAGGTTTACCATCGTTGTCATCAGACTTCCACCCTTCAATACTCTCCTATAATATTGATGCTTTACGAGTACGTGAATGGAATACAAATTGTGAAGATTATTCCACATCCTCCACCATGCGTGCGTGCAATAGATCAGAGAAAATACGTCAATAACTGGCAGCAGTCACCAATTTTGGCGTCTGCTTCGACCTCGCTCAACTCTAAGCCGCCTGAACACCGAGGTAGCTTTGTTGTTTGGCGCGAGAATACACGATGTCTCTCGAAAGTGCCGCCTATCCATGCTGCGTGTCATACAGCCCCTCTTACCATAGAGATCATTTTTCAGCAGCCGTCGAGCAACCGCGACTGCGATACGGCGCTGATCGAGACGTTACAGCGATAGGCCATGAAAGGATCGCTCAGTGTACGAAGAACGATATGGTTTCGGTCGAAGATTCTTCATTGCGATCTTCCTTGCGACCCGGACTGCCTTTGCCACTTATGGCAATCCATTGCCCGGGCTTTTGGCAACAGTGCCGCTCATCTCCCCAGCACATGGTCCCTTCATCTCTCCTTTTCACTTGCTCTCTCGCTTTCATCGTCTTCTTCCCTCCCATCCCTCGTGGAGAATCCCTTCCATCTTCTCTGGCGATGCGCCTACGACCTAATAGGCATGTTCTCGTTGCCCGGCAGGTCGTTCGTTGTAGTCCGGTTCCCCCAGTTTCGCTCATTCGCCGGTTCCCCCAACCTAAATAAGACATATCTGCACCCTTTCACCATTAGATCTGTGTTTACGATTCGAGTTAAATTTGCCGCGAAGCCCCTCCCCCCGTCGACTCATTCGTCGACAAGCACCCGTTGCTTTTGGCATCCTTCTTGGCCTCTTGCTTGGTGTCCCACCGAAGAGTAGGATGAATGTCGGAATGCTGCATCGCGTAGTGGTGACGGCCGGTGCTGGTGGAGCGGGGACCATACAGCCGGCTGCTTGCCCCGTTGCCGTGCGGAAGAAGAGGAAGCGGCCCAGGGTCCAAGAGAGAAGAGGGGTTGGTGTAGTTGGTCGATAAAGGAGAGAAACATTCGTCTTCGTGCACTTCAACCTCGTGTCTTCCACCGTACGCCCCCAACCCCCAACCCCCGCCCGCGTCATCATCCCCGCTAGCTTCTGCCCTATATTCCCTTTGCCCCTATCCACCCTCTGTGCCCGCCCTCTCACAGCTTTCCCATCCATCGCTTGTGTTGGCGCTTCACTTCTCGCAACCCTTCGTCGTCGGCCATGAAGAACTGAGAACTCATGAGCCTCTTTGAAGTCTCTTCCATCGAGTCTCTGTCGTTGTCCCCAGGGCTTCATTACACATCTACTGACATCCACGAGGCGACACGCATAGTCAAGAACAGACAGGCACACACACACGCTCACTCACTTGTTATTTGCTACTTATTTGGCTACTGTTCGGCTTTCTTCGTTCGTTGCCTATTTTCTCTATTTTATTCCACTTGCAGCGTCGTCCGTCCCGTATAGGGAGAGAGAGAGAGAGAGAGAGATACAGTGCCCAGCGCTGTAAGCATCTATGCTATTGCCGTCTCGACACCGCTGAAGCCTGTTCTGCCACGCAGACAGATGAGCTGGCCTTCGATAGACTGTGCTGCAACGGAACGCCAGTAGTCTGTAGTTGTAGTAATTGAAGTGCTACACTCTTTCTCCCCCGGCCTTATTTATGAGCTCACCGGGAGCCCGCGTAGGCTTCTGGACTAGCCCCTCCCTCCCGCCTACCCCCCCAAAACAAGCTCAGCCTCAATGGGGAAGCTTTGTCGTTGTCGCCGATTGAGCCCCCCCCCCCTCCCAGTCCTTCCGTATCGCGCCGCACTGGTAACAACTACCCGAGCCGCCAGCCCGCCCGTCACTGGACCGAGGTGCTCATAGAGTGGCTGCAGGTTGTCTCCGACTGAGAATTAGCTCTATTTACATTTTGTTCCTCGTATTTCCTCTTCCGTCGTTCGTTTTTCTCGAACGAGGTGAACGGGCAACCAACCGATCGACCCTTCAACCCCTACGGCTCAGTCCCTTTCTCACATGCTGGGATTACTCCCTTTGAACCCGGCCACCGAGCGACCGAGGCCCATTTTGCTCTGCGGTGGCAGTAGTCGAAGCAGCGGTAGCGGCGGCAGTGCGGCTCCCTGCTCAGCCTTGTCAACTCCCCGGGGAGGTATGATGTTTCGACGATTCCTCGCCGCCAACAACAACAACAACATCATACATCGACATTGGTGTGGTCGTTTCCTGTGGTCCAATCCTTTTCGTTTTTTGAGTATTTTGCTGAGAAATCTATCTGTCCGGCTGCTGAAATGGGCACACGAATATTTAATCACGCCTATAAATGCACGCTCATGCTGTGGTCAAAAAATAGCGGCAAGGACTACGGCGTCATTCTTATTATATTCTTTTCGCATCATCGCTAAGTAATAGTATTCTGACGGTTTCTTTATTTTTAAATGGTTCTCACTGCTCAGGAACAACGTTGCTGCGTAGCAGTTTATGTTTGTTTATACAAAGTTATACAAAGCCCCATTGAAATGTATCAGGCAGGTTATAAAATATTTGAGACGGATAGCTTATTATTCGATTTCCCTTGACTCTCTTTGTTGTTAGTGGCTTGTGCTATCACGTGGAATAAAGGCGAGGAGACACTGTTCACCTAATAGAGATATTAATTGCAGTTCTAGATTAATGAGCCTATTATTATTGCCTGTCAGAAGAAAAAAAACGGATGATTTAATTGAAATGTTTGGTGACGAACTCAATTAATCAATTTTACTAGTTACTCTCCTAGTTAACTCCAAGTCATTCAAGCTCCAACACGCACTCGTAAACGAGAAACTGCAGTAAGATTCGTATCGATCTGTTTGTGTAGCGCCGTTGCCTTTGGAATCAAAATAACAAATCACCATTTATCACCAATTATTTTAGATGTTCATGCATCATAGCGAATATGATTGATGTAACGGCCCACGTTCGCATTTATCTAAATAGCAAACACGTTAATGCATCGATTGAAGTTGAAACCTCTGGACCATGAAGTCCATAGCACAGCATACCTAAACAACAATTAAAAATTGATAAATTTAACAATGATTGTTCAACCAAATCTCGAAGGACCCGTACGCGTAGCTTGTCAATTTTGAGCCAATCGTTATTGACATGATGAGCACTTTTCTTTAATTGTCCATTTACAAGGATAACAGTCGATTGTAGGCTTGCCCTGCCTTCAGTTATGAACTAGCAACGTTATCCTAGATGCGGACGTCGATCAGCTGGGGTCCTTCGGCCTTCTCCCCTTCTCTCGCCTTCAATGTTGCTACTGTCCAGTTCGCCCTTATTGTCCTTAGAAGATAGCACGAACCCGTAATGCGACATCGTTTTCTTCTTGAATGTGCGCATTCTCGTTCATTCTTCGTCCGGTGACCGGCAAAACTGGGCGAGTTGGACGAACATCAGTCGCGTGCGGCCTTAAGTAGCTTTTCCTCGTCGAGGACAGTGTCCTCATAGACGGAATTATAGTAGTGGATATGGGGCCCGCCCAGTATGGTAAGCGGAGCCGAGACCTCCTAGTGAAAACATGCTCTTCGAAGGAGTTTGCTTGTCTCGTCTATTACAACAGCAGCAATTGCCAAGGCTTGGCAAGCCAAGGAGAAGGTCCACGACCCCTACAGCTGCCAGATCCCATCGCTCACGTTGGGTTTACGGAGTTGGGGGAGGGGGTTGTAGGCCAACTCAGTGTGCTCTGCTCTGCTAAGCAAGAGTAGCCCAGTGCTTCGTGTCGGCCAGCCTAATCGGCTACCTAAGCTAAGCTGGTAGCTTCGTGAGCTTCGTCCCCCTCAGCTAACTTTCCATCCTGCGTGCCCTCGTGCTTGACTAATATTGTACACCGAACCAGCAGCAACACCACCATCAACATCATCATCGTCTTCATCGGATCCGCCGCCGCCGCGGCATCATCACTATTACCATCATCATCAAGTTGGCTCGCTGAATAATCGAGATGGGTGGTCACTTCGTCCACGGGTGTGTAGCTCGTAGCTAGGGCGGTCAGGGGAGAGACGGGGTGTGAGGTCTCCAGTGACGCTGAAGACGGACGCCCCCCCCCACTCCATTATGACACACTGCCACAGCTACCCCATCGTAACTCAGCATATCATTACAGTGAACTTCAGCCGTGGTGCAGTGATGCGCCGAGGAAGCCCACTCGCCTCAGACTGGCCCTATGGTTTCCCATCATAGCGTAAGAACACAGAAACAATGCAATATCTGGCGGCCTCTATGCGAACATTCGTTGTTTCTCATACCTATGCCCCCAAAGCAGGTTCAGTTCCCTGCTAACTACGCGTGGGGGGGCTCTGGGTGGCGTGACCTCAAATGTACCCGATCTGCAGGCCGGAGTCAGGTATCGGTCGGCGGTTTGGAGAACAACGCTATGAAGATTGACTGTACGAAGGTACCTTGTTCTTGTACGGATATACTCGCGATCCGGCTACCGCCGTGGCAACGCATCACCCGCGGCAGGGCAGTTCACAAAACAGTAGGCTCAATATGGTGCGCTGCTGTTGCTGCTGCTACTATCGCAAATAGCCGGATAGCAACGGTCGTGCACGTCGAGCCTTCGATCACAAAGCAGTGAGATGGAAATAGTGCAACAAAGATCATCACTGATTGCATTTCGAACGAACGAAAACTCGATCTTCTGCTGCTATATCTGCAGCGCACGCGGTACACGCAATTGTACAATATTTTCGGGACAGTGTAGTGTACATCTTGAATCATCGTCTGTCATTTTGAGTCATACTGACGATATGAAGTAGAAACTAGAACAGGCAGACAGTTCGGCCGCCTTCGCGCCACCTTGGCTCAGAGATCGATGCGTGAAGGCTGTCGTTTTCAGTTATTCACTGGTGAGCCAGTTGACTAACGAGTCACGTTTCTCAATGATAGAACGCTCGGGTTCGCGTAAAAAAAAAATGGGAAAACAGATATTACTCAATGTCATACGTCGAGTGTCAAAAGCAGATCGATATCGAATGATACCATTTTCAAGATCTTTACTGGTGCAGAGACAAACAAACCCGTGGTTATTGCAGCTACGAAGCTTTTTGCTCACCAACCGTGGGAAATTAGCCATTTTGCGGCTTCAGATGCTCGACTCTTGGTAGCCGAATGGTCTGAGTGCATGAGCAAGAGATGTTCGCACAGTGAAATCATCACTCTTCACAGTTTGATATGAATATATTCTTCATATCACTCTTCATATATTTATAGCAAGATGTGCTGAGGTTAACTAAACGTCAGCGGTCTCCATTTGTCGGGCTGCTTTGTCGCGGTTAGCGTACGTGCAACAATCCGTCGGCAGTAACCTCATATTATTGTTGTTGCCTACACAAAAAAGGTAGTTTTCTGTAGTCAAGGGTATACGCCCTTTTCAGTAAGATGCAGTGCTTTCTGTCGGCACCGGGCAGTGTATTTTGAAGCCCAAACAACCCTACACTACTATATATTGAATCACCCTACTTGCACGAGAAAGTTGCTTTTGCAAGCGCCGGTATATATGTACGCGGGCTGAGAGTAAATATATGCCTGTACCTGCCGCCCAGTCTCTCTCTATCAGGGTGTGTGCGTGTATACATGCATGCATATAATTGGAGCATACGACGAGCTTAACATATGCGGGTGTATTAATAATAGTAGTAATAAAAGTATCTCCCAATGGCGACGACGACAAGACGACTCTGTCCGCATCGTGACCTATCGTTAGTCGCCGTACGAGCTGACATGAGCCGCTGCTCGTCGGCATTGATGGCGGCTGCCTTTTTCTCGTTCGCGGTCTCAGCCACCTCAACCTGTGCCCAGGTTCGGTGCGACGGTTGAGCCTATGCAGCCCGCCACGTGGCTAATATCCTCTAACGAGAAGATGGCGTGAGCGCTTCTTGTGGTACACCACTGGGATTGCCTGCTTCACCCGTAGACAGCACGTCTTCCTCCGATGTAATTCTTGTTGTTGTTATCTAACCCCTACACCCCCCCCAACCCCACTGATGTAATAAATACCTTCGACGACTACAATAACCGTTCAGCATGTTGGCTGGCTAGCCGGCGATACTGTGAATGTCAAGCATAACATCAGCAGGGAGGCAGCTCTCGCCCATTAGCTCCGCCATCTGTGCGATGCTTCGAGACAAGCAAGTAGTGATCATCCAATGTTTTCTCCGGACCTAATTTCTTACTTCAGCTTGGTCAGGTCTGCCAGTCTATTAGCCTAATCAAGTGATAGCACTGCAACAATTCATCCTGTCGACGCTGTATTGGCATGGTAAACAAGTTTGATGATCGTGCGTCTTTATATAGATAGATAGGCTGGAGTGCTTCTCTGGCAAGCATCGAAGTCAGGTCAACGGGATGATCTCGGTCGAAACAAAGAATATGAGAGTTATGGGCGGAAACCGCCTGTGCTCGTGCTTCGAACAACTCTGAAAAATACTGCAAAATGATTGTTTTTCTCTTGCGACAAAGATTTCTTATTTGGGTGTGCGCATTTAGCTAAGACGCCTAACACTTTGTCATTATCATTCTTCCACAGCAAATTCACAGAAAGGCAAAAGGGTAAAGGTTACGCTTTAATGGTTTATTAAAGGAGCTGCAATTTCATAATGATCAAGCTCTTTCATATATCAACACGCAGCGGGGCTCGAACCCGCTGCCTCTAGCTTTCGACAGCCAGAGACTTAGCCGTCCAAGCTACCGCGCTGACGTGAATTGGCTTTTATCGACAATGATGATCGGCCAGGGAGGTGCTAGCTTGTTACACTGAACCGAGTACTCGTTCCAACCAGAGCTAGAAGGTAACATGGGTCACCAACGTTTCATCAACGTCACGAACCAAAAAAGAGCAAAACTATTCCTGGCGTAGAGCCGGACGTCCAACACAGTCATTTGTGAATGTGTCAGAGGCTGTACACATTCTGAGTGCTCTCTGACATGTGTAATTAAAGGAGAGCGGTGAGCTTCTTGTCTTGGATTGCTAGGGAGACAGGAGGGACACATAAGGCTTTGGTTCGAATCCTGCACGAGGTATTTTTGATTTCTTTGATTACTGCTCTCTATACTTCGAGGGACCTCAAATGATGGAAGGCTAACTGCAAAATGTGAGTGCATATCATGTGATATACAATTTATCATGATAATTTAGCCTACATTCAACGATTCCATATTTTAGCCTAAAACATGGAATCTCTGTGTACATATACATATTTATATTTACAAATATATCAAATTACGCTGCGTAAACTATCATAATCTACAGATTACCATTACAGTTATTGAGCGGTTCCTTAAGCTTGAAATGCGTCTTTTCAGATTTATTTAAAGACACATATTTAGTTGAACAAAATGTCCATGAACAAAATTTCTATGTTGTAAAATCCTCAAATGAATCCAATAGCAAGATTCAAATTCGATTCGAAAGGTGGGCACACACGATGCCAAGCTCGTCCTTCTTCTACCAGGCTCGCCATTGCTTTACGTGTAAATCCTTGATCTGATACAGTTTGTAAGACCTATCTTCGGTGAGAACCCATACCCATCACAGATCTAGTCCCTTAGTGTACTCCCCGTTCATCGTGTAGCAGTGTTCGAGATGAATACGAAATCCAGCATGTGCATGTTAGCCAGTAATAATAATATACATGACAACAGATGGATGTTCCCTGCTTCCTTGACGTCCGTATAGCGTGACGCTTAAGGCGTCTACCGTGGTGTCCGTGTGGTCCGAGTATGGCGTATCGGGTCCCCCCGGACGCCAGCGATGTCGCCGAGATCGATATAGGCCCGTACGTAGATACGTTGTCGCATCATTCAATAGACCCCAAAGGCGTAGAACTGGCAATTGTATACGCAATGCGACGTCAAAGAATATCACAAAGGGGGCGGAGGTCTCAGGTCGTACGACGATATTTTTTAATGGTTAGCGGTTTCGTTCCATCAAAATCTAGGCATCCGATCGGCATAACAGATATCCAAAGAAATGCCATTGGCAACGCCTTGAAAATGCAACAAAAAAAACACAATTTTCAGGGGCTACTACCGCAACAATCGTCTATATGAAACTATATTTTTTATATTTAATTCACACAAATATACCATTCTAATGCGTGGCTCGTTTAAAGCATAATGTTATGGAGGCATGCGAATCGAATTCAATTTTGATAGCCGATTTGAAACGTTTGTTATCAAACTATTTATATCGGTTTGGTTTAGGTGCTTACGCAATTTGTATGGCCTCATGGATTGCTCTCTCTTGCTCTCTGCCTACATATATATATATATATATATTTCCCTCTATGCACATGAATGATGACAATTCCTCTGATCTAGTGATAAAATCGATTCAGGTACTGCGAACCACACACAGAAGTCAGTTTCGGTGGCCCAGTTCTGTTGCTGATATGGGGACAGCCAATTTGGTCATGAATGGTGCGCGATGGGTGTGCATCCATTTCATCGATATATCCGCGCAAATACGCCTCGAGTAGTTGAGGAAGACCCGCTAGGATGGATCCCTGCCTCCCTGACACCTTCCTGAGACAATTGCCATTTTGGCAAGAAGTCGTCGCCCACCAGCGGTCGCTAGCCGCCACGGCGGCGGTTGCTACGAGTAAGTACCGGCTCCCCTAGTTCTCATGCCACCATAACCTTCTTCCCTCTAGCCTTCTCTGAGTGACGAGCGAGCGATACGATAGGGAGGAATATTGTTATTCTGAGAGCGGAGCTGCTAGCTGGGCGCCTCGCTGACGATCCTACCGATTTGGTCGCGTCCGGCCGTGAAAGCTTAACCGGCTTGGGTCGAGCAGAAGTAGTGGAAGAGCAGTCAATGCGCCTGAGGACTGGAGGGCAGCAGTAGCAGTGGAACTGAGGCAACGAAAAAAAAAAGGCGAGAAGGGCGTTATGCTAAGCACAGTAGCTTCGCAGTTCCTTTTGGCTTTGTTTCTTTTTGCTCACGCGCAGATATCCGTTTGTTGGCTTGACCAGTGGGTCGGTCCGCCCGTCCGTCCGTTCGTCTTTATTTTTCGTTTCCTCAAGCAGGCCCGCGCGCAACCACTGTAGCAACAGCGACCGCACAGGGACTACAACGATCCCGCCCGCCCGACCTAGTCGCTCTCTGCTCCCTCTCTGCTTCTTCGAGGGTCGCCGCCAGCAGTGGCGCAAACAGTGGCTAGTGGTGGTGGTCAGTCTGTTTGCACGGTAAGGGGCGGTAGTAAAACCGACTTGTTAACCTCAGAGGCAATCCGAACCCCACCGAGGTTCTCTCGCATACGCCTCTCTCGATCTCTTTCCTTCATTCTCTGTTTCGCGTCTCTCATCGTCTTTTTTCTTCTTGCTTCTCATCTTCCACCACACTGCTAGAGCCCTCTAGCTAGTGGTTATGTCTCGCTTGCCAATATTACCGCTGTGTTACCAACTATTCGCCCCAACTACCTTCCCCCTGTTCGATGCCGACGACCGATGCCAACTCGTCATCCCCAAGTGACGTGCCCCACCTCATCCCATCGCGGAATAGGCTCTGGAGAGCGCTCGAGGCCTCCCTCTCTGTCTCTCTCTTCCTATATCTATCTATCTGGGCCTTTCTCGCACTCACCGGGTAATGTCGACTTCTTTGTCCACTTCTCGTTGTGTCATTCCCCTTTTGCCGAGGGATCGGCTAGCCCTTGCCCAGTCCAAACCCAAACTCAAACGAGCGAGCATACACGGCAGCCGTGACATGCTATAACTCGTGCGGACTCACAAGAGGTGGCAGATTCCTCCCGCAGAAACATGACCATCAATATCATCATCAGCTGGCGTCGGGGGGAGCAGCGGCGCGACTCGCTGCACGGCTACATTCGCCATCTCGTACATGCGTGCACTTGACAAGTGCGTTCGTTCGTTGCTTGGCTCGCGCGTTCGATAAGTCTGCCCGCCGCATCGATGCCGATGCAGGGCGGGCTAGGTTAGGTGCCGAGGCGGTTAGATCCTCAGTCTGGGCTGGGTTGAACTCGGCTGCGTCTGACTGCGCCACTTCGCTAGACGACCAGAGCATGCCGGCTGGTCAGGATAGAGGTAGCAGGCAAGACACACTCTGTTGCAAGCGGATTTTATTATTTCTTAATGCTTATTATATTATATAAGTGGAATTGAATCTTGTTTGCTACAAGCGCAAAGTAGCACCGCTGAAGTAGTCGGGCAGGGCCTAAAGCACCCCCCAGCCAAACAAAGACGAGCGGCGAAAGGACTGCGTGGACGACAAGGATCTCTCCTCGTCTTGCTACTATGGTATGCTACTACGACTATACTTCAGTGGACGCCGGGCGAATCGGGCGACCTACAGCAAGCAAGCCCACACAGGTCGATGCAATCGGCTCGAAATTTCAATTTGGCCAACAACAGATAGGAAACTAACGGAGATAGAGAGAAAGAGAGCGATGGAAAAACGAACCTCCGAAGGGTACTCCCACAGGAGAAAGTAGCTGATGATATTGATGATTATGGCATCGATGTTGCTGCTGCTGCTGCTGCTGCTACTGCTCGTGCTGATGATGCTGATCATGCATTAAGGAAATATAAGTAGGCGAAGAAGGGGAAGTGAGGGGATTGGGGGGGGGAGGGGTCTTTCGTCAACATGAGCGGACTCGGAGGAGTTCGATTTCAGAATCGGATAAAGCAAATATTCATCACTTATGCCGCTCATATGAGCTGTATCTATTTTTGTTCGGGTGCACATGCGGACGGTTCTTGGATACAGGAGAGCTGTCATAGTGATCTAGGCCAATAATAAGGTCATATGAATGATATTCGAGATGATCCATTATATAATAGATATTCATTAGCCCGATGAGAGCGTGTCTGTGCCTATGTCCATAGAAGGGAGCGACATGAATATTTATACACTATATAGATCATATATATATTACTATTACGGTTTCTACTAACGTCATATATACTAATAACAACAAGGTGTATACCCAACTGGGATCCCAGCAAATCTGTATCTCCTTCAATAAATACCGTACGTTCCACTGATTGCACTTGATTTCTATGATGTGTGTTCGTCCTGTTTTGTAAATACCCAATTGGAGGGTATTTATTGTGTCATAGAAATAAAGTTAGCAATGAGATATGCAAGATATACCTTTCCAATGCGTGGTTTGCATCGCACTCTATTGAATCTGCCGGTAGGCGACTCATCTCGACTAAAACCAAATGAATTGTTCTCTCGGTTTGACCAAACTGAGGTCACATGTCACCCAGAAGCGCCAAAGCTTATATTAATTGGAATTGTAAGAGGCCATTAGAGGCAGGCTAACAACATGGAGGCGTTTTGCATTGTACCTCAATATTAACTCCGAGTGTCCACGTTTATAAATTGAGCAAAGTAACGCGAACATATCGTCGCGGTATAGCGCATAAATAGTCGGTAGTAACGTATATGTAGGCTGAAAATTAAGAATAATTATAAGGAGAATTTCTCCCAAATTACTATTACCAGTGATAGGCACCTCTTGTATATAATTACCAACATGCATATTAACCAACTCAATAATAATGAATACGTAAGCATTGGCGTCTCTTTCTCTCTCTAATATATGTATTTTTTTAGTTTATGTAATAGTGCAATTAATAGTTTATCTTCTTTCATTTTTATGAGTTAATTGTTAGTCCCTGTCTGTTTGTACCTTCGTGACCCTTTACGGCGGCTCATTCATTTGTTCATTGTCATGTCACGACGACGCCCGCCGTTTATTTTCTCTCTGTAACCGTTTTGAGCAGCACCCCACAACGACCACACTCCGTACACAATACGCTGATACAATATAATAACATAATTCATTAAATCGGACACAGATACACGCAACTTGGCCCATCCATTTGGCGATATTGCTAATCTTGTGCTGCTGCTTCTGCTGCTGTTGTTCTTGTTGTTGCTGTTGCTGGTGTTACGATATAATCTCGAAATTTTCTTCAATAACTGTTCGTTCTTTCAATTGCCACTCGACTTTCTTTTTCATATTCTATTTCTCCCTCTTTTCTTAGCTTCATCGTCTGCTGGCAGCAACTCGATAGCCGGTAGCTGTGGCATCATGGAGTTCCTCTAGTCGTATCGTAATGTCCTGACCGTGCTGGCGCTGGTGATGATGGTAACTCGTTACGAAAGTTGTAGTAGAGCTTGTAGCCGTAGTAGTTTAGGTATCATCATCATCTAATCGGCGAAATGCGGACGGCAGGTGCTCGAAGTAGCTTCCCCCCTATGTGGACCTGTACACGCCAACGTTCCCTTTCGAGAAAGTAGCTCGGCTATCCGCTGTTAGGCTGTCTATTCGGTTGGTTGGTCGCTCGCTCAGCCGCTGGCTGGCTGGCTGGCCAGGCCGACAGTGGCAGTAAGCGATAGAAGCCGCCCTGTTGTCGTTGTACGAGTATGTACAACGCTTGGCAGACGCCCGCGCCACTGCCGCCACTACCGGCCCTGGTCGTATGGACGAGCAAAAAAGCGCACGCGGGACTGTGTATGTATCTGGGCTGCTCCACACTGTATACCTTCGTCGCTCACAAGAGAAAACGAGAGAGAGAGAGAGGGAGACAGAGGCTTGACTGAGGCCAGCCGGCAGTTGGGCAGACTTCAGTCAAGTTCCTCTCTCTCTCCCTCCCTCCCTCTATCTATGTCTCTCTCTGTCTCTCTCGAGCGAGCAGCGGTGGGTGGCATGTCGCTCGTAAGTAACGTTTTACGAGAGACCAGTGACAGATTCATTGACTGCATCTGCAACAGAACCGACCAACACAGACGGCAGTAGCCAACAAAACTTAGGCTTCTTACCTCGTCGTCCACGACCCGGTCCCAGCCGAGCCAATCCGATCCGACTTCGAGCAGCCTCCGTAGCTGCACTTCGTCCCGTCGTGGTTGCTCCAGGCCGGCCCGTGTCGTTACCGCCGTGGCCGCCGCAGCTGCCGCCGCCGTCGCCGCCGCCGCCAGCCGCAGCAGCCACTGGAGAAAACGACTTGAGTGAGCGAACGAGAGAATCAGGGAGAGACTCTGGTCAGATTCGCCAAGGAAACGAAGAAAAAAGAGGTAGTGCTGATATAGCCTAGCGGGTGAGTATGTTGTACTCTGCAATTCCGAAGTAATCGCATAGTGCTGCAAGGAACTCGTGGAGAAGTTACTACGGCACGATGCGCCGTATTGCCAGCTCCTGCAGCATCTGAACGTAACACGTGCACAACATAATCTATATATATGTATATTTATATATACATATATATATATATATAGTTAGATAGATAAGCACTTCATACGTATGCCATATGTTTAGGTAAAAAAATACGTGGAAACTGCATCATATCAAAGTGCAAACGTCGTTAGAAGGGAGGGACGAGGACAATGAACGTCATGGAAACTAAGTTACTCCTTGTATAATCATAATAATAATAATTGTTGAAAGCTACGGCAAAGCAACTTAACTGCGTCAAGAATCCACAAAACACATGGGTGTGGCGAGCAACCGTAATCGTGGACGGCAGATCGTTGATCAGGTGTTAGTCAGCTGTCTTTTATTAATTCTCCTTTTCGCATTCTATCGCAATACCGGCTGGCTCCTCTGTCTACAATTTAACTCCATGGTCCCCTTACACTTTGAAGCCGAGCAATATTGGTGCTGCTACAATCTTCTCTGACACAGTCTAGCGCCGCGATGATACTGTTCTGCTGCTGTTGCTAGCGAAACTAACTCGGATCAAAAGTTGGCGCCCAATGCGACGTTGTCCGCGAATGTGACACCCGCTCGCTTGCATTCAAGTGACAGAATGACAGCAGAAATAGAGAGAGAGAGAGGAGATGGCATCGTTGCGTAGGAGTGGCCAGCAACAACTCGAAAGGCGAGGCAAAGAGGCGACTGCATGCACTACCCGACCTGGTACAGCTGCAGCAGGGATGTCTCTTGCTATATCTGCTCTGTGGGGGCACGCCACTCACTAGACCACAACCCATAGGGCAGACATAGTCGGAGACGTTTCAGAAAGACACCAGCGAGCTGGTGAGAGTAAAATGAAGGGAGGGAGAGAGACCGAGAGAGAGGCACAACAAGATGACATGAAATAAGAAAGAAGCACAGATAGATACACAAAAATGAAACGGACTGCTCCCTCCGCCCCAGCCACACCCCCGCTGTTCCCCACAGCTGGCAGGACCTACTGTTCATTCAGGGCTGGCCAGGCCAGGCCCGGCTCGGCCTGATCCACACGATAGATTGAGTAGACTCACACCGACTGACTTGTCCTTTTGTATACACACAGACACACATACATAGAAACAGCCAGCCGAAACATAAAGAAATGATGAGAGCGAGCGACACTCTGCCTGACGGGCCTGCTGCAGGACAAGCCGCGACGTAGTGTGGATCGGGAAACAGCCGGAGCGAGAGTAGTCGAGTGACTCCCGCGCGCGATCGCAGACGCAATCTCAAATCAGCGGCTCCACCCCCGCAATCACACATCGGAACGACTCCACGGGACTGTGGAGTGTGGTGAGTTTCATCCGTGATGCCAACGGCGACAGTATCAACAGCGCACGCGGCACGGGCAGCCGAGTGGATCAAGTCATATTTCAAAGCTGAGAGTGTGATGACGACGTCGCCGCCTCTCTCCGACGATGAGACAAACGTGCTTGACCTGCTCCACTCGTATTGCGTTAGCAATAGTGGTCCTGCGCGGAGGGACTCGATCCGATGAGATCTGAGATCTATCGTTCTCTTTTAGAATACAACTCTAAGGGCGAGCTGCGATAAACGTTGGGTTGGGTTTTGTTTGAACTGACGCGAAATTAGTGGTAATGCTAACGCTTGACTGAGTTTGCCCAATGGAGCTAATCATGTTGTGGAAGCGTAGCGGATCCGAACTTGTGAAATGATTATTCTTTGGTTCAATTTCATGTCCTGCAAAATAATGGTATGTTCAGCTCACGACGAAAATGAACGTTGTTTTTTAGTATAACAAACATCATTCTTCTATACTAATCGATTGTATTTACGGCTGTCCCAGTTCAATTCTAGAGTTTATGCATCCCATATCCACGTAACAGCAGCACAATCTGAAACAAGAAGGTGTCCAGTGTTCCAGCTTACGAGTTTTTTTTCAACAACATCACAAATATGCGAACACTCAATTGATACTGGCTAAAATGAGAGATCGTAGACGAAGACTAGACCAGTAATTGGGCGATATACTTGACGCCCCCCTGGTTATTCCTCTCTCCCGTTCTCCCCTGTTTTCGTCGAAGGAAGAATTCAACTTTTTCCTTTCGAAGAGCACGAGGTCGCTCTCGAGCATCAGTCAATGCGATCGGATAGATTAGGTAGTGTATGCCCTATTCGGGGCTACTACTCCTCCGGCTGTCCGTCTTCCTGCCAATGTACCGGTCACTGACTGATAAACACAGTGGCGTGGCAGTGGATAGATGATAAAGGTGAGAAGCGCCGAAGCTTTGGCAGAACGGAACAAGATGATTCTGCTCCAGCAGCACGAAGATGTGAACTGTTTTGTGCGCCAGAAAACTTTCCCGACCTACGCTCATGTCGCCATCATTTGCTGCCGCTGCTTCTACAACCACTACAAATACGAGCACTACCAGCATGAGAAACATAATAAGCATCATCACCATCATCATCGGCATCATCATTTCGCGCTAGGCTAGTCAGCCACCCATACACCCACGCTATCTGCGGCGCTCAGCAGGGTCGCGTAGCCTGTGCGAGTAGTCAGCCGGCTGTAGTCGCTCGTAGCGCGACTACATCGAGGGTCGGCATCTATGCGGCTGATAGTGCTAGCGTAAGGCATCGTGTCTGGCGTGTGCTGTGGTATACTGTAGGGGGGGGTAGGGGGGTAGTAGTTTTGGAAAAAGAAGAAGAAGAAGGAGAAGAAGTTGTAGGAGAGCTGATCCTCTTTGCAAAAATCGCCTCCAATAGTTCACGCTACTAGCCAGCTACAAAAGGCCGCTGGCCGCCAGTGGTGATGATACCACGGTATCGCTGGAGGTCTAGCGGCAGCGTCCCCTTAGCAGTATTCGGCAGCTGCGGCATCGCGTTTCGCGTCTCCTCATCGATGTTACTACTGCTTTGCGGGACAGGGATGCTTGCCCGTGGATTTTAAGGAAACTAACGAAGTTTTCACTTTTTGAAAAACTACACCCGCAGCCCACTCCGCCCCTCACCGGCCGTCAGATGAGCTCGCCGCCTGAACTGGGATATCGAGACAGGGAGCGGGAGTTCTCGCAGAAGGAGAAGATGAGCGAGAACGACAGATTGCGCGATAGAATGCAAGCTTAAGCCTGAGAAACAGGGCCACGAGATAGAGTGCGCAGAGGGAGAGAGAGAGAGAGAGAGAGACATAAGACATGAGCGAGTGGTCCGGCCTGCTTCCGTCGCGGGCCACGGCAGCGGAAGTTCCTGTCCAGTGTCAGAGAAAGTGACTACCATTGCTACTACTACGACTACACTACTACCGGCGCCCACATCAACACCAACAACTACCTCAATGGTGATGGGGGCTGTGGCGGTAGCGTTGCTAGTGGCATAGTGCTACCCTATTCGGCAGTGAAAGCGTAGCTGCTCGATCCAACGGAAGGAAGGGTCTGTTGTTGCGAATAGACACCAGAGGCAGGATACGCACCCCGGCGCCGCATATACGCACACACACAGACAGAGAGGGACACACACACACACACCAACCAACCAAAGCACCCTCTCCGCTGGCAGGAGTACTTGTCAGTCAGTGGCTCTCCTGTAGCAGCTTAAGAAGCTGCAAAGCTGCCCGCGCAAAGAGGGATTGGTGGTCGGACGACATGGCGAACGGACGTAGTGATGGTCGTTGGCGGCTGTCGAAATCTGCAGTGATGCCGAAGTCAGACGATGAGAGTGACCCGGGCTCGATTGAGCCGGGTGACCGGCCTGCGGCAGAGTTAGCTTTCCTTAAAATTAGCCTCGATGGTACTCGCACCCCCACCCGCGTCGTTCGTGGACCATGGCGGGGTGCTGCTGAATGAGATCCACCCAGATGCTAGAGGATAATACGGGATAAAAAATGCAACCACATGCCCAACCTCGTCGACGGTGACGCGATACCGACAGACCCATTCATTGACTCACTCAGAGCCATGTTTAAGCTTCTATCAGCTAGCTACCGCTATGTTAACGAGGCAGTGAGGTTCCTCGCCGAAAGTTGAAGCTGAATTGTCAACCAACATCTCAGGCCACGCGCCAAAGGACTGAGTTCTAAATAGTGGCCATGTTGAGAATAGAAAACAGCGAATGCTTTTTTTCGAGGACGAGTGAGCTTCGTAGATAACGGTGGATGGATTTGCTGCTCGTGGGAGCGGTAGCGAGTTGAAACAAAGGTCGTGCATGGATTTAGGGCATTGTCGCCGACGTAGAAGGCAGTTCAACAGCAAATTCTTCGACCTTGAATTATTTAGCTGGCGTTGTCCACCCCGCGTTGTCGTATGCCTGAAGAGTCGTTGATAAACGCTGATTACTTACGAATAATTAGCAAATGTTAATGTATAAAATAAACATTTTTTGGCTTCCATCACAGCAACAGTTGTCGCTTGTCGCAAACGGCGAAAAATTTACGAGAATACCTAATCTTACGGTTACCGAAATCCTATCCTATCGGTAGATATGTTTACTAATACTACGGTAACGATAGTTACCGAAGTTTACCGCAGTTGGCGGATTGGTGAATCCGCAGCTTCCATGTCCAGCAGCTCGATGCACAGCACATTCGAAATGTATATTACTTATACTGTATATAGAATATTTTCGCCACTTTAGGTCACATAAGATCAACAATTCAGTTACGGACCGTTGTGGAAAAGTTGCAAGCAAATTTTCTACACCCCTGCACCTACACCTCTCAAACGTCGACATCGCAAAAACTTAGGGGATCCCGTGACTCTCAAGAACCTTCACTGGAGAGCCGGCCCCACGGGCGGCGTTCGGGTCTGTCCTCTCCCGGCGTATGCGTAAGGACCAATTGAAAAGGACGCCGAGACGTACAATTAGTACAAGACGTCTAGCCACGTTGAAATTCTAGAGCCTCGAACAAGGTACGTGCTGCTAAACACTGAAAAACCATAATGAAATGTCGCTGTACCAGAACCTAGGCCAGGACGATGAACATGTTCCTGCACTAAAGTCCACTTGTTTGTCTTATAGAATAGAAATACTATTATATATGAGCAAAATCAGCTCGTAGAAGCAGTAAAACAGAAATTCTCCCCAAAATAATTTTTCGCGATTTTCTGTAGGATGATTACATTCTACGTTGATAACGTATGTATAATTGTGCTATTTAATGTCATAGAGTGCCATTGGCAACAAGAGAAGGGCGCTGAAAGGATACCAATGTTATCGTATAAGGATAATTTAAGTCACTTGCTGTCTGCTGACGAACGCAGCTGCATACGAGATTCGAATATGATGACCGCCTTTTATCAACGCGGTATTGCGTTAATTGGAGAACTGTTTGTAATTAATATATACAACTTTAAACATACAATATTGTCTTACGGTTACCACGAACGGTGCACGACCCTCTTCTGGCTCCGAACAATAATTTCTGCTCCAGTGCCTTTTATGCCAATATGGAATGAACAGCGTCGCAAATAAACTGTTTACTTAACTGAATCTGACCTGGTAACGAGTACCGATTTATCCTTACAAACGTCTCATAAAGTAAACTAATAATTTGAATATCTTACTAAAACCCATCACTGAGACAGGAAAGGCAGCCAATCGCATTTAGCTTCGCATGATAAAACCACAGTAATGATGATACGAGTGGATATCTAATCTGATTTATTATTATTGCATAATAATAATGGATCTCCTGCTTGGTAACTTCGTGTCTTCATCCAACAAACAATATTCACATTTGCATTATCTGGATCATTCAACGGGTTCGATCGGTAAATGGCTACAGGTCTGATATTCACTTTTGTGTGTGTGTGTGCGTGCGTGTATCTCTATGCTTGCTTGTATGTCCTTATATCTATTTTATCGATCTGGCCTCCCTTCGTCGCGCAGTTCAGCTTCAACGTATTAGTGATATAAATATATATATATATATATGTGCGTCATTGTGTCTCCAGGCGAACGCATATGCTAGAGATATTCAGCATTATTGTCTTGATTACTACGCTGTTTTCGGAGGCGGGTTCGTGGCTAGCCGCAGCGGGAGGCGTCTCTGGCCTGCAAAGCGTTGCTAGATAGGTAAACATAAGAGCACATGATAGGCCTACATGAGGTAGGTATGCAGGCGGAAAGCCAGAGGGTCCCTGATGCGACAACGATACCATGATACGATGCGGTCGGTAATAGCTGCTGCTGCTGCTCGAAAGGACGATCACGGCCTTTTCCTCTTCGTTCATTGCCTCCGCCCTCGTCTTATCTATTCCTTCTCATCGATGGGTTGCTTGGATCTGTTTCGATTGCACTGTGGGCACCATGACCAGCCGGCCGGGACACAGCTCTTCCCAGACGAGACGCTCAATGGAGACGAGTCGAAGGCAAGTGGCAAGCAAGCAAGGCTAGGTTAGGCTCGCACATAACCGTGCTTGCCGCAGCCGCACCCCAACGATAGGCGACGGGGCCTGGCCAGGCCATACAGGACCACAGTTCGTGCTGCAGTGGGATAGCAGCGGTCGTACAACAGAGCGAGCGATGAAGGCATCACAGCCTTCGGCAGGATGGTGGCGCGCACCTTTGCAATGAACGCAGGCAACGAAGCACTACGGCTACAACGGCGACTACCGCTGCCGCCCCTACCCCCTACCCGCGTCGATTCGATCATTCTATTTTGGGCGGCAGGCTGGCCGGCCAGATGCCTACCGCCAAATTACCCTCTGGCTCCGCCTTAAAGTCCATACGTTCGCCAGCGTCGGCGTGGCTTACCCTAGCCTATTCTCAATATCTTACCATCGCTAGACTAAATGCCCTATTCTCTATGCCCTCCTCCCACCCCACGAAATCCCCACTCTCAGAGTCGATACCCGAATTTACCCCCCCCACCCCCCGAACCACGCTCGTCCTGCGTCCGCTGCCGGCTCAACGGCCAGCAGCACACCCATTATACATAGAAATTGGCAGCGCTCACAGTGTACAGTTCCATCCATACATACCTATCTGCCTACCGAGCTAGATCCTAGATCCTGTGTATGTGTTTATCTACACCTACCTACCTAACGAACTCGGTGAGCGACGGATGCCGCCCGTGGCACAAGGAAGCCAACGGGGGAGGCGTGCGGGCAGAGGGGATCGCCACCGAGCTATAGGACAGGATGGGGATTGCAGTACGGAGCAGTTTCATTCCTCGTCCAGTCGCACCCCCTATACTTCCAACCACCTCCTGATCTAGGCAGCTCTCGCAAGTTCGTCCTCTCCCTCAGCTGCTCGCTCCACTCTCGATATGGGGGTGGTTTTCTAGGCCACTACCCCTGGGATTCGTATCTGAGCCTGGGTGTACTGCTCCGATTGGAGGCGGTGGTGGTGGCGGCGGCGGCGGCGGCACCGGCTTGGACCCATGCCCGCTTGGACTTGTCTGGACTTCCCTGGGTGTGGGTGCCGTTGCTCGACAGGGTGGGGTGCCTGGCAGCATCATTTCTCCCGCTGCTCTTTGCACTCCGCCAGCACTGGCGGCGTTCGAGCCGTTAGAGGCACCATCAGCGGCATCACTAGCAGCTGCTGTGGCGTCTGCGCAATATCTGCAAATGAATATTTTTAGGGGTTGAGAAAGAAGGAAAGAAGGAAAGTTGAAGAAGAGGGGAAAAATGTAAAATGTAAAAGATGTCTATCCATCCGCCTGTAGTAGCCGTAGTCGTCGTAGTGGTGCCAGCCGCACCCCTGCTCCCTCCCGAACCTTTCCGACAAGCCTCGTAGCCGACGCGTGTAAATTTGCAGTGGAGCCAACCCGGCTCGCTGGCCCGATCAACTTAAATCTCCCGAAGCACCGACGACAACAACAGCCAGATCGACGCCCCCCGATCGCCTTCACTCGTCGCGTTTTTCTCGGTCGCTTCGTTCTGTTCCATGCGATTCGGCTGCTGATGGTGATGGACCAGCCAGCATTTTCCTCCAGGCATCTTCTATATGAACACGCTCTCTCTCATCTTCTCTCTGCTTCCCGTTCTCATGAGCGTGTCCTGTTCTATATGGAGTTGTTGTTGTTGTTGTTCACCTTAATCGGAATGATCAGGGCCTCCTGCAGCTGATGTGGCTGCTCGCTGCAAGAGCTTGTATGTGTGTGTAGCTTGCCCATGTGTAGGTTGCTGATCCGGGTACACAATTGCCTGCATGTACGTACGTGATATGATCTTTGAAAGATCTGTGCCTTTGTTCAAGAATACTCGCGAAACGCATATAGTACACATAAGTAAGTATGAACGAAGCCATAGATATATGCACAGACCGCTATGATCTTGTTCCAAACCGTACGTAAATATTGCACAGGACGCGCTTGCACGAACAAGTCGAGATGGTAGAACAATGAAGGGCAGCGAGGCAAGCGTCCATGAGAGCGTCCCGTGGAGACGTCCGTCCAATATGATGTGTTCCAGAGGCCTACTTATAATACATACGCCTATCAATCTACCTACGGTCGACGTGATGGTTCATGCGTGGCAGGTGCCGATGCCACCCGTGATAGCTGACCAACTCGTATGTCCACCCGCTACAATGTGGAGCGAGGGGAGGGAGGCTGCAATTTGGAGAAACTGAACAAAGATATTGTTAAACAAAGACTACCCCCCTGAAAGACAAGATTAGCACTTATTGTTGTACGACTATTTTGCTTCGGAGACGTACGGAGTGGAACACCCTAGAAGGCCGGTGGACATGTGACCCTTTCGAAAGTAGGATTCTTGCATTTCGTTATCTTCTCATAGGGCTGGTGTTACAGCGAAGCCGTATGCGATATTAGCTTTTGCGTTTCTTTTTGCGGATGTACTCCCCTACTGTTATTTGCATAAGGAAAATATTGTCGAACGTATCTACACACATATTTCGCTCGTGATTTTCTCACTCGTTTATCTCTGTTGTACTTTTTTCTGCACTGTTTCAAATTTCACGTTTTTCTCACAGTTCGGTAGATTGGCAGAATCGCTAACGATAATTATCTAGATGGCAAGTAACGGTATGTCTGGAAATTTCGGACGTGAAATAAAATCTCTTCTGAAGTTGAACTGAATTGTACGTTGAGAGAAGAATGGCCAACCTAATATTGTGATACTGATGTCCTGTTCATGTTCATCGTCAGGATCGTTTATCGCTCTCTAATATAATCGGTCCATATTATCGAGACAAGAATGTGTCCAAGCATATATATATATATATATATATATATATATAAAGCCTCAGCGGTTCGGTCAATAGAAATCGTCTAGTGGCTATGATATGCAAGAAGTCAATAAGATGGTTCGAGGTGCGACCGTGCAGTGGCACGTTTGGCTCTCGTCGGAGGAAGCGACGACTGGTTCAGCCCCAAGCACAGATTTCTGCAGTGTTCTTACACCGAGCAGGTACGGACGCCCATGAAAGCTAGCGAGATGTGGGCGCACCGTCGTCACAGCGCCTCTCCGTCAGCTCATACCGACCACCTACCTCATAACTGTGTCCTCTTCTTCTCCGTTACTCAATAAGAAGAGATGACAACAGCAGCAGCAGCAACGACCACCATAGTTACTTGGCTAGCGCTTGTGGTGGCAGTGATTCTGCATATTTCCCAATGGTTCCGTTTTGCCCGTTGCCGCTACTTGTTCCCCGACCTCCCCACGGGGTCCATCTATGGCTGTCATGTCGCTATGGATGTGTCTATTATATCACTTCCTGCCGGATAACGAGATATTAACCGGCAGGATTCCTTCGTCTTCGCCTACCCGCCCCCGCCCCCCTCCTCCACCCATCCTTCCGCGCTCTTCTCTCTCTCTCTCGTCTCTGTCCCTACGCTGCTCTCCTTTAGTCCGCAACAGGAACAGCAGCAGAAGTAGTAGCTCACCAATCTAGTACTGGTCGTAGTGGTAGCAGGGCCGCGACGACGGTGGCGGCGATGGCGGCAGCGGCGGATGAACGACCCGAAGCTTACACGGGCTTCTATTTCCCCACGGCGGTGGTGGCCGAACCACGAATCAGGCAAGTGCGGCATAGCAGCATTGCCTCGCATCGTCTACCACTAACCGCAGCAGCAGCAGCGGTGGTGGCATCAGCAGCAGATATTCAATATACCAAACCCCTACTGGTCCCCGCCTGCCATCCCTACAGCTTCGCCGAGTTTCTCTTGAAGCTGGCTACAACAACTGGCTACTACATCTACCACTACAGCCAGCGCTACAGCCGTCACTAAGACCTCCCTCGGAAATCCTCGCAGAGGTACGAGAGCACATAGACATGCGAGGGCACACCGCGAGGCCATAGGCCCTCGCAGCCCCAAACGTTGTACAACGTTGTCAGCGACCTAACAGCCGCCACCGTCACTCGCTCGTATCCCTCGCGCCTTTCGGCCAACTACGCCAGCTACCGGCCTGTAACAGTAACAGCAGCAGCGGTGGTGTGGCAGCGATGCAGATGAGATGTTGTTCGTGATGGAGGTAGTGGTGGTGGTAGTGCCGTGTCGTAGAGAGAAGGGCTGGCGAATAGATGTTGGCGTCTGAAGGGAGCCGTTGTTGTTGGCGGATAGCGCTAGTAGTCGGCCAGTGGTGGCTCGCTCGTTCCCCCGTAATACAAAACGAGCATAAAGGCACACTGCATAGCGGTGGCAGCGATGCAGTTGTTGGCGGCAGCCACGGCCGCTGTGCGGTAGCAGTCAGGGTGGAAGCTATGGGTATGCAGGGAGATCGCGGAGGGGTTCGACAGAGGATGCAACGGAGAGTTAGCGGAGCCGAGCAGACGAAAGAGCCTTTTTGGGGGGTTCGGGGGGACGTGGGGCACAGAAAGGGAAACGACGAAGTAGCATCAGTGAAGGACAACAGCGCAGGCAATGCACAGACTTCGTAGGATTGCCACGAACGAATGAGCGCTGGGCAGGATGACGGGAACGACGACGACGGCGGCGGCGGCGGCGGCGACAACAGGGACATGAAAACGAATACAGGAAGATGAGCCTTCCGGCTGCAGCTGAGGCAGGCCGAGCTGAAGAGCCAGTAGGTGGTTCCGTGCCGCGCAATATATTGCTCTCGCAGCAGCAGCAGCAGCCGAACAAACGGTACGGCCAACGAACAGGACCTGACTTAACGAGACTCACGGAGAGATAGGCAGACACACACGGGCAGAGATTGGCAAGCAAGCCGGTGATGCTGTCGCTTCGTTATGAATAGCACAGATGTGTGCGGCATATACAGGGTGTGTGTAAGCGAAACGATTGCCGATACATTATAGTGGCATAGCGAAATTTATGACGATTGTGCATCGACGTCTCCTACGCTCTTGCTAACAACGTACCGTGGTTGCTTCGGCGTGGCTTCGCGTATTGGGCTCAATTAGCGGACTACTTCTCTAGTGGTTATTATTATGTTAGGTATATTAGCACCGTGAGTAACGTTGAAGTTTTTTGTTAAAGTGGGGGGTCGTCGCCACGCTAACGTGCATGACAACACCGTGACCGCCACCCCCTTCTGGCGTTATAGACTAAAGAATGAATCTATTGTAAAAAATTATGCGCTTGTTTGTACCTCATACACAATCTATGAAATTATGTCTAATTGGTTGACGTAATATTATCCATCTCTATTGCAGATCGCTGTGATATTCTGAGAAATTGGTAGGGATTAATCTAGAAAATTACAACCATACTTATTAGAATATCACAGCGATATTGAATACAAATAGATAGTATTGTGTTGACCAATTAGACATCGTTTTATAGATCGTGGAGTTAGGTACAAACAAGCGCGTAATAATAGCAGCACCAGCTTGAATGACAATGGGGACTACATCCCATCTCATTGATTCGCTTATCCCCGTCCCCGTTAAGAAGGAAATTACACAGCTCTGGAAATGGGCCAATTTCCGAGTTACTTAACACTGTCGCTCTGCACAATACGATGGTATTTACTGAAAACAATATGCATCACGTCATCATGAAGACGAACTTCGACTTGGTGTGTTCGTTTGCCTCTGATGGTCGGAATAGAGAACCGCCTTTGAACATCGCGTATCCGAGCTAGACCTTCTTTTCTAATCCTCACTACGGACTTCAACTCTATGATATATATATATGTAGGCCAAACATGCCTCTATTCCATGTGAAGTCCATGACCCTTAAGGTGCAGGAAAGAAGACGATAAGGAGGGCAGCTTCGCCGTCAAGCTTCACCCCGTTTTGCCCAGCCCCGATATTTCACCGCTCCAGTCCACCGTTGGTTACGAGAGCAGGAAATGCCCATCGGTGCATGCTAGCGACTCGCGAAAGGCAGTCCAAGGGCGGGGTCCACGCTTCAGGACGACCCGAGCCCGCTCCCCGGCGCTAAACTCAAGTAGACGCTCCTACTGGCTGTCTCCGTTCGCATTCGCAAACGAGAGCAGCGTGCTGGCGAATTTGGCTGAACACACCGAGGGGTTGGTCCTGCTCTCGTTGCTCTCCGCAATTCGCCAATGGGCTGATGCTGCTGTTGCTTACGACGACGGGCTAGCTAAAATAGGGACAAAAATCTCATTTCAGACTTTAAAATTCACCCACCCACAGTGGCAACTCTACATCCGTAGCCATACGATCACCAGCGTCCAGCGGCGGTCCAGGACCTGGGGGCATTGCGACAGACAGCAATCGTTGGTCGTCCAAGCTCTTTCTTGTTCCCTGTCTGCATCGAGGGCATCGACGAGACGTCGAGAGCTCAGTCAAGTCAGCTCTGTTCACTTCGGCTCAGCAGCTCAGCCCGCTGCACCCTGCTACCTCGCTCGTTGCGGCGCGAGTGCTACAGTGGCAAGCCCCGGCAGCCAGCCCGGAACTGATCTCGTTGAATTAGACGAAGACGAGGAGGCAGAGGAGGAGGAGGAGGAGGAGGATGTCGATGGCGGACAGAAGGAGCAGGCAGCGGCTGGACAGGCAACGCCAACTCATTGCATTGGTTTTTCGTTCTCTCTCTGCTGTCGAGAGGGATTTTGATGCGAAGTCCCTCCATGGATCCCTCCGACGGGGCGGCCAACGTTGCCAACGGTCGCCATCGGTGGAGTGTGCACGGGCAGATTGGTACTGACGGGAACAACGGCAGTCGCAAACATCAGCTCGGAGCGCCTTCAGAGAGAATACGAGAAAGAGAACGCAGAGGGAGGAATCGAAGGTAGAATTGAGGGCCAGCCAGAGAGCCTTTGGACTTTGGGGTGGGTTTGCGAAGGCGGGGGCAAAAACCGGCACTGCAGACCCCCACGATGACTATTCGAAGCCAGTGCTGCTGGCCATTGCGCGGGTGCGGACTTAAGACACCGACAACGCGTAGTAGTGGGTAGTCCCGTCACCCGCTTGCCTTTCTAGGAGGCACGGACACCTCAGAATGCAGCTATGCATTCCCCATGCTCGTGCTGCGCCCGGCCTAGTTACCCTCTCCGACTATGAGCCGTCACTGGCTAGCTCCCATAGCCGGCTACGCCGATAACAAAACACTGCGAGGTGTTCGGAAGGGGGACCGAGGAGTAGTGGAAGCGAACACACAAACGGCTGCAGGCCGTCGACAGCACAGCGTTATGGCAGCGCATCCAGAGCGTCGATACGTTGAGCTCAGAACAACAGCAAGAAGGAACGAACGAGGCGACGAAGGAGAAAACGGAAGAAATACACAAACGACACAGAGGCATCGTTGCCACTCCCGCCAGCATTATATTGTTGCAAGCATGGTTTTGAATACGAACGAGATGCCGCTGTTACGACTGCTGCAGCTACGAGACGAGCAAAAAAGCAAAGTAGAAGTCGGAAGTGCCTCTGCGCTAGCTCGTGCCAAAACAAAACTTTCGGCCTGGCCACGACAAAGGAGAAGCTGCCCGCCACAGATGGACGGACGGACGGACGGACGACCGCATATAGATAGAAACGTGTATGCGTGGTGCAACTACTATGACCACACCACTGTTATTATACTATTACTGCTGCTGATGGTGGATCAAGTGGACGGCTCGCAACGCAAGAGCAATGCTAAGGCAAGTGTTGTCGAATAAACGTTCGTATACAAACGGCCACTCGAAGGTAGCTGCCTGAAAGCGGAACAAAGCTGAAACTATAGGGAACGTGGCGCCGTGCAGCGGATATAGATCGTCGACCTACCATAACGGGCCCAGGGGAAGAGACAACATTGTAACAACTATAGCGAAGACGGTAACGTGTTGGTAAGCGGGCACGGGCAGGTTTTCGAGGTTGATGCTATTAGAATTGGCTGATTAGCATACCCCCAGATGGTCGTTGATGTGGATTCCGTAAGTGTATTTTTACTGTGAGTTTATGAAATTGTGTCTTGTCTGTATCCCCCAGTCTGAGAGCGGAGCAAGAATTAGTTGAGCAAGGAAGACGACTCGCGCAATAGACATAGCGAAATATCTCTAAAGGCTGTGACGAAACAGAGATTTTCCAAGAAATTAGAATATATGTACGTTCACCACGCACATGAGAATAGTACTATTCTTAGATCTAAGTGCGCCCACAGACTCGAAATTTGATTCAGTTTTATTTATATTATGTAACCTATAAGCCAAATAAAAATAGAAGTTATTTCCTCGATTGTGACACAACGTTCGAGTAGGGGCTGTATCGAAGAGGTGAAGAACAATATATAATTATATATGTTGTAATTCATAGGCATAAAAATTAGCTGCACTTTAATGACCGTCCAATACGATAGCCGAAATATTACGAAGAAATGTTATTATTATATATGCACGTGATAGCTATTCGATCGGGCATTCCAAAAAGGCGTACGATTTTTGAGTTTTTTTTCTACATATATCATGGCTCGGGAGAGCCAAAAATAATATCTTTGGCACTCTCCTAATGTGTACACATGCCAAATTAGCAAAGAAGATAACATCCGATGTGTCCAGCTTATGGGTATAAATTTACAAGCCCCCCTCTTCAACAGCGTGCAAATATGAAGGTCCATAATTAGCCATTCCCATTATAAGAGAATAGCTAGTAATACAGACAGAGCAGTCTGCTATAGTCGCCGGGCGGTATGTTGTTTACTGATTATTGTATGTTTGAATAAAGGGCCGTTGTTTACTGACAACTAACCAGCTCTTAATATATATATATATATATATACATTAGGCTGACCCAAAAAACCGCGCACATATATAATATTCAATATCGGCTAAACTTAGTGAGTTAAAGCAAAGATTTTTTTAGTATGAGTTAGAGGTATACACCTCTATTATTAATACACTGGTGCCAGAGTTCTGACTTCTAGATGTGCACCATTTCTATTCCCATTTATAACTTCGTCATTTAAAGCCTCTCGGAGCAAATCGATATTTGCATACCTTTGGCCACCTATAGCGATGGAAGCAGTCGGTCCCGGGATCAAAATGTATTCCTATTTTTTACAATAAAAAAAAAGAAAAAGCGATGGAAGCAACCATAGTCACACGGGCTTAAATTGGAAGAATAGGGGGGGGGTGACGCCACCGCTCAGTCTTGTTGGGCTTAGGCCAGGACGTAATTTCATCGCTACGATGTGACCTAGCATTGTCATCGAGCCGTCACACTCGGTGCTTCCTATTGCTATGCTAATTATCCATGAGTCCCCTCATGAACTCGAGATATCGAGCCGAGTACACCTTTTCTTTTGGGCCCGAAATCTCGCAGTGGCAAACTCCGTTGAAATCCATGTCAAGTGCCACCATTACTTTAAGCTCAAATCTATTTGGTACTGCTACCACCATTGCCTGTTCATCTGGTCGTAGCCCCTGTTTCACTTGCTCTTTGTCCGCTCCCCTATTCAGGCTGGCCCATGTCCGGTCCACAGCAACGGTATGCTCTAAGTGACTCTTTTGCTGCCTATATATCTCCAAATTGTCTCGTGAACACTCACAAACGCATTTTCAGTTGGTCAGGACCGAGTTAATGGGGGACCCATTTTGCACTTTTTTTCTTCATCCTCAGATTATTTTTAATAATTCGACGACATGTTTCCCGAGACCCGCCAATTTCAGCCGACAAAGTCGTCAACGACCAAGCTCTAGTTTACTCAAAAACTTTTTCGATTATCTCGATCCGTTCATCGAATCGAGATTCGGGAAGGGGTGGGCGCCCTCGATGTTCATTGATGTCCCAGTCGCCTTGCCTAAACTGCGCACACCTACGGCACACCTGTCGTCGACTCAGGGTATTATGGCCGTGCACGCTAACCAACCTTCGATGTATTTCAGCTAGACAATTCTTCTCTTGAAGCATAAACCTGACACTTTTCTTCTGAGAATGCAAGTCTGAGGGACCTGGTCCGCCGGTTGCCGTTTCGACCGCCCAACGAAAGCCAAATGCTAGTGGCTTTCGCGCCGCCCGCTTGCTAATTGTTGTGTCTCACTACCCGCCAAATTTGAGTTCAAACCGGCCAATAATAAGAATACGGCGCAAGACGTTAGGAGTACGGTTTTTTCTGGGTCAGCCTAATATATATATATTATTCAGCTCTTAATGTATAAGAAATTAAATGCTTAACTAAGAGTTAAACGAACAGACCTAGAAAATATCACTTTTACCCGATCTTTAAATCTGCGATTTGCTCATTCGGCCTTGAGATTACAAATCCAATTAAATTCACGTAAATCAGTCGAATTGTTTCTATCTCAGTTTGATAAGCAATGTCCTCTGCTTTTTGCAGAACAACACCAAAGCTCTCTCGTAGGGCGGACGAAGTTTACCAGCCAAAAGCATTCGTTCCAACGAAACTCCCATTCAATGGACGAGACCGGTAAGCAAGGCGAAGACGGATAACCACTGTGCAACTACGCTACAGGCTGATCGCAGCGCGGAAGCTGTCGGATCGTTGAACCGACTGTGGCCCCGAAGGGGCTTCGCTGTTTACCTCGCCTTTTCAAAATACTGGCGAACCGTACCGGTTGCGGAATCTCAACGCTACGTGTGATCCATGCAGCATTCAGGTCGGCTCTCGTAAGCGGTAAATAAAATACAATCCCTTCAGAATAGTGTTGACCAAGCGAGAGTGAACCCTTGATCAATGGTAAGCCAAGACGAGTGTATGAATTGGCGCGAATTTTGAAAATCACATTGTTCACTTGAGAAAGAACCGCTCATCGAAACAGCTTCTTGTTATTCTCTGCTCAAAAGTTTTTTTTTTTCGTTTTTACGAGTACGGGTGCAAGTATGCATGACATCAATATTCGAACGTGGACAGTCAAAATAGAATTTCTTGAGTTGAATCAGCCCACTAAGGGTGTTATTAGCAGTCGGTATTTGGTCTTCTGAGCACAAACACCTGTGTTTCGGTCACGGTAAAGATCGGTAAGACTGTCAATCGTGTTAGCACTACGATGAACCCAGGTAATTGGATTTTTAGCATCCAGCAAACATATCCCCTATATGCCAATGGTTCACGAGAGCCCGTAATTGTTATTATAGATATAGGATGTATGAGAAGTTACACAAGCCCATAAGCACATAACGATTGTTCGACGATTTTGATCGTAACATACTGTGATGTTCTGTTCTTATAATATTCTGTAGACACCGATTTAGGGGGTTATCTGTACTTTAAAACAAAATCCAAGTAGACAAATACTGCTCAATGAGAGGACGCTAAACTTCCCTTAAAATCCGGCCACTGCTTCAAGAGTTTCACCAAAAATTCCATGAATCCCTCTGGGATAACGCCTCGTGTAATATAGTTTATATACAGGTCACTCGAGTGTCACTCAACAACTACGTTCATGTATATTGTTAGATATAGAAACTGATTGCTTCTCTATTGAATTATTTTTCCTTTCATTAGCATGGTTCGCTCGGGAAATGAAACATGTATAAAATGTAAAAGATAAAAAAGATCTGATTTCTTATAGATTTCTATTTGCTTAATAAGGAAGAGGGGCGCGGTATCGCAGAGCCTTTCGCAAAAGCCAAATTCGTTCGGTTCGCTGTGTCCAGATACATGTATAGGCGACCCGTCGTTTGGGTGGCTCGGTGAAACGATAGCCGGAAGCCAAAGCAGCAGTCAAAAGATTCTGCATGTATCGCAATTGCTCGATGGCGATCTCGACGCCAGCCGAGATCACCCACCTGGGAAGAATTGTATCTCTCTATGTTTCAGAAGTGGGATTGTGGCCGCTCTGCGAAAAGGCAAACCAATTTGATTCGGAAGTATTCTAGGATTTGGAGTTCATACAGTTCAACGAATTTGACTGAACCACCAGGTTCGATTTGCTTTTGGACGATCAAGCGCTACAAACATCTTTGGAGAGCCAAGCCTTCCATTTTTGTGCTCCCATTGGTGATTGTCTTTGCGACGGGAGCGGATCAAACGTCGAGCTGTAGTCATCTACGACGCAATTATTAAAATATGTTCCGCCTACCGACATCATAACCCTAGCCTCAATCGTCAATTAGATCGTTAGCTATTTTAGCTGTTAATCTCAAGACGATCGTAATATTACCATCATGATAAACTCCGTGCGTCGGAGGCATATCCCTGTCGCTGAATCAGCTGTCGATACGGCATAAAAATAAATTTGTTCTGAGATTTTCATCATTTATCTCCGACTCGTTTAACAACAGCAGGTTTTCGATTTTGTTTCCATGTAAAATTCTTCGATTTTCTGGGCCCCTGAAGTGTACTTGAGGAATAGACTTCCAGCGAGAAAAAAAGTAGGTTCACAGTTAAAACAGATGCTTCTTGAACTGTACGGCCACTTTTTCCCTAAGTGTTAACTTGTATTTTGTCTGTACACTGCTGTAAGAATAGGTTGTTTTTGCCTCCTTCCCTTCCCCTCATATGTATATATATATATATTTTTTAAATATTTATATATTTTGTTTTGATAATATACGGTTGCGTTTTTCCTACAATATGTGCACAAGGTCAATGAATGAGCGCGCCATATAATGGAAGCAATTCGCTCATTGTGTTGGCGCTGTATTTTAAGACTAAGATAATACTTGATAATTAATTCCCGATTATACTGATTATGAAAACAATTTGTTCATGTTTATTTATCTGTATCGTCGTATATCTATGTATGTACTGCCTAGCAGCAGCACCATATTTAAATATGGCATATATACCTATATGTGTTCTTACTCAATAAGAATAAAGATAACACGTATTTAGTTTATATAATATATATATATATATATATATATATATACAAGAATTTATTCATTTATTTGCCCACCCCTTTTATTTTATGAGACTAAACATAATTGTCATTTTGTTATTAGCTAGAGGGGCCCAGCATAGAACGAGACTCCACATTTCAACGCACTTAATTATTTCTCTCTGGAGGGATTGGCCCGCGGGCGTCGGCCGCCGCTCGCGGCTACAGAGCCCCTCCCTTTTTCCGAGGACTATACCTCCTTTAATCGTCGTTGGATCTAATTTCAACCCTTTCCATCTCAAGGCCTCTCTCCGTGTTGGCTGCCGCCCGTCTCCTCTTCTCTTCTGCTTCTCATCTTTCTCTCTCTCTCTCTCTCTCCCTCGTGTTCAGCCGACGCAGGACTCCCATGATAGCACCACATGACAGCAGCCACAGCAGCAGCTGCAGCAGCGTCGGCAACTCGCCGCACTCCATCCGCTCTCCGCCGACATAATTTCTCCCCTGGCAGGCGAGCTCATACAAGAACAGGACCCTGCTCTGCTACCACTACCATCATCTTCTATTGCCGGCTCCCCCAACTCCCACGCCTGCAATTCGCCGCACGCACTGTTCCTCACTCTTCGTCGTCTTCGCCGTCAACGACTCGAAATGAGGAGCATGGCGGCGGCGGCAGCGGCAGCGGCGACGGCGGCGGCGGTGGCGGCAGCAGCAGCACCGCGCCCGGCAACAAATTTAAATTTTAAACTCGCTGGCGCGAGTGGAGCTTCCGCGCCGCTGTGTTCAGATGAGAGAGACTTTCCGCCTCGCGGTAGCGTCCTCCGTGCCTATGGTAGCGTGTGTGTGAATGTGTATGGAACGTTTGGGGCGCGGATGAGCGACGCTAGCGCCCCCCTGCCGAGCGGTAATTAACCAATCAGAGGCGGCGGGGCCCACCGTCGACCAATGAGCGAGGCGGCTCCCTCTCCTAATTGGAACCACCGCCAGGCTACCCTCTCTCACGGGCCCCGATTCCCGGCCCTTGGCCCACAACCCCAAGGCCTCTTTGCATACAGCCGTCATACCCGCCCGCATATCCCGCAAATACCCTATGAACCCCCCCAACATTCTCTCTGGCCCTGCACAGTTTCCATGCGGCTGGTGCAGATTCCCCGGCCTCCTGCAGAACGAACTCCTGGATGGCTGGTTCCCGCTACTAAGACCCTCTGCGCGAATCTCCCATCACATACCCTGGCAGGCCCGCGCGTCAGGCCCCATTTCCTAACGATCCCCTACTCACTCTTGGCGACCCCGGTGCAACTCCGGTGTGGGTTTGCAAGGAAGGCACCTGATAATTTGGATTCTTTCGCTCCACCCTGCAGTAGGTTGGTGCCCAGGCCTGCTGGAATAGAGGTCTGGGATGCCTCGGGGTCCCCGGCTGGGTACCCGGACGACCAACTCTATGCTCCTTCTGCCGCTGGTACGCAGTCTCCCTAACGGGGAACACAGGGCCCATACGTTGTCATTTTAAGGAAATCTGTGCAGGCGGCTGCATGGATGGCTGAGGAAAAAAACGAGAAAGATGCGAGTATGAAGCGAGCACAGTCCCCGGACCTCCCGGATGGGAGCAGCAGAACACCCAGCAGGCGGCGGCAGAAGTAGCAGCTCTCTCTCTCCCATTCACAGCATCCATAGGGACAGGGAACGGGGGCAACAACGAGGCGGCACCTCGGGTCGAGTCGACCAACTCGACTGCTCCAGCTGCACTACTCTCAGTTCCCATCGGTTGGGAACTGAACGTGGTAGTAGTGGCGGCAGCGGCGGCGGCTGCGGCATCGTCGTCGTCGCCGCCGCTGCTGCTGCTGCCACGTCGTATGTGCGGTGTCTGCAGTCTTCGCTGTGGAGTCATTGCAGTGCACTGCACTAGTCCAGTGTAGATGCCTGCGTTGCCGGCCGGGTGGTCGGCCAGCTTGGCCGCCAACCTGACTCGGGTCTGGCACGCTTTGGATGTCCCAGTCCCTCCGGGCCTCCAGGGTTTAACCTCTCGCTCCTCTGCCGGCGCAGCAGCAGCAGCCGCCGCCGCCGTCGCCATTCGGCCGCTTATATCTACGTTCGCGCGTCCGGCCGTGCCGTTCCGTCCGATTTCACTGTTTGCTGGTGACATTCGCTGCCATTGCGCTGCTGCTGCTGCTGAGAAAAAAAGCGAAAGAAAAGGAGACTATGAGCAGAAGAATAGGTGAGGTCCCGTTGGAAATATAAAAAAAAAGAGCAGGAATATGACCCCTGGCCGTAAAGTCGCATTTTTCGAAGACGTGAAGAATATTCAACGAATGACATCCCTAATAGTTGGAAATACGTATGTATAACTGTAAAAAAATGCGAATAAATATAGATTATTTAACAGATTCACTCATATTAATGATGGTAGAAAAACGGGTCCGCTGTATAACAATGGTTCATGTGCCGTGTACAGGGTGATTTAAAAGTCAGAATCCGGTTGCGACTCACTTCGGAAAATTCGAAGTGCGGCCTTCATTATAGTACTGTCTGTCTGGCTGTCCTCAGGATATAGTGGACTTTTACTGACAAGACGATCTGACACATCTGATAGAAATTACTGACTTTAAAGTGATATGCGTTTACCGACGAGGACAACGCCACTCAACCTTGCTGTATTTTCCTACGAAAGGCAGTGTGTACTTTGGACCATAGTTACGATATTTGTATGGAACAAAGCAAAATGCTTATGTTGATCTTTACCTATGTGTAATTCGACTATTTATCACTGAAGACAATATTACATAAGCTGAACTCTTTGACTTTCGTAAATTACACGATTTCACTGGCACGTTTGGTCCAAACTCGTTGTTTTCGCCCTTGACAAACAATGAGACCCCTACCCTTGTACAGATTCCCACCACTACTTCGGGAAAGACAGACTTGAGATTTCTACAAGCATACATATATGTATAGGCATTCACAAACTTCGTTCCACCTCCTGCCATATATAATAATACAATACATAGAATGAACCGGCATCTACCTTCAAACACGTAAGCACGCGTATAGCCAGTAGTCGCCAGAGTCCGCCTCGACTCGTTCCTTCCCAAAACGTTGCAGACATCCGAAGCCCTGCTAGCCTTTCTAGACGTTGCGACATTGGGCATTGACGTGGGGCTAGGTGGCTGTTCAACACTGCTCGGTGCCGACAGCGGAGTTGGAGGTCTGAGCAACTGAAGAAGGTTGCCCGAGGCCCCACATATCCAACCAGGCAGTCCGCATTGCATGGCCTACTGAGGGAAAGCGTCTACGCAGCAAATACGCCAACGACTGCCGGGTCCGGATAAACGGACCGGGCTTGGTCGGCCCCTGGGGACGCAACAGCGGAGGTCAAAGACGGACGAAGCGGATGGTGGTCTGTCGGATGGTGGTCGACCACCGTTGAAGTAACATATTGAGGAAGTCTTACCCTATCCTTCACTCCGGCCTTCCGGCTCCCGTCTCCTTCATGCGGCCCCACTGGCGCTGCCGCCATAGATACTAGATAGACACTACCTAAACTCACTATACATACACACATATATATATATATATATATATATATATATGCGTGCGCCACCCCTAACACACTCCAAACCCCCTCCTCTTCGCGTTGTACTTTGTGTTTACATTACACATGTACATAGAGCGCTGTCACCGCTGCAATGGGAGCGACAACGACAGCGTGTACGTAGTGATAGAAGTACATACAGACCTACGTACATCCATGCGCGAATACGTTGCTGTTGCTGCTGCTATATAAATGATAGTCCACAGCGTTCATGTTGTAAACGAAACCACGCGAAAAAAGGTGGTGCGCGGCGGGAATATGTAAAACACGAGTTTTATACCGCCTCATAGTTTGGCATCGTAAATCTACTATAACACATAAGGCTATCGTTGTTTGTTCCATTTTGGAGCAGTTGTCATTTGTCGCAGTTGGTCTCGGTCACAACAGTCGCCTGTTGTCGGCTCAACTCCGTCTATTTTCGAGTTCTGCTAAGTCCTACGGCCGAAGTTGTAATAGCGCCACACAGCAGACACATGTGCTTTGGTTCAGCAGGTTTGAGCAAGTTCGGTGGCTGGGCAAGGTGGTTCTTCAGTGGGCAGCGACACCGTCGATGAACATGTTTAGAAATAGAAAAAGTTATGGGCCTCTCAATGTCTTCACTCTAATTGGCTATTGATGTTCGTACCCTAGTCAATACATGGTAGCGGCACATTTCGATCTGTTTCTGCAGATATTCGATTCGATGCGAAATAGATTCGAGATAGATGACCCATTTAGGTTACGCAATACAAGTATACAGTGGCGGCGAATCTAACGACGAACAGAATTTTGTTCAGTTTAATAATTGCCTGAGCGTACGAACAACCCAATCTGAAAGATTGTTCATCTTTCGCCAATACGGAATCTCGATCTACATATATCTCAGTACTTACTGCACGACGAGATACAATGAGACAGAGAGAAAGAGAGAGTATATACATCAATACCAATGGTCTTCTAATCATTCAGCGTGGGCTTATTTTTCGTTGGCACTCCCCCCACGATTTCTAGATATTTATCGGAATGACACATCTGTGCATTAGCGTGGATTAGCGATTTGGACCTTTATAATACCTCCTCCATTTGTGTCTTCTCGGAACGATAATGTCTCAGCTCGGGAAACGGGTATATATATATATATATATATATATATATATATATATATATATATATATATATATATATATATAGATCAACAACAGTATACACACATGACTATTCACTTTTCTAAATCGCAATAACAGAGCGGCGGTGAAATAGCGACGAATCGTCACATGACTGAAACAGACTGAAGCTGAAATCGGTGTTTGAGATATCAATACATCGACGTGGCAACCCACTCGAATATTGTCCGCTCGCTGGTTGGGGGTGGGCATATTGAGCTCCGTCGCTAAAAGCATTAGCTGCACGCACTCTCCCTCACACACACACACAGACACATCCGAGTCCGGGCCCCGAAAATAGGAAATGGGCCGGATAGGCTTTGTCGAGGTCGCGGTCCGATCTGTTCTGACCTCAGCTATACCAGGGAGTTACCCCCGAACCCCCCTTCCCGAATGCTGTTGCGCTCGCGTCAGTTCCCCTCCGAACGGTGGAGTCACTTTGTGGTCCTTTCAGACACAATATCTCACTCGTATGAATATCGGTCGCATCGGAACGATCCCGAGCACCCATGCGCGCTGCTGATTGCTCAAATAACCAACCACGTGGTCTATCTATATCGTCTATCTATGATCCATGCGGGATGGTGCGCAAGTGATTTTCTCTCTCTTTCTCTCTGTCTCTCTCTCTCTCCCTGTCTCATTGTATCTCGGCGTGTAGTAAGTACTGAGATATATATATGTGTGTGTGTGTGTACATGGATGTATATCTTTGTATATATGCGCGTAAGCGGTCTACCGCTCGCTCGGTCTGTTGATGTGTTAGTATTCGTGTACATATATGCATCGTTCCTTGTTCATCTACATCTGTCTGTCTCTCTAGGTATCTATCTGTTGTCTATGGTTGTCCCCGACGATGTGCGCTGCTCAGTCCGCCTATGCTACTGGCAACGTGTGCATGTGTGACCGTGTGCGCATGTGTATGTACACTCTCCGTGTAGATGTTGCTGTTGTTGTTGTTGGCCGTTCTGTTCGGTCGAATCCGTCCTGTTGTCGATGTCCCCAAACGACATGAAAACGATGGTGCTCGCCGCAGCTGCCCAGCGCGACTTCCCGACATCAACGGATCGATGTCATCGAGTGGAGTAAGAGCAGGCGGCAGCGGTAGCCACAGCGAATACGGCTCACAAACTCTTAGTGGTTCCACAGACGGAGACCCAACGGGCGGAATACGATGAAGAGAGACGTTCGGAGGGCTCGAACACACACATATATATATATATATATATTCAATCCACACGGCAATTTGCTTTTTCTAACCATTTCTCTCTCTTTCGGCACAATACAAATATATTGCGCCAAAGCATTGATGAGCCCGTGGTAACGGTACCTCTGATATGATCAGCTGCAGCAGGAATGGGTCAGTGAGGTCGGTGGTAACAGACGCTTGATCGTTCTCAAGGTGGATATGTGAAGATAGAAAAAGAACCCTTTACGAAGACTCGTGTGTGCGGGTGAAATGCAAATTCATAGCTTCCGGCCACACACCGACAGTTATCGGAAATATTCATTCACACATTCTCTGTGGAAGCTTACGAGGAGCCGTCAATGTACTGCTGGTTGGCGTGCTGCCATTTGGTTTAATTGTCTGATTCTCATTAGTGATATTTCTAACGAGACTGTGCGTGGGTGTGCACATCTAGATAGCTGGATAGCTCAAGTCTGTACAATTCGTACAATTGTTATCTAATAAACAATGGTCATTACTTAATAAGATAGGTAGATGCAAGTTTAGATCCACAAGGTGTAAAATGCACGGGAAGATTTTTAGTATGGGAACTGCAGTGTAAGGATTCCGGAAAGTTCGAGGAGAGGTCAGAAAGCTCGAAACGATTTTCTCTAACAGTACGTGTTGTAGAAACGTGCGCATAACGGACCAGCGAAACAAGGAAGAAGGTCTTGATGACTGCTACGGGAAATGCACGGTTGAAAGTACCATTAGGAATTTTCGTGACTAATGTTAACATATATATATATATATATATATATATATATATATTATATCAAATTAATACTCGAATCATCGTCGTTGTCGCCTACAAAACTACAACTAGGTCTCCTACAATATTGGCGTGAAGTTACTGCCCCGATGTTGATCGCCCTGACGATTAATTGTTCGGCTATTGATAAGCCATAGCGACTTTTATAGCTTTTAGAACGACTACACCCGCCTCCCCATGATTGGCACGGTCGTTATTCATAGGGTGGCACTTTACGAGCATATTTACGGTCATCCGCAAGAGACCCGTGCTCACCTACACATCATGCTTGCTACGGGTTAATGTCAGCTGTGCTTAGGTTTCAGATGCCGAGACGGTTGTGACGGGAGCACTTCAGCGTATCAATTTAGCAGAACTTAACATTCACATCTTTTAATAAGTGGCCCAGACGCGGATGCTATGATGTAGACCACCCACGAGTGCATAGAAGTTCTTGCACCGCGAAACGGAATATTCTCTCGATATTGATGAGACGGCCTGACACGGTTGCCTCGATGTGCGCGCTCAAAGTAGAGCGCAAAACCCGTCGCAGTGACGCTAGATGTCGCGTGCCAGCTACAACAAGGCTGCCACTCCTTGGATCAGGATTCGTGTGGCGTGTGCGGTTCTACCACTACAGGGTACTTCCACCACCATTTGTATGTATTTACCTCTCGCTCGGGTGGTCCCTATGCATGTTCCGTTGGGCAGGTTCCTTTTGTGGGCGGTGTTAGGCACAACTCAAACAACCTGCTCAAAGACGAAGCTATTTCGGGCATGCGAGATATAACTCACGCCTACTTTAAATACGAACGAAAAAAAACAACATTCGCGCTAGCCGGGGCGCATATTCGTTTGCCTTCACTTAATATTGTTTGTCGGAAACACATACGTCTATAAACAGAAAGATTTAACAATATAAATCACACATATACACGAAATTATCTCCACGAAATACATGTGTTTTGTTTTGTGCTTGTTTTGGTGGGAAAAGCCAATCAAATAGATGTTTTGATTACTTCATTTGTTTTCGTGGCTCATACATTTAGCTCGTTAGAGAAATCATATTCACAACATCAATTCAATGTGTCCACACGAGAATATACACGATGACAGATAGTGACGATGGTGCAAAAGGGCCGAGACTCAGTGAGATCTGCTCATAAAACTGAATCACCAGCAGTGGATTCGAAAAATAGGGAACCCATTGCCGTCGCATGAATTTAGCAACCTACACGGCTCCGCGTGCAGCAAGAGGTAAAGCAATACGTTGGAAATAGCGGAAATTCACACCTACAGAAACATATGGGTAAATATTATACGAGTTGGATAGTCGAAGAGATCATTTGGGCTGGCCCAGTGATCGACGACGAATCAAGGGAAGTCGACGAAGAAGAGACTCGATCGGGGGTCCGCGATATGACGCCGTAGATGACACCGACGCGTACAGTTAGCCTGCCACTTTTCGGAGCGTTGATAGGTAGCTATCTCCCTGCGACGCTTCCATGCTGCTCGATCCCTTCAGTTCTAATTTAACTTGCCAGTTTCGATAGTGGCTCGTTGATGCCCCGCCGGGATAGCATCGATGTCGGTTTGCTATGGTCGTTATTGGCGACGACTCGATCTGCTCGTCCTCCTCGTTGCCCACGCGGACCCCAGTTTCAGTCGGCGTCCTGCAGCGGCTGCCGCCGCCGCCGCCGCTGTCGTCTGATTGTGAGCTGTCTACACTGCCGCGACAGGAGTGACTGTAGCGACGGTGACTGCGGCTTCTTCCCTCCCTAACTCCGTTCCCCTCAATGCGACCCATTCTGAAGTTCTCTCCTTCGAGTGCATTTCCCTTAGCCTAGAATCGCGAGCATAGGCGACGCTGGCTGGCAGACTCTTCTCTGCGTTCAACCTATACAGACCTGGCAGGTCCGTCCAGCCCTCAAATCATGCGTAAATTCTCCGAACGTTCTCGCATCGTTTCGTATCAATGGAGTTGCAGCATCCCTGCTGCTGCTACCGCCATCCGAACAGCGGCATCAGAACGCGCTGGAGAACAGGCGGCGTTCTGCTGCCTGTTCTTCTACGCGTTCTGCGACTCGTTCTGCTGCTGTTGCTACGGCGGCGGCGGCAGCAGTGCAGAGGCATATCATCAGCACAAGTCGCTGCAGACTGACAGACAGACCGACACATCGACAGAGATACACAGACATACACTCGACGTGTGTATGCATGTATGATGTTCATCGTGGCCCGAATCGAATCCTGAGTTTAACCGGCAGGCATCCTTTGGTGAAGTCCTCTACGAGCGCCTCAGAGCCTAAGCGCGTCAGCAGCATCCCCTGCTGTAGGGCAAATACGGGGTTGAACGAAGGACTCGCCCAAATAATGCCAACCAGCCGCCAACCAACGAACGGACCAACCAAGCAACCGACTTCGTGGCGCTGCAATTCCGTCCTGGGCTATCGCCTATTCCTGACGATGGCTGCTGCTGTTGCTGCTGCTGCTATGACGATGGCTGCTGATGTTGCTGCATTCGAAGTGTTCCTCGATGGCTGGCGTCGATCTCTTCCCGGACGGTCCTCTCGGCTCGTTCCTCTTTCGGCTTGGCCGAACATCTCGAGTCCAATGGGAGAGGCCAAGTGGAGGGAAACGATAGAGCGAGCATCTCTCCTCGCCATTTCCTTTTCTTTTTCAAATTTCCAACGATGAGCCAGAGGCAATGGTGAACAGCACGAGGCGCAGCATCGCCGCGCTTCACCGGACTACGGCGAGGCATCTATATATATATATATATATGATGCAAGATGGGTGTGGGTGAAATTAGAATGCAAGTCTTCCCCGTAGCCTGCGCCGTCCCGTCCGCCCCCCCTGTTTCTCTACCCCAATTCGCCTAAAATCCTGCCCCCCCCCCCCTACTCGCGCATCCCCACCCACGACCCCACTGCTCCTCGTGGCGTTCTCATCCCTGCCTCATGCCTCCATTCAGGTCTTGGGAGGTTTCGGGGTCATCGGAGCGTACAGCAGAGGCGAAAAAAAGAACGAGAAAAAGAAGAAGAAGAAAGAAGTTGCAGTTTCCAAGTAAATAAGTGAGCCAGCCTCCCTGAAGAACGATGCTATCCAGCTCGCTACTCAGCACTGTACACGGTGGGCACTCCTAGTTCCCAGTTGGCATGGACGTACAGCAATAACAGCGCCAGCAGCAGCAGCAGTGGCCGCGCCTTATCCAAAGCCTCGCCCGGCGCACAGATGATGCCATCGAGCACGAACAGCCAAAGACAAGCTGCAGATGAACGAAATCCACATCACGGAACGGCGAGCAGCACAGCAAAGCTGAAGCTTTGAGCCGCCGCCGCCGCCGCGGCGACTGTGCTCGTTGTCGTTGTCTCCGCTGTTCGTGCTGCTGATATTTCGTGTGGCATGTGCATGCATGCGCCGGTAGTAAATGCCGCGAGCAGTTCGTGCAGGTTTTGTCTGCGACTGAGCCGTGCATGGTGCCGCGTCTGTTGTTGTTGCTGCTGCTGCTGCAACGATTGCTGCTGAGCTCTTGATATTCTTCAATGGAGCAGATCACCTAGTAAGTTGACAGCGCACATATCTCTGGTGAAAGGGTGCGGGCACGCAGACGGGCCAGCCAGACGCGGCGCAATTGAACGATAGCAGTTCAGGGGTAGAGGGGAGGGATTTCATCATTTTATAGAATTGCATCTCCACGACCGCCAGCGCCATCATCAGCGTCAGCATTGTCATGATGATCTACGTAGAGCAGCAACAGCAGCTGTAGCAGGAGCGGCATCCAAGCCGGCGGCCAGGACCCCGTTCCATCCTCTTCTAACCCACCGGGTTGCATTGCACTTGTCTATCTATCTATCTATTATATATATATATAATCTTATTACTCCCTTCGGGTAGGGAGTGGGAGGCGCAGCTGGGAGGCTCGCGCCAACCTCCACTGGCTACACACTACAGCGATAGAGCAGAGCAGAAAGTAGCCCACAGTAGGCGTGGAGCTCGATAGTGCTCTCTCTCATTCTCTGTATATAGCTCGCTCTCTAACCATGTTGCGTTGCTTGGCCTTCGAATAGAGCGAGGGGCTCTCAGAGGGTTGCAGTTCCAGTGGCAGCAGTAATGGTAACATGTTCCCGACAATAACCTGTGTCTAGCTGTCTGCATCCCTCGTGGGGCTGGTTTTTCCCCCTTTGTATACTATGAGTTCGTTTGTGCATGTCCGTGCATGTGCTAAAGGTTTGAGCTTGAAAAGTCTGCTTCTACACATATTATATATGTATACATGTTAATCCATGTCTGACTGTCTGACAGGCTAGAATAGGGGACGATATAGAGAGACGACACAACTGCAGATGTGTGCGCGTTTTGTACATGCCGTCCTCTCGAGAATGTCTTCTTTAGTGCCCCCCCCCCCCCTCTCTCTCTCTCTCTCTCTCTCTACCTTCTTCGATCAGCAAACACGCAATGCCATCATCCTCGTCTAAACATCCCAGGACTGAAATGGCCTCGAACCGACAACCACTTGCTTTCAGTTCGACCGCTCAAGACTATCTACATTTCATATAATATTCGAGCAATACGAACACTCTTCACAACTCGAAGCAGAAACAATGTAAACAATCATGAGCAAGAAGCGAACGAATGCGAAATCTAGAAGCTGCGTATTATATTTATTATGAAAAACAAAAACAAATCATTAGGAGCGCAAAAGAGCGGTGGCATCAAGGGGCATAAACACGGCGGCACTCCAGTGAATAACACAGCGCGTTTATGTAGCGCCTGAGCCCGAACGCCTGCGCTGCGCGGGTGAAATTTAAATATTACAACCCCCGTCGTTTCGTGGCGCCTCCCTCATCGCTCATTAGGGCCACTGTGCCCTTTCCCCTGGGGGCGCGGAGGGGGTCCCCTTTTTTTAGTTTCCACGGTGGCCCGATAGCGACTCGACAGGCTGTCTATCCGCGGGGGCCAAACCGCCACCCGTATTATGCATCGCGGGAACGCACGCACACCCAGCGTTCGGAAGCCAGTAGCCCCGTTGCCACACATCCGACACCTCATTTCATCGTTGGCAACTAACTCAGAGGCAGCCGCCGCCGCCGGCGGAGAATTTTATGCGCGGAGAACACTTGCTGGCTGCTGGCCAAGAGATGCGAGCAACATTTTCTTTTCACCTGCGATCTCACATGCACCTTGCACTCAGAGAAACGTATATACATATATATGTCTCTAGCGCACTCTAAGAAAGGCAAGCGAAGCAGTGGATTGGTTGCCTTGCCAGTTAATATTACGTAAAATAATTGTATTATTATTCGGCTATATTCCCTTCGCTTACAAATTTATCAGTAATGTTATTTTACTGTTATAATTTCGCAACTTCTTCACCTTGACGCATCGACGTTAAACGGGGAACGTAAAAGCAAATTATGGCTACAAGCTCGTGCAGAGATACTATTTATATTTGATTAATATGACAATGGAACGTTTAACAATATTCGTTTATTAGGGGGATTACATTGAGCGTGCGTTTTACACGGTCGTCAGTTTTGGGAAGTGCGATCTTCGTGCACGCTGTTGATCTATAAATACAGACTAAATGCCGATAGCAGAATGCCTAAGAGAACTCTGTACCTTTGTAAAAGTAGTAGTAATTTTAGTTCACCATTCCCATCGTACTATGTTTGACATACCTCATACATGGTGCACCTGATCGTCAATTATAAATTTTCAACTTTCTCTCATTTCAGGCTAGGAAGACATGATCCGCAAAATTCGACTTTGGCCCCTATCTCTCTTGCCACGTTTCGGTAAGAGGTGCAATGAGTACAAATGATACGAGCTGAATGTTGTCGCATCTCGTTTTGTTCCATTGAGCCATGTGTGACCGGAATCATAAACGCATGACGTTCATGCCAGTTTCTAACAGGGTCTCGTCGGACCGCGTCAACCACGCAACGTCGTCGTCGTCGTGGTCCTATTGTCGGTCAGAGGCAGTCAGCGGACAGATGTGGGGAATAGCATTTCGACACTGCCGATCCACTTTAGCTTAAACTTGCCTCGATTCTTGCACTTTGTCTTTCTTTTGTTTTAAACAAACCCGAATCTCGTTTACCCCGCTTCTCCTAATTGACGCGTTGATCCCTGTCCGACCGTCAAGAGTCTCGCATCGGCGAGAACAGAACGAACCGGAATCAGCCAACATTGAGTCAGTTCGTCGAAGACACTTCAATTGTTGAACTTCAATCTGTCTGCCGCCTCTGTTTAACCCCCGAGCTGGTCCGCGCCCCTCGGCTGGGCAAGCGGTTCTTGGCCGTCGCCGTAGATACCTCACCCGCCCTGATTCTGTTCAGCTTGGCCTGTTTCCTTCGTTGGCCTCGTCTTCTCCCCCTACGCGTTGTTCCATCCGTTGTTCGCTCCGTGCCGGAACCTAAGATTCGAGATCTCCCGGATCAGCGCAATCTCGAGACGACGCGACCAACGCACACCAAACGCCCGCGCGCCAGCGAGCCAGCCAAGTCGCGCCCGAAGACTTTGGACTTTAGATTGGGTGGGGGCGGAGGGATTTTGTCTGTCGAGTTTAAGTTTCTCATTCCACGCGAGCCGTCAGCGCGTCCGCCTACTCTCTCTCCCTCAATGTAAGGCCCTCCGCGCGTCAGCCGCTTGAGTCGCTGGTCGCCGTCCATCGACGGCGTTTCTTAGCTGGCTTCGTCCTTTTAATGGGAAAAAAAATCTGGGTGTTGTACCTAGCCCGGCGGAGCGTTCTGCACCGCCACCGTGCCACCAGCGACAACTTACTCGATGCTACGTTGCCTCCACAGCAGCCGTCGACTCGAAGAATGCGACTAAGCTGGATTTCTTAGTTCCCGCCGGTGGAGTTATTATCCCGGGGCGGGTTGGATAGTATGGCCCAGTTGGGCAACGCGCCCCGTTCAAATGCAGACTGGCCGAGCTGTCGGTGACGACGGCGCCATCGGGAGAGGCAGCGCAGATGAGCGATAGAGAGAAGCCAAGAGGAGACCAGAGCAGGGACACAGTGAGAGATCGAGAGAGTGGCTCTGTGCAGCTAAACCAGAGCTTCGAAATCTTTGCCTACGACAGACACACTGCCAGCACTACCTTGGTCAAGTGGATGAAGTGGGTGGCGTTAGGGATTTGCCGCACAATTCAGCCTGCGGAATGGGCCTTTTCAGCCCGCGTTGAGACACCTCCACTGACACGAGCAAAATGAAGAAAGGTCCTATTTTCACGTCTTGAGAGCAAGCGACTACCTCTGCCTAAAATGTTTCAGCCGCACCATCGTGGTGCGCAAGACGTGTGTGCGCACACACACACGCACATACACACATATACACACGCTATAGTATGGCAGATCAAGGGTGTGTATTGAATATCAAAGTATATCCAATAGTATTTCGGAAATTCGTTGTTTTCATTTGTGGAAACTAGTATCTCTACGAGGTGTTGTTATTGGCCCTAGGACAAGAGAATATGCGGATAACAGCGTCTTCTGCCTTTTTTGACATTTTTCAACTCTTCTCGAAGTTTTGTTAACATGAATACCATGTCGCGACGGTTGTTTTGTTTAAAGGCGACTGTCATCTATCTGAAATACGTCATCATATCTAACAGATCATTATTAACTTATGGTTCGTTTTGGCCACAACCCGATGTCTGGTGCTCTTTCGACTGTCATGCAGGGAATGGCGCACAAACACGTAACAAATGTGCAATCAACACAGACTTCGTCGTTCCTGATGAACATCCCATTAGGATTCGAAACGACAATTCCTTTTAAGTGCCTCCTGAATTCAGTTTTGTTACGATTTGAAAATAACAGAGGATCGGTGTTGCAAAAATGAAAGTTCCCACTATACTTGCAGCAAAAAAAAAATTGCAGCTCCTTCAATAAACATTTACCTTTACTCGAAATAAGGAAAACAGCACATCTCGATATGGTCTTACGTTCTGTTTCTGATGTTTACGGGATAACGAATAAACTTACGTTGTTGAACTGCGCTCTGAGTTTATCGGCGTCTTTCATTGCCGCGTCGAATCTAATCACCTTTGGCGTTGCATTTTGTTCTTCTTGTTTTTTTTTGTATTTGAGCGACGTTCCTACTTTAGTTCCTGCCATCTTAGTCGACTTTTGCTCTGATGGAGGACGAGTAGATGGCCTGCACTCTGGCTGCGCCTCCCACTGCAGAAAGGGATGTGTCTGTTCCACAGTGAACGTCGGCCCCGTGTCCACTGCCGCGTCGCTTCTTCGTAAGGGACTACGACGGCTTTGCTGCATGCGCTGACCCCCCAAGCCCCCACTCTCTTTTTTTCTCTCTCTCTTTCTCGCTCTCCCTCTCTCTCTCTCTCTTCGAAATCAGGAATTGACAATGACAAACGACCTCCGCAGTTCGCTAGACATGCGCTTGCTCCTATTGCTGATGCCACGTCCACCCTGCGCCCCTATACAACCCCCACTCTGGTTTCCATAGATGACCATATTAAACGCTGTTCACTCGCACTTTTAGGCCAAAAAAGGCCTACGGGCCACTACCACACACACACATCACTGCCACTATCGCATCGTGATACCCCCGTGTGGCTCACTCCGCCGGAGTACTCAGCGGTCTGCCGCTACCCCGGCAACTACCCCCTGCTCGACTGGACGTGATTGCACCGCTGACCGGAGCTAAAGATGGGGTGCGTAGGAAAAATGGGTGTCGTCGGGGGGGGTTCTCTGCAAAACGAGCTACGACGAACGAACGAAATACAGGCGCAGACCTCGAGGCGGCATCCTGCTGGCGGATCCTAGGCGGCGGGATCGTAACAGCGAAAAGAGAGAGCGAGAGGGAGAGAGAGAGAGAGAGAGCCGACCAAAAATGAGCAGGACATCTAGGACAGCCAGTGGGCCTAGAGAAAGCCTGCGGAATGAGGGAAACCAACGGGTCTGAGGGGTGGTCTTTTAAATTTTTGAAAAAAAGCCACTGGGGGCTCGGTCAGTGAGGCTACTGCTCCTGATCAGAGCAGGATACTGCGCAGTATTGACCGTTGCTGCAGCGTTAGCGAGATGCTGGCCTATGCCCAACTCAAAGGAAAAAGTGCGATGGAGTAGATGGAGCCGAGGGTCAGATTTAATTGACAGTGATGAATCGGCCAGGCGATATGTCCGCCGCGGCCGCTTCCATCACCGACGACCGGGAGAGAGCAGCTCGCCTCGCATCGTAGCGGTCCAGCCAGCCAATGTCTGAAGTCCACACATGAACGAAATAGGTCCAAAGGAACGTGGCAGTGAGAAACAGAGAGTGAGAGAGAGAGAGAGATGTCGGGGCTGGATAAAGCCCGGGGGTGAGGGGGGTTGAAGAAGCCCAGTGGCAAGGCAGCTCAGCGGTAGGGCCGCATTGCAGCTAGCGGTCGAGCTGGCTAGTAATTGACGGTTGACCGGTCCGTAAACAGAGACTCGGGAGCACTGCATGTTCCTCATCTACTGTGACGACGACTACAACCACTGCTAAGTTTCTCGTGCATCAATGTCACACCGGATATGAAGAAACTCTACTTTGGCTGGCCGCCTATCCTGTTCTCACTTTTCCACTGCTGCCCAATTGAAACTCGCATATATTGGAATCGGGTGGTCGTAAGCAATAACGATCCTGCATCGTCATATCGCTGATAGATATACACATATGCTTTATATGTTGGCTAAAGGTAATTAATTTTATTGTTTCTCTTAGCAGTCTCGCTGATGAAACGATCCAGTGGAGACAGGGTAAGAATGTTCATTTTAGAGTATATGACTACCTTTTTTTTGTCTTTGATAGCTTTACTGTTGATCCTTCTGCTTGAGGATGAACAGGAATATAATTTGTAACAGCTAAAACTTCTCGGCACTATTACGCGTGATCAATTTCGAATTTATTCCGAATAGGAAGAATATAATAAACACAATTACTTTATTTCAAACCCTAGTGCGCATTGCGGGCCTTAGTGATTATTATATATATATATATATATATATATATATATATATATATGTATATGCAGGACTATGTTCATCAACCGACAGGAACAACATAAAAAGCAAAGTTTACACCGCCATTATTATTATTATTGACGTTTATAGCCGCATGCGCACGATGGCAACTACACCGAACTTGTGGACTACGCCTTGCAGGCAGACCAGCACTGTCTGGCCTGCATTTGCACATCATCCGAATCGCTGCCGATTCTTCTGCCCCAGCAGCAACAAGAGCGGCAGGACGAAACACGAGCGAAAAGAGACATTTATAGCGAATGGTGTTGCGGCATCGACCGCCACCACTGTTGCGGTCTACCTCGGACCTAGTTCCACTCTTCACCAGCGGTGGACATCTGCTGTTACTGGCACTCTCTGCGACAATTAGCATTCGTGTGTTGGGTTCGAGTCGATGGGACCCGAGCGGATGGTGGTGGTGGAGGTGGTGGTGGTAGATGGGTAGATCTGTTGGGGCGTTGGGGATTGCGAAGGCCGCCGAGTCGTTTGAAGAGCAACAGCAACGGTGGACTCGGTGCAGGCGACGACTCCGGCCGTCCCGGGCAGAAACGACCCTAGTGGTTTCTTTTCTCCGTTCGCGTCTTCCCACAGCCTCGGACATCGAAGTCAACAACACAGCCTTCGCCGATTCGGTCCCGCCTTACAAAAACGAGAAAGTCGAGCAATAACCATCACCCGAGCCGAGTGGTCACCGTGCCGAGCGAGAAGGCGGATGAGGAAGCCGCTGACTGAGCGGGTGGTAAGCTGTAGTTGGCTGTAACAGCGCCGAGTGAGATCAGGGATCAGTTCCTCGCTCGGTCCCAGTCCCGGTCGAGTTCGGCCGGCGGCCGGCTGTTTGTTGCCGAGACTGGTGGGCGTCACACAATACGACGATGTTGGGAGCAGTTCCAGCAGGCGAACAGCAGTGAATTGGTGATGACCACGCGCGATGGCCATATCGCTTTGGTCGAAGTGCTAGTGAACGAGGGAATCGGGTTACGTACGCCAGCGAGGGGTTCGAAGGCTACTTGTTGAAGGCCAGCTTCGAAGCTACAAGCCATCTATTGTATAATACCACATGTCAATCACACATTCATGGTCAACATTCGCCCAGATTATTCTACTCAATGTGCACAACCTCTGTCTCTCTCTCTCTCTCTCTCTCTCTCTCTCTCTCTCTCTCTCTCTCTCTCTCTCTCTCTCTCTCTCTCTCTCTCTTGCATCTCATATTCTGACTTCAATTTATAGAACTAACACGAATGACTTTAGTACGAATGACGTTAAGGTCCCTATGATATTGTTCTTCTCCCGATTGCCATAGTCTGTGATCGCCGAAACCCACCTATCGATCTGGCAGTTCAGTCGAGCGCGGTGGCTTCATGCAGGTAACTACCTCTAAGAATACTGATTCACTTACAGTTAGCATGCGTAAAAATATGTTGTGAAAAAAACATCCCGAGAGACTGCCACTTGTGAGTCGAAAAACGGCTTGTCATCATCGAATTGGATTGAATGGAAGATTACGCGAATGCATATTGTACATCTTTCCAACTTAACAGTATGATTCAATAATGACATAATGATCCCCTCGCTGTGAGCCAAAGAGACAGCGCCATCGCCCCCGTCGAGGGTGCCCATAAAGGACTCGGCCTGACACCGTGTTCCTAACTGTGCTACTATAAGTTGTATCTATTAAAACACACAATAAATTATATTCTATCAGCCCTAGCCTCAATAAACGGAGTCTATCGTTGGCTTTCCCCCATACATTTACGCCAACAATTGACTAAATATCGATATTTATTAGTAATTTGTTGCCCATAGCTTTCCGAAGTGATACCTTGCGCAAACAGATCATGCTGATCTATGATGATTACACAAGTTAAAACAATACCTATCACATTTCACTAATGCTGTCGTCCCAACGTAATGATATGTCTGCGCTACAGATTTTCCTAGTTTTCTTCATCTACTTACAATAATGAAGTTTACATGATTTTACCCCTATTTCTCGTTAACCGTTCACTGACTCCGTCAAACATTTTAACTATAGAGCTTAGTTCGATGATAGCAGCAGCGTCTTCGGCTGCTGCAGTGCACTACGTCATCATAGGTTTCGTTCTACGGCGGCAGATAACGTATTTTTATGCTATTTTATATAAAGGCGCCTCATTATATCATGTTCTACGTCGACGACGCACGTCCCAAACATTGTACTATATCGTCCATACGGACGACCTGGCTCCTTTTAAGTCACTTCCTTTTCATTGGATCCTGCTCATTGCGGGGGCTGGCCGGCTGCTGCTAACACCTAACACCCGAATTGACATGGCCGCGAGCTATACGGTCTCGTCTCGTTGCGTTGCACTCGGCCGTAGCCGATGGCTAACAGTAGCTCTCCGGATTCGCCGTCGACACAATCCAATCGGCAAGGGCCCTTCTTGCTCGGCGGCAATGGAGATCGTTAGCAAATCGAAGCTTCTTGCCCCTACGAGCGCCCATCGGTCCCCGTCTCCAACCCCCGAGTGCTCTCCCTTTTGTAGGGCACTCCCCTTGTTCCTTACCTCCATCGCTTCTTGCCTCCAGCTCGATCCGTAATGAGATGCCCAGGGGCCCAAGGAGCTATTTGCGCCTAAGCTTATTAACAAAGATGCCTTGCCTTCATTCGGCGACTCTCATGTCGGCCCGCCGGGCGGTCGGCTGCTGCCAATGCTACTCCTCATTCTTCGTAACAGGATCTGCTGGGAGCTGGGATATGACTACGACCGAGCTGGGAGTCGTGGAGCCAGGATGGTCTGCCCATCCCTATGAGTGGATGAGTGGTATACCCACATAAACGAAGTGCGTGCGGCAGCCATCAGATGTAGTAAGAAGGTGAGAGCGGTACGGCCTGGCTTGGCAAGGCTAGCACCCAAGCAAGCAAGCAGCTGGACTCAGATGATGACGATAGAGGGAGATGGAGAGAGAGAGAGAGGAATCTAGCTGAGAAGATGCGGCTTTGACCGAAGAACGGGGCGACAGCTCGTATTCAATCATATCCTTCATAGACACAATACAACATCCCTTCAAGACGATCCCTTCATCATCCGACAACAGAGCCCTCGTCCTGCCCGAGCTTTCTGCTGCTGCTTCTGTCTGAGCAACTAAATAATAATGCCAACGCCAGCTCACATAATGAGCTGGCTTCCGCCTGTCGACCAGCTATTTTCCATATCGTTGAAGACAGACATTGCTCGACCGACGTCTGCATGGAAGATAACGCTCGTATAAAGGCAGCGACAGCGACAGAAATGAGTTGGCCACACATCTCAAAGACAAGCCCCGGGTTCCGCCCCGTCTTGAGCCCCCCCCCCCCCTCCTTGATAGCACACGCTGCAGGCTGCATGTAGTAGTATCTGCATGCGGGCGATGCGGCTGTTACAGACGACAAGAACGAAGATGTCGTCCCGTCTCACTACCTACTTTTGTGCCTATGGTGGCACCTCCGTCATACACCAATCTATCTCTCCCCCGCATGCCGTGTAAGGCGTCGCGTAGCGCGGTGCATGGGCCGCCGACTCTCCGGGAGCACAAGTATTGCCGCAGTGGCAGTCCAACTGCTAGTAGTAGTTGTTGTAGTCATCGTTGTTGTTGTTGCTGCTGTCGTGGCGAGGTGATTATCCTCGCGAGTGTGCGACTGCAAGCAGCGCGACAGTAAGACACATCAGAGGAATCTTGGGCAAAAAATCTGACCAGTACGCATCGACCCGTCCTATAGGGTTGTATGGAGAGTGGTGATGGTGGTGGGAGCGGTGCACCTTTGCTTCACCAAAAAATCTCTTCCAGGGACAGTCACATGAGTGACGCCATAAGTACATGTGTATAAACGAATATATCGCCGATAATGCTGAGGAACAATGAAGGAAGCGACCAATGAGTCAACCGACTTCACGTGCAATATGTTAAATAAAGAACTAATAATAACAATATTATTATAATAATCATATATATAGAAATTCAATAAATAACTTCGCAAGCACATCAGCAATACTGTCCTTGAAGAAGCCATCCAACCACTCTACTGTCCGCGGTGCCATCGATGGTGGAGAAATTGTTAAATACCCTTCAAAATTTCAAAGGCAGATTAGATCAAGCCACTGGGAGTGGTTGCTTATACAGTAGTGACCATATGACGCAAAATAGGCTCGGCAGGTGCCAAGGAAAATAGGGTCTCCTGTGTGGCCTTGCTCGTTTATGCATGTCAGAGGATTTCCATCGAGGAAAATGTCACATTTACACCAACACATTGCTACAACCGTCTGAGAATTCTCGATTGTATTTTCTCGAACGCTCTAACATCCCTACATAGATGGGGCGAGCACGATATAAAGCCGAGCGAAAACTTGACAAAAAGCTTCTACAGGCAGTAAACGTTTAATAGGGCAATTTGTTCGCTTAAGGCATTTTTCTTATTCGAACTGAAGTCAAAATCATATCAATCGAAAATAGATCAGTTCACCCTAAATACACAAAATTGTATTTGTCTGCACTGCCGCTGCATAAGACCGTATCGGATTCCTCTTACTTGGTCAGTTCCGCAAGTAGTAAATAACTATACATAAATATTATAGCTGTACATGGTGATGTCCAAATCTCAATATGCTATGTATGCTGCGAGCTGTCCTGTGACCCACACATATAGCTGTTATGGATACCTGTCAACGAGGCCAATGTATACCGTCTGCTAGACAAGACCGGTAGGCTAAACGATCTGTTCGGCATGAGTCGCAGATCATCCGTAATCGACATTATTAATACGGAGCCAACAGAGACGATCTGTCGATTGCAACAGAAAAGTAACGAGTGTACAGGCACGTTTCTCTTCTTTGCTCGGCGGGCCGAGCTGACCTCCTGACGGTGTGACGGTGTACGATACACGAGCCAATGGCTACGACCATGAAGACCACTGTTGCTGTTGCTGCTGCTGCTGCTATTGCGAGTAGCACGAGGTAAATTTAATATATCAGAAGAAGCCGAAGCGGTCCCTCCCAATGGCTGCCGACTACCTTATAGGCGGCGGTCGGTAGGCACTCCGTATCAGCGATAGACAACGATGTGCCTACGAGATCCCGAACATCGCAGCTCCTACATCGCTGCCCATTCCCCTTCTCGTCCCAGCTTGTACCCCCACCGCCTATGGCTGTCCCGTGATCGCCGGACGATCTCTATTAGATATTAGATGCATTACCGACGCCTGCCCGCTCACCCGGTCACTCGCTCACTGACTGACTGACTAGTGGCGGCAGCGCCCCCGCTAAGGATATTTCCATATCGCCGTGCGGCGCGGCCGCGACTCCTCGGAGCTGAACCTGGACCTGCATGATGCCGGTCGACCGACGCGAACCTCGTGCATCGTACGGAGCCCGCTGCGTTGACTTGCCTACCTCAGATCACACATCGAATCGGCGTAGTCGAGACAGACCGACTGCGGCTAGATATGGCGCCGTTATTGTCTCTAGGGAACAGTGAACGAAAAGAAAGAGAAGGAGAGAGGGATAAGACCAAGACCGCCACCGTCTTCTCGTTGTGGGTCTTCCGGCTGCCCGTCGATGAGTGATATAGGGAACCTAGCGAACGATTCAAGGGGCAACGCCCACTGACCACCGGCCCGGCCGACCCTCTAACGCCTACATGGTCGTCAAGAGATATTTGCCTCCGTCGCACCGTGCCGTCCCCCAGCCGGAAAGCCTCCCGCACACCCCCGTAGCCATACAATGAACGCACAAGCTATGCATGTGTGCTCTTGTGTGCTCTCTCTCTCTCTCATGCTCTTCCATATCGCTCTCAAAACGTATATATACACATATCTATATATATATATATGTGTGTGTGTATGTGTGTGCACATGTAAGTAAAGAAAGATTGAATGTCACTATTTCGCTTCGCTGTGGCTATCTCGTGGACATTTCAGGCGATTAGATAGAGCAAGCGTCGGTAAGTGTCCACAGGGTGTCGCCACAGAGTGCACTATGGCTAAATGAGAATGTGTAGGCGTACATACCCATCTTGTCGATGATGTGGAACTACCTCAATGACATCGTAGTTATGGAGTTGATGACACCTGATTGCCTTGATTATTCTCCCGATAGTAAGGTAAAGGTAAAACTTTATTGATTTGTTAAAGGAACTGCATACAATGCTTAAGTTCTCTTATATGTCATGCAACGGGGTTCGGACGATGCTATGAGTATATATAATTATATATAAAAATATATATAATCAAGTACATATGAGCGACAATGGCTAAAATTTAGATATAACTACGGCCGTCAGGGGATTCCGGCAACAACATTGATGTTTAATTCCACTCACTCCGGGCAATACTACGATGGATTGCGTGGGTTATTGCCATTATGGTATGACATCCTCTTCCTTCCTTTTGAGTGTGTTGAATGTTACAGGGTGAGTTTCAACGTTCAGATTTGTTTTGTGTGTGTTTTTTAACGAGCATTTAACTATGTGCTGAGCACAGCTTGTGTATTTGAAATTACCTAACACTCAACGCGCACATTCGTAGTGAAGTTCTTCTTTTACATTGCTTTCCCTGTGAGATGTTGACTAGTCTATATATTATATTTATAACTGACCACCTACATAGGTGTATTGACTCGTGACTGGCTGACTTCGTCGGGTGCGTCGATCAAGGCATCACTAAAGCTTCCAACTAATGAACCGCTCTGATTTTACCTGAAAAATGTACGAAGCGTAATTAATTTTACTTTGTTTAATCTACCTTTATCTTGTTTGCATTTTCCAAGATGTCCGACACCGCGCAAGATTGAAATTGAACCACATACGCCACAAATATTATTAAATCATCCTCTTATTAAAGGGCAAATAACAAATTTTGGCGACATACGCACTATAGTGGCTGTCGTGCCGCGTACTCCTGCGAACGTTATAGCATTGGTGTCAATGTCTTTGCCCGACACAATTGCTACGTCCCGCCTGTGAGCGTAGGCAAGCTCAAACGATGATCGTCGTAACGCTGAAACATGCATTATACGACACCCTGTATAGTCCTCTCCGTACACCTATCCTGACACAATTCACTGTCACCGCCACAGCGCCACAACGAGATCATCGTTGTCCTCGAAATGTTCCGTTAAAATAATTACTATATGAGCATGTTATCGTTCGCCTCGTTGAGCACAGAATACACAATAGAAGGACAACTACGTATACTATATCTATAGTGCTTGCTTGTTATTTTATTCTCGGGCCTTGCCCTCCGCGCCACGCACCTCTATGCGTCGACTTCCTAACAAGCCGAACAATTTTGAGGAATCAAGCGATTCTTGCAAACGTAATACAAACACCGCTCATATGAAATGTCACCATCTACACAACGTGTGGTTCCGACTACATTTCTTCAGAATGACATTTAAATTGCTCAGCCCGCGTGTCGGTGTGCTCATTCGGAATATTTCCTTGTGAGTTTCTATGGTTAGATACGCATACTGGTCCCCTGAGGAAATCCGTCTGAGCGTCGTTCGGCCTTGACTGTCTATCTCGTTCAAGGTCACTTTTTTTTGGCCTGATTTCTCACGCAAGGGACTTGCAGGCAGGTTTACTGGAAGTCGCGTCTATTCCTCCAGTCCTTAGTTACCGTTCCCGACGGAGTCGCTTTGGAATTCGAAACATTTCATTGTAAGCTATCTTGTATACCATAGCATGCCGGTTTTCTTGCAGACGTGACCTTTTCACTCAGGGGTGGTGTTATTCGATGTGTGTGTGTGTGCGATATGTTCTTACCATTATATATTTCAAGTATCGTAGCTGTTGAAGCAATATGACTAGTATCTAACACAATACGAGTTAAACAAATAGAGCAGATCTGCCTCACGGAACAAGGATGTGTAAGGATGACAAAGAAGCCAAGCCTTGTTGTTGCATTTGTATTATCTATTCCTCGTACCCCCCCCCCCCTTCCTTTAACATCAGTAAGCTATTTCGCCTACACATCACTACTTCGATCTCCTGAAAAGCCTTCCAGCTGTCCGGCCAGTGTCGACCTTAAGGGCAATATCAACGATAGCCAGCTAACAGCACGTCACTCTGATAGATAGCTTCTGTCCTTTCGAGCAAGGGATATTGAAGCAGGTTCCCAAAAACGTGAGATGGAATTATGGTTCGAGATATCATTCAACGAAAATTGAATAACGTGCAGGAGCAAGTCTGCCATGGAATATTCATATATAATACATCCTAGCATTTCCTCAGGAACAGGCTCCCTCGACATTTGCGCTACTCGTTATCGATAGCAAAATGATCGCGAGCGACGTTGGTCACAGGTAGTTTTTCCGCTCAGTTCACAACCATGTTCTATCATACATCATGTATCTTTCTGCCCCAGCGCAGATACGAATTCAGAATAAAACAAAACATTTGACATCCGTTTCTCTCTCTCTCTCAATTTTGAAGTTTGCTACACATTTGGCGTGCAGCTCGTTGTCTCACCTTGTATAATACTCGATTGTTCATTGGCTCTACTTCAAAAGGCGCCATCTATTCTCTTTCCCTCTTCCATTTGCTCTTTTGTTGTTCACTGTTTTCTTCTAACGCCAGCAATAGCCCCCAACAGCAGTGGCCGATCCCGTCGCGACATTTTCTTTCTCTGTGCATTGCTGCTTTTCGTTCAGACCACCCAATCGGAATTACGCACGTCCTGGTTCTGCTGTTACCCTCTCCCCTGGCTCTCGGTATCCAGGACACCCCTGTTTGCTGCTCCTTATACTCAGAGCTGCCCCCGCCTCATCCACCAGAGGGCATCGGGCTACGCCCGCACTCATACGTACACCCCTATACTCCGGGCCCCACGAGGGCCCTAATGGAGGAAGGGAACACTCCGAGTGCCAGTGGTGCCTGCATCGCGCGGCCAGTAGGCCAGCCAGCCAGCCAAGCGACCGACCGGTAGCGTGCTGGTAGCACATACGAGTAGAAATACTAGGGGAACGAAATGGGCCAGTTTGGGGTGGCAGTTGCAGCCGACGCAGGCGAAGGCAAATGCGGCCAATGCAATATATATTTTAGCAAATCCCCCATCTCCCTCCTCCTGCGGCTCCCTCTTGCATCCTTCTCGATTCCCCCAAACCCACACACCCATCACTACTCCTCTGTGATCCCGTCCGACTGGCCCATCCCCACGGGTGTCCCCCGCCCCACCCCCGGCTCCTACCGAACCCAACCCCCCCCCTGACTCGTTTTCCCCCTGTGCGTCGTTTCCTTCTCCTCTTCCTACCGCCACCACCACCACCACCACCTCGTCGTCGTCGTCGTCATCGTCCCTTGCTCTCATAGTGCGCTGCTGCTGTCCCTCTTCGTTTTCCTCCTCCTCCTAGTCTCTTCGTTTTACTCTGAAATATTCTCTTCCCTTCCCGTTTCTATTCTATTCCCTGTCGACCAAGCCTGTCTGTCCGTCCGTCCGTCTGTCTGTCTGTGTACCGGCGAGTGAAGGCGCCACTCGTCCCACTTCTAGACTCCCCCCCCCGATGTTTCCCCTTGGACGCGGTAACTCCCAGGCACAACCCACAGCAGGCCTTGGGATGGCAGGCCCCAGGCCTTGAGGGCCAGGGGCGGCGGTGGCCGCTGCAGTAGCAGCAGCAGCAGCGGCATCGGTGGCAGTGGTGGTACTGGTCGACTGGTCGCTGGTCCCTTTCTGATCAATAAAGCATACACATACAACGCACATTCTCTAAAGAATCTCCCTTTTTGCTCCCCAATTTCTTTTGCAAGACGGCTGAATGCCTTCCGTCGCCCTGCCGGCTAGTATCCCCTATTTCTCTTTCTCTCTCTCTGCTCTCACTCCAAGAAAGGGCCCCTGGCGCCGTCGGCCTCGCTCAGCCACGAGGACTACCCCTGTTGTTCCCTTTTACCCCCAGCGGATTTTTCGATGGCCAGCGAGACGGGAGTTGTGCTGGGCCTTCCGCCCAGTGGTCGTTGCCGAGTCCACTCCGGTTCTTCGGCCCTATGTGCATCGGAGACCCTGCCTCGATCCGCCTGCGATGGTGGAAGCGTCGGTGGCGGTGGTCTCCTTTCGGTTCCTTAAGCGTGAGGCCATACCGCGCTGACCAGTGCTGCTGCTAGAGCCTTCTAAAATGTCAGCCTCATCCAAGATTCAAGTGGGACCAAGCAGCATTCGTAGACACATACGCCAGCTAGCCAGTCCGCGCGTACGGAGATACACAAACCGAACGCGCGAGCTGTACTGCCCGCAAAAACCAGTCGCCTGTTGTGAGCTCAAGCAAGCATGGTATCGGCTCAAACAGCAGCAGCAGGAGCAGCAGCAGCAGCAACATCAGCAGTGGCAGCAGTTTGCTACGAGCAAATAAAGAAAGCGAATTGCGTTCGGGATCGCTGCCCGCCAGAGTTATAAGAATTTGGACATCTCAGCACTTTCGTAGAAGATTCAGCTTCGTCCTCTCCACCACTGGACCATCTACCGTATCACTCCGACGCACATGGGGATCTCGACGTCCGTATGGCTATTCGCCTCACCCGATCACATTCCAACACGTCGTGCATTAAACACGTTAGATAGGTGTCAAGCCTTGACTGAACGGCTGTTGGTGGACCCGTTGCCGTACTGTACATGTCAATGAAGCAAGACAGGGTCTTGGAGGCACATTGCTGTTACCTATTACAACTAAGCATTTAAAGGGGCCCGTCTTATGAAGCACTGCCGAAGGCAGTACCGTGGACGTTAAACGTTGACTGAGCGTCCGTCCGGAGAATTTCCTTTTGCTTTATCTATGACAACTATAACTTCACTAGATTATCGAAATTTCAGAACACCTAAAAAACAAATTAATCTCTCCTATTATAGTTCTGGGAATTCGAGTTTATCAAAGTTAAACAGCAATCATGCCTTTAGAAAAGTAATCTCCTCGATGCAAATAGAGCTGACCGATGGGTCGTCCATTGCCAGTACTGATACAATACCGTACTTCAAAGTCACGAATAAACTTACGCCACATCAACACTAATCTATTGTAGGTGCACAGCCGTCATTAACACAGCTGTCTGATAGCTCAATATTTAATTTAAGGGCGAGTTGGCTTATTGCTGTTGCTGTTGTTGTCGTTGACGGTAATGTCAGTACGTCCCCCGAAAGAAATGTACACGTCCCTCCTTTCTAATACGGACTGCATTACGCCCCATACATCGTAAGGCGGTCCACGGGGGAGCTGCCGTAGACGGGACCACATAATGAGGTCGTCACTTCCCAGTTCCCCTTCTGTTACGTTCACAGCCGAAGTCTTCTTGTCTCATTATTATTACTATCTTCCCCGAGGGGTGGTAAGGCAAGAAGGCCCCGGCTGTGTTGTTGTGTGCCAGCATAATGTCCTCATTGCCTGCTCAGCCCCGCCATGTCGTCTGCCTCGATCGCGTTCAGCTTCGCACCCGTAGCGCGCGCGCAGCCTTTCGCAGCGGTCCGACTACACCGAGCCGCTCTCCACTTCGTCCTCCTTTCCGTCGCCTTCGTTCCTTGGCAGGGGGTTCCCTTTCCTAGGACTGGGTCCGCTTCTACCGACGGTTCCGACCTCCAATTAAGCGGTACTGGCGACTTGTACTGACGGGAGTTCCAGCCACAATTGCAGCCCACCTTCAGCCGCTGCCAGCTTTTAAGCAGTTCATCGATGTATCTCTCTGTCTATTCGTACGCTCTGTACGTCCGCTTCGTTTCATTAAGGGAACGAGGCGATACGATAAACGTAAGAGCTGAACAATTTTTCGATACCTACTCACAGTCGTGTAGGTGTCGCAGTCAGGGGACGATGTCGATGACCTTCTGAGTTCGTTCGACGCACATTCCCATACGCGTATCCATATCCCTCCTCCGTCGCTTGCTGCCTGCTGCTCTTTTGTCGTGCACATCCATTCAGCCGGCAACAACGACGACGTCAGCCCGTAAGCCGGTCGGCCGGCCGGCCAGCCATTGCAAGAGTGTATATCTATATGTCTGTCTGTCCCCAGAGTTACGAAAGAAAGAACAAGCAAGGGCCTGCCGTGGCGCGCCAGCAACAACGACGACTATGAGCTACGAGTATGTGCTATAAGCGGGAGAGGAAAAGTATGAGAGCAAGCGCATAAAAGCCAACGAAAAATAAAGAGAGAGAAACGCGACGAACGAGAGAGAGCGAGAGCGCGATTGCCAGCCACGGTGACGGTGACTGGACAAAAGCAGCTTTGCGCATCGGCCAACGACCGAGTCAGCGTCGAACGATGCTGCCGTTGCAGCAGCAGCAGCAGCAGCAGCATGAGCTGCAGTCGCGGCCACCCGGGCCAGGAGACGATGGGCGACGTGACGAGGACAAGCAGTAGCAGCAGCAGCAGCACCGGCAGTAGAAGTAGTCGCGAACGAAGACCAAAGAGATGAACGCAACGAACGAGTAACGACGGCGCCGTCTTTCTCTGCTGCTGCTGCTGCTGATGCAACTGCTTCTGGTCCGGCTTCATACCAGCTGGCGGGCTGCAAGCAAGCGAGACCGGTCGGTCCGACCGTCGTCGGCCGTTCCTGAGCCGCGCCAACGAGCCGGTGGCGGCATTGAGCAGCGCCGGGAGGCGGGCGTAATTCTCAAATTTGCCGCGGTGGCGCCGCCGTCGGAGCCAGCTCGACCAATGAGCGTAAGCCTCAAGCCACCCTCATACCACATCCCGGCAAGCCCCGAATCCCCCGAGATGAGCACTGCATGGTCGAATTTAAGGGGAATGGGGTAGCTGGCGTGGCGGTGGGGGCGACGCCGAAGCGGCCGAGTGGGACGCGTGTATGGCGAGGGAACGCTGCTGCTGCTGCTGCCACGAGCCGTGGCACGGGAGACTGCTGGGGAGGGGGGGGCGGGGGTTATTAAGAGGGTGAAAAATGTAAAATGGCCACGCCGATGGGCCGTCGCTCTGTGCGTGCAGTCTGCTTCGGCCTCTGCCCAAGCGACAGCCAAACTGCGACAGCGCACTGCGGTGCAACGAAGAGCAGATTCCCGGCCCTCTGCCTGCCAGCCTCATGCGTCGTCCTGGGAGCTCGCGTGTAGATTGTAGATGGTTGCACGCCGACGGTTGGATCGCCGTGGTTGGGGGCGGCCCGGCTTGGCTCGGCGATGGGTGTCCAAATGGTCTCTAGCGAGTAATGGGCCTCGCAGGAGCAGCCCCCGCGAGCCACTGGCTGGCGCGCACTAGTGCAAGAGAGAGAGGAACCTAGCCTGCCGCACGATAGAACGGTAGAACTGTAGGTCCTACTACCGTCCACGGCATACATACATGGTTGGCAGGAGGCCGGCCCATGGCGGTATGCAGTAGCGACTGACGGCAAGCCGAGCAGCAGTTGACGTGGCAACGGCTGGAGGAAGCCATTAGATAGGAGCACCAAGAAGAGAGGACGACAGAGAGAGAGAGAGAGAGCGCGCTACGGCGACAGGCCAACGAGCAAACTAAGCCCTCGTTCCGTTGATGGCACCACAGGCCATTCTGCAGGGCTGCAGAATCACTGGCTGCTGCTGCTGCTGCCGTCGACTGCGGCTGTGTGTACTGTTACTTCAACTTCCACTATTCGGAACTTTTGAGCAAACTGCTATGGCGGCTTAGTTTCGACGGCGGCTGCTGTTGGCTGCTTGCTTGCTTGACTCAAACGAAAGAAATATAGAGCACACTGTCTACGCATTGAGTGCAAACAAAAGCGCGACCGCTGTACGGTCAACCGAACAGTCATGCATGCATGCGACGGTCACACTATTATTTTTATTATATATGTAATTTCTCCAGCCGAGTATGTTATCCAAGTGAAGATTCAGGTCCAACTTGAAACTCAGACAAATGGAAAATAGTTATTTTTGATATCCGCGTCGAATATGCGTCAGCAGTTGCGGCATACGGCAATCAGCCCTCAAAATCGTTGTTGTACCGCCATGGTCTGCTTTTATCCACGGCGATTGTTGCTAACGGCAGCCCGAACAGTCGTGTAGATGCAGCACAAGTCAGGTGGACCTGCAGCTGAGGTCTTAAGCGTGCACGAGAATTTGACTCGGGCATTTTACAGGGAATAGGTAGTGTCTTCCTTCCTCTTGGCTGGACTCGTCCAATGCGTCAGCAGTCGGCCGTACCGAATCTTCCCCTAGTGCCTTGCCTTGCTTGCCTCGAATCGTCCAAGAAACTACCGTACCCCAAGCACTTATTCCTTGCTGCAGGCGACGGCGGCGGCAGCGGCCGCGGCACGTCCTCTCAAAGCGAATCTTCGCTTCAAAAGTTCCCTTCCTTAGTGCCGGTTCCTATTCGGAAGCGTCGCCTAGACAACGGGCGAGAGAGAGCGAGAGAGATAGAGAGAGAGAGACTTAGCCCGTAGTGGCTGAGAAACAACATAGCCAAAAGGATAAGAATAGAAGAAGTAACAATATTCGAATCCTCTTAAGGTGCCCCTTCCCGTTCCCCACCGCCATCACCAGCTTCTTGCCTGTCTCAAGACTCGCGAGCCAGATCTTATACCGACTGCCGCTGTAGCACCCCATGTTCTGCTGCGCCCACGCAGTATTGCTTAGCATCTCTCCACAGACTCAACCCCAAAGTCCGTCTCCCCCCGGCGACTCTAGTCGCGTCACCTACAGGGCATGGCGCCCCTCCCATAGAGCCTGCTCTACCTCTATTTCCAACCTTGTAAACAATGCGTCTGTCTACATTTGAACTACCCTCTCGAATAACAAGGGTTGGTAGTGGTCCTAGCAGAAGAGTACAGCTCCATTCAAGCACGGCAAGAGTACTCGAACATAGGAATATTTTCCCTGCTTTCTGCAAAGGACCAACAGTGGTCCGTCCAATACTAGAACTCATCGCTTGAGTGGTACCTATGGACGCGACCACTCGGTTTTACTAAGTAAACTTAACAATTCGCGACAAATTACCAATTTGTTTGTATGTACAAAGTCATACGTCGCAACGGTGATGGATTCAGCACTTGAGCAATATCAGTATCACCAATTCATCTCAATTAACATTTCATTAACTCACGGAATCAATGAGGGAACAGGGAACCCGAAAATTGTCCTCTTGGACACCACAGTCGAATAATTTGAGTTTCGTTTAATTAGTCATTTCGCATCGCCTATGAAGTTAAGGTAACAGTGAAACACGTAGAGCCATTGTTAACGGCATGTTATCCATATTGCCATAAACTACCTTATAAAATTAACGATTAATATCAGGCACAGAGGTAATCGCTCACTTTATAAAACAAGAGCACAGCTTGATGCGTGTGTGCGATGCAAATCTGCGAATAAGCCATCTCACAAGATATCGGGTGTTCACACCTTATTAAGAGAAAAAAACCGCCGAGCAGGTTAAAATTTGTTTCCCATGGTAAAACTGGATTTATGGGAAATAAATCAACATCGTAACAATCGTAACAATATAGATAACTGAGTCCGAACTGAATGATGAATAATCATCTATTGCCAGTTGAATACCCAGCGGATTCTCGCACTTGATTGGCTGAAATATACGTGACATATCAGATTATCAAAAATTAAAAATAAACTCTAAAAATATAGTTAAATATCTTAACTCTCGAAGCACGAATGAGTAGCCCCGCCCCGCCTTCGTCAGCTCCTTCGCAGAGTTCGAGGCGATGCGCCGACCAATGAGAGGTGGGGTCCTTCATCAAGCCGGGTAGACCCAGCGGCAAGGTGGAGGACCACCGAGGTGTCATCTCTAGGGAGACTGAAGGGTTGAGTCGCGCTTGGGCTGGGACGGCCACTCGAACGGCTGATCGCACTCCTGAGAGAGTACGAAAGGGGTGGAGATCTCGAGATGGCCCCAGGACCAAGTATCGTGTGGAGCTCGAGGGAGGAGGCTGCTAATGCACTATCGAGTACAACTGAGCAGCAATTGTACGACTAATACTCCGATCATTAGGACTACTAGTCAGGAGGAAACTGAGGGAGAAAGAGAGAGAGGAGAGAGTGGTACTGGTGACCAGTTAGTTGGCCTCCAACATTATGTTCGATTTTCATTTGGATGGACTCGCATTGAAACAACAATTGACAAAACGAACACAATCACCAATGAGCATAATCATACGCACCCATGAAACAACGATGAGGCATCTTGAATATGTCTGACGGTTTTACTAGTGAAATATCAACTAGCGATCATTATGTCTTAGTCATTAGCTTGTGTTTGCTAAATCTTATCTAGAAATAAAAGGCAGCTTATTGATGATTTCAATTTTGGTTTTTTTATGTTAGCTCTCGTAGTAGCGGTAAGACAAAGATTTTGGTCTATATGGAACAAGCTTCCTCCGTGAAGCTATTATATATAGAATGCGAGCAGTTCTATATATAATAGTTGAGATTCCCTACGCTTGTATTTATGAACCTGTCGAAGAGACAACCAAGGCCGAAGTTGCCATGAATGTGTCTATGTGTGTGTGTATTATAAATAGCCAGTTAGGTATGGTATTACTAAAGAGCGTTGAAAGGACCCCTTATTGCATATTGGACTCTTCTTCGTTTGGCAAAAACGCTCAAACCTAATAAGGCACTTTCAAATATAGCTGGCTACTCTGTATTACAGTACTGCTATACTATAAGAAAACAATCAAAATAAACTGTTTTTCAAGGGTGAATGGAGCACCCAACACCTTGATCAATTGTTGTCCTATGTAGTATACAGGGCCAATGTGGCTTCTGTGTCGGGAACCTTATCAAATCTCTTTACTTGCGAAAAATCTGACGAGGTGTTATAATGACCTGGATGTAATGGCTTGGAGGTGCACTTTTTAACATCGCAAACTATTATAAAATAAGAGTTATTCTGATGTGTTTATTGTTTGAAGATCTCCGATCTTCGAGATAATGATCGCAACTGTCACTGCCTTCTATGCCAACATAGTAATCATTTACGGCTTACTTCGGCTATTCTCATTCTGGTAACCCAAGAAAATGTAAACACCCCTATTCGACTAGTTGGGTCTACCGGGGAAATACTCGTGTGCTTGTGTTTCTACACCTTTACGTGAGCACTTTTCACTTTTTCAGTGGCGACGCAACATGCGTACGGCTCTTTCATCAAAGAGCAGTACGCATGTTGCGTCGCCATTGCATAATCTTGGAATATGTATTGTCTCTATGTAAGAAATGAAAAGAATCTTTGGGAAGCAATAGGGTCGTCATTCTAGAGGTGGACGTAATGGCTTTATTGATTTATTGACCGAACTGCACTTTTACAATGTTTTAGTTCTCGATGTCTTCACCAGGTGGCGGTACTCGAGCGTCCGGATTTTTACAGCAAACGTCTCAACTGTCCAAGGTACCACACTGTACGTTCTCATTATAGGCTACGATTATACGTTCGTAAGCATTTGTAAAATTGAAAATACTTGAAATGCTTCGTAATTCGTGACGGGTTCGATTCTGGGAATGTCTTGTTCGCGGCATACGTTGTCCTCAAAAACGCGAACGCATCATACATAATTTATGACGACTCGCTTCGATAGAGACATGATTACATGGAATCAGATACTTTCCAAGGAACAGACGACTGCAAAACACTGAGAGTGATTTTTGTAATAATTGCTTGATAACATGATCCAGATGGGGTGTTTTACCCCTTCTTAGGTCGGGTCATGATTCTATGCGAGTAGATAGGTATATCATTCCTGATACAAGATTATAAGTACAGATAGAAAAATGTGAGTCTGTCCTAAGGTTTCTCGTTGAGTAGTAGCTTCGAGGAAGGAACACACTCAAATAATGATAATAGAGAATGATATTATAATTTTCCTCAAACTTTTACAATAGCAACGTTATATGTGGCGTTCGTAATCTCAGTTGGCTTTCCAAACAATTCTATTCTTGGACGCAAGCGATAAATGTGATTTCTTTACAGCTGAATTATTGCTTTTACTGCGATTATTCCTTCTATAACGGGAGATGCTGTGCGAGATGAGCGCCTCAAGCAGACATCCTGCGAAAAGCCTTTATTCTAACGTAACTCGCTTCGAGCTGGTAAACATAACCCTCACGCGAGCGAAACGCTGTGAACTACATGACTATATATAATTGTCAAATAAAATCAATAATCAGCCAGTCTGAGTTTGTGGGGGAACAAACTCCTATTTAACATACTGCGTTTCCCGGAATGAAACGATGTTACAACAAGGTACGACATCTTAATATTTTGGCGAAATATCATCATGCCAGCTTATTATACCGCTAAGGCGAACAGTTTTGCCATTTTTCCCCTTTTATCTCCACGTTACGCAGCAAGCTGCATGACAATAAGAGAATATGTAGCACTTTTGTAACAACAATTTTTTTTTCGAGTATATACCCTTTGCCCATATCAGGTGAATCTTGTCGCCATAGCTGTCCCCTGGCTATGACGTCGGGTGACTGTGGCATGCCAGGCGAAAAGCATTCACTCCATTACCAGGAGCGTCTATCTATTGTATCCGTATTATATTTAGAACACAATCGATGACACTATTGTCATCTGTTGTAGACAACAAATCGAGCCATTCGTTGCGAAATGATATTACTGAAGAGATATTTCTGCGAGAAGCGATTTAGAAACTGTGCTTCGCACAAGCGCGCTGTAACGATGTTATGCAGATCGGGTCAATCCACGACGAGCGAGGCAGCCAACGTAATTGGATAGCGCAGCTAGATTGAAATGCAACATCTTCAGGTTTGGCTATCGGTATCGATATTGGGTGTTGTAAGCCCACAATATGACATTAAATTAACATGTTATGAAGACGCACCTGTGGAGGCCAATAATGCGAATTGGCATATTGTGACATCAGTCACCCGCTGTCTTTCTGGGAGACCATTCAGAAGTGAGGCTAATTCATTGCGGTTCACCCGCATCGCTTTGCCGATTTCCTCCACGACAAGATAGCATTACCTGATGTTATGGAATAGATGTTTTACAAGGTAAGCCCACACACATGCGCTATAGACGAGTGTTCACTATCAACATTGTTACGAACGATACGCAAAACAACGATTATAAGCTATTCCTCGAAGGGGTCTATCATAGGCTGATCGGGGGACAAGCGCGCAGGATCTTACCTTCTGCAACGCCTGTCCCTTGCTGTGGGGCAGAGAGGCAATGCCATGGGCTTCCTAAATTCTTAATTATTGAATGTTTGAGTAAACAACATTGCTATTCAACAGTTATTTTATTATTATTATTATTATTATTATTTATTAAACATTGACTAGTAACTCCCATTGCAGTAAGCATAAGTAACGTTTTTTTTCCCTAAACAGCGTTTTTTTGTTTGTTAAAAATGATATATTCACGATCCCAATACACATAATGGTTTGATCTTGTTGTTAATGTATTTACAGTAACAACGATTTATTGTACAACTGCCCTGTTATAACGCCGGGAAAATGATGTACCGTTTCATTTACTCTTCAAGCTATAATTGATCATGCGATAATTAGGACGGCTGATTTTCACCATTGTTGTTACGACGTTATTCCTACAGTAACTAAATTCTTATTATATTCAGTGGCGTTAACTAATTAGTCCTAATAACATTATACGGCCTCGCATCTTGCTAGTGTAGTCTTCGTGTCATTTCTATGATTCGGCCAATATGATGGAAGGGTCACTTTGACAAAAGCGATGTTTCCTGAGATCGATCGTTCTCGGATCCGTCGTTGTCGGATCCAAGAAGCTCCGCATAGGCTATAACCTACCCTATAATACAACAAAACGGGTTGTCGCCCCCCCCCCCCTCTATACCCGGGACCCCTGTACCCCCAAGTCGCCTACTGCTGCATAGTGTCGTTCATCCTCTTCTTGTGTGCCAGCCTTATGGAACGAAAGCGTTGCGTCGTAACCTCTGGCGCCCTCTGGCGTTGCCGTCACTTCCTACTCGGTGACGGCAGAGGCTGCTGCGGCTGCTGCTGCCGTCGCCGGGTGGTCGGTCGGTGCACCAGCTAGCGCCTAATAAGATCTGCAAGTAATCTTTATCATCATGTAAAAACTGCCCCTCTGCATCGGGGTCTGCCAAACCCCAGCTCCTACAGTAGCAGCCAGTGCCTAGTCGCCCCATTCCGGTTGCCGTTACCGGCGGCTGACGGCCGACTTGCGCGCGTTCTGCCGCTGCAACCTGCAGCCGCGGCGGCGGTGTCGGCGGCGGCAGCAGCGTGCACCCTCTCCTTGGCCTCTCCCTGCAGCACGTCCTCTGATTGGCCGCTGGAGTCCCGCCGCCCTTGTTGACGTCCCTTTCGACGCCCCCGATGCCTGCTGAGTCCCAGACCTCTCCCGGCGAACACGAACACGGCACCAATGCGGAGGGAAAGGGCGGGGGTGTAATTTTCTTTAAAACTTGTATATGTATATTTGCGCCGCAGCAGCAGCAGCAGCCCCGATACCGAGCTGCCTGTCAGCCAGCCAAGCGAGTGAGCCGAGCGGACCTAGCTGGCGACCGGTGGTAGCGTTGCAGTAGCAGCGGCGGCAGCAGCAGGCCAACGCCACGACGTAGGCTTTGCTGCTGGAACTCGGTGGGGGCTTGATAAGGCGCATATATCTTAAGGGAATAGCCCCCGGGGGGCGTGCTTAGCGCTCATTGGTGCTCGCTGAGAGAGGGAAGCGGTCCCGATGAGTTCCCCTTCTACGCTGCCACCACGACCACCACCACAGCACGGGCACTGCCATCCCGGCCATTCCGTTGCCTGCTGCTCCCTGCCCGTTCCCTAACGTTGGCTCGTCCCGTATCCTCATGACTGCGGCCACGGCTGCCTTCTTCTCATGGGCGAGGGAAACGAGAGTAGAGTAGGGAAAACGCGGGTAAGCAAGCAAGCAGTCAGACAGACAGACAGCCGTGCAACGGGGCGGCAACGCACTGAACGAATGGCCAGGGGCTCGGCCACGATGGCTGGCCTCGGCTCCGGGGGGGGGGCCGGAGGAGGGGATCAACCAAGAGGCATAAAGGGGGGAATCAAGGGTAGAAGGAATGGGGGCATGAGCAGCAGGACGCACTTTTCTTCAAAATGTATTCCCTGCTTGCTTGCCTTCCTGCTGGGCTGGCCTGCCCAGCTCACTCACTCGTTCTCTATCGTTATGCCTATCCCTCGTAACTTCTCTCTCTCTCTCTCTCTCGCTCTATTCCCCTCTGGCCGCAGCTCCATTGCGCCGTGCAAGCGGTGTGTGCCTGCCGCCCCTCTGGCACATCTCCCTCAGTTCCCGTACTGCTCCAGCCGCCTATTGCGCCCTTCTCGTTCCAACACCCCCGAAGTACGCCGTTGCTGTCGGTCCTGCTGATGCTGGTCCTGCTGCCGCTACGTCGGAACCGCGTTGGGTTCGGTTGAGTTGGTATAGAGCGGTAGTAGCAGCAGCAGCAGCAGATAGAAGTTGGAGCAGCAGCAGCAGCGGGGCCTGGGAAAACATGGAGCGCGAGATGTAGAGAGGAGAGAGGAGAGAGAGAAAAGAAAGAAGAGTATACCAAAGGGAAGAGGGAACTTAATACGAAGGGCACCACGAAAACGCAGAAGAGAGGAAGACGAAGACGAGGCGCCACAGAACGACGAGGACGACGAAGTCGATGACGACGACGACGACGACGACGATGAGATGGTGCTGGTGCTGTGCTATGCTGCCATTGGCGTCGGTGTCGCTGCTGATGCTGCTACCGGGAGAATGAGAAATGGGAACGGGGAACGGAGGAACGGGCAGGAGAAGGAGGACGGAAACGGGAGAAGGAGGGAGCTAGCGAAGAGATATGAAGGGATATATTGGGGCGAGAAATAGGGAAGTCGGACGCGACGGGGGAAGTGGACGTCGGAGACCCCCGGGGGGGGAGGGGGGCATCACGAGCGAGGGTTGCGATGTCGGGACGCAACGACCGACGAAGACGTAGGGATGAACACGGCGACGAACGAGGAGAAGCAGCAGCAGCGGCGGCGGCGGCAGCAGCACAAGCAGAAAGAGCGGTGGAGGAAGAAATAGGGAGGGTACCGGGGGAATTACTGGGGACCAAGAATGGTGGGCACGAGAGGAAGAGGAACGAAGTGGCAAGAGTGGCGGCAGCGGGAAGACGGTAACGGCGACGACAACGACAACAACAACCATCAACGACACCTACGACGGGTAAAGCAACAACAACAACAGCAGAAACAACGGCAACAACGACATCGACGCCGCTGCCGCCGCCGCCGCCGCCACTGCCGCAAGAGAAGTAGACGAAGAACGACGGCAGGACCGAGCGACCGGCGGAAGAACGGCATAGAACGAGGCTTGAGCCGGCGAGGGCGCTGCCATCGGCCGGATTCTATCCCGTCGTTGAGCCCTCCTGGGATCGTTCCTATAATACTATGGGACACCCGAATACCCGTGTTCGTACGGCCACTGACGGGACCGCCCGTTGGTGTCGCCGCTTTTGTCTCTGAGTAATTCTTCGACATACGGATTCGAAATGTGGATCTCGAAGAATAGCGACAGCGGGGAGATCCGATCCGCCCTGACCCTGGTTCATAGATGAACTCGTTTTGGTGTATATATAATTACTTATACTGCGATAGCAATTACAATTACTTGTTAAGTGATGTTAGTATACGATATAGTGGCTGTAACGGCACTGTGAAGAAATGATCTGCTCCTATCATATTTGTTAAACCCTTCCGCGTTTACCAATCAATAATTAAGGGATCCGTCCTAATTCGATTGCGCTTAATTCTCGTGAGAATATCTAATGATCAAATACCGTTTTTTTTTTTTTGATGAATGATCAAATACTTGATATCCCTAATGTTGGCACTATTAAACAAGTAATAGGACCATTAATCGAGAGCTTGTGGCTTTGCTCATCGTTTTCGTTTATGGATCCTACCGAGAAGTGTGATGAAAGTGTACAGGGAAAGCAAAATTATCCGTGCATAATAAGCTCGTTCTTGAAAAACGAATATGGAATTATTCCAAACTGTATGTATATATAAAATTAGGCAGACAAATATTGTATCGATGTATAGTTAAATTCAAGGTATTATATTTGTACATCTATAATTCAAATACGGTATTATAGTTGTACATCTATAATTCAAATACGGTATTATAGTTGTACATCTATAATTCAAATACGGTATTATATTTGTACATCTATAATTCAAAAAAATATATATATATATGGCTTTCGCGAAACTGAAATGCACGGAGGAGCGGACGGACGCTTTAAAAGTTGAAGAACGTAGCTCGCCTTCCTTCCGTCCCTATATATTAGTAAATAAAAGGCATTTTTCAGGTTGAAAATCGTGGATTCTGCCTACCCTGGATGAACTCCACGACGTGGCTTCAACTGAATTCTAACTTTACTTTAAGATTTCTCGTATTCAGTCTATAATGAGTGTTTTCAGAGGCTCTTCGACTACGCAGCCGTCAGGGCTTATCCAGTGCCGGCAATCTCTAGATAAGGCGTCCCCGTCAGCCGGTCGAGCGTCGAAGACCATAATATTATGCGGACGCATGAAGAAGATGCAGACAGCAGCTGCATTATCCCAGAGGAGACAAAGGATCAGAGAGCACACCGTATCCTCTCTCTGACGCAACCGGAAGCAAAAATCCCGCCACAACTCGCTGTTTCTTGGCGCCTGCTCCGATGGGTGATACCTGTGTTGGACAGCGCGGAAATATTCAAATCCCAGTGGCCACGTTAAGGGCACAGCGGGTCCCTGTCATACGACTCCCTTCACTCCCTCGGTTCATCAGCGAGACGTATGGCCCCGCGCAGCTGACGCCTCAGCGATGAATCGGGTAGAGCTCTATGGTATGTGTGCATGTATACGACGTTCTGTGGGCCCAGGAGCAGGGAGCGAGGCGGATCTTCTTGGCGACCGACACAGTCGCTCCAAAACTACACTATGACAGACCAGCATATATACATACTATTATATAATACACGGGATCCTCAGGATTGGGCATTAAGCACAGAACAGGACAACTAGGGATCGTTCGCATCTGCGACGCATGTGTTGTGCGGCTGGCCACAGAGACAATATTTTCAAGCCACCGCCCTGCACCAGGTCAGCGGCCTCTCGTACAGCCCCAAGGAAGCCTCTAAGAAGGGCATCCCTCTTGGCCTCGCTGTTCCTCGGCGTGGGTCGATGTGAATGTCCGCTTTCCCACCTACCGTCGAGACCCCCACAGCCCAGCGGGGAACGATGGCGGCGGCGCCGGCGATGGACAACGCTGCAGTCACTGCCTGTTACCGTTGTCGGATTTGCATGCTGCCAGTCCTACAGCAGGGGGGTGACCAACGAAGAAGTTGGCGCCTTAAGAAGAATCACTGTGAGAGCATGAATGTTGGAATGCTTCGAGTCGCAGTCAGCGAACGGGCGAGTCAGTGAGCGACCACGATGTCGGCGCATCGTCTCATCGCGTCGCTCAGTTGCGCTGATTCTTGTCAACAACAGAATGGATTACCCATCAACGAGGTTTTTGCCGTTCGGGCCGGAATGAGAACCATGGTCGTGTAGTGAATGCGTGTTAAAACACGTACAATGTGCGAGCACAGGCTTCCGCAAATAGGACATGAAGTCAGAAGAGTCATTATACGAAAAAAACGCTCACACAAACGAGATATTGCCTAAACTCGCAAACACTGTTGGGGGTATTCTACGGATTTTCGCTTGTACCAGCGCGTCGGGTTTGGTTGCCCTATGTACTTCATTCTGCTGTGACCTCCTGACAATATTATGCTTCTACATCCTCGATACAATGTACAACGTTAGCAACATTGAGAGAACCAATGACCGTTGAACTAAGTTGGCTATTCTCGCCTGACGCAAATTTACCCCACTAGACAAAATTCATCCCTATAGATTTCTCTTTGTAGGGTACCAAAGCATTCATATACGTCCATACTTCAGCGACATTCTGCACTTGTAAACAATCCAGTACGAACGTGTCCTCGGTTAGCCTTCGGGTAGGATGTTTGTGGACCGATTCGACCAGAGACATACATTGCAAAGACCTCCATCATCTTTCATCCTGTTCATCTGACAATGGATCTTCATTCTCTGCAGTCCTCTCCCCATCGTCTTCTTCTTGTTGCGATCGTTAGCGCTCCTCATCTTGAGAGAGGGACACCATTAACAATTCATAAAATATTCTCCAGCCAGCCAAATTCGCCTGTTCGTCCAATGACAAACCCACCCAAAAGCCCAACGATCTGAGGCGTCCATTTTCAAGTTTCACCGTTGCGAGCTCCCCCCGTCTCGAGCACGGCCATCTAGGCTTTCTTCTTTGAGCTGGGTGGCTGTCCTCTCCTCTGCCCGCCATCGTCCAGCTTCAGTGGCCAACGCCCGCCCACACATTAAACTAGTGTAAAACCCGCCACTCCCCCGGGACTTCAGTAGACCTGCCAGTCGACATTGCTGTCTCGAGCTCTATTCCCTTATAGGGAAAACGAGCGAATGGGGAGACTGAGAGCGAGAGAGAGAGATAGAGTGAATGAGTGAGAGAAAATGGTAGAAGGAGATAGATAGCAAATACCCGCTCTCGTTCTCTTCGTATTCGTCTTGCTCTTCGTCCGGCTTCCTATTCTGCTAGGTCGTCCAGTTGCCAGAGATGCACCATCTCTCTCTCTCGAAGTCTCTCGTCCTCTCGCTGTGTATCCATCCGCGGACCTCGTCCCGACCCGTCCCGAGGGTTCCCGATTCCCAACTCAGCCCCCAGCTCACCTAACGGACGGAACTAAGGAAGGAAAAAGCTACGCCGCCTTTGTATGCAGTGTCGCACAACCTCACTAAAGAGAGAGACTGCTGGCCGGCCGAACCACCACGCACGAAGGCGTGGGCTGCAGCAGCAGCAGCAACGCTAGTGGTGGTAGGGGCGGTGGAGATGCGGCATTCTGCAAAGCGTTGCACTGACCATTATTCTTCATTTCGTTAGGAGGCACGCGGGACGTTCGGACGCGACGTTTTTGGCACTCGTTCAAGTCGCTGAATAATTGTGCTGCGGCGCCACCGCCGCTGCGAGCGTAAAAGACGACTGCTGTGGAGAAGAGGACGGTAGCGGTCGGCTGACATTGGCCATCGGCGGCGGCGGCGGTGCCAGCAGCATTGGCAGAGCAAAAGCCTCGTGCAGCATAGCCAAGCCCTTTCTTTGATGGTGGTGCTCATTGCCTTTTCGTGTTGAGGCGAACGGGGCCCTTGCTGCTGCGGAAATCGCGGCAGCGCCGGTACCGACAGCCGGCTGCCGGCTCTGCTCTTCTCCTGTTCGTTCACAAGTTCGATGGCTATTTGCCCCAATAGGAAGAAGTAGTCGCCTCGGGCAGAGCCAACGCCCGTGCGGCTCGTCCGCTCGACGTAGACCTATCTATCTCTCTCTCTCTCTGACTCTCGTCTCATCTCTCCCGTTGCACATGAGGAGAGACAGGACAATTCTACGCTGCCACCTCCCACCTCAGTGCCCCATCGTTGTCCGCTGTGATGATGCGATCCCCCCATGATACAGCGGACCATCGAGGAGTCTAGCCGGCTGTTACTGGTAAAGACGAACCTCTTCCACTAGTGGCCGCGGCGATGCTCGTGCCTGTCCCAGCCATAGTATATACATAGACCAGCTATGGCCGGCTAGCCGACCAATGACTTCACCCCCAACATCGACGCTGGCAGCAGCAGCAGCAAATCGGCCAAAATGTAATTGATGGTGTCTATTATGGATATTACTGCAAATACGAGTACGGCGGCACCGACTACAGCTGCTGCTGCTGCAGCTGCGTGCTCCGAGGATCTTGCTCCACCATCAATATCGGAATATTTCCCGCTGGCTATTTGTTACAAATATTTATTGCTGGTGAATCTATCTAAGGAAGCGTGATCTGTTGTCAACACGAGCCGTTATCCGTTCACGGCCAGTTCACTTTTGTGTGACGCCAAAAACATCACTGTGAATGCTGCGAATAGATGAATTGCCCCCGGGGGCACAAAAAGAGAAATACTACACTAAATAGATACGGTTCTTCTGCATTAGTGTGTGCAATACGTAAGAGTACATATATTATAGAAACGCATATATCACATAAGTGAACACGGGCCTCGATACGTGCAAGACGTTTCTGGGCTCAGTCCCAAAATAGTGCTCGTTACCAAGTTTCTCTCGAGTTCTTAGAATGACTTCATATGTAACAGCTCAAAGTTCGCCTTTATAGCTTTCTCACTGCGATGAGTGATGGTAGATCACGTGGCGATGTTACACGGAAAGACTCCAATGTAGCAACGAATCGACATTTGCTCCAGAGATGATACATTACAATTGAGATGTGAACGATAGTCTGTTTACAACTCATAAGGCTTCAGAAGGATAGCAGAATACTATAGGCACCCACTCTGGTAGGTACGGGAATACAATACCATGTGTCTGATCCGTTATTCGAGAAGACGTCCATGTTTACTGTTAACGAGAAAACTGCAAAACTCGAACAAAAGCAAAAGACCTCACCACGAACTAACGAATCTGTATTTGGAGAAACTGCAGACCACAGTTTGGGAGAGAATCATCCTTCGAGAGCAAGACAGCGATTAGTGTAGAATTAATATCGGCTTTCTCACGCAATTAATGAGTGTTTATTGTTCTTAAATTTATTCTTATTTATTCTAACACATTTTGATTATCACTTCCATATACAGTCTCACTTCTTGACGTTGTAGCTAATCGTTATGTTAATTGTATCTAAGACTCATCAAATCGAATTGTTTACGCATTGGTTACCAGCAAGTCCGGCAATAGCCACAGATTCTTAATTTCGTTACACCATTATTATTATGTACCAAAAGAAAAGCTATCGGCTGCTGTCGAATTGATAACGACAACCAATGCAGGGGTTGCCTTGACAGCTATGAACCTGAACCATCCAAAATATAATAATAGAAAAAGCTACGAGAAGCGAGACACACTACCCGCTGCCACCACTCTGATTGTACAGTGTCGGCGATAGTTGCCGGCCTAAACGACGATGAGATTGAATGTGATCAATCAGCGATGTCAGGCCGCTAAGGGCGGGTTAGGAGCTGGCGCGGGCGAGAGAGAGAGAGAAGTGTTTACTTAACGCTCAATTCATAGTGCCTCGATTTTCGTCATCATCGCTGGCAAGGCAACCCGGCCACTTCCTATAGAGACGGGTTGCCTATTGGAAGTATGTACTACCCCTGCAACCCCCTCCCCTAGGCCTGCTCACTTACTAGCACCGTGATCATTGTCTGCTCACTTATTTACTGCTGTCTAACTCTTCAACTTCTCAGTTACACCCCGCCTTCTGCGCGCGGTCGCTCGTTCTCTCCGCATACGCCACACACACACACACACCGATAGCAATGTTCTCTCTTCGGCAGCGAGAGGAAAACATTGAAAGGGAGCTAGCGCCATTGCATATATATATATATATATATATACACGGACACACTCATACGCACGGCGGTTTAACAGCAACAGCAGCAGCGAACGCCGACGGGTAGCGCTTGGAGAGTACTTAGTGGGCGCATCTTTTCATCGTCGAGTTTTTCTTTTTTTGTGCGCATTTTTCGAGAGCACCCCTTCTTGGCGGTGAGAACCCGAGAAGCAGTGAATAGGGTTGCATGGTTGCTAGGCGTTTCTCAAGGCAGCCCCTCCTCTGTCAGCTTCTATAGGAGGAGACTTGTTTCTCTTAGGCGAGACGAGGCGAAGGTGCTCGATCAGCGGCTATCAGTCACCTTGGCGGGTTGCTCGTCACCGAGCTCCCTGCTCACCAAGTTCCCGGTGAAGTCTGCAGGGGACATCGTGTGTGGTCCCCGTCGCCGCCACCAATGAAGGAGTGGCCGGTTCCCGCTTGCTCTTTACTCCTTCTCGAGCCGAGCTACCTCGATCGCTGAGGCTGCCGAGACCCCCAGCTGATATACCTAGCATTGAAGTGAGGAAAGGGTGGCATTATTCAAAGAAGGGGGACACGTAGGCGTGAAACACAAGCCGCAAAGTGATCTCGTCATAGCGCAGATTCTTGACACAATGATTTTGATGATGTGGTGAGTGGTCGAACACCGGAACGGCAAGACGAAGCTATATGCATGTGCTTGTTGTAGTGTACGTGTTGTTTGAACTTAGAGCGGTGGCGGCTCAGAACGATAAGGTTAGGCATTCGAGATTCATCGACAGGTACTCCGAGGGAACTAAGTGATATAGTTCGACGACAATTCCAAAGAAAGTATTCTGCTAGAAATGTTTCGTAGGGGAGTGCTCTTTTGAAAAACTGACCACCATTTAACACTAATAGCCACCCCTCGATAATCAGGGTTAATCGGCCGTTTAAATCTCCAGCGATCTCACACTTGATTAAATCAGCCTTGATTGCAAACCGACACCATCTGAATGTTGCACAATAAACAGCGTTGTCCACTATAAATATGCTTATCCTATACGTCGTCGGACGTCTAAACTCACAGTCGAAGTCTGGTGACTGCCATGTTGTGTGGGTGCAGCAGAAACAATAAAGGTACATAGAATTAAAATACCTTAGATCCTATTTTCCATTATGTATCATGCCTCATTTGCGAATTTAACAGAAACTTGCAGAAAAGCACTAGTTATATGAATATCGTTATTTGTCACTGATTTCGTTGGCGTGGTGAACCAGGGAGTCTCTGACCAAAAAAAAAGTTAGAAATCCCTCATCCAAGCCCCACCATGCGATATAACACTATTTGCATTCCAAGTTATCATTTGCGCAATTGTAATCATTGTAATTGAGTGTGCAATTGGTAGAAAAAGTAATGATTTGTGTTGAAACCTAGCTCCTAAGAATTAATTTCAAGAGAAGAAATCGCTACGTTTCCACGTCTCTGTCTGTGTTACGATTTTAGGTGAAACTGTACTTTTTCAGGCTACCGCCTGTGGACATCTAGCGACCAAAAACACCACTGTGCTGCTCTCGAAATCGATTGGAATCTATCGACATATGTACATATATTCTAAATAATAACAGTATGATCATGATATGGACTCGTCGCGATACCGTACACGAAAACTACAAGAAACAGCCTCAAAGCTGACAATTGGCCGAGCCCAATGTCTCGAATCCATTTCATCTATTACGGCCCGGGCCGTTTCCCCTCGTCTCGATGTGGGACCCTCCCTTTTTTCCTCGGACAATAATGGTATTCGCTGCCATTCGATTTGCAATTCGCTTAAAGATCTCCCTCGATTTTCCTTATTTTCCTTTCGTACGTGTGTTGTTCTATCACCGTCCCCTATCCATGTTCATATTTGATTGTTCCGTCGTCAGCGTCTGGCCCCGCCGACGCCAGGGGCATTATTCTCATCGACGTCTGGCAGGGACGCCACCGCGAACTCACACACTCGTCGGACCGACGAGATCGAGCAGTGCCTCGACGCCGTTCGAGCGATGACGAATCAACGAACGCGAGTCGATGAAGAAGAAAAAGAATAGCCAAGAGAGAGAGAGAGAGAAGGAAACGATTTCATTCTCCGGATTTTTCATCCCATTCAGATCCCTGTTCGTCCTTAGCCCGCCCTCGATGTGCCTGCTATGTTCTCCTGCTAGCGCTGCTGCAGCTGCTGCTGATGCTGCTGAAGCTGTTGTTGTTGATATTATTGTTGTGTTGCTACCTATCTGCGACCGCTAGCTGCAAGCCTCTGTTGATGCCTTATTTTGCTCGAGAGGTGGTGGGGGCGGGTGGGGCTATAGGCACTGTCAAAGGGAGGGGGAGGAGGCGAAGCGGGGGTAGAAGCTTGGAAAGAGAAAGAATGAATGAAAAAAAAGAAAGGGACCCCGAACGCCAGCGAACGCGCCACTTCTTACAAAGCTCGTAATCTTGAAGCGAAGCGAACTGCCAATATTGAACAGGCATCGAGTAGGTAGCTGGCTGGGCGACGTCTCGCTCGGCGAGGCATCTATCGTTGCTGCGTTCGTCCCATATAGGATGCAACTAGGGGAGTGGCCAGAGCTGGTAGCAGCGGCCGTAGCGGCTGCGGCGGCAGCAGCAGCAGCAGCACCACAGCATTGGCAGCAATCCTACTATTCGTCCTCTGTAGTTCTCTAGACGCGTCCGTCCTCATTTCCTCTCCCTCCTCTTTCTTTCTCCCTCTAACGCTTGTTCTCGTGCTCGTTCTCTATCTCTCTCTCTCTGTACAGGCCGAGCCAGGCGACGACCGGGCCGGACTCAAGTACCGCGCGGCCGACGGTCGCGGCCTCCTAGGCCAACAGCAGACACCGACTCAAGCAGCTTGAAACGCCGGCTGATCTGAGATGCTCGAGGAGCTTCATCATCATCATCGCCACCATCATCGCACCAACAACAAAATAACAACAACAACGTCGCCAACACGAGCCGCCGCTACCCAGCGAGGACCAAGATCTCAATCTACTGCAGCGGATCGTCACTGCCTCCGTCACCGCTGTCACGCAGGCAGCACGGCGGCGGCTACTCGTACAGCGGCGCCACTATCGAGAACCCAAAAAATTGCGAGGAAAATCAGGGCGGGGGTGGTTGCATCAAGCTGGCGGTGCCACCGTTCCATCGGTGTAGCTATAGCCCGCCTAACCTAGCTGGCGCGGATGCCGCTGCCGCCGCGTCTGTAGTCGCTAGACTGAGCCCCATCAGTAGACTGCCAGCCCCGAAGCAGTATCCCTATTCCTGTCCCATCGCCTCTCCCTATCGCTACTTCACGAAACGAAAAAAAGAGAACTGCTGGCTGTCGTTGCTTGCAACTTCACATTTCCTTGTGTCATGTCTCCCTGTCTCTCTCTCTCTCTCTCTCTGGATGGGTGTTTGTGTGGATGTGTGCGACTGCAGGCAAACAAAAATAAAAACAATTTGATACGTTCATCGTTTGAGGCTCTCGACTTCTTGCAAGAGCTCGCGAGGACAGGGAACGCGTTGCTCCCCAACCCATCTCCCATAGAGCTCCCTAGCCTCCAGTGTCCCTCAGCGTCTACTTCTTGTTTTATCTCCTTCATCTAGTTTTCCCTCGCGGATGCTAAACCGGAGCCAGCCAGCGGTCCTCCGGTTCTCTGGAGCCCTCAACCGCCGCTACCCCACCCATACGCACGACTCCACTCTTCAATCCTCTCTAAGAATCGCCGTGATTCATCTATCCACGCTGCCTTGTGGCGTTCGTAGGGATTCACGCTGCTCTAACGTGCCATGCCATGTGTTAGTGTAACGGCCAGCACCTGCAGAACGCACGATGTCCGACAGCGAATGAAGTCTGTGGAAGAAACTGGAAACTGGATCTGGCTCCCATGCCGCCCGCCCCCCGCCCCCCGAAAGCATCGTTCAGTTTGCAACACTTCGTGCCGCAGCAATGACTCGCGGAAGCAGCTAACCAGCTAGCAAGTATAATGCAATTGATGGCAGCGGGCGAAAATCCACTGGGACGAAAATCCACTGCGGTTGCTGTGACAGTTGCGCAGACAGACAACTTATCTCCTCGGATACAAGCGAAAACGAGACGGTCCGAGCTAAGGGTACGGCAGTCTACCTGACACACTGTTGCAAGCACACGACATCGTTGCTACGCATCAACGAGATCAAGGGCAAGCAGTGCGCCGCTGGTTCCGAATTCGGGCGCGTCATGCAGCAATACTGGATTGAAATCTGCGATGGGTCGATCGAGCACATAAGCTGAAGAAGGTAAGCTTACTCATCAGATGTTGTTGACAAGCAAAATAATTCCATTAGTGAGATGAAAACTACTCCAAGTTGTATCTTTGTAACACAATACACTGCGCTACCTCATGTGCGGCACAACTGCATCCTCTTGATCCGAGTTCTAAAAGCTGTCAGCATCAGAAGCCAAATTAAATTTTCGAAGATACAGTGTTGAAACTGAAGATGACGCGAAGTATACCATATTATGAGAAGTGAAGGATGCTTGTTACTATGAGAACATATTATTGCAGAATATTGGCTTGGCTTACACATATTTGCAAGACCGATTCAGTATATTATGCTTACGAGGAAACAGATGAAATAATATTCAATATCGATTACGAAATTGATTGATTGTGTTGGATAATTAAAATGGCCGTATCATCATCAATAAGCTTCTAACGAATTCTCCATAATGAAAAGGAAGTCAGTCCAGTCAAAAGCGTTGCCGTTATTATTATGCAAATACAATGAATTCTAGAATGGCTTCATTACAATTATTAAGTACATGGCATTGTTCTGCGTTGGATGAGGAAATATCTAGTCAAGCAACTTCGGCGTGCAGAGCCAAACCGCTGGTAGAAGCAAAGATTATTAAAGACACCTCCTTTGGGCCAAGCCTCTTACAGAAGCTTTTTTTTCGATGTAGCTTTTTCTATTTACTCTACAAAAGCTTAAGTAACTAACAATAGATTAACTTCGAACGAAGCTTGCAAAGATCCGAAGGATTATAAGCCATTACCAAGCGCCGATAGGCTGTCGATCGAGGCTCGTGAGCTGGACATCCCCCCGCACTAAAACATCGTTCCCGCGGCAGTTCCATGCCTTCCTTTTTCTGGACATATCACTTCATCGCTAAATATAATAATTAGAAGCCATATGGATGGGGAATATCCGTCGATTCCTGAGCATCGTTGGCACCTGTTAGCGATCTGTATCTAAGAAGTTCCATTTTAAATCATATAACACAATGAATAGCACAAGGGCGGAATTGGAAACGAAGTTTCACATGAAACTAAAATTACATACCAAATATATGAAAAAGAAACGTCCATAAACAAAATCGGATGCGATCTTGACAGAGGCTGGAGACGAATCGAGTATTTTCTCTATTAGATATGCATCCAAATGAGATCGCATCAATTTTACTCGTCGGCGAGCTTAGTCTGTGCGCCTTCAACAGCTGTTTGTGTTGTTCGCGCCCGAGGGCCAAATAGGCTCATTCATTTCAACAGACGAACATACAACGTTTTGAAAATGAGCATTCACCCTGGCGTTTTGCATAAATTTGATGCTAAATCAAGCAATCCGCTGAGCGCCGGGTGCCAATTGCACAAAATACAGCCATGCAGTTCCCGTTTCGAACACCTGACGGCCATAAACATCTAAACAATAAATACCGCCTAGTCGTCATTGCGGTGCGATACCCCCATCTCCAAGGCAGAACGTAGGATAGTGGCAGGCAACTTTGTCGCTGAAAAAGTATGATTGAGCTTGTTTGTTTTCTTACATTGATACAATATATATATATATATATATATATTGGGTCGATGTGGGACGAAATCTCCCAGTTCGTGAAGTCGACATCGCACCAGAAATTGGAGCCCTACTAAGGGTGCTTTGCGGAAGACGGTGTGGACCCCAACCAGCGATCCACGCCGGTGTCGGACTCCTTGGCCATAGGGATGACGGCAATGAGTACGCGGTGCAGTTTGTATCGTCCCCTCGAAGCCGGCAGCCAGATGAGGAGGAAATCACTACAAAACGACCGTTGGCCTCGGTGGTGACATGGCAGGTGGACGTTGTTTGAGGCTCGGAAGCGTCATTTATATATATATATATATATTCTCAAAGTGCGCGATGTCGTTGTGCGGTCACCAACCAAACATGCAGATGCGCTCCGACTCTGGAGCGAAAATCACGGGCCTCCGATCGCTGAGTCGAATATCGGTGGACGTTTTTGACGGCTTCTGGCGGGTAGACGATTTTGTCGATACCTCGTCATAGGCGTCGTGTGAGAAGTGGCAATGGCTATTGTCGTTGTAAGGTGGAACATCCACAGCCGAGAGATCTTAATTTTTGAGACTGACAGGAATAGATCGACGCCCAGCTGCATTGATGTGCCTTACACAGTACGTCTTCGAAACAGGTCAGGCCAAGCACAACAAAAAAAACCGCAGAACAGAAAATAACAACATTAATCTCAGGAAGCTATAGCATACCGAGTTACTTATCACCAACTAAAGAAATATCTGCTGCGCGGAAGTGCCTATCCTGGTAGGATAGTATTTTGCTGCTCAACGTGGTTAAAACTAACCACCTATATTTATTATATATACCTACAAAGATTATACATACGTTAACACCTTCGGTCCATATATTTAAAAACCTGTATCTATAAGAGAAATACCCTCTATTGTTTCTTCTTGTCTTTACAACGTTGCGACCAGCTGTTATAATATTTATGAATTTTTCTAAAATGTGTTCGTCTGCACTCTGTGAAATGGCACACGAAATAGTTCGTGGTTAATATCTATCTAGCGTGCGTTTAAGACGGATAGGGGCGACGACGTTGGGCTTTGATTACGTCGCATGGAATAGAATACAATGTTGGAACTGATCGACGGAACTGCGATTCAAGCAATGCTTGCTAGAGGTTCAACAGAAATAGAGAAGATCTCTCTCGATGAGGAATGAGGTTTCACAGGATGGTGATCATCGTTAACGCAGAAGTACCACAGTTAAAAAAAAAAAGTACCACTTTTACGTGAAGTACCACAGTAGACAGGTCCTAGAATAAAGAATATAGGAACAATTGGCCATGGCAATCGCATCGTTGGATGGATGGATGGATCCTTTGGAGGTTGTTTTGAACATTTGCAAAGGTGAGTTAGGCGCTGGGTTTACTTTTGCCACCTCACACCTCGTCAGCATCATCAGTATTGCGGCAATGCGCCGATATGACTGCGGCGGCTGGAGCTTGCCTTCCACTGCTCGTGCATACATTACGCCAGGGTGGGGTGGATATACAACATATATATATATATATATATATATATATATATGATAGTTGAGGGTGGCTGGGCTACGGTGGAATGATGCCGGGGGTTCGGGGGAGCAAACGGGGAAGACCGACGAAGCAGGAGTGGATAAGGGTGGCGGGCTGAGCGGGACACAAACAATAACAATTTGCAATTCAGATCCTCTAGCCAAAGCTGTATGTGTACGGGATCGACAGGGGTACGGTGACGATACTTCTCACTCTCTCAGTTTCACTGCAATCTCTCCCTGTTTTACTCACTACGACTGCCCCCAGGACGACTATCAAGCTCTTTTTTCTCTCCTTCTCCCTGCTCTAGGGAAGATCTAGTCCTTCTTCTTTCATCGTATAAGTTCTATTCGGGACCCACCCCAACTACCCTGTCCTGTCCACCACTCTTCTCGTGCAACTACTCTTCCACTATCGATGGCGCTGCGACCACGCCAGCATTTTCCATCCCTGCTGTTTCCGATACTGTTTGGTACAGCAGCAGCACCAATCCACCATGTGGCCCGTCTCCGCTCCGCAATGAGCGCAGCCGGCGGCAGCACAGAAATTGAAAACTAAGAAATACAGCTCTCATACCCGCTCCCTCCAATCCTCTCATCCTGAATCCCCGGCCTCAGAACGGCCATAGTCAGGTTCGGCCTCAGCTGCTCAAATGCCCCCCCCCCCAGCAGCTCCCACATGCAGCCAGCTTGCGCGATGCCGGTTTCCCTCGATTTTCCGCAATGTTTCCTGCTGTTCGTTCAGGGCAAATCTGGGGATGGATTGAAGGGGAAAGTTGTTGTGTTTGTCGCTGTCAGCTGGGGTGGTCTCTCTTTGGCCTGACACTCGTCGTGGGACTGCATACGACGTCCCTCGATTCCATGTGTCGTTCATTCGCCCAACGGTTAAAGGGTGGAGGGAAGACACGCAAGAGATAGGGGGTTGCTGGGAACCGATAGAAGATGCGGTTGATATGAATTCTGAAGCCAGATAGAAGTGGAGACAGAGAAAGGGAGGGAGAGAGAGAGAGAGTGGAAAAATGATGGATTCACTTCAATGGAACGGTTTGGTTCAGTTTCTAATGCAGTCCAGCTGTCCAATGCTGCTGGTGCTGCGTGGAGATAGATTCTTGAAATGTGTTATAGCTATGTACGATATTTCGGTGCGGTTGCTTCCTTCTTCGATCAACGTTCGTTGCCCTCTAACTCTATCTGGGGACTAACACCATCGCTGGCCGGGTTCAACATAACTATTGGTTGAATACTGAACGCAATCCAATTACGAGGTTCATTTCGCTATACCCGCCAATATTTGTCGGCTCAGGACGGCCAGGACTCAGTTTTCTGGAATGAAACACAAGGCAATATCGCCACTACATTTGGCTGCTCAATCAGAATCTAGTATATTGGGAACAACAAGACGTGTCGTAGCCCAACATTTTCGCCATTATACGATAAATTATATTGAATATAATAAACGGTTATTGGCAGACAAAGCCCCCATTCGAAATGAATGGAGCCACTGTCACGATTATGTGCAAACTATTGGATTCATGCATAAGTCCGTAGCGGTTCGGTCTCAGCTGTCTTTCCGCCCGCGCATTTATCAGGCGTATCGACTGTCGTATATCGAATAGAAGCTGACATCTGTGCCAACATTTAATGTCATATTCGTCGAGATCAGTGACGTGTACGAGGCTACGTTCTATTTTGACGTGTCGCACGCTCACAAAAGTCACGTGAAGAGTCCGGAGAGAATTCTGTAAGCGAAAGTGGGCGTCGAAATTGGTTTTGAAAAGGCTGAATACACCCGAAGAAGGCTAAACCCGGTATCTGGTGGAACCGGAAATAAATCGTCTATCATTAACTGCTGCCACCCAACGAAACGATTGATTCAGCCAAGTGCGAATGCTTATAATTGGCCAAATTAAAGCACGCAATCGATCAGAGGCGGTCCGAATTGGCGAACACAAAGGTTGTCGTGCCCTACCAGGTCAACGGCAGACCACACCTTTCTTTAGTGATGCGGCAAAAACTATTGCGGCTTCAAGCATCAGCCACCAAGGCATCCCGCTCGCCGTAAAGCTCAATTCCCCAATTGACATTTTTCAGGGAAAATAAAAGGAAAACGTTGAAAAAGAGCAAAAACAGAAAATATAAACGGTTTCTGTTTTAACAAAATAAAAAAATTAGCTCATTCAAAATGTCAATACAAACCGTTACGGTGGTATCGTTCTCCACGGTCATCGCCCCCACAAAAAATTGACCGTTTAAACAAAAGCAAACCATTCCAATAAAGCGAGAAAGGACCTCGAGAGCGGTTTTCGGTCCTCAAAAGCGTAGACATGACACCCTCCTCCCGACGATATATATATATATATATAATATAGTTAAATAACATTTTCATTTCTACACAGATTTTCATTTTGCCGGGGAATTGGAGAATATGCGGACTATGTGAGGACAGAGCTTGCATATCATTTACATCTTCCTTGCAAATCTCTTCGAAAATTATTTTTGATATCGACGCGTTCACTTCGCCGAATTTGATCGATTTTCGAATTCTGCTGCTGACAGCCGATAGCAAATTTGACAGTTTCATAAATCCGCTTTCACTTTGACAACGATCGGAAAAAGAAGAACGCCACGTGGTGGAGAAAATGACGCCACATTTTTCTCGTTGCTTAGAAATAGATATCTGACTTATCATGAGGTGTTTCAACGGTAAGTATTATACATTGTGTACAATCATCGTGAGGCAATGATCTAAGATTCGTAGGAACGTATTAAAAATACAGATAAGTAAGGGAGTCAGTTGGGAAACTGGCACAGATAATAGTAAGTATAATGGTTTGCTTGAAAATTCGCGTAACTAGACTCAGTAAAACGAGCATCGTTAAGGTTTGCTTGCTACTGCACAATATCTGGTGGGTTCGCCCCGACGCCTTCGATAGATGTCGATAGGTGCTTCATTAGAAACATCTAGGGTAGTATCGTGTCGAGCGTGTCTCGGCTAACCACACCCAAATATCCGTGCGTATGATGGTCCTCATAATGCACACACACACACACAACACACACATGAAATTAGAGCTGCCCCTCGACGCATCGTGATTTTCTGGTGTATTCTACCACAAACAATAACAGAAAGAAGCAAAACGTCTGGTGTCGCTGAATCGCTCCGCCATTCGACTTCACATTATGCCCCACCAACATTGTCACCGTACTACACTTTGACCCCATCTCTCTCTCTCTCTCTTTCCAAGGTTCGATGCATCAGGGAATAACGCAAGCTTAGCGACACACACACACCACCACCCGTACAGGTAGAGATATGAACCAATGTATGAAGCTATACGCTACTGCTTGCGGAAATAGGTCAAAGAAGCACACATTGATCTGTGATTGATCAATGGAGGATTAGTGCGCTCAGGGGAAAGGCTTTCGCTGATGAATCAGCCATCGCTGTCTTTCGTACACGAGCGAAGGATCATTATTGGCTGATGTTGTGGCCAAGTTAGCATTAAGCGAGAATCTGCCGCTCTCCCGGGTCTCCTTCGACTTCGACATTGAGGAAAGCAGACGCGAGACAGACAGACAGACAGACACACAAGAGAGAGACAGAGAGAGAGAGGCAACCGACCGATAATGTTGAACCGTACGGCGACCATGAGGAGAACATGGACAAAGCACGAGATGAATGGGGCGAAGAATAAATTGATGAGACCGCCGTCTTATGCCATCTCGCTCCCTCTGTCGAGACAGAATGAAAGGCAGAGATAGAAAATAGAAGTAGATGAATGGACGCGTTGCGCACACTCGTTCACAAGAAGAAGACGAAGGAGTTTGAATAGAGGAAAGCGACCGCTTTCTCGCAATAGCACACGTCGACGATAAAATGCCAATGATGCCGTTGACGACGCCCAGGATGCTGCTGCAGCTACTGCTGCTGCTGTTGAGACATGAGGAGCGCTGGCGCTCAATGTCGTCAACTCGTCGACCGTTAGTCTCCGTTTCCTCTGAAGGAATACGAAGCTGTTGAGGAAGAGCGAGGAGGGCGAGGCGGAAAAAATGAAGCGTCCGTTGTGGTTGGCATTGTGGAGCTGGCTGTACGCGCGACGACGACGCCGCCGCCGCCGCCGCCGCTGCTGCCGTCGGGCGAATGACGCCAGCCGATATTTTTTTTTACCTACCGTTATGAGGTTGCTCGCGCTCGTGCTAGGCCGGAATAGATGCGAGGTAGATACGACGTCGAGGCAGGGAGAACAAGGAAGCACCTTATTGAAAGAGGAAACGGCAGATTAGACCCAGAACAACGCCCCACCCTGGATAGACCCCCCCCCACTCCCCTATTCAGCGCCCTATGGGTGGAACCCTACATGGGAGCAGGGTGAGCGGGTATGCACTCATAGTGCGACTGACGGGTTTAGGCGACAGCGAGTCGGGGTAGATGGGCAGGCCAACCGCTCGGGGCGTTGGCTGACATCGTCTGGCATCGTCATCGTCTTTGTCCTCGCTAAATATAAACAATAATAATTTGCAATTCAAAAACGGCGGCAAGTTCGGCCCGTCGGTGAGTTCTAGCCCTCGTTCATTTTCCCTCTGCCCCTCACCACATATACCACTTACTTTCAAAAAAACGGGGACAAAATACAGGAGAATGTTGTTGGCAAAAGGGCGGGAGGGTTGGAGCCAGCCGCGCCGCCCGATGGGTTGGGCCGAGAGAACTCTGATGCAGCCGTTTGCTGCTGTCGCTGCATCTCGTCGGGGATCGGCCATGTCCCATTCTGCAATTCGCCGGTATCGAGTCTCGGGAGCGACCACGCGTACGATGATCAAAGAAGGCAGAGAGGCAGGCAGAGACGAAGACGAAGAGGAAAAGAAAGGAAAACGATGAGAGGGGGGCGGAGAGCGGGCAAAAGCTGCGAGGGCCACCCTGTTAAGCAAGGGACCACCGCTCGAGAGGAATCGATGATTCACGATGCTCCTCAATATTCAAGAACGGGGGAAAAAGTAGAATGGATGGCCAATGGATAGATAGATAGATTCGAAGCGGTATCAACGGATGCGGTGATGGCATTTGCAGCCGAGGCGCGCCGGACCGGGCCAAGTAGGACTAAGCGGCCAAGCAAAGTGGGCAAGAGACGAACGAACAGGCCGCCCAACGATCGGAGAGAGAGACTAGAGCAAACAAGGGAAGGCCAGACCCCCCCCACCCCGCCTTCAGAGGGAAACGATGCAAGCGGGGAGGAGGCAACGCAAGGGGAGTCACCCGAAGAGATCAGCGCGACAACGCAAAGACCGGACGTTGATGGGGAATTTATTAGAGTGAGTGGAAAAAGGACGACAAGGAGTGGCAGATGGGTGGGGCCCATAAGGTGATGCCCGATCTGATGGATTTAACGAAAAGGGTTTGCAAGTCGTTTTGGCGCCTGGTCAGAATCCAGCACGAGTAGTGCGTGGGGTTCAGCTAACGTACGTCAAATTAGATCAGGTAAATATTCATTATGAACTCACACCTCGTATTAAACGACGATCTAACAGGTTACGCCAGCGACCTAGTGTAGAAAAAAGCCACATCTCTATAGAGCGCGAATGGGCGAGGTTTGTCTACTACACAGTAACTAGTATTAGGTGTCTCGTATATATTTGAAAGCTATTCAAGTTAATATTGCTAGACGACGGCTAGCGTCAATTCATGGAAGGTGATGGGGTGAATCAGTCGGTAGCCGGTATTGTATCTCGCGTCAATCTATGCTGGCGTGGGTTCGATCCGTACTGAGAGGTAAAACATTTTTTCCATAAAAAACCTCCTACTGGGATATTACACCATGTGGTACGGCACATTTGTCGATTGGCCTCGAATTTTAAAGAGTAAGTTCTAAGGGTGCACATCTATTTCAAAGGTACTGTGTTGTTTCAGGTCGTCTTCGGTGACGAGAAGAAGTTCTATTTGGACTGGCCAGATGGATTTAACAGTTATTGGCATGATGTGCATAAAGAGTCGCGGTACTTCTCGAGGTGCAATTTTGGTGGCGGGATCTATACGGTTTGGGGAGCTTAGCAAACTTACACTTGCTCATTTCGAATGACTAGCGAGGACGATGTTGACCGACAACCTACTACCGGATTTCATCTTTTTCGTTTAAGCGCCGAGTTCATCGACTGCCAATTGTTTGAATAGAGTTCATCGACTGCCTGATCTTTTTGAAAACCCGAAAAATGACTCATTGTAGCAGGCCATACGCCGTCACGTGCGCTGTTCTCTGTGATGGCTCCATCATAGATGACCACTTTCTGTGAAAATGAGAAATAATGATATATTGAGATATTTGTTCGCTTCAACGATTCGCAGTAATTGCAAATCGTCCTTGAGAAAACAACAAAACTCTGCAGCATTCGCAATGTTTTCGGGAAAAAATCTGAATCCTTCTAGACTTCTACAGAAAAGATGAGAATTTTACCAATTTCTCCTAAAAGCTGTCCAAATTATATTCGGAAGCTGTGCCTTGATCACTGAAACTTTGTTGTGGAAACAAGAGATCATGAATTCATTTAAGTAACGTTGAGGTCCGTGTTCATCTCGCGCAGCCGTGCGATACAATGTAAAAGTAAGCTTGAAGATTCGTGTCGTAAATAAATATATTTAATGATTTCAGGCGCCATGCGAACAAATATAAAGAACGTCAACTACTTTACCATAAGCAAATTTAATACCGTGAGGTCGCTTTGCTACGGCGCGTTCTGCTTCAATTCGCACTCGACTAGTTCTCCCATAATCGCTCATATCGTTCATCTTCGATATGTGTGCACACACCGAAGGTATCCAAGTGTATGTATGACGCCAATATAAATTTGCTTTGCACCGTGTTTAATGTCCGGGACCAATAAGTGCAGGGAGTCTTCTGTGTGCGACTAGTAGGTTCGAAGGAGCAGGATCACGAGGTAGAGGAGCCTCAAGTGATGTGCTCGTGTGATCACTATGGGCAGATTGGCTTGGAGTCGAACGGTATCGAGGACTCTGGAGTGGGAAAAGGAGAGGGTCAACTTCATCTCGGCATCTTGAGTCTTCAGGCGGCAGCGGCGGCGGTGGCGGCGGCGCTGATGGCGGCACCGGTCGCAACGGTAGTGTATCGACGTATACCGCTGCAAATGTTTGCCTTCATCTCGTCGTTGAACTCCCCTTGAAGTCCCAACCCCGGTCATCCCTGTGCTCGTCTCGCCGACGACGACGTGGATGAGTTCGTGGCTAGGCAGGAGACGAAGGAAGGGACGCTCGCCGTTTGCCGCGTTTATTGGCCATCTCAGTTCACGCAGCCCGGAAGAGCACCGGGCGTAGGCAGCCCAACTTCACATCGATACCAACCAGACGATAGCCAGTTTCGCTCTGTAGGAAGAGAGAGCGAGAGAGAGGGTCAAAACCATCTCAATCCACCACTAGCAGGTCGCTGAGTTCAGCCGAGTTCGCCCGGCACTGCCCTACAAACGGCAGTACGGACAGACCGATGGCGCTAGTCAGCTTGTAGCCCCACGGAGTCAAAGGGGGTGGTAACAATTTCTGAATTCTCTCATCGTATCCCCTCCCCTCTCTGCCTCCGCTGCTTCGTTCGAAGCCGGCGGTAGGATAAAGCAGCCTCCCCATGCCAAGAGCATAGGGAAAACCGTAGCTGAGGCGTGGGCTGATGCTTACACGAAGCGGCGAGTTACTTCCTCCTTGTGCTTGAACCCTGGCTCCCTGGGTGGCCCTCGTCAGTGAAGTGTCCGAGTATCCTCATTCAAGCGGCTACAGCAGCAGTAGCATCAGCACGAAACGCACGCCACGCGAGGCAATATATAGAGGCTCAGCAACAACCGCGGATGCGGCGCCACTCACTCGAGGGGTGGAACTGTGGTGCCGTAACGGCAATACATTCGTACATAAACAGCTAGGGCTGGGGAGACGGTGTTTGGGGCACCGAGTGAAATGCGCGCGTAATGCGACTTAGCTAACTACGAAGTACACGCCCTGCAGAAAGAAAAATCTTAAGTTTATTCTTATTCATTTACGGCATAGCAGAGATAACTGCTCGTTCGTAACTACACTACAAAAGTAAGGCTATCTGACAGTAATTGGAAATTTTTTTCGCCCCTTTTTGCCGGTACCATTTCAATTTCTAGTCAATCGAAGCTGAAGAACAACACTTGCGACCTACTCACGAATATAACCAATCAAAAAGATTAGACTCCGTTCTTGGTTCTTCGCTATTAAACAAGGTCACAATATAGTATCCTCAAGGATGTCTCATGTACCAAGCTCACTCAGGAATGGTGGAAACAGTTTACGAACTCTAAAAGGTAATCATGAAGACTATCCCTGTTACGTTCAACGTTGACGTAAATGTTAATTATTGTTATTATTATAGTATTTGTTCTCACTCGTGCTCGGCACATACTGTATGCAACAGCTATAATTTCCACAAGAGTCAACCATTCTTCATTAGCGTTAGCCTTAATTAAGTAATCAAGACCCATAGAATGATCATGCCTGCTCTGTCCAAATGTGGAGCGGCGTATTCGAATACAGAAAATCGGTAAGCTCTTATTCCAATAGGTTTACTTTGTCGCCGCAATGTCGTGTTGGTCTGATGTTCCGGGAAAAGCCATATTTGGACATACGGTTATATAATAACGACACATATAACCCTCTGATTGAAAAGTAGTGATCGGGTTGCTGTGGTGGTCACTAATCTTTCGAAAATCGAAATGCAACCATCTTGAATAATTCGGCTATCCAGCGACAACAATAATAAGTTCGTGGCTCGTCTGGTTCCCGCAGGGTAACAGATTGTAGTGAGTCATGTCAGGGCCTTGCCGCGAAATCATGGAGATCCAACAGCGCGGCTTCCTTTTCGTAGCGTTTAAGCACGCCGGGAAATGGTTAGAAAACGCATTTGCAAGTCAGGCACTGGCCTTGCCATCCGTTTACAGGTGGTACGAATGGTTTCGGGAAGGTCGAGGAGATTTGGAGGATTCCCCGCGCTCCGGACATCCATCGACGGCGACTACCGACGAAAACATTGCGAAAGTGACAGAAATTGTGCTGGGAAACCGTCGAATCACCCAGAGAGAGATTGCAGACAGTTTATGCATCTCTCAGGAGAGAGTTCACGCCAATCTGGATACTCATTTGGAAATGAAACGGAAGCTGAATGCTCGCTAGATGATGGTCCGAAAGCAAGTGTCCCGTGCGGATCTCCTAGCGATTTGCGTTGTTGATGTTGTTGCGGATCTCAGAGCCAGAAATTTTACAGCGTGTCATCGCAGGCGACGAGACATGGGTGCATGGTTACGACGTCGAAAGTAAGGCCCAATCTTCCAATTAACGACATTCAAGCGGCATCGCGGAAGGAGCTAAAGCAGATACCACAATCGGTCTTTGCAAAATGTTTCGAAGAATGGAAAAAAGGTATCGTAGGCGCTTTGCAGCCGGAGGAGACTACTTCGAAGGGCACAAGTGCAATTTTGATTATGAATAAACATAGAATAGGTTCAGTGCAACTTGATCACTACTTTTAATCAGAGGGTTATGACACAGAGGCGAATCGTAATAAACCTGCACCAGGCCTCACCACATCAACACTGGAGTAAATCCATTAACAACTTCCTTACCATATTCATCTTTGGGAACCTCACAACTATGATCAATTTGCTATCAATATTTCTCTCCGTGCATCAGCATTTTCTACAAATGCTGAAATGTACAGCATATCACCACGCACTAGACCGATATGCGCCATATAATCACTGTTTTGGAGCTGGTAGCAGGTGGATGATTATCAAATATATCACTAGCTCAGGGCTGTTTAGGCGTAGCTTAATCGCCGATAATCTCTCGGGCAATCGGAGCACCGTGGTAGGAGTCTCGAATAAAACCACTTCTCGAACGAGTCACCGTTTTCTGTTCAGGAATAGGAGAACTTGCGTGGGGCATATAGCGAATTTGACGAAAAACGCGAACCAGCATTCGGAGGTTTCGGGCCGGAAAATTCAACGTTAGTGACGACTGCGTTGCCGTTCAGACAAGCTCACAAGCGCCTTCGTGCTTCTTCAGCCAATCGCAGCCGAAAAGCTTGGTTGGGTGTTGTCATGTAAAACCTGCCGTGAAGGTTACGCCCTTCAAGTTCAAGGTGGCAGTCGAAGCGGCTCAGGTAGCCCAGACCTACTTGATTCGCAGCTCGCATTTTGATCGATGCTTGAATCCTCAGAGCCTCTTTGAGTCTAGTAGTCCATGATAGTAGCGTCGGCATATCCGTGATAAATCCACAAATTTCTATGGTTTGAACTCTTCCGGGTTGCTGGTTAAGTCGTCCATGTCAGGGTTGCCTCTTGCGAGCTCGTTCTAAAGACCCAGTATGTCAGGATTGACAATCACAAACTTTGAAAATCTACGGACACTAAAACACCAATTTGTTCACAAGTCTCACACCGATCATTCTTTCCCCTCTCCCTAACTGCTTCTCCGAATATTGTATATTGTAAAACGCACAATCATTATCAACATACCTCATAGGCAAAAAACGTATTCATTCGTCCCATTAATGAACCCCGCAATATTTTCCGTAGTTTGTGTACGCACTGCTCCAGCAGCCTCCCCTCTAAATTATCTAATGGGACTCCTACTTTTCCCCAGTTTTGCTCTTACAGTTGTTGCAGAGCTCCTTGGATGTCTTCGAGATGTACTATGGCTATAGCGTAAATGCAGAACAGAAATGGAAGCACGCGTAGGAGTAGCAGCACTGGCCGTGGTGGTACTGTTCAGCTTGTAGGGGCACACCGCTGTCTCGTCGCCAGGATGTCGTGGCTACGAAGCGAAGAGCGCTTCGTCACACAACTAAAAGCAAATTTCCGGGACTGACTCATAGCTAACATTTAACTCACTCCAGGGTAAAACTGCTCTCGGCGTTGTTCCATAAGGCGGACCCCGCAAATGCAAATGTGCAACGGCGGGCGATCGAACCCACCCGTGAGTGTACCTAAGCGTCCCCACCGATTGGACGGCAGGAACACCAAAGGGCTTGACCTGGTCGTTCAACTGGACCAGAGAAACTAGTCGACTAGCTAGGGCGTTCTTACATAGCTTCCCGTCGAGCCTCCCGGACTCTCAGCAGTGTAATTTATAATTCACATTTATAAACTACCATCTGCTATCACATAAAGTTAAAACTGAATTGTAAATGGCTCATTTGTTTATGAATTTACCTTAAGCACGATTATTTGATTAAAAGCTGATCTCAGCCCACTCTCCGCATGCGAGGTGGCTGTATGCATTTCAAAACAAATCATTAATATCATGTCGACTGCGCTCCTCTTACATCAACCCAGTTTGCAAGGAACTTTTCCAACGAACAAACTCCCGTTGACGGCCGAACAGGCCGCAATATACGAAAGCTTTTAAGTCCTCTTTTTGGTCCTCTGATAGGCCAGCCGTCCATCCATCCGGCCGATCGAGCCGGCTTTGCTGTACCGCACTTGCGACATCGACCGAATGATGCCGTCTTTGTCACCACCGCCGTTTCCTCTGCAGCTGCTGCTGCTGCCACTGCGCTATAAAACACACAAAGCATCACTTAACCTCGTAAATGACATTTATTTGCCTTGTTACTGGATGAGCGCACCCCGCTAACTGAAGGAAAAACGAAACGCCTGCTGCAGAGAGAGAGAGAATAGTGACGCTGCCATCGAAAGTGACTGCCTCAGTCCGCCGGCGTATAAGTGCGTGTTCATGAAGAAGCGCCGAAATCGCCGCAAAGCAAAGAGGAAAAGAACGCGAGAGATGTATGATAGGCCAGTTTAACAGTACACTCTGCTTCTGCAGCCGGGTACAGCCGTGCGGGGGTGGTTACGCACGTACTCTGCGTCTATGAACGAGGCGGCGCTGGACGGAGCCACAAAAATCGGCATTTTTTTCTGCGCAGTTTTTTCTCGCGTGTCTGCATTTTGTCTCGCAGCGTCGTCAAAGTTTGTCTATTGTCTATTTTCGATAAAAGCAGGGCAGTATTCGTCTACAGCGCACGCTTCTCCTTGGTTTCGCCTGAAGCTTCAGCTTGTCGCCTCTTGAAGGTCTCAAACAGCAGCAGCTGCTGCTATTCCACTGCTGTTGTTACTAGTAGTACTGCTGCTGGCAGCGCTAAAGCGAGCCTTATGGAGGTCTCCTGTCGTCCTACGCTAAAAGGGTTGGTTGTTGCTGCCATCCATGGCTTGCCCCTCAGTCCTTCACATCTGCTCGTAGACCTCTCTGGCAGACAGGGCCATACGAGCAGCTGAACGACAAAGTGCTCCCCACATATATGTGCGATCTCGTGCAATTGGGGGCGGAGCCGCCGACGGGGGTTCTGTGGGACAACAGACTAAGGACGAAGGTTGGAAGTGCCCCTGGAGGGGACGGGGGGGGGGGTAGTGCAACACATAAATAAAAACAAATGCACTTAGTCGTCGCTTACCCCCTTCTTGTCACCCTTCGTCGCAGCCTGAAAAGCGAACAGGCCCATCGGCTTCCCGGCTCGATGTCTATTCCCGGCCATAAAAGGGCCGGGATAGGGAATGTGCCCAAATGGGAGTCAAGCAGCTGCCTATTGCTGCTGCTGCCGCACATTCGTGTGTACTTATCGTACTTTCGGTCGCCCTCGCAACTCCGTGCGTTTAGCGAAGAATCGCCCGCGTTCGCGAAGAACGAAGAAGGATTCGCCGACGAAAGGGAGAAGCCTAATGCGTGATGATCACAATGCCGATGACCAAGACATCAGCGGCGTGCGGAGCATCTTCGTGATCTTAGTAATGTTGATGTAGGTCGGACGCTACGATGGTGGTGTCATAGTAGTGCATAAGTGTCCCAGACGAGAAGGCCGCCCACGTCAACCGGGACCGAACAGGACGGCGACGGCGGCGGCCAAGTCGAAGGCTAAGTGGTGAATCGTGTCGATGCCACCACCTCAATCGAAGCAGAAGCACGAGGAACAGACGAGGCCTTTTTTTCTCTCTCTCTCTAGCACTTCTCTATCCGCTGCCATCATTCGCTATGCTCACGGTCGCGTAGTTGCATCGTCAGGTCGGCTTCGAGAGCCACACAGTGTCTCGATCATATCTCTCTCTCTCACTCCATCTCTCTGGATTCGCTCTATCAGAGCGCGCGCGTTCAGTATCAATCCGAATAAATGTTTGTTTCGTCGTCTCGTCTCTAAATGTATTCTTCTTTGCGCATACATGTGTGTATTTGTCCCTCGACATAGGGTGGGTGAATAGAGGCCGCGTGTCTGTCCGCGTTGTACATCGATCCCGACGACGATAGGAAGAACCCGCACTCAAATGAACACAGCGACACAGCGCCATTTGACAGCCACCCGATGAAGTCAGATGGTGTGATAAAGAAAGACAGAGCCGCGTTGATGTCTTAATGTTCGTTGACAAATGGTCGTTGTCTCCTCCTAAATTTGAAGAGTAACAATGCGACGATATACGACTGCGTTGGCGAGGAATACGCGGATATATGTTCAGTTCGCACGTAGATGTGTCAGGACGGTGTAAGGACGGCGAGAAAACACTGGAAAAATTATTCTATATAGAGAATTAATCACACGTCCGTGCTAGTCATTGTATGATCAAATCCCTGTATGCAAGGTAGATCGGATACTAAGCTTGAGCAGAACAATTGGACAAAGAACTTACGATCTGCACTACCGTTTGCAGCTTATCTACTGGTAGGCTGCAAAGTTGTTTTTAGAGATGAGGCTGATGTGTTAACTTTATGTCGAAAACTTATTAATTCCTGAATAGTAAAGGTAAAGGTAAAGCTTCATTCGCTTGTTAAAGGAGCTGCAATTTCACAATGCTCAAGCTCTCCTATGCGTCACGCAGCGGGGTTCGAACCCGTCGCCTCTGGTTTTCGACGGCCAGAGACTTAGCCGTCCTGGTAGTAGTAGTAGTAGTAGAGTATACGCGCTACAAAGTTGCGAAGTAGATAGACATATTGTAGTAAATTAAATGTAGAATAATAATAATAATAGTGTAAAAACTATATTTAATTAGTCTTAAATATGGTCTTGCTTAATCAACCTCAAGCAAACAACGAAATTTATGACGTCGAGTGTCACCACGAGTACAACCGCGCACTCGGGTTTCATTAAATTAATTTTACCCTTCGGCTTTAAATTAAATAAATTTTACTAGACTCGGAAACGTAATAGTTTCGGCCTGGACCCACTCAACATAACAGACAGAACAGATCGGAGTCGTTCAAGTAATCATTATCTTCATTTACATTGTTTCCTTCGTTGTGTCTCACATGATAGAAAATACGAAATTGGTTGAACAGGCCGAGCAGTTCGTGGTGCGGATGAATCAGAAAAAAATCCTTTTTTATTTTTCTGGTGGACTCCGCTTGCTATACAGATTCAGTGAGGGAATTCAGATATCATCTTTCCACCGTGGTACGAAAGCTGCGAACCATATGAGTGCTTATGGAATAGGCGGAAACGGTCGAATCGCCGCAAGTCGGATCGCCCCGCCCCGCCCCTCGCTAGACGAGGATCCTAGCGTGAACCTCCTCCAAAGAAAAATGATCAAGCTCAAAAGCTACACTGAGAACGCCTCACGCAGCGTGGGCGCAGTGGCCTGGCCACAGTCAGGAGTACCGATTTCCGTAGCAGACGCATAGCGCACGATGCACCACAGCACGCGGATACTGGCTGTTTTTTCGGGAGCTCCCGGGCTATAGTACAAGCCGAATACACCAGGAGCTGTGGACGATCTCACAAAGCAGAGGGAGAGAGAGAGAGAGAGAGTAGCGCATGCTCACGCGCCAATGGAGACACTCTGAAGAGAAGGGAGCAGCGAGACAAGAAAAAAAAACAAAAAAAAATAATGCTGTCGAGGCTCACAGCAAAGACGCAAAGATGCTGCTGCGGATGCTGGCAAAGGTGATTTTAGTTGTAAATCGTTTTTAAATCCCCAGAATGGAAAGCAGGCCCACGCACGACTGGGCTGCGGGAGTTCCGACAAGATCTGTGTATATATATATATATACACACACACAAGGATAAGCATATACAACACTCACGCAAGAAGGCGGATACACAAGCAGACGCACGAAACAACGAACGGCATAGTCAAGAAGGAATGCCCTTTACCGCACTCCCTCCGCGCACCCCCGGGGGCAGATACCCCCTGTCGCATGTTCTCTAGTCCGAAGGAGGCTGCATAGTGCGAGGACGAAATCAAGTCAAGCAAAATATTGATATTTCTGACGACGGAAAATAGATGGCAATCCTCGCCCGTTGGTGCAATCCTCAAATCTAGTCGTCAGCGAGGTTCTTTGCACAAACCTAAATGTATCGGTATCTATTATTGTACATTGATTTCCGACCGAGCCTTACATATTGATCTGCTGTTCGCATACAAATATATATATATACATATGTGTGTGCGTGTTTGTGTATGTGGTATGTTGCGCTTGTGATCCGCTCGATCTTGTCCGATTTTCAATATAGCCCCATAGTTCACGGAGCCGGCGGCCGGCCGTTTAGAACATGTGGGCCACAAACGGTACCCCGTCGCCACATCCTTGAGATAGATCAGACCGAAGGAGTCGCATTAGCTTGGCGTGAATCTATCACGACGCACTACCAGTAGTAGGACAAAGAGCAAGGGGTAAATCTCGGATAATAAATAGAAAACAAAGGAACTCATAAGAATATAGGAGTTGAGGAGAAATCATTCGTGAGATTTAGATCAGGGGCTGATTGGGGGCGAAGTAGCATTTGATGAAGAATTCGACGTTCGTGCTTCAAAGTCCTGTCCCTTCGCCGTTAGTTACCCCTTGAACCCCGTCTCTGCTTCGTACTTCGCTCGAATCAAAGGAAGATTTGGACAGAACTGTGATTTGCGTATGTGGATTTGTGGTTGATCAGACTTAGAACGAAAGTATCCGCGCTAGAGAAAGAGAGATCGGAGATCAGATAGAGAAGATCACCACATGCCTCTTGACGCATTGTCACGAAATCTAGGATAGGGTATTACGGATCTCGCGACTTTGTCTGGGGTGATCGGTCTAGACTACGAAGCACATAGAGGAGCATAGCCAGCCGGTTCAGGAAGAGCTTTTAGCGCACGCTCGGGCAAACGGCTCCGAGCACAAGGTTGGAAAGGGCTAAGGGAATTGTTGTCTTCGTCGTGGCCATTGTAGACATCATACAACATACATGTCTGGCATAGATGCGTTGTGCACTGTCCCGCCTCGTAGATCAAGCTCGAATAAGCTAACGCACTGTCGTGCTGGCATTTTTCCTTCACCCATACACACACAAATATATATATATATATATATATATATACTGGAATACTGACAGACTTTTCAAATATACCAAGTATGATCTGTAAGAGATCATCATCTTTGATGTATCAACAGCACGAAAATGCACATGGCGAATTCTGTTATGATGGTATGATTCTGTTATGCTCCTCATGTCTCGCGGTGGCTTGGACGGCTACGTTTCTGGCCCACTGAAACCGGAGGCCATAAGCTCGAACCTCGTGAAGAGACGTATCGCTATAAATAAATGGTAAACTGTCATTGGAACTATTAAAGCTAGAAATTAGCTTTCATTGAGATAGCACTTCAAAAGCTTTTGATATTATAGAGGCTTATGAAATGAAGGTACGATTAAATTGGACGTATTCTCGAACTGTGTTGTGGTCGTTTTCAGAACCGACACGCTTGGTATGCACGGCGAGTAAACGCAAGTCAACGCGGACACATTCACGAGAACACTGTTACGGTTCATCCGGATCTCAGCAGCTTAGTGGTCTAACAAGCTTCGCTGAACTTCGAGCGTAATTTACATGCGAACTATCCAGCACAATAACCGTTTCAACTAATGTTTGAACTCTAAGCAACGCCCAGCATAGTCTAAAATGACATTTTCACCGCCGCGTCCGAATAGAGACAGATAGATAGAGAGAAATGGCTGTGAGATGTACGTCAGCCACCCCGGCACACGCTATGAATACAGAACATGGAAGGCTCCCGCCTATTGTACCCTGTCGAAAGCGGTGATCGCAACTCGTCCTCGTCACCACGGTCGTCACAGCTTCCGAACTGCGCATGCAGTTCGTGCAACCATTCTGTCTACCTATTTTTCTTATGCAAACAATGTCGTTGCCCTTTGATGATGACGACGATGGCGACAGATGATAATAGGCAGTGATGACTCGAAGCATGAACCAGTTGCTCACGCTCCTCATCTACTCGTACCATTGCTCGGCTGCCACTGACGTGCGTCCGGCAGGATAGCGGGTTGTGCCTGTATGTGTGTGTGTGTGTGTGTCAGTTTTGTTTTATGTCCCCCGAAAGATAGATATTGTAGATAGAGGTGGATGTATAGCTTCCTTCACGATGTTTGTATCCTATTCACAGAATCCTATGCCGCCACCAGCCCACTCGACCATCCGTCCGTTCGTTCGTTGTACCGTCACGCTTGGCAATGCGGTGTTGCTGCTGCCGTCGCCGCCGCCGCCGTAGCATTATATAGGCATATACCTGCTTGAAGTCATACGCCGCCGACTCGCAATGCTTTTAGTATAGGCTAAGGCAGCACCAGAGCAGACAGTGGGGCTTCCCTTCTGCTCGTAACGGTCGGTAAGTGGATGGGTGAGTGGGTGTTGGATCGAGGGGTGGTGGGGACGGGCTGCTGGGAGAGCCCAGGTCGCGTCAAGTCACCAGCACCGACACATGCAAATCAGTCAGCAATGCTGTTTATAGGCGGCGGCGTTTGCAATGGCGGCACCAAGAGAACGAAGCAATCGCCACGTCTCGGCCATAGAGGCTGGAACGATGGAGCCAGCCCCCTCCGCCAGCCCGCCACGGCGATGACCTGCTCTACGCGCGAGTGTAGCGCGCGCGCACAAGGAATCGCGCTGATGTAATGTCTGGTCGAAGGCAGAACGCAGACAGACGGCAATGGGCTAAGATGGTTCGGTTCAGTCGCTCAACGAGATTCATTTCCTCAACGAGTGTGTGCGGTTAGAGGCTTCTTCACTCGCGTCCCCATGTCTTCCCCGTCCCCGGCCCGGGCTCGACTCAACCAGCGCACACCAGCTCACTTCGCTCATGTTCATTTTCTCCTGTAGTATATCCCCGCTATTCCGGCGGCGGCGTCGCCAATGATCTGCCTTCCTTGCTTTCTTCCTGGGCCTTGACTCCTGTGGCCGGCTGAATGGGACGAGCGGCGTTGCAGTTTTGCATAATTTTCCTCAGCTCACGTTGAATTCGTTGTTCTCTTGGACTGTCTGCTCCGCGTTTATGGCCCTGCCGGCTGTAAATGGGTTGGCCTATTTGAAGCGAACGTAGGCAGATGCTGTGGACTTACTGGCTGGATTTAGCGCACATCAGGTGCCTTTGTATCGACATAGGCGACTATGAGAGTGAGATGATGTCGAGAAGATGGAAGGATTTGTCAATAGCTATGCTGCTCTGCTGAATCATCTACGTAAATACAACACAGTGCTCATTGTCGCCACCCACCGAACCGAATACGTCACCGGTTCAGCTTTTATGCATTCACGAGACATACAGGCGGCTTTTCTCGATATATATTTATATATTTTTTGTTTTAAATACATATTTGACTATCAGTTTCATTTTATTCCTTTATTTGAATTTTTTTATTTGAACTATTTGCGAACCCGAGCTGAGCTTTGAAGCCGAGTATGGCAAACCTACGTGTTTTAGTTCGCAAGTTAACATGTATTAAAATAAACGTAAACATGTTTGCATTGAAAACCGGTATTTCAACCGGTTTGTTCAAAAATCATCAATATCATCATTCTTATTGACTCCCAACTCTGAAGATAAGGATATTTGTACATCTGCGAATGGTCATACTTTTGAGTTTCAGTGTAAACAAATTCATAAATACTATACTTTCATGAAACTAGGACACTTCGCCATATTATGGAAGCGACTGTGTGAATTTCAAAACTTTAAATGAAACAAAAATTACTTGGGGCCTTCTGCAAATTCCCAGTACGCGACAATGGATCTATGTAGTCTTAACGGACTAAAGCTGAAATGACTTGCTCATTTTTATCTCCAGCACTTTGGTACGTGTTTCCACTGTAAAGCAACAGATTGTTTTACCTTCGATTAATCTATAGACATTATTGTTTCATATAATTACGGCCTTCTGCGACATTCTAGTTCCGACTGACGGTCACAGCTCTTTCTTCGATCTCCACGAACAGCCCGTTCGAACAGCGTTTCACTTCGAAGTTCCGATGTCATATTGGCCTCCGCGTGATACGAGCGACTGTTTGCCAAGTTGGCGCCTCGCTATTATAATCCTTCCAGCTGTTCTATGTAGTATTTATCTCTCAGCTTCTTCTTGCCACTCGTGCTTGCTGCATGTATTCAAATTACAATCTTCGTCTTGTGGAGCTCTGCCTACCCTACAATCGATTTTACAACGGTGAACCGCCCACGCATGTGAGCTTAATTTTCTCGCTATATTTTCGAGTGCACCTATCTGTTCTGGGGCCGAGCTGAGCTGTAAGACAGCATGAAACGCTGCGGAGCTCACAGCGGCTCACGAGGCCCACAAAGCTCCGCGCAGAGTTGCCGTGCGACGAGTACAGGACAACCGAGATCATTTTAGGGTCAGCTTGTCAGGGGAACGAGACAGAACCTGTGGTCGTAGGCAACAGTCCGTCACCTCCATTGTACCTATCCGTTAAGACTCGACCCCGATTCGCTCCTCGGCACCCCTGTCCACCCTCTACCCTCCACCCTCCACCAAACCCCCCCCCCCCCTACCCATAACAAGGGAAACCACTACGAAACGGCGGAACGAAACCGACCCCATTTACGAGGCGATCACAAACTAGCTCTACCTTGACAAGTCCAACTGGTCGACGACGATGACGACGATGCAGTTGAGCGCCAGAGACGAAAAACTAGGAAGAGAGAGGAAAGGCCGAGGCCGCCCACCACGGCAGTTTTATTGTAGGAACTCACGAAATTTTGAGATTTGCAGTTGCTGCTAGCTCGTCGTCATTGAGCGGCGCGTGTTCGTTGCCGTGTTCGACCTGTCTGTATGCAAAGCGCTCGATAGAGAGAAGCCACAACGCCTTTGTAGGACCTCGCTGTATCAGTGAAGCTGTGAGGACGGAAATGCGAATGGGTGGTTGAAAGCAGAGACACAGACAGGGAGAACGAGAAAGAGCTAGAGAGAGAGGATCGTTCAGAACCTAGGCCCGCGCAGCTTCAGTGGTAATCGAGGCAGTGGTGATGGTGGTGGTTAAGTCGAGATGAGAGAGAAATACGGGAGACTTGAATCGAGGAGTGGATTGAGGAGGAAGATGAACGAAGAACGAATGCTAACAACAGGCGCTACAATATATAACAATAATAATAGTACAACTGTTCTACGCGCGAGCCCACAGCGAGCGAGCAAACGAAAGAGAGAGAGAAAGAAAGAAAGAGAGAGATACAGCATCACACACACACACACACACACACATACCAATGCAGAGACATAGACAGCCGGTCGGTCAGACAAGTGAAATGATGGCGTGCCCGACAATAAAATTATGACGACTGATCGATCGATAGATTCGTGGGCCGCTTGGTCGATGATGGCCGCTCTGTTTCTCATTCTGTCGCTCGAGACCGCGCACGGACTAGTTTGTGATGCATCATAGATACATATGAACATACCCACACAGCGATGTCCATCATCAATGTGTAAATACAATACGATTTTTCAACGTTCAATGATCATGGAAGAAGAAGATTATGCACTCGTTCGGATAGAGCTTGAGACGCACTATTGGGCATGATAACTATTGCCATGATTACCATAGGCTACAACGCATCTCCGCTAGCTACTTTGAGATCATAGACAGCTGTTACTGTTGTTGTTATGGTCGATGCAGCAGAATGGGGTGTATGTTGTTCATTTGTTTCCGGCTTGTTTATAGTTCTCACCGAAGGATCACAGCGCGTGGGTGTTGAATCATATTTTGACGATCTCGAAATATCACTTCCACTAGTCTAAGTAGGGTCCCACCGCTAGAGTGAGCTCTAAACGGACGTAAATTCACCACGTGATTTACACGAAGACAAAAGTATTAGAAATGCGTTGTGTTACAGACATCAGCGTTTGTGGCCCAATAATTGTCCCAGGTCGAATTTGTTTATCTCAACCATGGCAAAAGATTGCAATGGAAGTTGAATAGATGACAGTGCATGTGCCACAATAGTGAATGTTTCCCTAATAGGGTCCGGGTAGGGAGTGTAGTACAGATACATGAAAAACACATTTAAAAAGTAGATACATTGTTCAGTGCAATTTGATGATCGTTTTCATAGCTCAGCTGGTTAAAAAATCGAGCGTTGCGCAGGCATTCGTAAATAGCTTAGAAATGTTTAAATATATATATATATATATATATTCTCCGTCTTCTTGCCTCAATCCAATGTTCTCGGAGCTGTTGTAACCCTGACGCTGCTGGTTTTTATGCCGCTATCGATAGCTAACGCAAATAATAAGTGCATGTATATGAGCAAGGGTGACCGAGAAAAACAATAGTAGCTCTTTTTTTATTACTGCGGTTAACTCGTCTCGCATAAATGTCGCTGTCCAATTATGGCGTAACATACTCCAAACAAAACGATTGCCTTAACAAGATAGAATGACCTCATCGCACTAGAAGTCAATGCTGGTGTCCGTATCGGGAATATCTGTCGACACCGAATGCGCTTCTACGCTGGCTGCGCCAACCCCCGCAACTACCACAACAACAGCGGAACAGCCACCAAGTCATTACCCAATCGAGACAGTTGGCACAGTTGGACGAGATAGACTCGAGTTGCATCAACTTTATGAGGGTATCTCACGAAACTGTTCGATATATTGCCCACCCGCCCCCCAGGCCGTACGAAATTCTCGATCTATCTGACGCTCGTGGCTGTCATTGTTGATGATGTTGCGGCGGCGGCGGCGGCGGCAGCGGCGGCGTTACCGCTGATGCTCGCGCTGTGGTTTTAGCAATTCTCTGACACGGCAGACAGGTCGACCAGCACGCAGGTGCCGGCCGACGCACTACCCCATCGTCTCGTTCACGAGCGAAAGTTTCGAAATGTATTATAAGTCCCGTCGACCTGCTTACGCTGCCAGCGGCCGCTTCTTGCTGTGAGAAAATCCGGCCACATAGATACACAATGTATAGTACAGGACAAGCAAACGGCTTCGCTCTCGCGCCAATCCTCCCCTCGAACACCTCCATCGACAACTGGCAATGAAATGAAATTGTAGGTGGACGCGTAGCCGCTTGAGAAATAGAGGGGTACATGGCCCTCAGGCCGATGTTCTACAGACATCACCTATTTAGCGCACTGACATTTATTTGCCGGCCGGACAAATTGCAGATGCTGATTCTAAAACACGGTTATCTCACTCCAGATCTCCCCCCACACGAATCCTCGGGTAGTTGAGGTTACATATAGATGATGAGCAGCGATGTATGCGGCCATCGTATCGCAGGGAAATTATGGTACAGCTCCCGTCGACGTGGACGACGAATCGGCCGGTTGTCGATCCCCGGGCCTTCTTCAATTCTCCTCCAATATCGGGGCTGTCTGCCACTTTGTTCGTGATATCGAACAATGACAAGGATGAAATCGGCAAATATGGCTGTCCTGTTATTTGTGGCAAAAATTTTCGTTTTTGCTTGTCTCGGTTTCAGGACAAATTCCCACCATTTCGAGACGAAGAGCAAAGCAATTGTAACCATTTGTAGTCATCACGAAGCACGTTTCGTGTCTTGGACGAGTTGTAAGAACATCGTGTGCACCACAATGCTGATTAGTACAGCGCTGCATGGATTTTAATGGTGGTAGTTGTGGGGCATAGTGGTATCGCGCGAATGCAAGCACACAGACAAGGAATACTGCAGAGGACACTGTAGGCCCTCCGCCATGAAATGATTCTAGTAACAGATAACGAAAATAGAGACTATTTCAACATACTCCTCTTCTACAGCACCAACATCATGATATCGGCGTTTATGTATTGTTGTAATAGTAACATCACGGCGAGATGATCGATAATCGAGTATTCCCATCAACGATTATGGATAATCGTCGTGTAAATGTATTTCCTCTATTTAATACTGCTGTGCATATATTTTTGATGCAGTAGCCACGAATAGCGCCGATCGTGAGCTAACTGACAGCGGAGCTCAGATCCAACCACCAATATAATGCGTTACCCGTACATCGATCGCCCTTTGAGCCTCTATTTGCCGATAGATTGTAGCCCCGCCAACCGATTGTCATAGGATGAACCCTGTTGTCGAGCTGAAAAGAGGTTTGAATAGGAAATTCATTGATCTAGCACACTCATTCATTGAAGCCTAAATGCTCAATTGCGATTGCACATAGCAATTCCCCTATTCCTATATATATATATGATGCTCGTACCTGACAACGACTATGACCGCGTCTCCACCCGGCCATCTCTCTCTTTTTCGTTGGAATGGTGGGCACTCCGGGCATTTATCTCCATGACAGGCAATAAGAACGCATCTGCACGAACACAACACGGCCGCCTCTGGCTCCCTCGTGAGCGAACACTTTTCAGCGTTGGCGCGTAGTTTTAGACCGCTGCTGCTGCTGCTGCCGCCTCTACTTCCATGCTTTTCTGTCGGCCGAGGATTCAGCAGGCGCATGGTACTCCGCCTTGCCATCGGCAATAACAACTGGCTCTCCATGTGCGTGTCGTTTTCTCTCTCTCTCGCTCACCCTCTCTCTCTCTCTCCCTCGTCCTACTTCATTCTATTTCATTCTCAGTACAGAAAACGGGGTAAGAGAGACGGAGCGAGATCGAGACGGCGGAGCGACTCACCACTGGGTCGACCCCGATCTTGCAACTGTGCAAGCGCGACTCGACCCGACCTGACGATGCCCGGCATCCCGAGCATTGAGCATTTGTTATTTACAAAGTAGTGAAATTGTTCGCATTACGCACTGCTCCGATGGCGCCAGCCAAGACGTACGAGATCAAAACAGCAGCTAGACAAACGCCCGAGAGAGGAGGAGACCGCCGCTACTTCTTCGTCTCCTCTGCTGACTCGATCGTGGCTGATTGCCACCACCTCGGCTCGTACACCCACAACCGCCGCAGTCGCCATTGCTGCAAGGTATTCAGGAGTAGGAGTAGATTCCTCGCTTCTAGCATTCTCTCCTGTCTCCTCTGTCAAGCATCCCCTCCTCTCAGCCCAGAGCATCCTCCGATCGTAGACATGCAAAAGTGGCATGGCTCGAGCAAACGGTCGAGTTGCATCCAATAAACACTTCAAAGAGCGACGCGCGCGAGCGCGGAACGGCCGGCGAGCTTGGCCGCCCGCGGACGGGCGGTGCTTCGAAGTGGCTGATCGTGGTACGTGGCGAGTGAGGTTGGGCAAGCGAGGGCAGCACTAAAATTCGTTTTTATTTTTCCAGTTGGCGGCAGTGCCGAATGACGCGACGTGCTCCCGGGAGAAGGATAGGAGACGAGAGAGAGAGAGAAAAGAACGAGGTGAACAGCACGAGCTCCGCTCACCAAAGCGGAGAAACGCCCGGAGATTCGGACGAGCTGAGGAGCATCGATGAGATTCTGAGTGTGGCCGGTGCTTCATGTAGGTGGCGCCAAGGAAAGACGAATCGAGGGCGAACGAGGACGAGACCTGCGCCGACCGAAAAACCTAGAGAAAGTGACGACTTAGAAAATGCAGGTTGAACATGGCATAACGCGCAAGAGGTCGTGCTGGGTTGGCGTCAAGAGGTAAAAGATCGTAGAGGTGAAGAAGTAGGTCCTGCGAACAGGGGAACTAAGCGGGGGCGCCCAGCGAATTCAAACGTCGAGGCGCAACCCGAACACAATCTCCCCCCCCCCACAATTCGAGCGAGCGGTGCGACTCTCGCGCACGGGCACCGCAATGACGCCACTCAGACAGCCGAGTTCAAAGGAGAATCATCCGTCGAAGAAATGCGCCCTTCTGCAGCAAGGGCGCTGCTGGCCCCAGAAAACGAAGGCAAAAGAATAGGAAGCAACGGCAGCAACAGCATCGATGCTGGCCGTGATGGTGATGGCCATAATTTTGCCCCGACAGGAGCTGACTGAGCTAAAGGATCGACGGCATCAGACAGCGAGCTCTCGGCCGCAGACATTGCTGACACGGGCCGCTAGTGTGGCCGCTGTTGCCTAAAATGTCGAAGGGAGCCAGCGGCTGGGGGCGTGCAACGTTCTGAATTTTAGATTGAATCTCTATTGCAATAGCAGCCGCGGCGGCGGCAGCAGCAGGAGGGTAGAACCTACGCGGGCGATTTGGGGATCAGAAGGAAGGGACGATTTGGAGTGCGCTTTAGGCGCTTTCGCTGATACCTAGCCAGAGCTAGATTGTATGTTGCCGATGGATGTAAAACAGGGTCGAGGGTTGATTGGCCTTACGACTTTTCCGAAGCAAATATAAAACAATTTCGTTTAGATGAAACGAGCAGGGGAACCCGCGCGCGCGCGCGAGCTTGCGGACAATTGTAGGCTATGTACAATTCGAAAGGTAGAGATAGAATATATTCGGGTGAGGGCGGCGTACGTGTTTGCGAGTGCGCCAGTGCGTCCAGGCTGCGCTTCTCGAAGCAGGATTTGTGTCTAGGATAGATGAGGCGAGCATTGGCTGAACGCGTCTGTCCGGCTGAATCACTGACTGACTGCGTACTGCGCTATGGTGGGAACAAATGAACAACGATTCTGTCCATTCCACCGAATTGCGTTTACTACAACTAACTTTTGCTAGCTTATTTATACAACTCACATTGGTTGGGCATAAGATCAGCAAAGGTTTAACTAGCGGAGTGTCCGGTTGGAGTATTTCTAATCACAGCTATGGAACTTAGGCTAGTATGAATTTGCTAGAAAAATTAATGCGAAACAAATTCGATTCAATGAATGTATCCGCCCAATATTAACAATTGCAGAAAATACATTCGAGGAATACATAATGAAAACACGTACACGGAATACCTGTTAATTGCTCGGACGACATCATAACCCTATGGAAGGCTAATTGGACAGGGTTTTGTCTTTGTTTCCTGTTTTAAAATATTCCTTTTCTGTCTTAAAACACACTTCATTATCTAAATATACATAAACAAGGGACAGACATTGAAGAAAAGCTCGGAATTGTCAAATTTGGTTAGTCTTCCATTGAGTGGCGTTCCATTCTGAAAACCTAATGATATCTAATAAGAATCTAAATGAGATTAAACACCTGTTTACGAAACTTTAACCAGCAAACAATTTATTAGTCACTTGTGGCGTTGAACACGGACTCCCCGAATGACCCCACCAGAGAAGGGTTTTCCAATATCAAACATTTACATGTTGGGGACTATCTAATAATAACAATAATAATGGATAAATGTCTCGCTACCTAGATATATATAGGTCATAGATATTTTAATGACATATGTCATTTCCGCATATATGTACACACGCCATGCCCATGGCATTCATTGAAGGTTCATCTGCTGGACGAGCGCGCGAAGACTGTCAATTTCCTTTCTCTGCAATGAGGACAAAATGCGATTCCAATTTTTAGTTTACTTCGAAATAAAAAAAACACGAGTCTGCATCTATGGGAGGAAAATGTGCTTAACGTTCTATTGTTTTCAATAAGAAAATCATGTTGAAACTCGGAACGTACCGCGATTGCTAACTGCGAGTGGCTGGATTCGAGTTCTGACTCTTTCGCCTTCAGCTGCAGGTCCAGCATATTAAGAGCTTTCTTCTGGCCACGCTCGTCATCCAGAGCCTTTGCCTTAAGAGCTTCGACCTCATACTTTGCGTCAGCGACCACCTCATCCCTATTGTGTTCTAACGCGTCACAATTTGCCCGTGTCAAGGTCATAGCAGCGAGTTGTTCGTCGACGACTTTCGCCAACGCGGCATTGCTCTCGCGGCATTCAGCCATCCGCTTAAGTGTGGCGTGCATTGAGCGCTCCAGATTACGGACCACGTCATCCTGCTGAGCGTTGCGCCCGCGTTCTGCCTCCAATTTGGCCTTTAGGCGGGCGACGTCCTCACTATCGTCAACACCTCGCGGAGAATTATTTTTCGCTTTGTCGTTCAACCGGTCTCTTAGAACTGTCATAACCTTCTCGTAGGTGGCTAAGGCTGCACGCTGTTTCTCAACGGTCGCGTTGAGCTCGGTGATACGTTCCGTTAACTGGAAAGTATAGGCAACCAATGGTTAATGTTACTGCAGCCGTAACTACTTAATTAATTATAACAGCAAAGTCCCTCGAGTGGTCACTACTTGTACATAGACTTCCTCAGTACCGGGGGGGGCCGTACACGAGAAACGCCCAATTAAGTTGGACGACTTGAATAGGCAACGCCTTTGGTGACGCAGAACAAGCAGCTCGCCCGGTGGAGCTACACCACGCTTCGCTGGATGGTTAGGCTGAGCCATACTCAATCTACCCTAGGCGGCCACGGCGCTCTCATTGGAAATTTTCTCGAAGGTGTCTACCACAGTGTGACCCGCGCCAGCCGGGGACAAGCGCACAGGATCCTTCCGTCTGCAGCGCCCTCCCCTCGCTGTACAGAGAATGGCAATGTCACCGCCTCCCTCGGAACTATGGCGGCCTCGGCATGGCGCCCTGCCCCCAACTACTCGCACAATCATCAACTACGCGTGACAATCCACAACTACCTATTAGTTATAGTCCCGATTGTGATGCTTTCCGAGCGACAACTCGCTCCTCGTCCTGTACCTATGATCCAAGCGCACGAAATAATGAAAAATAAAAACATTTTGGGAGGCATTATAAATAATTTATGATACCTAAATTGTGTGATGTCACATGCAAAAACCGCTACGATAGCAAGCGAAATTAAATGCAAATGCAGACTCATAATAACACCTCTTACCTCGTGATAGTCAATTTCGGGCGATTTCAGTTCTGGTGTCACGGGCTTCTCCTCTATAACAAGATCAGTCTGTACACTGACGTGGTTTACGCTTTTTGGCCTGGCGAAAAACGGTGTCGGTAGCCCTTTAACCAAAGGTGAGATAGATGCATGCTCCGTATGTGCCATAGGAGTCTTGAAATCCGTACAGTCGGTGGACTTCTTACCAGAGGGAATGGTCAGCCTCTTTCCTTCAGGCTTGTTCTGAGTTGGGGAGGCCGGCTTGATTGGGTCAAACATCGCGATAAATGATACACGAGTGTACTTTTCGCCGTTGGTCTTTGCGCTTGTGTCGATCTTTTCCAAAGCACTCTGCAAATAAAGAAATAATGTAGTAAGATATGGGACTTGTAGTAGGATAATTGTCTTAATCAGTCAATTTAGACCAGTTCGACACAATTTGGGTCTCATCTCGATGGAAGGAGGAATAGCGCCGACTCACAATTGGCGCTCAATACATTCGAAGATAGGTAAACAGATATTCATTAGCGGGAAAAATCTCAGTATAACGACGATTTGAATGGGTTTCTCGTTAGCTTGGCAACGCGGAGAATTCAAAGTCAATCACAAACAGTGCGAAAATGTTGCTTGTTATAATTGATCGATTGAAACAAATGCTATGTTCTCTCTGTCGATTCTTCTGTTCTTCATGTAACAACCATAAGCATCGATTCAGGAATGATGATCCGAGGCAGCGCCAAAATCGGGTTCGTACCGTGATCCACTCGTGGAAAAATTTTCTGGTGTGAGTAGCCACTATGGTCAATACCATTGCGAATATCGAAAATGGCAGCATACGAGCAGCATTTACCAATTATGTGGGAATGCTTACGCAACTATGAACAATCCATATTTGTAAGCCATCACTGAGAAACAATAAACATCCGTATCATGCATATAAATGTGTGTGTGAACCTCTGCATCTCCCACCTCTGCGTAAGGTACAAGCCTATATATGCCCCAAAACATTTATGACTATTCTAATGGTGAGCCCAACATGTCGTTCAGTACAAATATATATATATATATATATATATACTTGAATCAACTCCTGTATGGAATTAACAAATACAGAAAACGACCACTCCCAACAGTGATGCTATTTCTCTGCGACATGCGTCGGTGCAGTCATTTCTGCTAAAAACACTCGGATCGATAAGACCCTCGACAGACTACCAGAAAATACCCTTGGCTGTCTTCCTTCTACAATAGGTCTCGGCACACACTTTGTAGCATCGCTTCGAGGACCTTTAAGAAGAGGGAATTCGAGTGTTAGCCAACAGTAATAGGGATAATTGATCGTCGACAGATCTGAATACTGACCAGATCGAATACGTCCGCGGCAACTGGCTGTCCGGATGATGAAGAGAACACGAACGAGCCCATCTCAGCAACTCCGTTGTTGTCGAGCGCGGTCGCCGCGGCGGAGGAGAAATCAAATGCGATGGACTCATGCTGCATCAGACTCGTTCGCCCGTTGCCACGTGCACCTGCTAACGAGTTGGCCCAGCCGGATTTAGCATAGAAAACACATTAAGTAGGGCCGATTGTCAAATATAGTAAGGTGGGTTAACCTCCAACCTTACCCACAACAGCAACAGCAAATCTCCCAAGACTGGACTTTGACAAGATATGTAGTAGTAAAAATTCGTCGAAGACACTAACCTTTTGGCATATTGTGCTCAAAGTTTCCTCGTTTCGGGGAGGACACAAAGCTCAACTCGAGTATGCTGCATCGCCTCTTGAGAAATGACCCTCCACTGCTTCGACGGCCCTCGCGAGGCTTCGCGTTATCATCCTTCTCTGGGCCTTGACCCTCGTTATCTCCCTGCTCCGGCAAAGCGTCGTCATTATCGCTGCTAACAGTGATCTTCGACCGCGCCACTCGAGGAGTACTCTGGCTACGACTGACGTCGATTTTATCAGGTGTTCGCAGAAAATCTTTCTTATCTGCAGGCGCTTTGTCCTGCTCCCGCTCGACGCGGCCCTCATGTTCGCGGGTGAGATGGACGCTTTCCTCACCCTGGCACGTTTGGTCAAGTTGAAGTATCAGGTCCGGTGTCTTGGACAGCTCCGAGTAGTCGGCGGCGCCAACTATTGTTGAGCTATCCTTCTCAAACGTATCGTTGTGGTGAGACTCTTCCGATGGTGACTTATCGAACGTGTTGTTGAGATTTGAGCTAGGTGTGCACTCTACCGAGTTATCGGTTGAAGACTCGAACGGTTGATTTGACGTAACTAGGGAAGGCTTCTCCTTGTCGAAAGTGTCGTTGAGTTTCGTTACTGGACTCCCATGATCGGACGTCGAGAGGGCCACGTCGAGATGATCACCACTGGCAGGTAGATCCAAATGGGAATTATTTGGCGTTTTATCGAACGTACCATTGAGGCGCGAATTATGAGCCGATGAATCTCCGCATGACTGTTCAGTGACTTTCGCCAAGTTCAAAGTGTCAGCCGGAACGGCTCGAGAATCATGTTCCGCCAACGGGGGCGACCTTTGAATAACATCATCACTTGTAGCAGTTGGGGTAATACTGCGCTTCGATGACGCCAGATCTGTGACCTCCTCGTTCGCTCCTGGCGAACAGACAAATGCTGGCCCGGTGTCGATATTGAACGTCCTTCTTCCACCAGTAACTGGCGCAGCTTCAGCAAAGGCCAAATTCCCATCGTTTGTTACATCTGACGAGACCTTGATATCCAATTGTCCAGTCACAGGCACTTTTTCGGTTCTGAGAGGGCTGCAATAAACAGTTTGACGGAAATAGTAAGAGTAGCTATTTCATGCTCGCGCATCACATACAAGATTCCTAGAGACATTATCTTATTATAGTAATTATAATTTAATAATGAGGACGATTTGTGTTGCCGTCTTACATGGATATTCTGTACGCGCGCAGCTGCCGGTCATCTTTATATGTACGTAAGCTAAATAACTCAATCGACAATATATATATATATATTAATGAGCAAAAATTAACCATGCTTGTCAAATCCATTTTGACAACTTTTTGGCCCCTACGTAAATACTTATGGATGCACTGCCGAAACAATACAAACACCACCAAAGCGTTCAAGCTTACTCATTTTGTGTGAGGGTAGCAATTTCCACAGCAAGATGACTATCATCCCTCACGTCAATGGACATGTTTCCATCAACGCTCATCATGCTTACATCACCCATGATTGATTGATCGGCCTGCTGCTGGCCCTGCAAGGGAATTTCACCGAAACTGAAGGGACAGAGCTGGCAAAGGTCGTCGGAGTAGGGAGGCTTCTGATCGCCGCCGTATGTTTCGAAGCTCTCAGACGGCGTGGTGAACTCTGGGCCGAATATTCTCTGCGAGGTCTCCTCGTCTATCAGACTCTCACCGGGACTCTCGCTGTGCGCCCTAGCTGTGGCGAAGGACGCGTGTGCAGTCTCCCCCGAATAATCGCTTAGAGGCTGAGAATCGCGCGCTAGACGGTTTGCGACGTTAGAGAAGCACGGTGACACCGCATCACCGCTCTTTAACAGGATCTGGCTACCAGGTGAATCTGATACGGCCAGAGGTGATTGGACATGTTCTGCAGAGACTTTGAAGGAAAGTCTAGGGCTGGACGCTGTGGCGGCCGACGTTGGCGTCGACGTAGACACGCTTGGACAGTTAGGTGACAGATTCTCATCAATTTCGGCTGAGTGCAATGCGGGATTCTGCAAATTAAGACGAAGTGAAACGGTCCGATTAAGACAAATATTGAAATGAAAATTCTCAGGAGGAAAAGTCTTCCACCGAAGTCAACAAAGTAAGACATTTTATGAGTTGCTGATTGAGAGAACAAAGAATCTGCGGCTAGTGTACCGTAAAAAGTGGCCGACAAAGTTTAATAAAGTTTGATCAACCCACCAAAATGAAGCTGTTGAATTAGCGACAGGAAAGTTTAATAAGTTAACTGTGACGTGCAGCTATCGCATTAGAAAAAAGCGTCATCAAGCCATTTCGCGTTACCTTAAGCATAGCAGTAACGGGAGTATGAATCAAGTCAGCGTTTGTCCTCTTTCTAAAGCTAATCGAAGGCGTTCCAGAATCGGAGGGTATCGACTCCGACAAGCACACGGCAGCACTCGGTGGCGGCGTAACAGCAGTTGTAACGAGAGGTTCGACTAGATGCGAAGCCTGTACAACCGTATGACCGTGCTGCCTTGAAAGATCATGCAGATCCGGCTCGACAGCCACACTCGAATTCTACGCAGGTGGAACACACACATAGGGATCGAAGCACGTCGACGAACGGCATATAGACAGGAAACACAGGAATACACCCACACAGACGCAGAGGGAGAATGAGAACAGAAACACAAATTGTGAAACATATTCCAGCTCTGTGGATATGCAAGACAATACATCATGTAGAGGGAACGACAATCATGATAAGGAGAACCATACGAGATAATCGAGGGAGCGTTGTATACACACACATATTATTCATGCAATATATGCATTGCCCTCAAGTGAGGATACTGACCGATATAAATCATGCTGTTGCCAGAAGACTGCGAGACTATTGGAGATTCAGTCAAGACTGGGACCAACAGTAATTAATGTGACAAGACCCGTGTCTGTGTAAAAGACTACCAAGGAAGTTTGTGGTTTGTCGGAGAGAGCTCTGTCTCTCTCTCTCTTTGTCGGAAACTTTGCCCCTCTACCTAAATTCACGGCGTTGTCTTCAAGCAGCAACAAGTGTTTGTACAGCAGTGTTAAACGTACACGGAACAAGACTTACCGGTGGAATTGCTGACATGTCGAGTAGTTAATACAAACATATACACAGAACGATGACAGACGACAACGGACGAGGCGGGATATTCTATACAGCAAAGGAGTGATTGATTAATTGATTGATTGTTGATGGTAAGCACACGAGAAAACGTGCATACGTTGCTCTGATTTGACGCAAGGCTGTTGAAAGTCGGCACAGCACGATAACGACACCAAGCGGAAATTCGTATGTAACATAACTTTATAAAACATGTATGAATAATGTATGAACGTAACATATAATGAGTATGGCGTGATTATTTTTGCATATGCGCGTAAGACGATTTAAATCACTTTCTGACAGACGACTCATAATGGAAATCCGTAATCGATAGCATAGAAATAGTGGATCATTCAAATGTGGACATGATACATTGTCCCGATCAGGCCACGAAGGCCGATAACATCCACACTTTTACTTGTACCGAAAGGAGCAATTCGAAATTCTCACAGAAACAATTGAAATACCTTTGAAATCGTATTGGACACACTGTTTCTTGGCTGAATCCGCTTGAACTAACCGTCATTTGTGGAGGCGAAACCGCGCCACAGGTGAACAACCACAGATCGGCTCCGACTGAGAGTGCGGACGGGTGCAAAATGCCTTTTTCAAAGATGTTTATAAAACATGTTAGGGGTCAACTAAACAAAAGTAACCTTTTTTATTCATATGATGTTGGCAACAATTTTACCCCCTGAACATGTATTTGTAATTAAAAAGGGTATGGCGTTCACCGAAATTTTAGACCCTCTCATACAGGATACTCCATTGTCGCATCTCTAAGCGTACCCACAATGGTGATATCGCTTCATCTTTGAATATCTATCTGTTCGTGATGGTTTATTAAAATGCTGCTATAGACGCATACTCTTGTCTCATATGATTGTGTGTCTGTTAGTGGTTAATACCGATATAACCCAGCCAACGAGTAGTGAGAGTTTTAAGTTACCTTTTCTCGTATATATAAGAACCACAACCGCAATATATAGCAGACGGCTAGGAGTTCACATCTGTGGCTATATAGCCGATTCGAATGGTCAGTACAATTGCAAAGGAAGCATCCGTACGCAATCGGAAAAAATGTGTTTATATTTTAGTTGATGTACACAGCGAATATATATGCTCAGTAAAACCCATTTGTAGTGTACTAGCGTTCTTGAGATGCGAAAACTGGTTTTCCTGTATAAATCGAAAGAATAATGCATATCATATTGTTGTATTTAGTACTACAATTTACTTAAACTTATTTTATATATGATGATTTTTTCAATTCAAATTATGAAAATGTATTCAAAATAATAACAAGCTACGAGTGTCAGGTATAGCGTGTACCAGGCTTATTTAGGCAACCCCAGTTCGAGCAGTTGCTACCCAAAGCACACGGGTTTTGGATGCGCGACATCTAACGGCAGTACTCGAGAAGTTGTTCTTCTCATTGTGTTCGATAGGAGAACAGCAGAGGACCGCCCGTCGATGAGCAGCTGTTAATAGCGAGTCATCAGGTTATAAGTAGCCAGTGTCATATTATCTCAATAAAGCTGAGACTTCTTCAGACCTCGTCCATCAGTGTACCACAAAATCCCTCAAGCCATATGTTATAGTACATGTGGTAACAAACATTTTTTCTATGGAATTAAATGTATTCGATCTATCTTACTATCCAAGTCTCGATTTTAGAACTTTTACATTAGATTAGTGGACAAATGAGAACAGGATTCGCACCCTCTGCCTGCGTGCTTCGGGCTCAGGGGCTAACCAGTGTCACCGTAATCTGGAACAATGAATCAGTTTCTCAGTGCACCGTATTTTACGCATCGGTGGTTGAAGTTAGGATAGTTAGTTGATCAGTTAGTCGATCGGTTCATCTACGATCGCGGTTTGACACCGCTGTTTCAACAGATCTTGAAAATCTGTTGAATCGGCGTCTGACAATTCCTGGTATCACGAGCATATCGTGTACCCGTGTGTGGTGAACCCGTACAATAGGGTGCTACCGAAACCGAACCTCGGCTTAGATTGGCTAGAGCACTGACACACATCATTTAGCAAGCTCTTCCTCAGAAGCTGTTTGCCGATGCAACAAGTCATCGCAGAAAATCCACTTGGGACGCGCACATTGACATTTATTCAGAAGTTTTTTAAGCGTGATTGATCTTTGAGAGCAGTAAAGCTATTGAAAGATTATACAGCTATGGCTTTTTACAGCCAGAGACTTAGCCATATACGAAACAGTATTGTTTGTATAATGAGACCTACTGAGGACTAGCCCGGGAGCTAAATAAAACAGCGGTGTCAAACCGCGACCGTAGGTGAACCGATAGACCCTTTTGCTAGAGTCGACTGATGTGGTAGTCATCAGTGTTTTGGTGAGTAACTTCAACCACCGATGCGTAAAATATGGTGTACTGAGAAACTGGTTGATTATTCCAGATGACGGTGACAATGTGTTCATTGCAAGAAGCAAACGCGAGCATGTAACTACCATGTTCAATGACAAGGGCCAGGACATTATAAAAGAGAACGCTTATTTTACGTTGTTTTGAACAACAATGACAATGAAGTTTATTCAGTTACATGCAACCCATTCGTTATTCGCTTTGTTCTTCATGTTCCTCGTGTCCTCCTCAGATCAAAAACACTGTCTCGAGACGTAATCAGCCATATGCGTGTGTATGTCGTCAATCGACTGAAAGTCATAATTAGACGTCATACATGGCTTGACTGCAATTAAATATAATCTACTAATCTCCTATCTTGATTAGACGTTAGCTAACTCGTTCGTGGTACTTTCTTTTTGGTATTGTATTGTCTATATAAAGTGCTCAATAACACAGTTGGCTTTGTTGTTTCATCTTGGATTTTCTATTGAACGTCATATAAGGACGAACCAACTAAATGACAACGAAAATAGTAACCCCTTACAGCAAATTCGCAGGCATGCGTTTTTTCGAAAACTAGTGATGTCTTCAGTCATATATCTCCCATTGTCGAAACAGAACGCGGACATCGGTCAGGAACACCAAGATATCCGCATTTAGCAAGAGCCATTTCTAGACAATGGATAAAAGGGTGATCCTGAATTATTCCGTTTGATATATGTTGGATTGTGATAGCTGTTATACTCAGCGTCGCCACCAGTCAAACAAATCGTGTCGTCTTGTTTGGAAGGTAACGGCGGAGATACCCAACGAATGCAGCGCCTTTGGGTGGCCAGAAAGCCGCAGGAAGTTGTGCTCGAGTTTGACGGTTTACTTCGCCAAAAGGCTGATGCCTCCCATGTCCTCTGGTTTGTCGAGACCCATCAGATCAAGAACCGTGGGCGCCACATCACAAAGGGCAGCGTTGTGTCCAGCAGGAACGCCGAACTTACGAGTACCGCCCTGAAATTAGCGTTATACATTTTTTAGCCCTATTTTCACAGGTCGTGGTTGACATCTCATTACTATTCGGCAAACAACATCTGCCACAGATGACATAGATGAATGTAATGTAAATGCAAATATCCCTTTATTTAAAGGAGGAAAATATGGCAGAATGTTCGGAGCAAATGAAAAAACAATTAAATATGTTATGGAAATAGATGGGCGAGCGGCATATAATTGATAATCATTATTAGTCTTATACGACATCGTAGAACATGAAAGGGATAGACTCGCATGCCTAAATGGGTTAATGTCAACATTGTGTTCCATGGAAACGGTATTATCTTAATAACCAATCGTTCGACAAATAGATTACCTGCATGACGAATGGCACCCGATTGGTAGTGTGTTGAGTGATGGGTTTACCGGCTTCGTCTTTCATCAGCTCGGCGTTGCCGTGATCCGCGGTCACGAGCAGGACAACATTGTTTTTCTTGCAACACTCAGCGACCTTGTTGTTGTTGATAATGTTGATAATAATTGCGAGTAATTAGTAAGTAAAGACGACAGCGTAAAGCGGTGAATTTGCAACAAATCAACAACACATCTACACGTTGACTGACTGGCCATTTCATTCATGTATTAATATGTGATGGCTTTCCTCTAAATATGCTCGATAGATCGGGTCGTAATTTTCGCAATTCATAGGCCTCGCGTTCGACAAAATTGCTCAGCTATATATGTGCAGTTTATGCGAAATCTACTGTATGTCAAGTTGTTGTTTTGAAGACCTGCTTCTTTTCTGTGTTTTTCACTGGCACTTTCTAATGGTTATTTTCAATTGTTATGCTTTATTTTCCATTAAGCTTATAATGAAAATATTGGTGATATTCGACCCTTAATTGACTTCCGCCGACAGCAAAATAATTTAATCATTCCGCTTCTGAACACAGGCTCTGGTATTAATGCAATTTAGTTTTTACCCACAACAGAACTGATGTCATCATATTGGGTGCGAACCGATCAAACTTCAGCAGGAGTAAGGCGATGTTCTGCTGTCTACGATAACGAATTAAGAAAATCTTGTTAGCATTTTAGTGGATGTATGTGTGTGTGTGTGTGTCTCGTACCTGTCCAATGGCTTTGTCAGTTGCTGTGCAAGCGATGACAGCGGCCTCGTATTTGCCGGTGTGTCCAACCATATCGGGCGGAGCAAAGTTGCACATGGCGAACCCGTAATTACCCGACTCGATAGCCTTGCAGAGTTCATCCGCAACTCCTGCGCAGTTCATCTCCGGCTGGAGGTCATACGTTGCCACCTGACACGAGCGTGTAGAATAGCCGAAATGGTAGAGCAGACGAAGATGGTTAGCATTGGCCATTTTGAATTCAATGCGAAGTCATCATTTGATGGTGATACCAATTGATAATTGGTATAATAGCCGTATGAAAAAGCAATACGCGACCGAATCATGGCGCGGGATTTTCAGCTTTTTATATATCAATGTAAATTTACAGCAATTAGGAGAAAAGTGAAGATATTGAAGAGTACCTTGGGAGACTGAACCATGCATCGTTCCTCGCCGTCGAAGCTCTTTTCTTGCCCACCATTGAAGAAAAACGTCACATGAGCGTATTTCTCGGTCTCAGCGCAGTGGAACTGTTTTGCGGATTTCTTCGCGAGCCATTCAGCCAACACGTTCGCAGGAACCACGGGCGGGTATAGCATCTTAAACTTGAACTCCTTCTTATACTGAGTCATCGTGAACAACTCGATGTCCTGAAACAAAATCAGAGAGAACGAAACAAATCAATATTGTGCTACATGATTTTGTGGTGGTATTATAAAGCAGCGCCTCAAAAAGACCTCGCTATTGTTGTTGTTGTTATTGCTCTCGCGTAAACGCTTCTGTCTGCCCGACACGTTCATTTTTGACATTGATTCTACAACGATGTTTATTATTCCTCAAAGAAATCTATAAATGTGAAATATAGATCTCCTGTGTGCTCCTATGGCTAGCGATGCACAACATTTGGTTTCCTACCTTGGGAATGACCGATGTCTCAAACGGCGGCTTCTCGCCCAAAGCCTCGCTGAGCTGTCGCGCTCGATCTGAGCGATAGTTGAAGAACACGACGGTGTCGCCATCTCGAATCAATCCCTCCTCGTTGATGATGATGGGTTTGAGAAATTCGTCCGTCTGCCGTTCGGACTCAGCCGCGTTGTATCTGCAATGTTGTTATAGTGTAATATGGGGATGATGATCAAAAATGATAGCGAAGCTTGGTTAGCTTTATTTACAGCTTTGGATGTATCTGTTTTAGTTCAATGCAGCTCATGGTCAACAACGTAACCTGATAACGAAGCACCATCTTAACACTTGGTTAATATAATCAATATTGTTTTTGCGAAATTATGTATTCCAGTTGCATATGTATTATATTAATGAGCTACTGATACTCGCTCTCTCCCAATATATATATATATATATATATATATATATATATATATATATATATATATACTGGAATACCGATAGGCTATAGAGAGAGAGAGAGAGAGAGAGAGAGAGAGATGAATAGCCCATTCAGAAAACTTAAGCATATGTATGTATATTGCAGTTCCGAGAATAAACATTTGATTATGATATATGGTATTCTGCAGAAAATCGACAAATCTGCTGCTTAAATATTTTTTTTGGGTTATAGTAAAGAACACTGTGTACTTTGGCCATAATACGGCAAGCAAACGTTCAACAGAGATATACATTAGAACGGGTAGATGATGGAAATGAAATATCACCAGGTTCTAGAATAGTAAATCTTTTCCAGAACATTGTTGTCTACACAGAGCGAAGTTCACTATTGTAAGACTTCTTTAAGTTTCATTTTAAACAGAATATCAATGACAAGTCGCTGCGAACGGGAAGGGTTGAAGTTTCTCACCATATATATGTGGCTATATCTTTGATTTTCCGGTGTAAATTAGTCCGACCGATTTTTATAAGCGATATTTTGGCGACATAGTGAACTTCTCCAACCGATTGCGAATGAAAATATTTGCCTCACAACCAGAATATACCTGGTGCCTTCAATAGTGGATAAGGTGGCCTTCACGATAAGCCAAAACCAGCCGACTATAGCCGATTTGTCGATCTTGCGATCTATTCTATATGGCAAGTCACATCGACTAGTAGGCTCTCAACTTACCGGTCTTCCACAACTGAGATCAGCTTGTCGAGCGTTGTCTTCTCACCCTTGCCTTGAACCAGGCCCTCGAAAGCGATCTGAATCCTCTCCCAGCGCTTGTCTCTGTCCATAGCGTAGTAGCGACCCATAATGGTTGCCAGCTTGCCATATTTCGTGCTTGCCAAGCGGTCGATCACTTGTTGCATGTATTTGGTACCACTTGTCGGCCGCGTGTCTCGGCCGTCGCCGAAGAAGTGCACGAACACTTCCTGCACGCCGATCTTCTGGGCGCCGTCGAGCAGAGCGAACAGGTGATCGATATGGGCGTGAACGCCTCCGTCAGAGGTGAGTCCCATGAGGTGGAGACGGCCGGTCTTCCCCTTGGCACGATTGCACGCCTCCGCGAAATAGGTGTTCTCGTGCATCCTTTTCGCTTGCACGTCCTTGTTAATACGGACGATATCCTGGAAGAGTACACGACCGGCGCCAATATTCAGGTGGCCCACCTCGGAATTGCCTGCAATTGTGGCCCAGAAATGATTTGAATAGCAAACGTTGTTTATTAAGTATATAGTCATGCTATTATTCTACTCTGATCCATGGTGCTGGTCATCTGACTTGCATGTCTGCACAATCGCAAAAGGAAATGAGCTCTAATAATAATAATAATTAAGAACAGAAAGATATGCCTACCCATCATGCCATCGGGAAGGCCAACCGCAAGTCCAGACGCATCCAGAGTAGAATAGTTTGCAGAGCCGGCCTGCGCGAACGCATCCATAACGGGAGTCGTGGCATTGATGATGGCGTTTCCTTCAACCCGATCCGACAGGCCCCATCCATCGATGACGATCAGGCAAACCTTCGACATGGCGATGCCGCTATTGTATGTTGCACTGCTGCGTTTGCTGCAGTTGCTTGTAGCTAACACCTGTAAGTTTGCGACACGTTGAACATAAACTGATTGGACTGCATCATATTGAATCAACTACGTCTCTATTTATTACTGAGGTGCGGGAGGGGCAAGTATTCGGCACGCCGTCATGGAACTTTCGGGGTGGCGTCTGATGGCGTTTAACAGCTTCACCAATAATTTCTCACCGAGAATATACCTTAGGGAACACGGAGAGTCTGTGTCAGAAAAATGACAGACAATAAGATCTTCATTACATTATTATAAAATGGACCTTATTAAAGAGAGACTTTCATTTTATATGTATTGCCACAAGTGCTTCAAAGAATCTTACTAATAATTGCGTTAGTCACGGATATGTGCAAATGTGTGGGTTTGCGTTTCGGGGGAGCTCACTGTAAATACCTGTTGAGATTACAATATCGAAATAATACAGCTAAAAATTACAATGAAGAAGCAAACTAAATTAATAACAATAGTAAATATGCGACAATAACAATACGTATTATTTTAAACATTTTAAAAATAAAATCTGCATGAAATTGTTAAACTCGTAAATTCACTGCTATTACTATCCAATTTATTTCTATATCTTCTTCATAGATAGTTATTGTTTATTAGTCAATTATACGCTTCATAGATTATGATTTTTTTAGTGTTGTATATGAATATTTTGTTCTTTTTGCGTTTCAACTGTTATTTTTTTATGCGTTTGATAGTTCATTTAAACGTGTGCTATTACAACGTGATTTATCATATTAATTAATAGTCAGCAGTGATCTACGTATTTCTAGTTATTTAAAACGAATGAATATTTTGAGTAGCTTGAGTAATGACTACTTTTTCAATCGATCAGACATCGATCGCATCAAGTCAGTTCACTGACACGATGCAAAGTCGACTGTCGATACATTTTACTATAATAACTAAACAAACATTGCCGTTAGAAAAAGAAAATAGATCACATGACGATTAGCTCACAACAGTGCAATGCAGCGAATGCCAATTAAATGTAGCCCCTTCAAGAACGAGTAAGCTAATAGATACGCATCTACAATTAGTAAATTTTTCAAAATTCACAATTCTCCAGAGAAAACAATATCACCATAACAGTTAGACTTGACGCTCGCAACTCATATTCAATAAAGCTCAGCAAATAATTCTAAATGCAGCGAATTTCTTCTATTTCCTTTACTCATCGAATCCGATCTGTTAATCAGCCAATTATAATCGATTAATTGTGATGCCCTTGAAAGCTTGACAGGGAGCCGACATTCGATTGGTCAATCTCGCGTCGTTTTGGCCAAGAGGTTGTAGATAAGGTCACCACTACCCAAGTACAAAACCGCTGTCCGGTTGTCTAGTCCACATTGGAGCGCTCACCCGGGACACTGTCACTGCCGAACACCAACTCCGTGGAGACAGAAACGCGACTCACCCTTCGCTGCGGATTGACAACGTGAAGAAATGCGCGAAACTGCTGCTGTTGCCGCTGCTTTAGCTGACGGCTTACGTGCGTCGTCGGAACCCTCAGAGACAACCTCAGTAAAGCTGTGGCGCTCATTGGCCGTCTGCGACGCTAGTGCTATGGCGTAGCGGACTCCACAAACTAATGTTATGGCGCTGCCCGGTGCTGATCTCAGCTGATAGACAGTGGGAAAGCTCAGCGAAGCACACATGGAACGATGTTCATTGTTGCTGGTGATGATATTAGTTCTCCACGAGGAGAAGGGGTGGAGCACTGATTTGGTGTTTGAGGCGCACAGCTGCAGTTTTCGCTTTCAGCCTTTTGACAATGGCGGAGTGGATTGTTTTTATTTTGTGAAGGGAGACAAGATTTATAAACATCATTAGCATCACATATGTGTAACGCTGTTAGTGATTCAGGAGTAAGCAGCAACGGAAGCACAAGTGAGATCAATCTGGTGAACTCCTTGGGGCACATTGTTATGAGACGGCAATATTCGTCATGGCGATATCCCGCCGAGCGAATGAATTCGTCGACCTGAAGCTTCACGGAGCAACAGCAAGAATCGGTGTTTTTCGTATGAGCGCATTTATCTCGGCTCGCTTTGAATGTCGTCGTACCGATGATCACGCCAGTTATCTATAGTCATAATAATAATAATGACTGATTATTGGCGGTTGTGGCTGTTTACGTGTGTAAACAAAGGGACGTATACATCTCGATAGAATTTTGTCGACGAAAAGCTTGTATAAGTATTAGCTAAATGAACGAACGTTCTGTAGAAACAGAAAAGAAACACAACGCCTATACATTTTTATCGGTGTCATCATAAGCGTACACAAAACACAAACTGCTTCGCAGTTGTATACGGTAGCCGTACAAACTAGAATATGCATATGCATTAAACGCAAGTGGGTTGTCGAATATGTGCAGCAAAAATACTCTCGACAAAGATCAGTGCAACAATATATCTGCTGCTGCTGCGATTCAAGTCACTTTGCCCGGCACTAGGGCACAATACTCAGGGAGTACTTTGAGCTAGCTGTCCAGCATCGCTTTGGGAAGAGATTGCCGCCCAGATTGACCCACATGGGCGTAATAGCAACTACTCAATTATACAAATGTTGTGCTCTCGATGTCCGTAGATTCTCGTCGACAGCGCCGTTCTGAGAGAGGGGCTAATTTATAGAAAGTTTGTGGTTCAGTCCAACTTAAAGCCGGCGCTCAAGTAGCTTGCGCTGGAGCCGGCTATTTAGAGGAGCGGCAATGTAGACTCTGATGCCTGGCTGAACTTCGGTGGTCCGGGGTGCAGGCTTCAAACCTGTAGCTGGCTAGCGTCAGAGTGGTTCGATTCCACCTGCCAGGCGAATTTTGGGGAAGTTTTGATAATTCGACACGCGTTCGAACGCTTGCTTATACAGTGGCACCTTCGACGTCAGTACTCTGTGGCCGTTGGATTATAAATCTGCCATATACAGGTGGTGCTTTATGACGCAATTTATTGCCAATGTCAATCGAATACATTTGTTTGTTAAGTTCATCATTGTGTAATTAATTTAATCATGTATCCAATGCTGCGCTACGTAATTGTTTCTAACGAGCAAAAAAGGCGGATGCATTTAAAGACTAATCCGGGAGAGATTAACGGCTCGAGCATTGATGATGTTAATTTTAAGATGAACTTAAATTAAAATCATCAACGCTTCTACCGCTACCTATTAGTCATATCTGCGCAATTTGTGTATATATGCATATTGCGCAAAGTCTATGAAGAGAAAAATAATCAATAATATTAAATACATGTCTACTAAGTGACATATTATAACTTGAACTTGCGATGCTGGTGGTCACAACTGAATCGAAATGATAAAAAAATATCTAAATATTTCAACTGTCACTCGTAGACGCGTCAAACAGGACGGACGTAGCAGGTCAAGCGTCTGAGTAGTGGTCTAAATAAGACCAACCTTTTTATGTCTTGGAAGATAATTTTAAGAAATAGCAAATGGTAACACTTTCCGTGAATTAGGTGCGTTAAACGCCTGACCGTTTTGAATAGTCACATGTAATTATTTACAAAAAAAACTTGTAAATCGATTGATCTATTATATAAATATCTACTATGTATACACAATTTATTCAGTTCCTCAGCTCGTCGACCGAAGACTAATTGATGACAACGAGCAAAGTTAAACTCGGTAAAACCACATTTGCTAAAACATTTAATTACGTCATAGGTAAGAATTTTCGCTTTTTTTTTATTTCGCAATGCAATGACACTCATATAAGAAAGACAATGTCTAATGATAACCTTAAAAATTGATCATTGCAGTTTTTAATTGGTTCGTTGTTTAACATTGCTGGTCGGATTTGTTTTAAAAGGAGTCATTTTTATAAAATATATATATATATATATATATATATATATATATATATATATATATATATATATATATATATATATATGAGAAGTGTATTTGATCAGCGAGCAACGGACGTCTCAATAAAGGCGGTTACTCAGTAGTTACTTTCATGTTAGCACAATAACATAACAATTTCGGCAAGAGCGCTTCGGCTCGCACAGGCAAGGTGGCGGTGACAAATTAGGAAACCAGGTTGATTTTGATTTTTTTTGCAACCTTAACCAGCAGCGGCCTCGCTTAGTGAATACTTCGGCTGCTTGCTAATTTCTTCGCAGCCAGTGTCCTGTCTGTCGCTGCGTGCATCACGGCCAACCAAACGATTAGCGATGGATCACAAACATAGCCAGGACCTCGAGATACTAAAACACATTAAAAAACGTTTTCACAAGTGAATACACAGTGTAATATTATCAAATCATTTTGTATCTTGAAAGATGTTCTCCGATCCGTTTTCTTTTTCACTGGGAAGTACTTTTACTTGAAGAGGCTTACTTCGCCGATACACATTCTTCATAAGGCGTTTTTGTGTTAGACTATGAACATTCGGGGGTCCGTAGAAGCAGTACTGTGGACGTAAAATGTTGGCTGAGAGTCAGGCCGAAAACCTTTAGACTATGAACATTGTTGTTCTTAAAATTGAGCCCCAGTGAAATTCAAACTTGGAGTCCAATATAGAGTTATATTGTTGCCACAACGACCGGTTGGTTTTGCTTTATGTCCGTGGTTAAACCCACTAAGGTTGTGTCCCAGCATGAATCAAAACCTTCACTCAATCGTTAGATGAATCGAATTACTCGAAGGTTTTCTGGAGCACATTATTCATTTTATTCTTTTCAATATTAAAAGTAAGGGGTCCACCACATTTCAGTTATCAGCATCAACAACTCGATTTGTACATAATCACACTGTTCCTCCACATAGCTATTGTTGTGATATTATTGCAGCTACAGTCGACGTTTTTGCCGACCCGCACGCTGGATGTAAATAACACATACGGCTACCGTATCTGGCAACATTATCGGCTCGTAACAGTTGCAATCGAATTGTGGTCCGTCGATTTATACAAACGTAACATGGAAAGAAAAGAACCATCCAAACTCCTATATTTGTATTACCAATATCTCCTAGTGAAGTCGTGGAAATAATCACCAGCAGCAGCAGTAGTAGCTACCGGTGAACAAATCAGCTATCTATAGTATAATACATGGCCATGCCTTCGCATGTCTGACCGAAAGTGTTTCTTGTGCCGCCAGTGCACCTTCACGTTTCTGCTACCGTTTATCACTGAAGCACAGGCCGTTGTTGTTGCTGCTGCTGCCGCCGCCGCCGCCGCCCGGCCACGTTTATCCCATTTTGCCTCTCGCCAAATGTTCTTCTCTCTATTTCTCGTCTTCGTATGCTTCGTTTCCTCTATCTTCTTCTACGGGACACGATTTGATGGTCCCAAATTGAAAATACGCGCGCTAGCAAGTGGCGATTACCACAGCACAGCGGTGTGCAGTCACACTGCACCGAAACATGAACCAAAGCGGGCGGCCGCGGCGGGGGGGACGGGCGACTGTAATAGCTAAATAAACAGTAGATTATCAAATGTTACATCATCAGAAAAGGTGACGCTTCGTCTTTTTCTTTGTCTTATGGCCGGCGAGATAATCGCAATGATAATACCGCCCCGGCAGCAGCAGCAGCACCACCTATGGTAGCAGCGACAGTAGTGGTGACCCTTTCATGGTCACTGGTGACCCCTCATTGACTTAAATGTGCTCGTGGCTAGCCAGCGGTGCCGGTGCATGCATCAACAATATTAACACGGGCACCAATCTCATGTTTGCGTTGTCCATTTTACTCCGATGAACAGATCGTCCTTCGACACTTTAGTGCTCTCGCGCCCCCGTCCCGTTTACCCCTGACTCCATTGCGGAGATGTTAGTTAGTGTTGTCTTGTCGAAAATCAAATCCAGATAATAATGAATGTCACATGTGTATCGGCACAAGAAGAGCCACAGGAACGAACGAACCGTCACGAACAATCGACAGCGACCGTACAAACAGCTGGAACCACGACGTCGACGGCCGGACAGTGCTTCTATTTTTTATAATGAAAATTTACTTTAATGATTGTTTCTAGGTTGTGATGATCGCTCGTCATGGAGCTTCATCTTGCGATCAAAGCCATTTGGAAGGTGGGTCTATTATTTGTCTTTCAGCCGACTCTCAGCTGTTGCCCTGTGGAGGAGGAGAGTCTTGGGTACCCGGCACTCGCGTAATTCTCAGTTGTGCTTTGTTAGGCAACAGAAACAATAATAAAATCCCTCGAAATTGGTGCAGATTGTAACTGAAGAGTTCACTCTATGGAATGAGTAATATGTGATTATTGATACTGAACAATTCTAATTATTATTATTGTCGTTGTACATGTTGTATTGGATATGTTGATTTTTTTCTCACCTAAGATACCACATCCTGACTCGTCCTATGTCACTAGGTAAAAACTATGAGGAGGATAATGCGCTGAATGTTTTTACATAACGAACACGGAGGAGACGAGTGGCAATAAAGACAAGAATGGGTGTTTTTTAGTAAGTTCATTCAACTATCTTTGTAATCCATGTTGTTGCATCGAAACTAGTATGGCGAGTTTATTTACATGGTGGCGGCCGTTAGGCGAGCAACGATCCGCACAATACGAACGGACGACCCTGTGCGTGCTCCTTTGAACTACGAAATAACATCGAGAATATCAACTGTTCAATAAACAGCGAAAGAATCACAACTAATGGCAGCAGCAGCGATAATTGTATAATTATTATGATTATCATATCATGATGACGGGAATCGAGATGTAATCAGCTGTAATCACCTCATTCATTGGTATTACTAATTTTCCATATTATTTTAATCAAATACCATTAATCACAACTGATACTATGCATCTAGGGTTTTCGCCAGCTAGGCGGCCTAGTTCGCCTTCGAAGCTTCCACCTTTGAAGCAAGCAGTCGCTGATATTCCTGGCAATGGACTTTTTTAATGCGCAAGTGCTGTTGCTTGCGCAAGATGCGTACGTATTGGAAATGGTCGAATAGTCCTGCTAATATATTTAGTTTGAACACAGGGGCTAAACTTGGGCATCAATGCTGCGGTTCTGGTTTGAGTGTCAGTGTCAGTGATTCACCATGATTCCAAGTGAATGAAGAATTATATGCACATGGACCGGATCTAGATCTATGTCAATAATACTACCCCATGACACAGGTGAGACACATATGGAAAAAAAACAAGTCAGAATTCGTTCGTTATGGACCGACGCGCTCTCTCCCAACCAGCGATCTCCCGGACGAAATAATCGCGATCGCGTGGGGTAGCAATTGGCCGATATGACGAGGATTTTTTCTTTGCACGCCATCGAACATTGCCTCCGATAGCAGGGGGAGTTCCATCGTCCATGAACAGCATTACTCATTATGCAAGAATAGCCTTAATGCATTTATCGATTTCAGCGATTGCTAATTAGACACTTGCCTGACCCTATCCCCATCTAATTGGCAGGATGAACATTTCATGTACACTCCATCCGATTTATGGATACTCTCTCCCGTTCATTGGCCACACACGATGATCACCGAACATCGCATTTTTGTTGCTGTTGTTGTTGCCGTACAGTGGCAGTGTACGGAGCACCCGCATCGGATATTGACAGAGCAACTGTCACAGTTTCAATTGCAACAGTGCAATGGGGCACTGTTGTTGGCTCCCGTGACATTAGACCGCCCTTATTTTTCTCTCTACTTTGAACTTTTGTGTCGTTTACCAATTCGTGATGGCCTTCTCTCAGTAGAATGAAGATGATAGTCTAAGCGAACAATTACGAAAAACGATTATTAATGAATTATCAGTTATGGACAGCGTTGAGTCATTACTGGGGCAGGGGTCCGGAGGCGTGGGGGTTGAGCGGTTCCTGCCCACTCACCTCGTCAGGACTACGGAGCTGTCGGTGACGAGCATAGTCGATAATATGGGTCAGTACCAGATCAGTCAATCAGGTTTACAGTACCACCATGGGAGGATGCGACCAGCAGAAGGATGCTACGGACACCATCAACAACAACAATAACAGCAGTAGCAGCAGCAGCAGTAACAACAACAACGCCGCTGCGATGGCTGCAACACTGGCGACTGTCGCTGACCGCTGCCGAGGATATGAAACAAACAACAGCGACGACAACTTCGCCAACCTTTGAACGGATACAGAACAATGCACAGTGAATGATCAAAGAATGAAATTGATCGAAAGGCAACAGTGTTACAAACAGGCGTAGGCGTTCACAAATGAAGGCCCGACGCTGTGCAAGTTCGCTGATAGTCTAGAATGGTCCAGTTTTTGACAACTTCCATCTTTCTCTCTCTCTCTCTCTATATCTCTTGCTCTTCCTCTCCTTCCTTCTTTCGAATGTGTCTGTGTGTGTGTGTTTCGCTTCGTCGATGTCTGCGTGGGTTAGTAACTACAGTGCTGTAATATTTGTATGCAACTGCCCGTCCACAGCCTACGCACCCACATCGCCCCGCAAGATCGGATTCATGTTTGACGCCCAGAACGGCAATCGTTGTTATTGTCTTGTGCTTCATGCTGCGATTGCTACTGTCCGTAGTACACTGTTGTGCCGCATCTATCAGGTGCGGGCCATCACCATGCTGCAGCAGTGCCAGATGACAGTGTCTCTTAGTTAATAGTCATAATGATCGTAATGATGATGAAAGCGTTAATGAAGAACGGCGACTTTCAGAGCCGCGCGTGTCGGGGGGAGGGGTGGAGGTGAGGGTGGGGTTGTCGTCGTATGCAGCAACTGGAGGCATCCCCGTGTGCGGATTGTTGCTGGGTTGGTTTCTTGGGTGACCGATGGCTCACCGATGTCCACCTCGGTGTCATCTACGGCCGTACAATAATAATAATAATCATAATACATATATGCACATATGCTGTTGTTGTTATTGTCGTTATTGCTGCTGCTGCTGCTGATGTTCAGCTGTGGTGTGTATACGAGGGGAAGAGTAGACGCACAACAACAACTACAACGACTACTGCTACTACTACTACTAACACCACTCATGTGGGGGAAAAAGCATGGAGTCAATGTTTCTTTGCGGCACTACACTTCGCTCGCTGTCGGGTGTCCCGGGCCCACGTAGACACCGGAGCCGTCGAAAACAACAACGCCACGGGACAAGAGCAGACAGAGGGGAGCGGGGCGCTGGAGCAACAACAATAACCAGCAGCAATGACGATACAAAACGCCTATCGTTGTTCGGGTTGAAGGTGAAGTTAAGCATAACAGCAAAGTGGCCGGGGGACGGGCGATGAGAAGCGAAGACCGAATCGGCTGCAGCGGTCACCAGTGACGTGCCGTCTGAATCCTCCGTCGGCGTCGCCGTTGCTGTATGTATGTGGATGAGTGAGTGACGCGCGCCAGCCAACCAAGCTGTTGTTGGCTTGTGCGCACGGATTTGCCCACCCGGAGAGGCTAAATTTAGCAGTGCCCCCGAAGCTGGACCCGTCTCGAGGAGGACATCGTGGTCCTTATCCTCGTGGTGTCTATGGCGCTGGTGCGGGCGATGCCTTCAACGGCGCAACAGATGGACCATACTGAATAGGCTGATTAACTGACTGAGCAACTGGCTATCTCAGGGCGGAGACGTTACTGACGGACACAGCGAGCCAGAGAGCCACGGGCGTTGTCCGTATGCTATATATATATATATATATATAAACATTTAGATACATAGCAGAGCATCATACGCTATCTCTGTCCAAGTATCGTACTGGACAGCTGCCACGATAGTGGTCAAGATCTTCATCAGGATGGTGGTCGCGGCTGTTGTTGCAGCAGCAGCAGCAACAGCAGCGACAACTTCAGGAAATGCAGCCCCCTTAACTATATGGTACAATACAATGCAACATTACAGCACAATAGTAAGCAGACAATTAAGAATCGTAACAAATAACAACGAGCACACAATTTGTTCAAGCGAAAATGAATGGAACTCCATTGCTATTTCATGGTTCAATACGATATAACATTGTGACAGCTGCGCTCAGCGCAGCTGTGTGAGCGTCTCATATCAACACCTGATATCAGATATATGATACCTCTGTATACATTCACATATACATATATATATGATGATACGTACACATGATACATATTATATACACATATAATGTATATATATATATACTATGCCGCGATGTCTGTTGTTTTGTATATATGTACGAACGGATGCAGGAAAACATAAATACACAGCGATGATACGATGAATTCGATGATTAATTGATTCGATGACTCTTCGTCCCTTCTAGATTAGACACTTTCATCGTTCTCACCATATGACCCTATGGCTCCTCAGGCAGGAATCAGGACAACCCTATCTCTCTCTCTGTCTCTCTCCCTCTCTCCGCGATCAGACTTGAATAGGCGAAGGTGCAGATAAGGTTGCCGGTGATGACGACGACGATGACGAAGTGTTCGTGGTCGTGGTTCTGTTCGACTCTACCCCATCGGCAGCTGGCGCAGCTGCGGCGGCGTCTGGAGATGGCTCCTGAGCGTCGTTACTACTGCTCGGGATCTGACTGCTCGCGGCGTACTGCGGCGTCCAATGTTGCATTTTCGGCAGATCGGAAGCTTTCCTCGCTGACGGCTTGCTGTTCAGACGCGGATCGATGATTGGTTGGGCGGCTCCGTCACGTTGCCAACCCTGGGCGTTTCTGATATCCTGTATACTCGTCGGATGCGCCGCTGCCGGTGGCTTGACGCCATGGCCACCGCCCTGCCCGCCGTGCTGATGAACGGCACCACCTGGAGCTGGGACAGCGGCTGTCAAGATCAACGCCACAACAGCGACGCCGCCGCCAACAACCACAACAAAAACAACAACAACAACAAGGTCAAGGGTTAGTTTGTCGGCTGGTCGGCAAGCAGGAGCCAACATTCTAGCTGGCTGGGCATAGCCCGTTTCTCCATCGGACGTCTTTGTATTCTCATATGTGTTGTTTGTTCGTGAAAGTGAGTGCGGTTAGGGGGTTCGTGTTTATGTGTGTGTGTGTGTTTGTGTGTGTATAGATGCATTGTGGATAACTCGTGTTCGGGGATTCCATTCACGGGCCGCACACGACGGGAAAGCTTTAGATAGTATATACTATACTATGAAAGTGGCGATGGTGGTCATAGCTGTAAGACATTGGATGACCCGGTCAAGTGTTACATAACAACAACAACAGCTTGACTTAATCGCACATGCCCGTCACTGCGCTTGTTAACAATCTTTTGTCTGCTCGTGCTGTTTCTTGCCAAGACTACAAAAGCATACAGACACATTCACATATAGACAACTTGGAGCACATTGCTAGAGCAAAAGGGATGAATGAAATAACAGGAGGAGAAGCAGCAGCAGCCGCAAGCTTCAAACGAGCTGATGGATATTGGTCGCCGTTTCCGGCTGTAAACATCATCATCAGCAGCATGATTGAGCGGCTGTGCCAACACTAATGGAACTATTTCGAGTGTTATGCCGAAAACCAAGCGGCAATTGATTCTATGTAGTGGCTGCCTGAAAGACAAAGCGTACTATATGATTCACTATATATATATATATATATATATATATATATAGCATACAGGTCCTCATAGTAATACCTAAAACGGTTAAGAGCTGAGGCCTGTAAGATAGGGGAACAGCTGAGGGTCAGCTCGAAAAAAAAATATATATATATATGACTCAACACTCTGACACTTTCGATTCCATTTTTATATACAAATATTGCCGCAACCTATCTATTGTCTAGGCAGGTTGGGATGCAGCATGTACCCATTGTTATTCCCCAATGAACTTCTAAAGGTGATTCACTGTATTGCTCTTGAGTGAGTTGGTTAGGTTTGTGGAAATACAGTAAGATATCCTAGAAATCTCGTACAAAAAGAATATATATATATATTGCCTGTAATAAATAATGAGTAGCAACTTGTAGATAGTAAGCCCACTATTTCTTTAACTGTACAACAACTTTTTCACAACCGCCTTCGATGTATCTGTATTTCACTACGATCTTCAAAATTCTATCGTCATCGATCAAAGACGATTCAGAGTTGATGATGGTGATGATTATTACCTAATTTGTCGTTTCCAATTATATATTCAATCAAATATGACCAGAATACTTACGTTGGTTCCAGACTTGCTCCTGATAAGGGTTTTGGCTTGGCCTGTCGGCCGCCTTTCCCGCTCCACCGTAACCAGGTGAGGGTATATCCTCCGGGTCGAATCCTTCCGTTGGCCGTCCATAGCCACCGCCTCCGGTGCGACCGCCTCCAGCTCCATCCACACGGTTTCCACTTCCTCCGGACCCGGGGCGATTTCCACTTCCTCCAGAGTCCGGACGATTTCCACTACCTCCGGAACCTGGATGGTTGCCACTACCTCCGGATCCCGGATGGTTGCCACTACCTCCGGACCCTGGATGGTTGCCACTGCCTCCGGATCCCGGATGGTTGCCACTACCTCCTTGGTGGCTGCCGTAGTTCTTCTGTTCAACGTGTGTATTGTAGCTGCCATAGTGGCTCTGTTGCTGCTGCTGATGGTTATAGTTGTAACTTTGTTGCTGATTGTTATTGTAGCTCTGTTGGTTGTGGTGTTGCTCTTGTTGGTGCTGCTGCTGCTGCGGCTGCTGATAATGTTGCTGGTGGTTGTTGTTGTTGTTGTGGTAATTATTCTGCTGTCCATTGTACTCGTTGTGGCCCTGCTGTTGTGGGTGATGTTGTTGCTGTTGCTGGTGGTGTCCATGATAATTGTTGTTGTTATGGTCATTTTGGTGTTGGTAATGTTGTTGTTGATCTTGATGGTGATAATTCTTCGGCTGCTGCTGCTGTTGCTGCTGCTGCTGATGATGATAACCGCCTTGATGTTGCTCTTGCTGATGGCCGTAGTTAGGTTTCTGCTCGAAAGTCGTCTTCTCTACCCGATTGTAGTTTGACTGACCGGTCGATTTTGTTTTCTTGGGAGCGTACGCCGGTCCCTTCTTGCTTGGCGGAGCTGTAGGTCGAGGGACCCAGCCGTCTGTTCCAGGCTTGTTCACAATTGGCTGCCAGCCCCCATTGTCAACGCTCTGATGGCCAGGTCTGGTGGCCGGAAGTTCATCATCGAACGGTTCCGTGGGACGGCTGTAGCCGCCAGAACCTCCACCGCCTCCGCCACCCGCCGGTTGTCGCTGAGGTTGGCCGCCGTAATAATTCGACTGCTGCGGCTCGTTACTGCTGCCGTATCGCGGTTTCTGATCCCAACCTTGCTGCTGCTGCTGCTGGTTGTTGTTGTTGTTGTTGTTGTTGTTGTTGTTGTTGTAATTGTTGCCACCCTGCTGATCCCATCCTTGTACCTGAATCTTGTTCTTAATTATTTCTGGTTGCCCAGTGAAGTAGCCCATGTTCTTCTCCCTAGTGCCACCGTATCCACCGCCATGGCCGCCTCCACCGCCGTGGCCGCCTCTACCGTAGCCACCGCCGTGGCCGCCTCCACCGCCGTGGCCGCCTCCACCACCTCCACCGCCTGTGTTATAGCTCGCAGTGACCGTTTTTGACCAACCCTCCTGTTGGTAACTGCTTTTTTGTGGAGCCGACCACCCGCCTGTGTTCTTTTGTGGACCGTTAGACCATCCAGCACTAACGTTAATGTCGTTGTTGATTGGTCCATCACTCCATCCGTTATTCACCTGGGGACCTCCATAACCACCCGGTTTCCTCTGACCTCCAACAGGGCCGCCTTGAACCCATCCCGCTCCTCCGCCACCGCCAGCACCACCACCAATAGCAGCACCTCGTGGATCAATCCCACCTACTCCTGACGCAGATCCCTGACCCTTCTCCTTTACAAAGAGTAGGACAACCTTTTGCGGCCCCCCGGAGACTCCAGACCCGCCGTGGCCTCCTCCCTTTGCAGGGAAATGCTGCTGAGAGTGGGCGTTACCACCCTTATCAAGCGACACATACACCAGTGGAGCCGAGTTGTGCTTCTGCCGGATGCCCTCGATCATTTCTACTGGAGCTTCCTGTTTGTGACTCCCGCCGTGACCATGGCCGTGACCCCCGTATCCTCCACTTTGTTGGCCGTTCGGCAACGATACGAGGATGACGACCTTTTTACCTTCGCCCTGATTGCCTGACCCAGGCTGGGGGCCGGGTCCCTGCTGCCAGCCCTGCGGAGCTGGCGCAGGACCTTTTGGACCCTCTTGCCACCCTTCTTGCTGCTGGGGCTGCGGGCTGTGTTGCTGCCATCCGCCCTGTTGCTGTGGGCCAGGTCCATCGCTCCAACCCTGCTGATGAGGTTATTCAAAAATAGGAACACAAGCATGTGCTTAGCTCGTTCGATTTGTTATTATGACATTACTAGGTCTGCCAAATAATGTGCGTCGATTAACCAGCAATCGCATAGACGACGATTACACAACTGATATAACGTGGCTATCAATGAAATAATTACAGATTTGGCAGAAACGTATCTAAACATAGCAATACTTCTTCGAAGATCGATCACTATATATATATTTGATTAATTATTAAATATTAAACAATAGCTACCGCTAGATTACGATGGATAAGATAGAAGAAGCGGTACATTTTCAGGGCTGACCCGCAGCTGGCATTTTACGTCCACTAAACTGCTTTCGGCACTGCTTCAAACAACCCCAATTAAATGCAAATGAGAAATGGTGGGAACTCGAACTCGTGCATCCACTTTCGTGTCTCCTCCGATTGCAAAGCAGGCGCACACGAATACAGGCCATCAGGCTCGAACCTTCGGTATGAGATAGTAGGAGGCAGACTGAATCCCTCTGGATAGCTCCAGGTTAAATGATATTTAAACCCTTGACAAAATAGCTGTTTAGCCAAATTGAATAGTGCACACAAGCGGCTAAGTGGCACTAGTATTAAAACGCCCTCATTGACACACCTCTCCGTGGGTGACTCTCGTTGTTCTTACCTGCTGTGGCCCATTGTTATTCTGCCAGCCGGCGTTCGCGGGCTGCTCATGGCTATCCTGTTGCCAGCCACTGTTCTGAGGAGTGTAACTCGGCGGGGGTCGAACGTGCGGTGGGGGCCCAGCTAAAGGCGCGTGATGGTCCCGGGGTCCCTTCTCGATCGACACGAGCATTTGCTTGCCTGGTCCATCCTTGATATTTTGGTTCCAGAGATCGTCGTTGTGGATTACGTCAAACCAGTTATCACTCCCGCCGCCACCTTGCTGCGTTTCCTGCGCCAGCAAGTCGGCCGGCTCGGCGAACCCCTTTGTCAGCTCCCTGACCGCTGTCGGGTCGGTGTCCTGCATCGCGGCTGCAAACGCCGCCACGCCTGCGAGGACTTGCAGGACTACCTGAGATCGAGATGGTTGATGGCGAAAATTATGATTTGAAATTATGTTGGTGCAGTCTTCGCGCTGATACTTTTTGTCGCTTTATATATATACATATATATCTTTCCGCGTTCATCATGTTTTGTTACCATGTGACTCCTGGTTAGCGCATGACTAACTGAGGGGTTTTGTGTCCTAAGATTAGTATTAGTTCAAGCGTATGAAACACGAGAACTCCGTTCGTTGACGACCAGAGAAAAATGCTATTCACCAATAGGTGTGGAGAATTCGTTGAAGAGTTGTTACACTGTCTACATTTTAGTCCCGTCAGATTAGTGTCTTCAAGATGGTATAGAGACGTTAGAAAATCACTAAGAGACAGTGTACTGTAAATAATACAGTTCACTTAATGGCGTGCTAGCAGATAGATCACAATCTAGAAGCAAGCAGTTTGGTCATTAATTACTACCCACATGATATGATAGGCTAGATCGAAAACAACAATACCAACAACCTTGAGAGGTGATTTTGCCTAGGGAACATTGTCGGATCGCTAGTTCACTATACAATATTTGTACTAGTTCCATAGAAAGTCTTCCAATGGTGGAAACCACTTGAGGAGTGGTTGGGTAAATTATTGGTACTGCCAATATCGATGTATAGTGCCGTGATCGTAAGTCAATTCGGAGAAAAGCGAGCCCATTGTGATATCGACGGACGTCCCATCATGAGATGGCTGTAAATCTGTGGCGGTCCAGCGGAGGAAGAGAATCCAGAGAGTTTAGGCCACGCTTGCAAATACATTCGATCCAATAAATAACCCTAACTAATGACGCCGATGCTCTGCGCTAGTTTAAATCTACTTCTACATTTTGCGAGTGATTAAATTTCACTTGCGGCAGTCAAGTCAACGGCGCAGTTTAGCCGCGCTTTAATGAGGAGCGTATCCGCACATAAATATACAGTAAACATTCACTGAAGTGGCGAATGCTGCAGTTACAGCCCCTCATACACAAATTGCGCCGCGGACCTATGTCACGACTCGTTTGGCAAAGGTGCTGCCTTCGAGCTGACGGCTTGTTCCAGCTGTCAGAAAACTGGCGATGCACTCAACAACACAGTTCACTCTCATTGCAGGCGGAAGCAATGCTAGATGATTGACGTAATCGGATCGGTAAGAAATCCATCGTGCGAACACAGGCGGCAACAACAGTACACACGCGGCTGCAGTCACAATGACACACGGCATTGCATTGTATGTATCCTTCAAGGTGGTCAGCGAGTTGGTTGAAGCAGCTGTAAGACGAACCACATGGTTTTCCTACACCGTATCGAGAGGAGGTGGTGAGGTGGTTCAACAAACATCTAACCCGTCGTTTATCCTCAATGGTGACTCGCTGCAATTTCACTGATTAGACGATATGAGCTGCAACCGTTGCTGTTTAGCTCTCCGATGTTATTGTCATTTACATTCGTAACGCGCGCTCTCACAGACATCGGGCCGGTGTCATCCACTGTGTGCCTGTGAAAGTTGCATCGATGCTTGCTGTACCAGGAGTGCAGTGTATTTGGTGGCTTCCCTAAGCAGTGAGGGCCACGATTGTAGATATGATATACCGATATCAAGCAGCCCACAGCAGGGGCGGAGGAACTACAGTCATCTTCTGGCGATAAACGCGCGGGAATTAGTGTTCCCAGTGGAACACTCGAAATTCGTTAGCTCGCTCCGTTCATCTTGGTGAATCTCGATCACACCACGATCTCTGCCGCTCGAACTTACTTTCATCGTACTCCAAACGTCGGACCCACCACGCGATGGGGGAGCCGCGAAGTCGCTTTTGTGAGGTTCACCGTACGTCTGTGGGGTCGGTCGAGGTCCGCGCGTGCTTTTGATGCGCGGCGCCGACTGATGAACCACGAAAGACGACGCTGTTTGCCACCGCCACCGCCGCTGCAGGGGTCACGAGCGCCCCTCGCCGAAGTCAAGACAGTTGGGTCCACATCCAGACATAGACAGACCACTTGTCAGACGAAGGTCCCTAGCAGTACGGCGGGGAATCAAATGGGGGAAGCCCCAAGAGGGGGGCGGTGGGGTCGTATCACTGGTGGAGATGGTGAGACAGGGTAGACCCCCGCGCTCAGCTCGGGTAGGAGTGGGCATCGATAATAAATATTACTGCTGCTATTTCTCCTTCTGATGAGTCTCCGCCTGCCGTGGCATTGAACAATAAGTCAGCAGCAGCGGCAGCATCGTCTTCGATTGATAGAAGCCGAATCGTAATCGTAGTGGAATAGCAGTGACTACTGCAGTGATAGCAATGACAGGGATCGTAAGGGGAGTTCGTGGTCTATGTATTACCATCTTAACTGCTCACTGCGGAAATTGTGGGCTCGTGTTCAATAGCCCACCCAGACCAATGTACTCATACACTCATTCGATGAAAGGGCGAGGTTCATGAGCATCACCGACTACGAGGATTTTAACACTCATTGATCTGTATAAGTTACACTACAATACGACATGCTGCAACAGCAGCGCTGGTGGTTGTGGATAGTAATCATCTACCATTTACCATATGTACATTAAGCATTATGAAAAGGCGGGGGGGGTTGTAAAGGAGAGCCGAAATAGGACACGAATAGCAGAAGTTATGGGAAATCGCACGTTTGAGATCTAAGCAGAGGTATAGTATAGAGCACAAGGCACAAGTTTGTGCATAGGCTCACCTATGCCCGTCAATGAATCAACACCCCCAAGGCTTTTCCTAGCCGTTACCGCTTATACGATAGAGTTAATTCTGCAACCTGTCCAATTGGCCAAACACAAACAAAGGTAAAGGTAAAGCTTTATTGTTTTATTAAAGGAGCTGCAATTTTACAATGCTTAAGCTCTCTCATGTGTCACGCAGCGGGGCTCGAACCCGCCGCCTAAGGTAGAGGTTTTAATGGTTTATTAAGTGAACGGAGTGTCCGTTCATACCCTGTCACTAATAAAAGACTTCACAAAAGGTATAACCACAACCATCACCAGACGGCCACCCTTTGAAGTATATCACTACTACAATAGTCGAAAGTGCAAAATTTGACTACGAAAATCGCATTTGTGGTGTACAGACAGAGAGAGAGGTCACCTGTTCACAAAATTCGTTCATCAGAAAAAGTAAGAATATAGTATATCCACGAAACAAGCACAGTATAGCAGGCAAGGCTTCGACTTGTCAACGCATCATCCGAATGTGAAACAATAGTTACTAACGGAAGTGAATCCTCAAGAGACAATGCACCAATTTGAACGTAATTAATCTGAACGTCAGCATCTACCCTCAATCTCACGCTGAATTTATACGAATATCAGAATTTATTCAAGTTGCCGAAGCATTTTCACAATTGGAGGAGATGTGATTCCTTTAGTAGGTAAATTGTCGAACGTCAGTCTTGAAGTGCCGAAATACAAGCACTTCGACGGTATACATTGAATTCGAACTCCCCTGCCTTTAGTTAGCGATTACATATCACCATAGTGTCATACACAAGATGGCAAGAACCTTCGACAAATTGACAATACGCAAAGCAATGATTGAAGCCGCGATGCAGTCTTCGCAATGAGATGCTTAGTGATGGCATTTTTAGATGAGATCAAGGGTGAGTATCATCATCGTTGGAATTGCATGAAATAGCACTTCATTTATTCCCGCAGTCAGATGTGTGTGTGTTTTTTTTCTAGATAGTTATTAGCCTTAAAATCGAAGTGCTTTCACGTTGACTTCTTGGCAAGGATTTACCAATCGTACCCCCGGAGAACGCGTACGTTCTCCACAAGAGGCTCTTTTTAGTAGAATAGAGTAATATATCCCTTAAAGGAGTACGTTTCCTTTCGGATATAATATCAACGGGCTAACTTCAACTGGACAATGAGTAATTTACCCGGTGTTCTGAAGTTTGTCGACTACCGGCGATTATCTTGTATGCCTCAGGTTCACTATTAAAGAGAGTGAAATGCTTCGTGGTACGGTTGGATTGGTAAATTTGTCAATAGCACAGAACTTCAAGCAGCGAATACGTACGTCTAGTCGAGCAGCGGGATTGTTAGGGCTCAGATTCACTTCGAGATTTGACTTTGAATTTCCCCAAAACGACGAAAGTTCCATTATGGTATTGATCACATTTGATTCTGTTGACGGCTGTCAGGCGGAGATTTTTGAGCGCTACTACCAACTAAGTTAAGCTACCGAGCGAAGAGTCGTTCATTCTGAAGCGTCTCAACAAAGGAATAAGTTGAAATTTTCAGGTTAAATTTTGACACACTTCGCGCCTTTCGGATAGACTTGGTAATAACTTCAAGTGAATGAATAGCTACATCAAGCGACTCCTTCGATATCATTTGTCTTATTGTCAATCGTTATCCGCATTTCGGAAGGCATCATCGTTCGAATACATTCGAGAGTGTCTTAAACGTTCCACCTTCACCCGACAAGGTGTCTTGCAATAGGAAACTATCTAATTAAGAAATTGGCCAAGTAACATGAATGCGTTTCGTTCCAGGGTCGACACTTTACAAAATATAATCTTTTAGTATTTCATACCTGTGGATTTGTTAATAGAATAGATTAACCAAAAATATAGTAGCGCTTGACTTCTTCGTCTGCATACGAAAAAGCGGGTACTGTCAAAATCACGTTGATAGCCAAATCCTGTGTAGCGTTAATCTTTATCGGCATTGACCACGCTTTGCTGCGTTTTGACACGTTGGTTAAATAGTGAAGTCGATCGCGTGACGTCTAACCATGCAATGCACGGCATATCGATCGATCTATGCATTCGTGTCGTCCTCCTATAACAAGCAGTAACGCAGAGTGGCTGTGATGCCCACCGCCGGTTTCCCAACCATATCAGTAATGGCTACCACGTCGGAGCATGCTTTGGTAACAGCTGATATCGGGGTCTATTCTCGGGAGTATCGCCTGATGTACATCCATACGACAGCCGGCCAGCGCGGGGGGACCTGACCTGCTCGGTCGGGACACACTGTATTTCGTTGTTGTCTTTGTAGATTGTTGCTTGGTTCATCAAATGTCAGTTGTTCGTCCAGCTCGTCCAGTTGTTCCGTACATGTCACGCAGCATAGTGAATTTGTCTGACATCTCTCGATCATATGGCTGGTCACACACGCGCTGTAACGCTGCTGGAGCGGGCCTGACCACCCTCTACGACGGAACCGCTCACCATTTACGGGGTTCACCATTTACAGGCGAACTCGGCGCACGTCACAGGGGACGCATCCCTGTGGATATGCGCAGCAAGGAAAAAAAAGTGGATATTGTTGTGTGTTGTTGCTCTTGTCGTTGTTTTCATGTGAGTTGCCGTAGACTGCCAAAAAGACCCACCATCTCTGCGCTGATTCATGTTATCATAGAGATGTCATACAATCAACCGTCCAGCGTAACCACACCCCGTTATCTTCTGCTTTTCGCCTTGCTGCTGAGAATTGCTGCAGTGATCTGAAGTAACTATTTATATTGGACGTCACATAAAATGGAACTCGCTGGGATCCTTTCGCTGATGAGGACCCGCACGAACAGCATACGGCGGTAGATGCCAAGAATAGTGAAAGTAACTTTGTATTGAGCCTAGTGCAGTTGATACACAATACAAAGTTTCAAAATGGTTTCATAAGATCGCTGAAGAACGCTTAAATGCTGCATCTCTATTAATTTGAATAAAGAAATATATGGGGCATATTGAGGCGTTATACGCACACGACAGGTATTCGCGACAAGGCACGACCGTCACATTACGTCTCCCGTCTAGGCCTCTACTCAGTTAGTGGACCCACACTCACTCATGTGGAAGATCCGATCACACGCATGAGCCCAACTTTATATCTACTACCACTATGTTGGATAAACAAAACGTGTCGATCTTCGCACCTAGTTGCATACAGATCAGCTAGAAAAACGTTGTAAGGAGCCTCATATATTGCTAAGATGTAGCTTCCAATCAGGCCCCTAGAGAAAGCAGAACTTCGGCTCTGATAGGAACTCCCACAGCTATTTCGGGAGCTCACCTCACTGCGGTGTGAAGCGTGTTGAACGCTCGACCTCGCTCGACCTCCTTAACGAATCATTCTTTTGGTGAGGGTCGTATGGCGACGGGCTCACCACATGAAGGACATGACATGCCTCTCTCTGCGAGCAGTGTTATCGTCAAAGTACCGACAACGGTCCAGAGTGGCCTGCTAGACCATAGACGTGATGACAGCCACCTCAACGAAGAGCTCGCCCAACGAGTCAGAACTTTTCACTTTTTACTCAAACACGCAAAAACTCTGATCACCTTCGATGCGGCTCGCCCACACCCGCAGAGTAATCACCCTACGAATTTCAGGAAAGTGACAGGTTAGTAACAAAGCAAAGTCTCTGAACCGATCTCAACCGCTAGCGTCGAAATTATACACGAGTAGTATATACTATTATAAGCATTCTATAATGTGTGAATTAGCTACAACTCAGTTATTCAAATAGTGCACCAGGATAAATAGGAAAATACTTGATCAGTAGTATAATAATCGGTTTGAAATAAAACCGATGTCGGCGGTCGACATCGGAAATGGAGAGGACCCAAATGCGTACGAAGATGAATTGCGATTAACAGGTTATTATTAAAATTAATGTACAACATTGTTACAACAAGTTAATAATGAACTCTGTCCTCTATGGAGATTTTTAAAACGAATCAATTAATGCATCATTGATTCATCCTAAACATGTTTATTCTTAGAAGCGTATGCGGCGTCCTCACACGAGTTGGCCCTCCTACGCGTTTAACTAATTTTACCATGTTCACTGTTGTGATGTTTCACTTGGTATGCATGTAAGTGTGTATGTAAGTGTGTATATATAACAGAATAACATCGCGTGAATAAATGCTGAAGTATAATCAATGATCCGGGTCAATTTCCTGGAGGCTATCGCCTCGGCAGAATCGATCCATGAGATGAACTATAATTCCCACTATAAGAGAACTTAAGCATTGTAAAATTACAGTTCCTTTAACAAACCAATTAAGTTATACCTTTTCGAATCGGCCTCAACGGGTGACTCGCAGCGAGCTTACTTTAACGGTGCGACGTGTGTTTACGAGCGACTGGCTGATAACGCAGTCCCGTCATCTTCATATGGACAGTTTGTTAGATAATAATCAGGCGAACAAATCAAGCTCCGAAAATACGCTAGTCGACAGGAAAAAAATATATATATATATTTATACCGCTTTAATTCGAAACGTTAAGGTTGGACCTGGCACAGGATGGTTAATTTGCTATAGGGAGTATATGTCAGGCTTGAAAAGGCGTCTGGAGACCCACGCGCAGATAGACATTGATCATATTCGGACAGCGCCTTTACAACGTAGAAAATGCTGCAGACATACTGGACAACGAGGTAATGTTGCTGCTGCTGCTATGGGAACAATGACCGAATGGAACAAGATAGACTTTCTATCTTGAAGCAGCAGAAGACACAGTGGGTAAGGGCTAAGTGGGTCTTTTATGGGGCACACAGACAGTTGGGTCAATTTTTTAGCCTTAAAGTTTTAAATAAATAGAGATACATACATTCTATTATTATTATTATTATTATTATTATTATTATACAACAATGTGTGAAGTTAGTAATGAGCTATGTCGTCTACTGAATACTTGAAACGAATCGATTAATTATATATATTATTGACACGTTCACAAAAACGAACTTGTACTATTATTATAATTAGTATTATTTACTTCGATGAACAATAGTTCTTTTCTTTCCTCTTATCAAACAGACGACCCCCCAACAAAACTCATTATGATCAAGGAACATCAATCCATCCTCCCCCATCATCCGTCAAAGCTGACAATATATAATCGTACAACGTGGATTTTTGAGCCACGTGGTGTCTATTTTTTTGTCAATCGCTTCTTTGTTGTCGCCGCCGCCGCCGCCACTGCCACATGTTAAGGTTCATCCATACGCACATCATGCGGACAAGCATTTCCCCATGCGCGAGGCTATATATATATATATATATTACAGGGTGATCTGCAAGTCGTTGCGCAGTTGGGTTTTCGGCTCGTAAGCGCAAATGGCAGAGTTCACAGTTGGTCCATCCGTCGCCTTTTTTTTATCCCTATTCCTTCCGTTAACTGGCTGCACCCCTCCGAACCCCGGCGGGTGATTATCTGCCAATACAAATCATAGAGATAGAGAGATCAAATGTGCGCACAGTTTTATCTGCTTTTACTTACCAATCAACCTAACATCGAGCTGCACACAGCAACTTTGTAATCGCTACCCCCCCACCAGCCCGGCCGAAGGACGCCAGGGCAGACCAGTGCCGCAATCACGCCGACAACATTTTTGCCAATCTACGAGGAACATTTTTCGAGGTAATCTTCTTCTGCTTCTTCATCGCAACTGATCAAACAATTAAGTTGTGGCTGCGCTACGTAAAAGTAAGAAAAGTTGACCAAGTTGACAAATATTCAACGCCTCAAAAGGTTCATTAGGATCGCGAGCGTGACAGCGGTCGTGGCGCCCCGAAATGGCGACGAAATCAACAAATAAATGAACGCGGGAAGCGATCGAAATCGCGTGAGAGTGAGTGCTCAGTTGCATTTGGCGAGCACCGCCATCAGCGTAAGACAACAACGCACTGATTTTTCTGCGCTGACAGATAGATGCGCCCGCAGACCGCCTCTGCTCGCCTATTGCTCTGTGTGTGTGTGTGACTACGCCTCACCCCAATTTCAGTCCACTGATAGCGCCATAGCGAGCCAACTGGTTGTCCAGCAGGTTCCCCCCGCTCTCGCCGGCTCGATGATTTGTTGCTATGTTATATGTGATGTGTATTTTTGTCGTTTGTATGATGAGTCCAGCGGCCAGCAGCCCAAAGCGCAGCTCGGTTGTGGTTACGAACGTGTCCGCGAGTCGCGGCGCGCGAGATGCGCAAAGTTCACCGTTCTGCCGCCGCTCTGCCTGTACCCAATGGTGCCCGCTCGTTGCGTGTGCGTTCCGCTTGGGATTCGGCCTCCCGTCGGCAAGCGTCGCCGTCGGCCGCCATCCGGCCACTTCAGCAGCGGTGAGTGCTGTAGTGGCCAGAGTTGTTCGGTGGTCATCACCGTTCGTGGTTTCTCGCTGGCCTCCTGTTCGTATTGTTCATCTACTCATTGACTCTCTCTCTCTCTCACTGCCGCCATTTCTTTTCCCTCATGACCTTCACCCAACTTATTACTATTATTATCTATCATTTTATTATATTCCCATTCTTTTCGCTGATCACTTATTGGTAGTCTATCGTTTTAGCCTTTTTATCTCTCTCTCTCTCTCTCTCTCCCCCTGTTCTTCTATCTTTGTCTCGTTTCATTTTCTTCGCACAGCATCTGCCTCCAATCACTGCACAGGGGTACGTCTGTGAACAGATATGCCTGCGCGTGTGGGGGTGTGTGTGTGTGTGTGCCGTTGTTTGCTTGCGTCTTTTTGTCTATGTGCCAATGTTATGTGCACGTGTTTTTTTTATTTTGTTGCAAGGGCTAAAACCTAGCAGCACCATTGCTGATGCGGCACTGGGCTTCAGTCGATGATAACGAATTGGCGTGCCCGCGCACCCAGCGGGTTGTCAGCAAGCTTGTACTATTTAGCAAGCCGGAGCCCCAGTGAGAGCTCTGCAGAGTTGAAAGGGCTAGTACGAGCATGATTGCATTGCTGTACACCCTGCTGTCACTTTCAACGCGTATGCATTTCGTTCTCGTGTTGTAAGTGCCTTGTCGGCAATGCTCTTGCAATAGTTCAACACCGCCGCTGCTGCTGCTGGCACCGCCACTGCTCGACAGCTCGGCGGGGCCCTCATCAGCAGCAGCAGCAGCAGCATGGGGCTAAGCAGCAGTGTCCATTCTATTGACGGCGCGCGATCACTTCCTCACGTTTGGGGGTGTTGTATGCCATGGATTGCTCATAAAGGGAATCGCTGTTGCTGTGCAAGCGTTGAGCCTTACCGTAGCGTCACTCGATCCAGCCAGCGTCTCCCTTCAAAAACGTCCACAGTGTCCATCACGTTCCGCAGCCGCAGGGGCGACAGAGTCATAGGAAACACTAGACGACCAGTAGCCGCGCGATCGCTCAGATGTTTGACAGCTTCGCTCGGACAGATGGATGCGGGTATCGTCATGAGTCGCATGGCACTCACTCGTATCACTTTGACGCCATTGCTTATTGGTGTGACACTATGTGTGTGTGTGTGATCAGGCAGCAGCGGGCAGTCAGTGCTGTCACGACGAGTCCGCCACATGATCATATCCAACAGCAGCGGACTGCTTAAGCCTGTCGTCCCGGCTTGGCTATTTGTTTATTTCACTGGGTGAGTCTAACGGATCAGCCGGGCGTCGTCGGTCACCTTGGCTGGTCAGCCATGTAGGTTCTAATAGTCCATACAGTGAGTTATTTGTATCTGTCATGAGGTGACACGGGTGGAGCGGAGCGACTAGCTGGGGTGGTTGGGGGTCTGCGTGGACATAGATGGGTGAAACGAATCGATGGGTCATGTTTGTCATACGAGCCACCTTGTATTCGTCTTCTTCGCACGTTCGGGGCGAGCATCTCTCGCACACAGCATGATAATTTGTTGTTGATACTACTACGACTATTTTCGCTAATTTTTTTTCTCACTATCTTGCCACCCGAACTCGACGTCGCCTCGGCAGTTGCCAGCGCTAAGAACCTTGTAAACGGACACGATGTGCGCTGTCCCTATGGTATCCCCCAATTCAAACATGTATGCATCATACAATGATAGCTGTAGCTAGCAACGTCAACGAATTTCCATTTCGTAAATCGACGCTGTAATAGGGTGACACCACGCGATTTTTGCACCGGCGCTAGCCCGGCCGTCGTCTATATCGAGCGCTCGGTGCCGAACTCGTCCGGAGACAATTCGCCATGCACAAACAATAGCATCTACATAAGCAGTCGTCGCCGGCGGGTATCGTTAACAGCCGGTCACTATGTGCGCATGCACAATCGCAACGTAAAAAGCGTGACTCTATTTCATCTTTTCCGAAGGGATCGCTCCACCGTTAGGCGAAATGCACCCCCTCCCCTCCGCGTGTCAAACGTACAGAAAACAATACCATCGTTGATCCGGCTTTAGATTGAGCCATAGATCTGCTCAGAGGGGGCATATCTCACTGTCGGGACAGGCACTTCGTCAAATGATTCACGTCTGCAGTGAACGTATTCACCTGATCAATTTAAACACGCACGAATATCATCGGCAGTGACTGTTGAAGATTATGTCTAATATCTTCGTTCGTGGATCCGAGAGTGTGGTAAAGTGACTACTTAAAATAGACCCAGTGGAAAGTGTAGGGGAGAGATAATGCAACAACTTTTAATACTAATAAAATAACACTACTGAACGACTCTTATATATAATTTCGGTATTTTACTATGGATCTTTTTGACCTGTCGCGAAGATCGATTACATAATGGTGAATTGCCTGCCGATTGTGTATAATACATATAATTGTTCGGCCTAAATGACTGGCTATTATCAAGAAAAGTATTCCACTCATTTGCGCCGTGGCGAATGTTGATGTTTGCACCAATTATCGACAAACAGATATACAATCCACGAACTGTTCCAAGTACTCTCAGTCTGTTTCTGCACACCCGAATGAACACAGAGGTGCGTGATTTTTCGAAAAACAATTGTATCACATTGTGTTGCGTACGATAAACAAATATCCCATTTGCTTTTTTTTTCTCTCATATATAATCGACTGGTAGTTCTGCGCAGTAGCCACATGGACCGCATCCGAACCGCCGTAACCTCACCAATGCTAATACTGATGATGAGGTCGTGGTGGTGCTGATTATGGATGATCGGGTCTCCCCCCTGCCGCCGATCGGCCGTTAGGATCTAATGCGGCCTGTGACTTGTGACTTCGCCTATTGACTCGGGTTGTGAAAACATTACCACCATGATGACCATTTATCGTTCGACGGTGCCAATGACACGAATCAGTCGAATGTATATCGTGCACTTGGAATCGCATTGAAATCGCTGAGACATGAACGGGTTCTGGTCAGTGATTCGTAGTATTTTTTTTCTATTGTCGTTGCGTTGGTGTTATCTTTGCTAAATTGCTGTTTGTATTTTGAAGGGATTTACCGCAAATGGACAAGACATTGCCGCCTATGATTGCTTGGGGATCAAGAATTGCACTGTAGATGTTGGCCCTAAAATGGATGAGTATCCGTTAATGAATGGATTATATAGAGATAAACAGCTTGTCTAAGAATGAAATTAATTGTCTTGTCGTTGGTGACGCCAAACATCAGCTGGATAAATGTCAAGATAACCGAAATTCAAGGAACTATAATACACGAATATGATAAAGAACTTGTCATTAATATAATTATTATTGTTGTTGTCTTCCTCAATTAAAAATGACCCTTATTTACTGGCGTCCGTTTTTCACACGATAGGAATACGCACACGGAGGATAAAGCGGCATTCACCTCATTTTGCTTGAGCCAAACCACAACCTGGTGACCCATCGTTGACTTGAACGTTTGAATGAGAAGCCCGGCGAGAAATTCACGACAAATTTGATACGAAAGTCTCTCATTGGCAAACCAGATTTGCCTATACACATTTCTGGCCCAAGGCATCAAGTCTACTTGAAGCAATCAAACTCGCCCGGTACCATTGCAATTCACCGTGTCTATGATATGCACTGTCTGCCGTGTACGATTGTGCGTAGGGGGAAATTTTGTCGCTAGTTGGGCCACCCTAATCGCGGTGTGGCAGGATTGACATATTGAGCAAGCGATAGCTTCGCTATCTTCCAGCCGACAAGGGTACATACGTCGAGGGCACACCGCTTCGAAGGAAAAATCGAATTTGCCGACATCATTCGAATGAATGAATACCACGGGCATCGAAGAGGCACAAAGAAACCGCAGAGCATTTCACGATGTCCCCGTTGCGTCACCACTTTCTGACATAATTGTTTGGCATTGTTGATGGCGAACGTTGTTGTTGTTGTCGAATGCAGTTTCAGAACCCGCTGTCGAATCTATATTTCTCGTGTAAGTACCATACATTGACTCAACCAAGAACGAACGCGTGCGCGGCCGACCCGTCAAAATGACGCACCTATGTCGCACGAAGACTGCTGACCTGTTTTCTTTTTTTCATTCTAATCTAATTTGCGCAATGAAATAAAATCTCAGAATCGACCCGTTCACTCAATAATAGGTTCTCTCGAGTCCGCCACGACAGATGAGCATTTGTTCATTATCGTCGATTATTGTGCTGCTTCAGCTCGGTCGGGTGGCGCACCCAGCCTGTCGAAGTGTCCAGTCGAGCGTCGTGTCAAAGGGTTGTCACAAGGCTGGCAAATGCAAGGTTTTCAGAAATAGATAAGCTATACTGGCCCATTGTATTGTATAGATATTTATGCTGTTCGTTGTTTTTATCCTTTATCTCTCGTGCTGCTGCTGGGGGGGGGGGGAGTGTTCTCATTCACGCCCCACAGAAACACCGCATGATTGTCATGATGTGCTGAAGTTTCATAGTGAAATAATCGATGTGGTCGGACGAAATGTCGCGCCGTAACTATTATTCGCGGTACAGAACAATTGAATTTTAAAGGTGATGCGTAAAAGGACTGTGTTAAAGAAAACGTTCGTCGCCCACTGAATAGTGTTTGCTAAATGTGCGGTTGGTCTCTTTCGTCGTCGGGGGGCGATCCGGCAGATCGAAGCGCCGTAGTATCCTGCGCACGCGCGTCCAATTGAATTGACCCGCGATGAAGACAAGGGAATACATGCATGAATGTGCATAGAGGCTTGCGGCCGGCCCACGATTCTGTCCGGTAGAGCTGTTACTGCTTGCTAGCCGAATCAGCGAGATCCCGAAACGCTCTCCTGTTAAATATCTATCATTGCAATGTGAACATGATCAAGCCAAACTCGATCATGTTGAAATGAATATGATTCACGATATTCTACATATAGTATAAAGCGTTTTTGCACAGAGCTCCTATCCACCTTTCCCGTTTGTATACTGTGCCTGCCGTCGAATGATTAACTTTATTTTGGTACGAAATGGCCCCTTTATTGTATTTTTACAGCCAGTTATATGTCGGCTAGTGGGGCTCGAACCTGCGCCCTCCAGCTTGTTACGACATGGCTTTCAGATTGGATGCTTCGAAATCGGCAAACGTATAGCCGCACTTCGCATTACCGGAACCAACCTCAACGAATCACGGCCGTATCTGTACTCTGATCGGCACCTGTATTTCCATATATACGTTTCTAATATAAGGAACCCACCGGGCGTCTTTGGCGATTTGTGACGCTTCAGCATTGCCAAAAGAAAAACGATTTTTTCTGGCATTCAGCTTGCAGCACTTCGGGCTTTATATTGCAATAAAAAATATATTTAATAGTGTTACAAGTGCGACTCACAAAACGAAAATTGGATAAAGCATATTTATGCGCAATCCAACTTACAATAGCCTATTGGAAGTGAAAGCGAAATTATAACTCTCTGATTGTTTTCTAGATATCGAAAAATCATCTGGCTCCCGTAAGCCAGAAAATCGCTGAAAGCCATTGTACCTCGAGCAGAAGGGGTCTTCGTAAAGGCACCCCTTCACAAATATACCATCGCAGAATCGCGTCGAACTTCGAGCCTCACCAATTAGCAGGAATCACATATCCACGATCGCGCTGTTCGGCCCTCTTGCCATGACCGATCTGTATTCTGAAGCGCCTTGTCAGTCACTTCCAAGTGTGGCAGCAAATAAAGATCTTAAACAGTCAAATACTCGCTTTGCCATCACGAGTGGGGGGGGGGGTATCGCCCGCGGGCAGCAGTCGATCCGAAGCGGACGACATCATAGCTGCAGCGGTAGTAGTGGCAGCTGACTAATCTTTCGGCTCGGTTAAATAGTTCTCGGCCCATGTCGCTGGCCGAGACGCGCGTCTAATGTCAGCGATCCACGTCGTCAAACATGATTTGGCGTCCGTCCACTCGACCTCGCTTGCGCCGCTCGTTTCGTCCCTGATGGGAAGATGTTAGACCTCGTTTTTGATCGAGCATTGCTATAACCCAGCCACGGGCAGCAAATAAATTGCATTTCCTCACCAGAATATATATTAGTAAATGGGAGAATTTTGGGCAGTGCAGCAAAATGTAGGTGCGCATCTTCGAGCGAGCAGCAGAAAATCGAGAAAAAGCTCGAAATAATAGATATGCACACGACTATGGATGAATAGATCGTCCATAGACGAATAGGCTATCTGAAATAGATAGAGAGATATGTGTAATAGAAAATTCAACTGAAAGATCAATTCACGTTCGGTAAGGAGCGTGAATCAAGAAGTTCAAATTGAAATCGAATTAATGTTGGTCCATCATCAATCGATCGGTATCAAGCCATCAATGTTGACCAAATCAAAGCCCTTCAACAAGAACACAGCACCTTCGATATTTATCGGTGTATTGAGTGTAGCGAGCCCGATGATGAGTGCTTTTCTTAGCACATTTGAGTGTAGATTTCGTGATACGATCGTAACGCGACATAGTGAGGCGCATTGATTCGTTCGGTGATTGTGCCTACACGTCTTTAGACTTGTAGCTAGGAAAAGTCAACAAGAACATAAAAAAAACTGTTGGCTGAACGGGTTAGAATCTTGCTGGACTAGTGGCCTGACCACAAAACTCAATGCATCGTATGATGCACCGTTTGATAGCGGAGGAAAATTAATGTAGCTTGGTAACTACTAATCTATTATCAATGGATATCACTAACGTGGGCAAAATGCAATTTGTATAATAGCGGCTGTTAGTATGGCGGATATAGGCTGTCGCGGGATAGATCATCTTCAAAGACAAGCGTCGAACGTTTTCAAGGTGTTCTTAAAAAATATTGTCATGTATTTTATGTGTGTTTTACCACCATAGTCTAATACTAATTGTAGTACCAGTGAAACTATCAACGTATAAATACAGTGCATGGACGTATGAGTCCCATTCCAATTTATATAACTCAGTTAAATACAGAATGCTACAGACAGGGCTAGTTAGCACGTGCCGAATAGTATCGTGACATTGTTATTTACGTGCCAATTCGTTCAATGAGGGACGTGTAGATCAACTGTGAGAATGATAGCGAGTGCACGATCCAGCACATTGACCACAGCGGCAATGTCAAAAGGAGTGCGGTTGGTTGCAGCTAAAGATACGACTAATCATATTAGTATTAAATAAATCAAAAATATTGTGAAAGAGTAGGGACTATTTTACGAGTGATTAGCCGTACCAGCCTCTCTCCATGCAAAGTTCGTCATAGCTCCAAGTACGAGGAAGCCCGGATCTATGTTACCTTGTGCTTCATACGACGTTGAGATCACGTTCACCCACGTGTCTCCTCTCATCACAATTACACCACGCTACCGCACTCAAAAGAAGATCTGGGACTTCAAAAAGCCGAAGTTCGAATCGCGCGGCGTGACATAGAGCGAACTCAAGCATTTTAAAAGTGCAGTTCCGTTAATCAACAGATGACACCTAATCTGCTCATTGTATTCTAGAGTATATAGCAAGGTAGGATAAACTTGTCTGGGAAACACAATTAGCTTCCATAGGAGAGACTTCCACCGATTTGCGTTATAATAATAACAATTAAAATGATTCACCTCGTTGTGAGGTCTGGTCGAGTGGAAATCAACATTTAGTACTAGACATCTTTCGACTGCCGTGTGCTACATATGCTTGCGGTCCATTCTTCGCTTCGAATAACACGGTACCGTTTTCATTGGCTATTGCATTTATACTCTGTATCGTATAATACCCTAATTAACGATATGATTCATTATGGGGTTGAGCCTTAATATTTGTGGACTATGAAAAGCTAAACGCAATACACGTGGGTGGTAGAGGGAGTGGGCTCCTTTTGCTGGTCCCCTATGGCAAACAAGTTTGTCTGAATCATCAATCACCTTCGTAGCTCGTGGCTTGCTCTTGTGGAATCGCGTCCTGTATCAATTTGTACCGCTAGCGGATTCACTTAATCACTTTAGATGCATTAATTTATAACTAATTAACGACATTTATTAGATGAAACCAGCCAGGTTTCGCCTTAATCATGATAAGTATGTATACATAGAGCTGCCCCTGTAATTTCGAAATTTACATTAATCGTATGCATAGCCAGCTAGCAAGCTCCTTGTTTCTGTAGTCACCATTAATGATAGTGGTCACATCTTAACTAAGTATTTTCATTAGGGAGTAATTAAGGATGTGAACATGTTCGTGTGAGAATCTGAGATAGAATATTCTCTAATATTTTTAACACAAATAAGTCAATTTATTTTTTCGATTCACTCATTTCTCCCCTGCTCTGATCGTCCCGCCGAGCGGCGTCTTATGGGTTTAGTTGACTAATAACACATCTTGGCGTACTATGTTTGCTTAGATAAGTGTAACATACTCGTTTGGTGCCATCCTTGTCCGTTAGTTCTCAATAAACCTCAATTGCAACAAAGAACAAAGTGTCAAGCATACTTCAGTATAATTATGGGCTTTTACGATATACTTGCATCCGAGACCTCGGGGTCAATAAGAGTCGATGTGTGCTTGTTCCGCCAACGAAGCAAACAAATGTTTTGCCAGCAATCTTAACAGGGGCGATTATATGTAAACGCGAATATATGAATATACATGTTTGGTGTCTGGCTGCAGAGTGCACAAGCTCAAACAGTCGCAGAAATCTGAACGATTTTGTGATTGCGTTTCTGAACATTAATTGGTTTACTTTTGTGTTGGTGTGTGCGTGTGTCTATGTGTGTTTTTTAATTAAGTCCATTAATCTGGCAAGTCTAGCGGCTTTCATCCAGCTAACAAAATGTTTTCTATAATATGAACGCGCGTAGTTGTTGTGAGGGCAGCAGTCATCTAAGTTGTAGCTAGGCGAATGGTCTTTCGTGGTACCGATGCCGCAGACAGAGTACCCTGCGGAGATGCAAGCAATTTGAGCAAGTTGGGTCAACCTACGAGCAGATCCATAGCACCGCGACGCTTCTCAACGAAGGTCAACGAAGGCCGCTGACCGTTGGATGACAAGGTCGTGCCTTGCGACCCGTGGTACCAGGGCATGGTTAAGCTAGTTTCTGGTTCAAAAATCTTCTAACGTAAAGCTTGGCTTCTTCTTTATCAGTTTGTATCGTTGTTGTTGTAGTTGTTGCTGCTGCTGTGGGTAATTTCGCTTCGCCAATAAATTTTGACTGAACATTTCGCAAGATGAACTGAAGGGCTGATTTTCCTGCACTTCTCGACGCGGGTACCGAGAAATTCCGCGTCATTTATCATCTCACTGTGCAATGTGGCCCTTAGACACAACAAATAGTATTAGTAAGCACTGGCGGTCGTTGTCGTCGTTGTCGCAATGGTCGATAGTGTCCCAAACTGATGAGTTCGCCTGCATTACCACTAATTCATTTTTTGAGGATAACAGCTTCTTCAAGGGACCGAAGCAGAGAAGATGGCCGAATCGGCGGGCGTGGATGGACCCCCGAGGAATGGCTACACAGGGGTAGTTTGGCCCATGGCAATACAGTATTATCTGGGAAGCCCAATGGGCTGATGAGCCGTGCCCGCCGCTCGCGACGCCACTCGCGAAGCCAATTTGAAACGCTCAAATCGAAAATGATTCCAAGGTGAGCGCATATCATACTGAACTTAAGGACCCCGTTGCGCCGTTACGTAAAAAAACAAAACAATGAAGGGTCAAACGCTCCCGTCGGTGTACTGTGATGATCCCGGCGGGTTCTGCTGTTGGCGACTCCGTGCGCTTAGCTACAACACTTCGTTCGTCAGCTTCATCCCATCCCTCTTCATACCGCCCCTAATAGTCATAACAGTGTCGGCGCTAAGACAATGAATGTCTGCCGCCGTCTGCAGCAGTAATCATTGCACTATTCCTCCGCTTCTGTGTGGGCCTTCGCCTCGGGGCCCCTGTAGTTGCGGCCCACAGCTGCGAGCGTTGCGGGGACCCCGTCGCAACGAATGGCCATCACGGTCTCTCGTGCGAACGCAGCGCCGGTCGCCATCCGCGACACACGATGCTTAACGACACGCTCGTGAGGGCCCTCCACTCCGCCGGTATTCCTTGCACAAGGGAGCCACAGGGCCTCGACACCTCTGACGGGCGCCGCCCTGACGGCCTCACCCTTATCCCCTTTCATCGAGGCCTGCACCTGGTCTGGGACGGCACTGTGGTTGACACTCTAGCACCTTCTTATGTCAACCACTGTGCAACCATCCCCGGTTACGCAGTAGCGCGTGCGGAACGGGCAAAGCTAAGGAAGTACGCCGCACTCCAAGCAACCCACCTGTTTTCCCCCCTTGCCTTTGAGACCTTGGGCGGGCACGGCCCTCTCACTGCGAACTTCCTCGAGGGGGTCTACCACAGGTTGATCCGCGCCACCGGGGACAAGCGCGCTGGCTCTTTCCTCCTGCAGCGCCTGTCCCTCGCCGTGCAGAGAGGCAATGCCATCGCCTTCCTCGGGACATTGTCGTCCTCACCCCCCCCCCCCCATAATCCCTAGAAATACCGACCAACCGTATGTTTGAATAAACGATCATTGCACTATTTACTATCGCTACCGATGTGTGTGTGTTGGGGTGACGTTTATGCTTGTGTGTGTGTGTGTGTGTGTTTATATTTGTATGTATGTCACGCAGCGACATAGTATCGAAATTGTGAGGGTGGAATATTGTGAAGGTAGCAATTTGCTGAGACTCTGCCGGCCAGTGACGAAGAGGAAACACCCCACGGGAAAGGGCTCATCATAGTCTGTACCTATAATACGACCCATGGAGGAAAATCGGAAGATCTTTCCACTGTTTCACGTCGTTATATACACATCGATATCAATTGTAAATATGAATATTGCACCATCGTCGTGATATAATGCCGGATGGCGATATTGTGATCGGATATCTAAGATGTCAGTAAGCTTGCGAAAATACTTTTCGCTTGATAGTGAACGTCGAATGAGGTTAAGTTATATAATGAATATGGCTAGCGACAAAAACTATGAATTTTAGAATATTTTGGATTACGTTCTCGAGAGGCGGTTTAATTAGCGACCGGCAACGATCGATATGATACTTTGCTGAGCTATCACTGCTGTTAACCTTACCGTCATTGTCGTAGTTCTAGCAGATACACCTAGATAGAGTAGATACATGCTCATAAATAAAGATTACGTCAAAGATCATCCGTAATCGATAGTATTTAATTGGATTAATCGAGCATGCCCACGAGCGTGGACTCCTATGCACTGCTTGCAGTTATGACAAGCTTCGCTGCTGTCAAAATAAATTATACCTTCATGACCTTCGGGACACTTAAAAATCGAAACTATCGAGGATTTGTACTCAAATCTCGTATACGCTGAGAACAACACTACCACGTATCTGCTTCTGATTTGAGTCTTCTATAGCTTCAGTTTCAGTTTCAAAATCAAGTATATTTTCGGAACTGCAATATGCATACGCTTTAGTTCTTGAAAAAAGCTAAAAATAAAAGGGTTTTTTTAGCGGTTACAAATATTATAATACGTAAGCCACATCAATAATAATATTTATTACGAACATTGTTACTAATGCTAAGAAAATCCCAGTTCTAAGGCTGGACCCTCTTAGGACCGATGAACCCTGAGTAGGAGAGTGGGCCTATAAGCTTTGAAGCTGTGGGCGTCGATATCAAATCTGTTACTATAAGTCAGTGGCAGAACATTTGTGCTAGGCAAACTGCAAGTTGCACATCCCTCGTTCGGCCTGTGCATCTGTGAGGCCGATTGCTTAGGATGAGAAAGATCAATTTTGCTTGGGTCCTGCTAGCAGGTTGAGGTGTGACATATAAACAGACACTCAGCACGTAGTTCCATATTGCCATCATATAACTTTAGCCCCTGATTGAATGACCAATGAATTCAAAATGCTGCTTCTGATTGCACTAGGTGTGAGTACACAATGCAGGTGACAACAGTGGATGAAGGCACATCCGTTTGCGAATTAATTACCAACGTGATGCGTTAACCTTTCGAGCTGGGGCCTTTGCCATCGCTCGAAGCTGCCACTGGTTGCCCGGCATTACCTCGATGATCTAGATATATATATATATATATATATATATATATGTTTTGTGAACGTATATATATACATGTTTTGTGAACGCCTGCTCCCGAACAACAATCGAGTAATCCGAATTGGTTTGATATCAAGGTATTCTCGTATCAGGCCAACCATGTGGGAACATTGTTATTTGCGACAACTATCCACGACAAAAGATATTCTCAGTTTGACCTTGCTTGATAACTACCGTTCGGAATATCAGTAAGTATGAAGCTATTCTTAGTTGACCACTGTTGACAGGCAAAGCGCCTCCCATACCAGAAGCGAATTGCGTCGCTTTGCACTTTAAATAGCTAGCCCTGACACATACCTGCCATCGTTTATGATAATTCGATATAAGTACGACAATTTGCTCAAAAAGTGACGGGATTCATCCGACTCAGTGAAAGATTCAGTTATCTTGCATGCATATATATATATATATATATATTGAATGCGAACAGACGCTATACGTAGACAGAACAGATAGAGCATGGACATTATGAAGGTCACTCTAAGGGTGTCCACTACCACCTAGAATCGAGGTGGGAATCGATTTGAATGTTTGACATGATCAATACCACCGAGCGGTGAACTAATCTTAATAATGAGGACAATTTTCTTATTTTTGTAACGAAAGTCGCATGCATCTACTAAGGCACATTCAACCCAGTACATTATCAGAAGCGACCTGATTTACATTCATACGGTGTTTGTAGACAACTTTGACAAGATGTGCCCATTACGATGTCTCTCATCTAGAGACAGGCCGACAGTTGACGGCGGAGCCAGTTGTCTCGAGTATAATGGCATTTTGCCGACTGCGGTATCATCACAAAGGCTACGTACAAGCTGCTATCGAGATCCATTGATAGAAAGGTTTTCGGGCTAACTCCCAGCCAACATTTAAGTCCACGGTACAACTGCTTTTAGCATTGCTTCGTAAGACGGGCCCCAAAATGCAAGATCGAGATCCATTATACACGCATGTATTATCATATACGGCACAACGTTCACCAGAACCATTTGTGGTTGAAGATGCAATGAAAGCTCTAAACCCCTTCACTGCGAAGTGAGTAGTGGTAGTCTTTCGTCGATGATTGCTCAGCTAACCGTCACCCTGACATAACAATAAACTCTACGGACCTAATTTAATAAACACGACTTACCAAAAATAGCACTGCCACGCAAACGTACCCCACGTGTTCACGAAACGCTTACGATGATTCGCACATTCGACTAATGACCCTAGCCGGCCTAATCGTGTGTTCCTGTTTCGAGCAACGCTGTCCGAAACGTCTCCGAAGCTGCCATTTAACTGTGTTGGCATCTGTCCCGTCTGTGTGTTTGTGTGTATAGTCTGTCGTCAATGGGCAAAATGTTCGTCATTTTTCTCCGAGAGATCGGAGGGACTGCTTTTTCATTGCGTTGTGCTTTTACGTTCTTCGTCCGCGGCAAAACGTATCCCGTCAAAATTCATCGATAGTCGATCGGCCGCCACCAGTCACCACGCTACGCTGGATGTCGTCGTAACAAGTGAGCCAATACAATAATTACCATTTGTGGCTATTCTTTTCTTCGCCACCGTCAGCACAGCGCAAGCACGCACGCACACGGCGTCAGCAGCCGTCCAAATGACGCAGACAAAATGGATAAGTGCTATCTGTCGAAGCATCCTCTTACTGTCGCTGCTTCTGCTGAGGGGCGCGGGGCGGGGGGCCGGGGGGTTGCTGCTGCAGCAGCTGAACACGACGGATGCTATGGACGGCACGAACAGCGCATCAACTCCCCCATATCCGTTTCGGGCACCAAGCGAAGAAGCTATTACTCAGCCACGTAACAGGGAGCAAACAAGAGGGCGGAGGAGGGGTCTGGGGGTGGAAATGCTGGATAATACAACGCTACTACCGTAACCCCCTGCGACGGAGTGAACGCCGGCGTGCGCCGAGCAAACGAGTGGGTCCAGAGCGCAAGAGAGGCCAAAAGGCCACGCGAATCGAGCCGACCACCGCACCATCGTCAACGGCAGCCGCGGTAGCAGTAGCAGCAATCCTATGCAGATAGACAGAGACGATCGGTCAGGTATTGAACGGCGATGGCAACGACAACGCAATGGGGATGGCGGAGGGCGACATTGTGGCAGTTTTCGTTGTGGCGCTGGTTCGACTTCGCATCGCCGACCCCGTTTTGCCTAGAACCCCAATTTGCGGGGACTCCTCGATCTCCGTTCGCGGTTCCCAAGGGGGTGAAACGCAGCACTGTGTGTATGTGTGTGTGTAGCAGCAAGAAAAATACGATGAAGTTGCCACCAAGTTGTTGCTGTCCGTACCGATATCCGGCCGATGTTTGAGTTTCCGTCATAGAAGCGGCTCATGGAGAGTCGGCGCAGCAGCGGTGGTGGCCGCCGTGGTTATCCAACGAAAATTGTTGTATACAAAAATTGCGTCCAGCGCTGGGTATGCCAAGCAACATACGAGTACGCGCTTTTCGGCTCATTCCGGGTAGACAACAACGTGAAGAACGGAAGCACCAATTGATTATCAGCGACAGTTGACACCGCGACTGGCTTCCTCCTTGATGTCCCCGGCGATGCCGAACACCAGGGAATGATTCGGAAGAGCGGCGAGGTGTGCTCTCCCATAGGACGGTATGCAAGGGAGGCCTCGATCATTCGGGATCAACTTGAACTTTTTTTTCGATTCTTTGAGGGTTCGGTTCTGTTTTGTTTTATTTTCCTTCAATCTTTGCGTCTTGATTTCTCTCCGGGTATTCTCTGCAATATCTACCCCATCGGCGCGTTTAATAGATACACAGGCACTTTGTACATCGGTTTTAAGCGGACTTGTTTTCTATTTGCCTGCTCCCGTATGGCAAACACGGCAATCATGAGAACAAAGAAATGATGACCGCGTATATATATATATATATATATATATTTCATGACGACATACGTATCCTATAAATAGATTGTAGTTCAGTCAGAAATCATGCTCCACAGCAAGCGTTCACAGGTTCACTAGAGGTTCACCATTCGACATTAGCTGCCCGCTCGGCATGTGGGCCTACAAAATCGTCCAATGTTCACAGGTTGCTAAATTCGTCGTTATGCATATATTCTATTTCGATCCCCGTCGTATTATCTAACAACAATAACCCATCCAACCCTGCCACCGCATTCGATCTGACCGCGGAAGGCAGAAAGTTGCCACAATAACGATTATGCCCCTACTCGCTGGTGGGCTATGAAGGTATTGTATAAGATAGCATACGTCGACAAGATATAGCCAACGAGAAGGAATATCTCCGATTCGGGTTTTCCTTGTCGCTCCGCGCTGGAAGATCACTAACGGATAGATATCCAGTGGGAAGGCGGTTACCAGCTGGAAGTCGACGCATTCAATTGAATGACTTTGAACTTTAAGTCTCGCAGCCAGCAGCGTCTACATGGCCAGTCAGGTCGCTCGCGGATCCTGCTCTTCATGTTGTCGGTTACTATTGACGAGACGCGTCGGCCCATTGGACCACCCATTGGTTAGCTGTTCATTGTGTGCGGGCATGAACGATGTTGTTGGTCGATGTTGGCAGTTTGTCTCGGCAGCGCAGCTTGCCCGCGTGCCCTGCCACCGCTAGTCTGACACCGCTTTTGCGTATGATGATATTCTTATGTGCCTATTTTCTTCCACACTATTTGAGTGAACACATTTTTTCCAGGCGGCCGGGTTCCGGTGGCCGCCGAACGGGAGAAAATCGATGATTGGACTGTACGCGGTTCGTGAGGGGTTTTCTTTCATTTATAACAAAACAAGAAGATGATAATGGAGACAGTCATTGAAGAGTAACGAGCAGCTGGCAGTACAGCTGATGGCGATCGTCAATAGGGGACGGGTTATATTAAAAAACGTCCAAGATAGGAATGGTGACCAAGAAATAGGCCTCACATGGAGGCTGGCGTATCAGTGTATTTGAAATGGGTTTGCCCCTCATCATGGCGACCACGGACGTTTCCAGCTCCTGCGGAGGAAGGCTGTGTGCTCGACTCTTGCTTCTTGACCGGTGACAAACGCTATCTGGCCTTGTTGATGGTGCAGTTGGGGCATGGTTGGTGTAAGGTGTCCCCTACCGCGCAGTCATCAGCTCTGAGTGCGAGACTGGTTCAATCCACAATAGGTACGTCAAGATCACACCATGATTGCCAAGATTGCTAATTCAAAATGGTCACTAATTTTGATTATATAGCTGTCCTAACTCCTATCCAAATATCGCTATCTATATTCAATGTAAATCGTAAGGAAGTTAATCTGTTCCTAAAAAGTGTTCCCATAGATTTCATTCTAAGCTAAATAGTACCATCCCCTTGAACTAACATTCTACAAACATATATATATATATATATAATATTAGATATACTATATTAAACTATCAGCTAATAGATCCAAACATCGTGCTGTCGAAATGCGCGCTTCACACCTGAGCAAAAATAGAATCAAGAAGTTCAAATCGCGCCCCCCGCCTCTCTTCATCTGCCATATGGACGATATATTAAACAACAAACAAATTGAAGTGAACATGCCCGTGAAAATGACAATTATTCCAAAATTAGCCCCTAAAGCCGAAAAATGGCCAGTGCTAGACCGCACCGCGAAACGTGCAGTTCTCTCGTCGTCGTCGTCTCCGCTCGGCAACGCAGAAAAAAGAGCGTTCTCAACGAGCGTTACACCCAGCAGCACCCTAGCAATCGTCACGTGCATGCAAATTCTATATATATATATATGTATATTTCGTCAACTGCCTCAATTGTTACGATATGGCAGTTGTGCGGTTAAGCGTTGCCTACCTCCACTGCCGAGTTCCACCTGTCCACAACACTGCCATTGCATCTGGGAGCGGGGCGCTCATGGGACACCAACAACAGCAGCTACACCAGCAAGAAGCTTGAAAAAGGAGCCGCCGCAGCCACCACCATCACCAGCAGTGGCGCGCACCCGGCGATCATAATTGGGAAACATCGTGGAAATATTTTGTATCATCATTTTGCTGTGTAGACTCCCCCTTTATTTATGGCTGTTTAAAAAGTTTCATTCCCTGATTATAGCAGCTGTGTCAGAGGTCAATTCGTCTGTCTGTCTGTTTCCCACAGTCATTGCTGCTGCTGCTGCCGTTGCCGCTGCCTACTACTGCTGTTGTTGTTGTCGTCAGAGTTCCACCACCATCGTCAAAGGTGCACCTTTGAACGGGTTGAACGGGGAGAATGTGACGGGATTGGACAGATGCGCCTCACACGGCCAAGCCAGCCAGCCCCACAGACACAACCACCCGCAGCAGTATCAGCAGTACCAGCATCGTCGCCAGCAGTAGCAGCACCAACCTGTTGCAGTTGCGTCAGAAACCGTCAACCTGTTGGCGGCCTCCGGTCCCCCGCCTCCCGGGGGCTGTCGCAGTTCGCGGCGCAAAACGTCGACTATCACACGTCGTAAGCGATGACCAGCATCCTACAGCGCAAGGTACACACGAACACGCACACACACACACGTGACACTCACGGATGGACAGTCTGACGAACAAAGGTGTAGAACATATTAAGCGGATTATTATCACACATTTTAATCGCACGTAATAAAAAACGAGCCAAAAAATAAACGGAAAAAAAACTAGAAAGTTCAATTGCGTGTACTTTCGAGTTGTAGTAGTCGTAGTAGTAGTGGCAGGAGTAGCAGTGGTAATAGTATTGTATCCATATATCTATTTAGCAACCAGCTGCAGTTTGTGGAATAAGCTATTCGTGTGGTTTATTTTTTCTTATTGATATTTGGATAACAAAGAAGCTGAGAGAAGTGGACGTCGTACGACTTCAAATGAGAATGATACAACTATGGTGTCGAAGCCGTACAGGACACGAATGGCTCGCGGCTGCGGGGTAAGCAAGTGTTAGCAGGTTGTCAAGCGGTTTCGCCTAAAAACGACGATGACAACGTGTAAGATGGCAACACCAGATGTGTTTCTTTACGTTCGAGTATTAGCACAAACTCTCATTAGTTGGTCAAATTTCACACTATGGGTTGCTCATATGGGATACCGTAACTGTAGAAAGCTCGCAAAGTGAAAATGGGAAATTGTTGTTGTTGCAGAGTAACTGAGTAAGATGCAGTATAGCGTTGTTCTTTGCGGGGTGTCGTGTCTTCGCTATCGTACCAATAAGAAAATGGTAAGAACTAGCTTTACTTGGTGAAGACATCCTCTGCAATATTTCTCCCAGAGTGCGTATGTATGTGCTAATTTTAACCTAGTTAATTTTGTTGATTTTAACCAAGTTAATTTTTGGCCAAGTGATTTATGTTAATTTTTGACCAACTTAATTTTGTCTGCTTATGGAGCCCATTAACAAGTCAATTGACTCGTCGGCAATTTCGGAACCCTGCAGAAAACCTAGAGTCAGATCATTTCTAACGAAATTTCTAAACAAATAACCTACACAGTTGTTCTATCTTGCAGCTCGTACCTAGATCCACGAATATGTCATGCATCGACTTCATTATTATAGTGAGGATGGTACTTGGTCAGCGCGGTGGCTTGGACGGCTAAGTCTCTGGCTGTGGGAAGCCAGAAGCCGCAGGTTCGAGCCCCGCTGTGTGACACATAAGAGAGCTTAAGCATTGAAAAATTGCAGCTCCTTTGATAAACCAATAAAGATTTACCATTTACCATTTACCATTTACTTCGACTGGACATTCTCTATTTAAACATTGCCCTTGGTGACACAGATTACACATAGCATGGTTCAAAGTGATCAGTTTTACAATAGGGTAAGTCATTATCATCTATTAATGAAAGCAGCCGGTCTCCCCAGCCTTCTACGCGTGTGCCACTCTGATAGACGTGATCTTCATCAGTTGGCAATTCCTGCTCGTAAAAGGTGCGCTTATTTTTTAATGTTGTTGTTGATGTATGCTTCAACTCGTCTCTCGTCGTTGATCGTACCGCTGACTGAATGTTCACCCTGACCATGTGCCACCCCGATGTCATTTTCGTTGTTGTGCTCGTATGGTGTCGTCCGCGTAATCGTGACAGGTTCAATGTTTCTACAACAAATTTTCCAACCCCCGTTCATCCCCCCACCCCCAATCAACTGCCGCCGGGTCGAAAACCCACCCATCGTCCACGAATCCCTTACCCACGAACGTTGCCATGCCTATACTACTATTATGGACGTTTATAACACGTTTGATCACACAAAGCTTCGCCGGAACCCCCATGGTATTGCAATGTATCGTGGACACCCTCGCAACAGTTCCAGTAACACGTGGCCGGTCACCCAGCGATCAGGGCAGATCGCCAAGCAATCGGCTTCAACTGTACTGGCAACAAGCGAGCGGTGTCCGAGCATCCGTCCATCCGCCAGCTTCCCTGAGATGTGCCCGTCGTCTCAGAGCTGCGCTGATTCGTCGCCTCATGAAGACATCACATAAGCGCGTCGTTATCATCACCAACATTCGCATCAGCATCAACCGTTTCCATCGTCATATCGCGGTAGAATAATCGAACAGTTAGCCCCCCTTCCCCGCGATTGCTTTCGATGACACATAGCATTTTTGTTTCGTTCAGAGATAGTCCAGCCGGAGGCGTTTGGCCCAGCGGCCGACGGCGAGTACGACGCACTGACCAACGCTTGATCGTTTGATTGACTGACCGACTCCGTGATGCACTGATTACCACAATCCTCTTACATTTTACATGTAATCGACTACGATTGTCGGCGTCAATCCCGGTTCGCCCGCGACCCCTACACGTCGCCTTGTCGCCCTCGTACGACGGAGTTCCCACGACGACCGCGAGCGATTAATCAACGCCCCCACCCTTGCTGCCACATACGGACGACCCGTCGGGGATATGCAAAGCATTCAAAACCTAACTGCGTTCGCTTACCACTGCGTCCAATGACAGAGCGGGAGGTGTTCGTCTCTCGTTATCGTCACAGCGACTGAAAAGTCCAACAGGTGAACGACGAACTGTGCGTGCGTACACGTACTTCATTCAACGGAGCGCTGAACTTGTTATACCCGTGTTGCGTGCGAATTTCCGCCGGCGTCGAACGGAACGTGAGGGCCAGGGGGCGAGCACCTCGGGGGTGACGCCGCCACCGCCGCCGCCGCCGCTGCTGTAGCTGCCCATTCGATTGAGGCGGTTAGGGATTTGGACCTGCAAACGGTGGCAGGAGAGAATACGAGGGTGTCAAAAGCGTCAACAACATCGGCATAGCCACGTCGTTTGTCGCCATCGGAATGGTCTGTTGATCAGCGTTTCTTTTTCACTTTCCTTCGTTCGTTTGACTCTTCAACATGGCCAAGGAATAGATCTGAGAAGAAGAGCTGTCCAGAGGGAGGTGGACGCTCGGTGAAGAAACCGAACAACCAGATGAAGATATTCACGATGATGATGATGATGATGATGGCGTTGACGGCGCTGATCATCATCATCACCATCATCATGATGACGATGATGACAAAACGAAAGAAAAGAGCTTCTTGGTCCGTTTAAAAACCACGATGAGCCAAGATGTTCTATAGGTGCAGACGACGATGAAGCAGGACGCAAGATTGGTACGTGGGTGAGAGAGAGAGAGAGAAAGAGAGAGAGCGCACACGTAGTCTGTATTGGATCGTGAGTCTCCTCTGCTCTATCTCTCTCTCTGTCCCTTTCGCGTCTCCATTTTCATTCCCATGATTGTCGTTCGTTCTGACCGCTTGGCGGGTCGTGTGTTTGTTTGGCGTGCTCGCTCGGCCCGTTGTACTTGTGGCCAAAGGAGCGGCGCAGCTTGCGCTCTTGTTGGTGCTCCCTGTGGTTATACAAGACGAACAGCGAGCAACGGGGACCACGGGATCAGCACCGATCGTTCCGCTCAGCTCTGTTTGGTTCAGTTCGGTTCGGTTATTGTCGGCGACGAAGGCGGCGGTGGTGGCGGCAGCATCATGTTAAACGCCCACGCAGCCACTAACAAATCAGCCGCATTGTGGCAAATGTGTATAGTGATGCTATATGTATAGGGTTGCTTGAGGGGTTGCCCGTTTTCCCATTGACTAAACGACTAGCCAATCTGCGACCGCGCACAACAGGCCACAAGGGACCACCACCACCGCGCTACTATGACGATTTAGCGGCCGACTAAGCCATGAAACTCCGTGGCCAAAAAGGCGACAGTTGCCGAGAAATGTCAGAGGTCACCGCCGACCGCAGCAGTTCTCACCGGCAGTCCGGCCGGCCGGCAGGCGGGGAGGCAGCTAGATAGAGTGCCTGACTGAATGCAACGGAAATACGGCAACCCAACAGCAACGATATGATGGTGATTCTATCGTGGAGACGATACCGAACGAGATAGCTCGATATGTCTTAGATTTAGACACGTTATTAGATTTACTCCTACTTGAATCACTGAGCCGACAAACGTGGAGATTGGTGTGGGTGTGTGCGTGCGTGTCTACAAAGCTTCTTCTCACGTTATCGGTTCAGAGCAACGGGTTCGGCAGAAATTAGAGAATTCTCACAACTCATTGATTTGAGTGAAGAGAAGGCGAGGGAGAGAGAGAGAGAACAGGCACAAGTTGGTGTTTATATTGAAATGCTACACTAGCGAAACGTGTGTAGATCATTAATGATAAAACATTTGTCACACACATGCTGTGTAAGTTAAACTTGTAAGCAACAGTGTGGTATATATATACATATAATATTGAAAGATCCTTCTGCCTTTATCAATATAAATCGTTCTGTGCGTTTATTTAGGAGACTGCTTACTTACAGCTTCGGGTGGTCAGTATGACTGAATGTAAAAAATGGAGCATGTTATCTGAATGTAGCCCACGAATACGAAGCAGGTCTGTTGCAGTGGCCTATAACCATTGTTAATTATTATTCTGCCTATGTAACTAATAAGTAATTATAATAACAGGTTCACCTCGTTCCATGCCACAACGACATCGCTAATGCGGAAAAATTATATTCTTAGAAATTGTTAAAACTTAATTTACCTTTGATATGGGAGCAAAGTGTAATTATTTGATGTAATTATCAACCTTTTTCTAAACCTCTAGTATCTATACCTTCAGACCTACGTCTCATAGTCGAGCTGATTTGATCTGCCACCGCAAAACGACACTCAAGTGATCTTTTGCTCATGGGTAAAATCAACTCGTGACTCATCCAAGTGCTGAACACCGACTTATCTATCAAATATATACGGTCCGCATACATTTATATCGATAAATGGATTTCCTCTAATGGGATTCAATTGCATCTATTGATGCACTGCAACCTTCAGTTCTATACAAATATCCTTTGTCAAGTACTCGTTTTGTTCCAACACCATTGTCGCGTTCGCGCCAAACGGACGTTCAAAACATCAGTATCCCAGAAACGCGCTCTCCGGCAACCGTAACCCGAACATGTCTGTAGAGGGGGTGTTCCACTAAAGTTGAGTCCTATGTTCGAAAAAGACAATTTGTTTTGAGTTTGTAGCGTTTTTATTGCCAGAAAGATAGTGTGAACACTCCGCTGAGCTGGGAATAACTCTCCAAGTGAAGGTAATTAACAACATTAATTTAAACAATCGCTGGTTGACGGCGCTGCGTAAGTATTCCGATCGATCGATATCCTTCTCTAGTTACGGGGAGTTAACCAAATATAAAATAATATGTCGATGCCGGCGCATCTTGTAAAGATCGTCATTTCTGTCATTGCAACATCATAGTCGGCGCCAATTAGTGATGCCTTCGTTCATGACGAATACTAATTATAATAATAATAACAACGCTAATACGGTAGCTTTCAAGCGTCCAGTGCATGTACGACCACCTATATTCATTGCTCTTGAATGAGCTTGAAAAAGCCGATCTCTGTGTCAAGTCAAAAACGTCCTCCTCTATAACACAAATTTTGAACCAGCCTATAGATGATATTGTTGTTAGTATCGATATCCGTCGGGCAGTTCTCATATCGCCTCTCTATCTCCTACTCAAAATGGATAATGCCAGAACCACTAGGAAATAAAAGTACCACCTCTGACTGCTACTATCATTATTATTATTATTATCATTTACAACGGCGAAAATTCACAACGACAAGGTACTACGCGCAACAATATGCCGTAACGGGATCTAGAGCACTGTTTTGATCAATTTTGGCCATTTTTTGCAAATCGGCAATCGGAGAGGGGAGGTCGTTATTCGGTTCGATCTACCACAATTACTACTCAAGGAAATATTTGACTCAGGCCAACATCATACATTCGACAAAACGCAACATCTCAAGAACGAAGAGGATATTTCAAGAAGAACCTCGAAATGATTAATAAACAGAACATCATTATTGCTAGTTCCATTTTCCAAATGTATTTTTTTTTGTTTGCTTCAAGGTGATTATTTTTATTTAATATTGTGTACCCGTTACGATAGCCGGTAACTCCAACACGAAGTAGAACATTGATGACTCCTACGCAGGCCGCGTCTCGAACGCGCGGCACGTCACCTGTAAACGGCGTGTTTATATAAGCGAAATGGTGCCTCTGTGTAGTGTTTGCAACAGTTTAGCGTGAGGGTCGGACGTTTCGTTCGTGCAGTGAATTCGTTTAATTTGACTAATTGAGTGAAGTAATTTTATGTGGAAAGTCCACCTCTCCCTCCGTATTGCATCTGCGGCAAAACCCTTCGTTCGTTAACCGACGTATTAAACGATTGATTGCTGCCTTGTACATGAAGATCCCCTCAAATAGCCTAAACTGAGAGAAAAAAAAGAACATCTGTGCACTGTATGTACTTGACTTTCATGGGATTCAGTGTCGAAAGTTAACTTGAAACACACAATAGTCAGTTTCGAGAACATGTCTGTGTCGCCTGCTTACAGATATGCGTGGAACGGCTATAGTTTTATTTGGGCTGGTGGCCTTCGCCGCATTGGTGACTGCGAAAAAAGCAGATGAAAAGCCAGATTGGGCTAAAAAGGATCCAATCCACTTTACGGATGTGGATGTGGAACGACTACTTGAGCAATGGGACGAAGATGAAGAAGTCGATGAGGACGATTTGCCGGAGCACAAACGGCCTCCACCGAAAGTTGATATGAGCAAGTTGGATCCTAGCAACCCAGAGAGCTTTCTTAAGCTGAGCAAACAAGGTTCGTACTGAGACCAATTAACGGTATGATGATAATAATAATAATCATAGTATAGATTTCAATTTCAGATGATGGATAAAGTTCTGCTATTTGTACGGTTAAATCTAGTTTCTCCTTATATTCAGACTAACCTAAATAGCTTATGAAACATCTCCTCTTTGAGAAACGATCAGTTGTAGCTTAGGTCTACATGACACCTCACTAGTCATGAGTTTACATTGGTGATCAATGATCTCAACCTGAAATAGGGTCGGTAAATGGTCGAACAGGAAATGACCGTGGTACTACTATACTGGATGACCTGTTCTAGTTGAATAAAACGTTCTAAAAAATAACCCTAGCCAAGCCGACAGAGGAAGACCTTTGAAATCGTTAATTGATATTAACTCGCCTCACCAATCTCATCTTTAATTACTTAAGCTGAAATCATTACAGCAATACAATAGCTTCGTGTTGACATGGTCCCTGGTTGTCACCTTTACGTCTGTAGTAGAAATTCTCAAGCACCTGACGAAAGTCTGCAAACATAACTATATATATATATATATATATATATATATATAAATCAATGCCTCGTTGCTGTTATAGGTCAGACGCTCATGGCGTTTTGCACCGTCACAGAGCCCACGACGCACGATCGAACGGAGCAACTGTCATCGTTATGGCAGACGGCTCTCCACAATAATCATATCCAGGTTGAGCGGTACATGATCGCGGACGAACGGTTTATCTTCATGTTTAAGGACGGCTCGCAGGCCTGGGAGGCCAAGGACTTCCTTGTCGATCAGGAAGGTTTCGAACAGATCACCATTGAAAACAAGCCCTATTACGGGAAGCATGCCAAGAATCGACCCAAGGATGAACTCTAAAGTATGATGTTATTATACGAAAACGAGTGCAGATCACTATTGGAAACGAATATCGTCGGTCTACGCTGAACTGTTGAAAGGCTAACATATCAGTAGAGTACAGAGTTGCCTTTGTCAGTGCTCATCCACTTAAGATACTATCACACTATATAGACAAATCACTGACAAGAACGATAAAAGATGTCTGGCAAAGTCACCATGTACAGGAGACAGGTTAACTTAAGTGACCTCAGGGTAACTCTCTATCTGCATGTATATATCAATATTTATATATATATATATATATTAGTTGTACTTACAATAATATATCATCATTTTTATCGAAGTGCAGAGCATATAGGTAGGGTAAATAGGAGATGCTTGCATGACCTATTTTAGAATCTTTATTGTAAAATAAGAAAAATATAGCATAATATAGTATATAAGGTACCAGTAGTTGGTCTGAACTTCTCCAATGTGTGTTCATATACGATATTTTCAAGGAATCAATGTTCAACTCGGCTTGAGGTATTAGAAATCGAGGAGCTAGCTCGAGTGTAAGTTCTGAAGTAAGCTGGCTCTTGGAGAGTAACATAATGGTGGGTGTTAATAAAGACAATAGTTATGACTTTTCATGCAGACATTTGAGTGTTTCTTTTATTTTTTAATTTTTTTATAATGAACTAAATACGGCTCCGAGATGATATACCACTCAATACAAGTTTAGTACATTGACAACGATACATTAGCACGATATATACACGTGATAGTGCCTGATATAAGAATGGCCAGGGGCCATATATTATATTAAAAATATATATATATATATATATATATATATATAATCCATTGACAAGTACGATTGGTAGAACCCATGCAAGGAAAATTAACGGTGTAATATCATGTGAGTCATCTCACAAGATCTGTCGCTCAGTGAACTGCTAGATCTAGTTATTAGAATAAGAATAATTATTATTAATTATTAGTAATAAACGTATGCAGCAATATTTGTTGCGTCAAGTTATGAAGTTCAACGACGCAAGACTTGCCCATTCGTACACAGATCGAATCAGCTGACTTCTGCTGACTAGTGATAAATCTGTCTCGAATAAAATGCATACCCACGGAGAGATATGGCAGCGATGATCTGGCTCCTCTTCCCAGCCGCCTTGGAACTCACTTTGATCTATCTGGTCAAGCCCTCACTCCCCCTGCCCGCTACAGAAGCGGCCGACAAAGCGACAAGCCTGTCATCATGCAAAACAGATATGAGCACATAGAAAAGAGCATCATCGGAAAATATAAGTGAATAATCCCACACAGATATATATATATATATATATATATATATATGTATGTATACACGCATGTTAGACACAGTGACCGCAAATAATTGTAATTGTTTGCGGCACGTCATTATGCAATTAGCAAATACACGACATCACTTGATCGCGTCACTGGCGCGAACAACAAGCAACGCCAGCGGCAGCAAAGCCAACCATAGGCCACAATAGCACACACCTACAATCTTTTGTTATCAATAACAATTGCAGTAGTGGTGGTATAATAGTAAGTTTCGTCGCCTTCCGATTTTTTTCTCTCTCTGTGTGTGTGTCTATGTGCCGTACGTGCTTGCTTGCTTGATTCGTTCTGTTTTCTTGCTCCAGGCCATCTCCGTCATATTGGAAGTGTCTCTGTGACGTCTCAGTTGAAGTCGCTGTCGTGTTGGCTCACGATAAGTATCTCTGAATAACACAAACGCTGGACATCACACACGCACAAACTAGAAAAATTTGACGTATTTAGATCGCTGCGCTCAGAGACTGAATGCGAGCGAAGGTAGAAGCATGGAGAAAGAGAAGCAACAACAACAACGGCAACAATGATAACCATAATAACAACAACAAAAATAATAATAATAATCACGGTTCAGCAATAATAATAATAATAGCGACCGAAATAAAAAGCAGGAGCAGAAGTCATGAGGTAAACGTCTAACACGCAGATATCTGTGTGTTTGTGCGTGTGTGTTTATGCTGTGTCTAATGATGGCATCGACTCTGGTGACTGCCAATCCCGCTTGTGCCACATCTCTGATTTCGCCTTATTTGTGTTCACCTTATTTATTTATTTAATCATTTATTCGACTCGTCGGAAAACATACATACACACGGAGCGCATCATCAGACGACGGCGAGTGGCGCGACTGGCCGACACACTATGAATGCCCCTGACCGTCATTACAGTTCAGATTCGCCAGCGGCAGGCTACCGTTCGCTTGCATAATACCCTATGTACAACGTATTTTTCTTCAACAAATGCATTTCTCGATTCTTGACGTGGCTGCCCCTTGTGCGTGTGGTCTACATGTATATACACATAAATATATATATATATGTGGGTCATCCGCTGGTGGCACGCTGGTGCACGGGAGAGATATCTGCAGTATGCTCCTTTTGTGCCTTGCGCCTCTGTCTGTGTTATTGAAAAATGATCATTGCGTGTTGTTATGAATATGTCCTCCATTTCTTCGCCTGTTTATGGTCAGCGTCATCGATTGCTACTGTTGTCAATATATTTGTCAATTGTTTTCACTTGTGGCTGATTTAAGCTGATTTCTGTCGTCGTTTATTTTTGGTGACGCCGTACAATACTGCAGATGCCGTTGGCCCAACCAATAACGAACAATACAGGTAGTTCGTTGTTGATCGTCTTTCGAAAATGATTATCGCTTGTGTTACGTAATAGCCAGCGAACAAATTGTGCCCTGCGCGTGCAAAAGTAGTCGTCTATCGTTCGTATATCTGCGGTTAGTCGAAATTTTATGATGGGCTACGACGAAAATCCTCGCATCAACATTCGTGTGAAATTGGACAATATCCAACGCTCGTAATAGAGTTCATTTGCCGGCAAACATTGGGTAAGGTCGCCAGTGTTTTTCTTTTTGTAAAGATTTCTTATATTTTGCGGCTCATTTGGTGGCAGTCAGTGGCTGCCAATGACCTCGCCTTAAGATTGGCGTTCAAGGAGTCCATCTCGAATTACGAATTGCGAAAGCGATTCGCACACTCACCGGTGTGAGTAAATATGCGATGGAGGGAGAGAGAGCGGACGAACCGAGCCTTTACTAGAAATCAACGACAATTCGACCTGATATCATCAGTGTTATCATACGACACAAACTAAACGGAAACTAACTAACAGTGATATAATAGTTGATTCTAATAGGTTTTGCACTTGAGGTTGCGGCGTTGTCCTATTTTGGGTGACCAAATCGGGGAATTCGGGGCACATCCAGTCCCATCTAGTTCGTTCTTGCATTGCAATTTACTTATTCACCTCTGGAAGGTGACCCGCTCTCCAACGAAGTTAGTTCATGACCTTAAGGTAAGACTAGCCTGAATTTCCAATATCTGCTCGTACAAATCTGAGACCATCTGCATTTCATTCTAATAATAGTACATACTCTCAATTATAATAATAATAATAATAATATTTAAAAAAAACAACTGCTAAAATAATAAAAATTTTAGCAAAAAAAAACACAATATTCGATACGGTGACAGAAGAAAACAAAAATTGTCTTCTTTCTAATTTTGCGCATATTTTGTACAGCCCCAACAATGAAACCAACTATCACATTTTGTATGTCTCACAAATGCCGATTAACCGTTATCGAGATTACGACCCAAAAGCTAATCTTTCCTGAGTTTACAAATGCCCTAGGGAAGTGTTTCACATTTTTATACATGATACTTTACAGAGTATTGTATTTACCACAACGTCTTCTCGCTCAAATGCCGATTGCACACGACAAATCATCAAACTCGTTTGATGATGCCGTTTCCGAAATGGTCAACGAGAGTATAGGCTAAGCGTCTCATAGTCTTATGTGATGTTTCCCAGCCTGATCCTTATCACCACAGCGTTTTTCGTCAGCGCAACAGAAAAAAAAACCATCAAACTTGTTCGAGCCGTTTTCAATTGCGCCGACATTTACACACACGTGAATATATACAGATAATCTTCACGCTTCGGCGCATTGAGTTACACCCTATCGTCGTGTTTGCTATTTGTTTTGAATATGACTTACAGGCGAATGTGTAGGGTGTATTTTCAGTCTGACGTGAGTGCACGTGATAGTGGTTGTGATACCAACGCAATGTGGGGAGACAAGCCTCGGGTAGTAACTGTCCACGCAAATGGTGTCTATGGTGTCACAAGGGATCACCGTACGACCGACGACGCCGACGAACAGTGGGGAGTGCCCTTTGCCAAGCCTTGAGCAAATGGTGGTGAAGTGCACTCGACGTAAAGCAGATCGAATCAAGCAGCTTGGCGGCGGTCACCCTTGATTGAGCAGGAGTCTCTGTGAAAGTACGTCACCTCTCGGGCGATGAGACAACCCCATTGCGGCACTGACGCTGCTGTACGAACGACACAACAGCATGATAAGGGCTGACTTTAGCGTTTAAATAAGTTCGCGCTGAAAACAATCGATCGTATATTATTATGCACGTGTTTATAAAACTACGCTAGCAACTACAAAGACATTCATGTGAATCTAGTCTCGTTTCCAGTATCGTATTAAACAGATCTACGGTTGGGAGCCCGGTGTCTCCATTGGCGAGATGAGAAAGTATGCATTACGTAGTATGTGGTGTGTTCAAGTGGTGTTCATGCAACCGATTGGCGACCAGTAGAGATCTAGTGCATACAATACATTCGAGCTAGGCGTCAAACACAGATTAGATCAGGTCCTGCAAGAGGTAGATGTCAGGTGAGATAGATGGCCGCGGTCAAATCAGCATCACATAATTGACAAGAACGAAATCATCCACAAGCTTTTGTTCGCCACATAACGAATATACATTGTTCCTATACACTTGCTCAAGCATGCTGCACACAGCACCGATAACTGCGACCCTGTTATTATTACTACTGCGGAGCATTATTGCAAACCCCAGCGCAATTGAATTGGTTGGCAGTTGAAAACGAACACCTGGATAGGTGCGCATCCCACGATAAACCGTAATATTTGATTAGATGATACTACTAGATTTGATTAAACGAACACTATTCACGACAACAGGTGACGAACGGTGTTTTAGTCAATTCAATGCGCTCCGCTGTAGTCGGAGCAGGAGCTGTCAGCAGCACACGTGCGAAACACGCGTGCGATTATTCGCGTGGCGAACGAAGGGCGAACGTCTGTTGTCGACATACTGTCACTCTCGCGATCGGCCCGGCGTTGTCATACAGAGTTTACGTTTTGTCCATCCCATTTGTAATGGTCTCCTTCTCCGTTTTTCATTCCGATGACCGGGGACACAATGATTGGACTGGAAGCCAACCAAGTACAAGACAGCCACTATTGTTATAGCTGAGTTGTAGCAGGAGAAGCAGCAGCAGCACCTGTTGCAGATAGATGTGCTGCTGTTGCTGTATCTTACCGCGGTGGTGGCCACCTAATGGGCGTTTTGTCCTGGTAGTGATAAGTTAGTGAAACGAAACAGCTCAGAGGGGTGGCGGCGGAGGTTTGGGGGGGGGGGTGGGGGTTGTGGTCGTCTGTCGAATTGGCCGTCTGGTTAGCCCTCAATCGTCGTTTAGTCATCGTCTGTTGATCCGTTCATCGTCCCTCTACCTGTTCATCTGTCGCTTTTGTCGGATCTATCGAAGAGATAGAATCCGTTTCGTCTATTCGGCTTCTTCTTCTTCTTGTATGTGATCGTGGTTACCGCTACGGCCGGATCGACCCCCGGTCAACGAAAGGGTTGCCAGCATTGAGACGCTGCTGCTGGTGCTGCGATACACCGCCGCCGCCGTCGCCGCTGCTGGTGACGATGGTCATCGACAATGTTCGGCATCGTAGTATTAGCATCATCAGCGTAGCAGTAACAGCAGCCGCGGCCGCCGCCGCCGCGGCAGAAGCGGTCGAAGCCGCAGCCCGCCAGCATTCGCGCAACGCTCGTGTTCGACGTCGTATCCCGCCACAACGATGCTTGTGGCTGTCTTAGCCTCCGTTACGTAAGCGAACGTAACAACAGATGGTCAATCGTCCGCTGCTGCTGCTGTTGCTGTTCGTTTCTTTTCTCCTCGTGTCAAATGTCGTCGCTCCTTATGTTTTCTTCTTCGTCATCGTCTTCTTTGGAGCGTCTTCGCAGGTCTTCTTGTTCTGTGAGTCACGCGGGCAATATAGCAACACTGTCGGATGTTGCTGGGCATCTAGGCCGAGCGAACTATACGAGCCATTACATTATGCCCCCCCAATGTTAGTTAGGGCAGGAGTCATTACAGCGTTTGTAGTCGTACCATATCGCGGGATAGCCAGAGTAGCCGGCCGCACGAGCGACTCCACAGTGGCAAGTCACAGCGGTCACTTGGGGACCGGTTAGTGTGATCGGTATAGTATGGGGGGTACGACTGTGTACTGTCTTCTCCGACAGGGCTGTATAGCGTCGTGAGTGATCAATGACTATTGGTGTCCGGGGATAGCTTGGGAAGAGAATGGGCCTCTCGTTTCGTGTAAGCGCAGCTTCGCCAGCTTACCGCGTAGAGGTAAACGCTTTATTGGTTTATGACCATATATTCTACCGTAAGCCTAACCCTTACGGGTTAGGTTTATGGTATTGACTGCATATGTAGTCGTTCACATAGTTGATGTATTTTGCATTATACCTTAGAAGTCCTCGCGTTCAAAAAGGACTAGTCAGCTACCTAGCAGGAATATTGCATTTAATGTACATCCTATGTATATTGAATTTACGCCCCGAAATCCACGAGACAATTTCATATGTATTTAACATTTCCATGATACGAGACAACGGCACAATGTCCCTTGAAATTGTTGCACTTCATGTATCTTCGTTATTATCCAACGCTGTAGTCTACTCGTAAGCATTGTCGCATCCATAGAACATCACCGATTTTGATCGATTTCCTCCAACGCCCATGTGTCTCTGCACAAGCGACGAACGTTGCCATTTAAAGCCCATTGACCAACAATCGTCATACTTCACTAGGTTGCATGCGTTTAAATTATCGCTGGCGTCGCAGTCTACCGGTGGTGAATCTGCTATCGAATAAATTCACATATTGTGGTTGCTGCATAGCCACTTAATTGATACGTTCATTCACCGTATCAGTGCCGTCCGCGATTGCTTTACGATGTCGATGATTAAGACAAACCAACCTCAATTATTATTATCATTATCATTATTATTATTGCAATTACATGCGTTTTCATTTCTCAGAAGCGAACAGTATAGCCCGCGACGTAGGTCGCTTTACCGTGACTTCAAAATGAAGTCAAAGCTCAATGCATGGATGCGCCGTATGCATCTGTCCTGGGTGCGCGTGATATTAGCATAGCAATAACTAAAATTGCTCATCGCCTCCCTCTGCAAGCTGATTGCGCTGTTTCACTAGTCAGTGATTGCTGTGGCACATGGCCTGCTCGGTGGGACATGTACGATGCTACATCCATTACGTATATCGCTCACAACCGTACGGACATTTCTATGAAATTGTTCGTTGGCCAATTGTTGCTTGTGGCGATGGTGGTAAACATCTTCAAAAAAAAACGGATAAATATATAAATTCGTGCCTAAATGTTGCGGCTGCACAGGGCACAAGGCGCCCGCTTGGCAGCGGATTTGTCGATTGATTGGCCATGAGGAGATGGACAAGTGAGGAGTTGATTAAAGAGGCACCGCTTAACCGATTGCCTTGCTTAAAATCGCTGGCGGATATTTCACCAACGTTTCCAATGCTCTTGTCTGCTGTGTTTTGTATTCTACTTGCAGCAGTGTTGAATGAGGCAGATAAATGGAGGCCGATCATCATCAAACGAATGTTTTGGCGCAGTATACTTTCGTTTGCATAATACAACCTATGTTTCTGCAAGACTCATGCATCTTATTGCAATATGCAATCACCCAATGAATTTGGAACAAGCGATACCGACAACGACAACAACCGGACGTTCAACAATGTACGGTCGTCACAGCTTGCTCAAGAGGAGCGGCCATCTGACCGGGAGACTTCCGCAGTTCACGGTGAGTCTCACACTAGGTGGTGGCAAGAGGTGGCTGTTCTGTCACGCATGTGCATTACGCGTTCTCGAAACCCCTCATAAAAAAAAACCGCTTCACGGTAAGTTACTCGTTTGTAGATGACAGCAACAATGACGAGGATCCACCTCGGTGATCACATATCTAACACTAATGAATCTGTTATCTACAGCCATCAAGAGACATCGTCATGATTCCAATTGTTCTCATCAAACATAGATCGGAAGGTGTAACTCATCGTTCAGATCGCCTATGGGAATACTATAGTGGTGATCAAAATCTTTTAATAAGACGAATTAGCTGATTTCAAACAATTAACGATAAAAGCTTTAATGTGACCAAACGCTGCGTATGTCTCTTGATGATCCCTCGGTTTCATTTTAAGGCTATATCATTATTTGTATTCGCACTAGCCGATAACACAGAGACGATAGGAAGTACTAAAATAATGCAAATGATTAAGCAATATCATGTACAACGTATACTTGGTGAAAGGTAAGTAACTATTATACATGGCATCGCGAGATACCACATAAGGGCTAGACCTGACAGTGCGTTTGTAAATCTAGTTGACTTGTGAATTCATCTAGTTGAATGCGAGTCGATATTGCTTCGATATTTTTTACGCGCATCCATCTTTTCCCCCGCGCGAGGTCAAGGTTGACGCCTCGGAGCTATTAGCCGCAGGATATTAACAGCCACTTATCGAGAGGGTGTCCACCGCTGAGCTGAATTGGCCCATTGACATGGTCACAACAGCATTGTCAGCACCGGGAATCATTACGAAATATATAATCGATGCCTGGATGGAGGTGCTGCTGCTGACATGCTGGAAGGGCAACACCTCGTACGGCAAAGTCGTACCCTCTAATCGTTTATCGAAACGGGACGATGCAGTAATATGCGTGCCGCTTAACCACTTATCGACGTAAATGCTGTGCAAAATTGAATAGATGGGGTGATGGCGCGGCAGGATGCAGGGATGGCGGATTATCGAGGAGCCAACCGCGATTGCTCTTGGTTGACTAGTCTATAGCTATACTAACCATCTAGTGAAGTGGTAGAGTTTTAATAATAGTGTTTTTATAAGTCTACCTAACGAACAACACAGGTTTCAAACTTAATGAAAACGGTGAGATCACACTAGCGCAGCTCTCAGAAGTTGGCATGCGTCTGTTGCTTTCTTACTGACAGCCTCATGCACCGATTTGCAGGCGGTGATTTATTGATCTCTGCTAACAAATTTAGTGGCGCGGTAATATTTAAAAGGTACACCATGGTAATTGTTTTAACTATATTCATACATCTTTTTACGACAAATGTGTACTAAGCCAAACGATTTTTGTTATGCTTTCAACGTCGTACCCTCTGTAGTGTCCGAACACCCAAAGGTCCAACTTTTATTCGATTAGACTGAGGCCGACAATCGGACCGGGCTGAGGCCGACACTGTATGTGACGCTTAGCCTGCCGCGTTCTGTCATGCGAGCACGCCAATTTGAATATGAATGCTATATACTTAAAACGGCTACAATCGTGTTCAACATTTTCCACAGATAATTTCTCAGTTAAAACCTAACGGCTAAGCATTGACCCAACTATCCGTGTACTCCATGTTAGACCCACTTAGCCTGCACCCCTTGCGTTCTGCTGATTCCAGATAGGAAGTCGATCGTGCTCCGTTAGGCCGTAAGAGCAGCAGCATAAGTGGTAGCATTTCCTCGTTGTGTTATACTACTAAGAAGAAAGATGTCTGTCCAAGATCTACGTGTGTCCACCTACCCATGGGGTTTCGGACGCTTTCTCAAGCCGTTCATACTATTCCTGTAACAAATTACCCGTTATTGGGCCGGGTCCATCCAGTAGTTTTTAATTATTGTTTTGAACAATTTGTCAACAGAGCTCTTTCACGTTGTTTCACATGCGGCCCAGGCAATCGGAGGATCCTTCCGTCTGATTCACAGAGCAACGGGCGGTTTCGAGTAGAGAGACAAGCACAAAATAAAAATGAGCATAATATTACGACGACAATAGTGAGCGTGCGCTCAAAATTGGTACTATACCGTTCCAGATGGATGCGATTACATCAATATGCTCCGCAGCCGTCCTGTTCATTCCGTATAATGCTCATGGCGCTGGCACGCACACCCACATGACGTCCTACGACGCACTGAATCATAATTTCACCCTGCCGACAACCACATTCGTCTGTATATCATGGAAGGCGTCATCGTTATCACTGCCATATTATTTGACGAGAACGCTAAAGTAAAGGGGCTGACCCACAGCCAACATTTGACGGTACTGCAGAAACGACAACTTTTTGGTGTTCGAGCGCCCTTTGAACACCCTCGCCCCCCCGTCCCAGACATGGCTTCTGGAGATATAACCTGTGTCCGACTGAGTAGACCCTATCTGAGGGCCTATTCAGTGTCTCACCTTCCCTGCTAAGGTGGCTCTTTGAACTGAATGGATAGATGATGGGGTAGATTCGTTAGGTGCGAGTGTTTGTGTTTAAAATATACGTTGGGATAAATTCACAACGTACACGATACCGCTTTGGAGATTGCATTTATCAGACGCTGAATGGAAGACCAAATGCCTCGGGAAACGCTTCGGAGAATCAATTTGTTAGGAAAACTAAATGGGACAAAAAACATACATTTGTCTGCATCATACACAAGAACTATGCTAAGGATAAAGCAATACTTAACGACACGGCCTTGTCTGTTTCTGCCTCATAACCTAATTTGATACTCTGCCATGTCACTGCACGCGCTCACCCACCCATTAACATGATACATTGAGGTGTGGCAGGTATTCCAATCATCCCAATTTGTCCCGATTAAGTATCCGAGGAAATAATTTGAGATCGTCAGTAATGCGCCGCAATGAAATGGATATGCTCATGTGTTCGAGTCTGGTTGGGGCGAATCAACAAAGAGACTCGGCTTGTCCATGGATCTTAGCCATGGAGCATGGATCCACGTGGTGTCCATGCCACAGTGCACTTCTTCTCAGCAGTAATTACTATAGTTGTCAATTAAGAAAACCGCAACCAGACACGGATCGATAAATCGACCGCAGAGGAACGGAAACAATCGAAATCGCTGACGACTCGGAGTGAGTGTCACTACTTGCCCTTGCCCGTCCTTCCCATCGAGGCTGCTGCTGCTGCCTGCTCGTTGTGGTAACGCGTCGGCCACATGCGATCGGTTTATGTGCTCCGTGCGGCTTTACGCCATCTGCGCATGGTTGGCTGTTGGCCTACGGGCGGGCGGGCGGGCTGGCGATATCGCTCGATGGCTGGTCGACTGACTGCGAGAAGTGGAGCGCGGAGCGCTATGTAGAGTATCTCTAAGAGGAGGAGCAGCTGCGGCAGCAGCAGCAGCAGCTGCGGCAGCAGCAGCAGCAGCAGCATCAGAGGGACTAGAACAACGCGAGCGCAACGTAAGATCTCGCTTGAGATCAGTCTATTGGGACTATTGGGGGCACCACTTCACGCCACATCCAGCGTGTATGGCTATCGACCGACAGACTTTCTACCGTTGCATGCGAAGGCGCGAGGGTGGAGTGTCGAGCTGTACTCCTACCGTGATCGTTTCGGCTGTACCAGACCAGCCAAGGCAAGTATCATCAGATTGATCGGGGCCGATCAGCGTATGGGAAACGTATACGGCTGCAGCGGTGACGATGTGACAACATGGATTACTCGACACCGTCCCAGTTGTGAGCGATGCGCGAAGAAGAGGAACGACAACAGCTCGAGCCGCCGCCATCCGGGGCTGCGATGTGAGCAAGCTTGTATTGATGAGGTTGTGAAAATTCGTTCGACAACGACGACGACGACAACACCAACAACAACGAAAACAACAAAGTATGCCTGTATGACTGCACGGCTGTGAATGAAGCTTCGAACCTCTCCGAAAGGTTCTGTATTAATGGAACACTCAGAGAGGTGGGCAGATTCCAAACGAAAGAGTGGAACGGAGGAAATTGTTCGAAGCCGTGTGTGCCGTAGTTGATATCAGTGAGACGCGGGAATAACGCACTGAAACAGACGTCTAGGTAGGAGCAGCTAGAGAGAGAGAGAGAGAGACGGATCGGCCCGATCTCGTTTAGATGACAGTGAGGCTCAATGGCTCAGCCAGGAAGTCCGTCTCGGTTCGACATGGACTCCCCACGTGTGAAATCAGCTTGTAGCTGTTTACCTCCATGGATCTCTATTGCGCTTGTTATCGTTCTTAGTGTCATCGCTATCCTTCTGTCCAACATCGTACTCCCCTTGTTCACCTGGAAGGAGCGAGTCAAACTTCCGGAGGGGGTGACGTTCACCACCCGCGACATCCTCAAGCCAAACTATGACGTGTCGATGCAGTACGAAGGCGTCGAGCTGCGTAACGGCCTGCGTATCCTTCTTGGCAGTGATCCGAAGGTGGAACAAGCCTCCGTCGTGCTGTGCGTTCACGTGGGATCGCTGTCCAATCCGCCAGAGTTGCAAGGTCTTGCACATTTCACTGAGCATATGCTATTTATGGGCAGCGAAAAGTATCCGGGCGAAAACGAGTTGGACACGTTTATCAGCAAGCACGGATCGTTCCCGAACGCACATACGTACAGATCGGCGACATGCTACTTTTTTGACATTGACCCGGACTACCTTGACAAGTCGCTTGACATCCTCACAGCTGCCTTTAAAGCACCGCTGCTTCGCAGGTCACTTATCGAACAGGAGATCATCGCGGTCGATAATGAATACCGAGACTCAATTAGTGATGACCGAGTGCGTCAGGAACGAATCGATGAGGTTACAGCCAATCTTCGACACGCGTACAGCCGATTCACGACAGGCAATATCGAGAGCCTTCAGAACGCTGCCAAAAGACTCAACATTGACATCCGGCAAGCTGTCGTCGACTTCGTGACGAAGTACTATTCATCGAATATCATGAGCGCGCTTATTTTTTCAAGACACTCCCTGACTCAGCTGGAGAAACTAGCCGCGAACGCGTTCTCGCCATTGGTGAACCGGCATGCATCGCTGTCCAACTGGATGTCGCCGTATCTAGATGAACATCTTGGCTTACTTATCAAGATCATACCTATCGAGGACGAAACGAGACTAAAGCTTGTCTTCCCACTACCGGACTTTCACAAATACTACAAGACCAAGCCCGAGATGTACTTGGCGACACTGTTAGGTCATGAAGGGGTCGGTAGCATCTATTCGGATCTGCGCAAGAAGGGCCTAGTGATTCTGATGGAGGCCACGACAAAGGGAGATACTGCAGGACATTACCATATCGACATTTCATTCAAGCTACCGAAAGAGGGTGTCAATCACGTCGATGACATTATCACAGCATTGTTTCAGTATATGGCGATGCTCAAGCAGAACGGGCCAAAGAGATGGTTATTCGACGAGCTCGTCAAGGTTCACAACAACAGTTTTCAATATCGTCGAAAGGATTTTGCAACGAACGCGCTCGTTCAGCTGTGCAGAGATCTTCAGAATTTCCCTTGGCGGGATGTCCTATCAGGACCTCACATCTTTGACACGTTCGACGAAGATCTGATCTCGCACTTCACCGATCTGATCAATCCAGAGAGAATGCGAGTATTTATACTCTCTAAACACTTTGAGAATGACACCGATCTGCGACGGGAGCACTACTACAATATCAATTATAAGGTTGAACATATTCAAGCTGACAAAATTCAACAGTGGAAGGCGGCTTCGAGTACCAAGTTCGCCCTCCCGGAATACAACCATTTCATTCCGGACAACTTTAGTATGACGCCCTACGAGGACTATTACACGTGTATACCGAAACTCGTCATTAACAAAGCCTCGTTTCATATGTGGTTCATGCAGGACAGGTCCCTTAATATGCCGTATGTGATCATTCGCCTGATGTTTCGTCATCCGAAACTTCTGGCGACAGTCGAAAATGTCGCTGCACTCGAAATGATGCTTCGTGTGTTCCAGTACTCGATTGCCGAACCCTTTTATAACGCCCATCTGAGCGGGTTTGACGCCCACCTCGGCCGCTATAACGGCGGCCTTTGCATCTACGTGGAGGGCTATAATCAGCACATACACATGTTAGTGCAAAGGGTGATGGAGAGTCTGGCGTCGTATCGTATGGCTGATTGGCGGACCGCATTTCTCAAGCTTAAGAAAAATTACGAGGCCCATTTGCAGATGACAATCCACGAACGCCATATGGATGTGTACAAATTGCCAGATTTCGTCAATCCCTACCTGCAGGAGAACTATTTCACAGTTTCGCAATTACTAGCTGCCTTGACCAACTGCAGCGTCGAGGGAACACAGAATATACTGGACGTACTAAGGAACGATTCGACTGTCGAGGCGTTCGTTCATGGGAACAGTGTTTCCGCGGAAGCAAATTCTATCGCCGAGATCATCACAACAACGTTCAAACGTATGTGTGTATACAACGATGTGTAAGCTAAGTTACGAGTAAGTAATTAACCCATATATTCGAAACACACGTGTCACTTAACATTAATTAATTGTAAGCAGATACGTATCTCAGATCGAAGACGACTCACATTTGATGTGTCTGGATGCAATTTAATGCATATATTAAAAATTATGTTACTACCTCTGGGCCAAGTATTCACGTTATAGAAGGAATTCACTTTGTACTCGTAGATAATGGTGGCTCTTTGGGATTCAGAAGCATCTGCTTTCCATCGTCAAGATGCGTTCGTTTGAAAATAAACGCACGGTGTTCACGTTTTCTGATCTGGCCCCTGTTGACCTAATGTAAGAGGCAAGGATGTTCACGTTGGTGAAATGGGCTGCGTGCATTTAAAGGGGGTCTCATGAAGCAGTGCGCATCCAGTTCAGCGGACGTTAAATGTTTGCCCGAAGAGGTTGTGTTATATATATATATATATATATATATACTTCTGTCATCTCAGCATTTCAAGTGTTGTAGTATGCCTAGGCAGGAGCACTCTGCACTCAAAGATTTTTAGCTTTTAGGAACAGATGTCTGCGAGCTCGGTTGCCATTGCGTAATCTCCCAGCTCTGTCTACGTCTCAACAGCAAGTACAGCGACACAATTGAGAAAACCTGCCGGGAGCTTGATGGTCCACTCCTGGTCAAGCACATCCAGGCACAGCTATGGATGAATGAGATGGTTCAGCCGATATCCATGGATATGCATGATCCACCTGTTATCCACGAGATTTTGCAGAAGATTGTGATATAGAGAATAATCGATATTTTTTTTATATCGACGGCAACTCCGATCACTATACCGAGCCGTGATCCTACCTGGCATTGTCTGTCTCTAAGCTCGCGTGAAAGCCACAATCTAGCTAGTCGTGGTTGTTCCCGTTCCGTCTTGGTCAGCCATCATTGACCCATGTTTCGTGCATTTATTACAGTCTCTGCTAGACGAGCCTTACGTTGACTAAAAATTTTGCAACACTGACGTAGAATGTATTTATCACAGGTATATTCAATTTGAGAGAAATTGAAATTGCTGACACTTGCGTAGCACGATGCATTCATTCAAGCTAAATGTGGCTAACAATTTCACCAAGTCTGAACGAAGTCCCGCCTCTAAGTGCCCCAAGCGAAAGAGATGTGTAAAGAAGTCGCTTGTTTATGCTGGTCACTGTCAGCTGTGCAAATTGCTCGTTACCAATCGAAATTCAACATGATTTTGAATGTAATGTGTTGAAAGTTTGCATTATCTGCCTAGCAAGGATGGTTAGCTAGTGGTGGGTACATCAAAAAGCAGTAAAGGCTTCGAGATCTGAAACTTTGACTGAGATAATCAACTATTATACCGTGGTTTTTAAAATCAGCTCACCGCTCAGCTAACTTCTATCGGCGAGAATATCATTAGACAAGCTTATCTAAAATAGAACTATATTTCAAAATGAAGGACTTCTTTTCAAATACGACATGACAAAAACGAATTACAACAAAGTTTGTTAGCGAGGATATCAACGTGATGTCCCCGCTAAAGATAATTCAGTAAACTGAAAACACAGAAACGTTCACCATCACCAGTCAATAATAATAATAATGGCGCTCTTTGATCGACTTCTACGCTAACTGTGTTATCGGTCATACGGTCACCCGGATCGGCTGCCTTCCTCGAAACAACGTTAGTGTATACTGTACGTAACAGCGGGAAGAGATGCTCTGACAGATTGTTAGACCAACAGAGATCTACCGGCTCATTCTATTGGGAAACAGGCCTGGAGATCGATGGGCAACACTTCCACACTGGACACATTGATACTACTGACATTCGGGCGTAGCGGCGTAGCCGGTTGTCTGAATGGGCTTTTTGCTTCTTATAGACAACAATGAAGCCTCTCGCGATGTAGAGGCCGCCGGAGATAATAATAATAACAATAATAATAATAATTATACTAATAACTGCTCGATGTGCCGGCATACAATCACACAAGCAGTAATCTAAAAATCGAAAGGGATCAATCAATATTTAGTCACTCCGGTGAGATCTCATGAGCTGATATCGTTCCCTGTAAACCAACAGATATTTGTCCCCCATAAACGGGCACTAAAAGAAGCAGATCTTTGAATCACGTAAGCTGTAACAATGGCACCATTGCCATATAAGCAATAGAACATCAAGATCGATCGCTTTGATCGGGCCGTCCGTTGATCGAGTGTAGGCAACATTTGAATTCGACGTCGACCTTTAGCAGCGTCCAAACGAAACGGAAGAGAAATACTCGACGACGAACTGTCAAGTCAGAGCGATTTTTTTACACAGGATGGCTCTTGTAACATGCAATTAGCCACCTTTGGGTTACCTTTCTAGAATTATACGAACGTGAAATATATGATATATTGAGCAATCTGCTCTCAGAACTCAGAGGGCACTTATGTTCGAGAACACATGCTCGGCAGCGTCAACTGTAGCTACCCTGTTGAATAAACTTTCCCACATGGAACTTCTATGGCGATTAGCATTTGGCAGCTGGACGAAGCGTGCGTCTCCTCTCGTCAAGCACTCCCACAATCATTTGCAGTAGAATTGGCAATCGCGACGCACGCAAGCATGGCATTTCTGTCGCTGTGAGCAAAGCCCGTTCGGGTCGAAAAGACTCGAGCAAGTATCTGCCTCGTATAGCTAGGACAATGCTGACTTGTCAAGTGTGAGACTCTGCGCTACAGCGTAAACAGGATCGTTTGTGCAGGCTGTGTCCGCCGGGACCGAAACGCGTCCATAGCAATGATTTATCGAATGGTCTAGTCGTAGAAATCGAGCATTTACCGATTCAAAGTCACCGCTGCTGGAAGCCACCTATTTGGAGGTTACACAAAATGCCCCCGATCAACAGTCACAAGTGTTCAGTCAGTATATGGCGCGAATCACATGTAGGGCCATGCCCGAGCTGCTGATGCTAGTGGCCAACGTCGGCGAGTTGTGAACAAAGACGGCTGGATACTGGTACTAACGGAAGTTGGCGTATCGTGGCTAAGACGCAGCAGCGTTTTGTATGGCAGTCACTCGATTGACCGTAGCCCATGTTGTGTTTGACATTCGCAGTTTCACGTTAGGCAACATTGATTCTCCGAAGCTCCGGATGACGCTTTTTCTTTTAATATAATACCAATTGTTCAGGCTATATTCACTCAAATGTAGATTTCCACATATTTGTCCTAAGAGTGTTGTCATACACCGCTGAGTTACATAGTGATATCATTATACAGCGACATCGTTCTGTGAATACCTGCCATCAAGAATCGACTTCTAAAGAATCTCCTATCTCGGACGAGCCAAAATATAATACGCTCAATCGTTACACGGTAGTTGAACTAACGAGCAAGATTTTAACAGGTGATTTAAACAAGTGGAACAGAGTAATCCGCTAGTGAAAGTGCGCGTTGCAGTGAGATGCAGATATGATAACGGACTATGGCTAGCCAACAGAAGCCCTTGCCTCCATCGTGTTTACAGAGATTCTGTGGGCTGGCCGATGGCGCACCCAGGAAGTCCGTCTCGTTTGCGTAAATTCTCACGCGACTGTTATCGCCTGTAGTTTCACCACTGTCGCACTTCTGTTCAACATCGGGGTCTACCAGATGTCGAACCTCATAACGTAGCATCTCACCAGCCGAGAGCAGTCGATTGGGGCTATTGGAGACGGCACTTCACGGCCAGCCGCCTATTGGCAGTATAGCTGTTTAACTCTCCAGGATGGAGAGTGTGTCTATGGGATCCCGTGGCTTGATCAGACTATCCAAGGCAAGCGTCATCCGATTGATCGGACCCGATCATCTCATGGGAACCGCATACTGCTGCGACAATGCTGGAGCACTTGACATCGTCCGGCTTGTAAGAGATGATGCCCGTAGAAGAACTGCAACAACGTGCTGCTTGAGCAGAACTATCAAGCAGGTAGCGCTGTCACAATCAATCGCGAATGGCATCGAAGCGGACGGGATGTATCGTGCAAAAGATCTCGTGGACCTCGTGTAGTTGAATCAATGAAGATATAGCAGCCAGCGTCCGTTCGCAAGCAGCCACCATTTCAGCCTCGAAGAATAGCATCATCACCACGTAGCCAAACTGTCCACGATGAATGTGCGACGCAAAATCATATGGATAGTCCTGTGCGAATGTCGTTGACAACATGTATGTCTATGAACGCTGTGGTAGACGCCCTAATCTATGACATCAAAGTTGTTCTATGAATGGAACCCTTAAGTCGCTGGATCTATTCAGAAGGTGAAAGTGTAAAGTTTGCCAGTGTCACACAGGAATAAATAAGAGAGATAGATACCGGAAGTTGGAGAACGAAGCAAACGAATGAATTGTCTCTACTCCGTTGATATGATCATGTAGCGCGATGACTCAGCCTGGAAGGACATCCCTGTTCGACATGGATTCCCCGCAGGTGAGGACGGTCGGCAGATGCGTACCGCCTTGGATTTATATCGCGCTCGTTATCGCCTTCGGTGTCACTGCCATTGTTCTGCCTGGCATAGTACTTAGAGCGCTCTCGTCGAAGAAACTCCCCGAAGGGATCGTGTTTACTACGCGAGACATCGTCAAGCCGAATAACTATGTCACGAGAGAGTACGAGGGCCTCGAGCTCGACAATGGTCTGCGGGTTCTTCTCGGTACCGACTCGAATTCGGAGCAGGCGTCTGTCATGCTTTGCGTTCATGTAGGCTCGCTGTCAAACCCACGAGAGCTACAAGGGCTGGCACATTATACTGAGCACATGTTGTTTATGGGTAGCAAAAAGTATCCGGGCGAGAACGATTGGGACACATTTATCAGCAAGCATGGATCCCTACCAAACGCCCAGACCGATATGTCGGCAACCTGCTACTTCTACGATATTGATCCGAATCATCTTGACGAGTCTCTCGACATCCTTTCGGCTGCCTTCACAGCTCCGTTGTGCAAAACGTCCCTGATCAAACTGGAGATCATAGCAGTTGATAACGAGTTCCACGGTAGGATAAATGATGATGAAACACGCCAAGAGCGGATCGATGAAGTTACCTCGGATCAAAGACACTCGTACAGCCAATTCAAGGTGGGGAATATAGAGAGCCTCCAGCAAGCCGCTTTGCGACACAACATTGATCTTCGCTCAGCTGTGATGAACTTTGTGGAGAAATACTACTCGTCGAATATAATGAGTGCGCTAATTTTCTCAAGCCATTCTCTGCCGGAACTCGAGAAGCTGGCAGCGAGAACGTTCTCGCCGCTCGTAAATAGGCATACAGCACTGCCTAACTGGACGTCGCCCTATCTCGACGATCATCTTGGTGTATATATTAAAATAGTGCCTATAGAAGACGAAACAAGGCTGAAGATCGTCTTCCCGTTGCCGGACCTTCACAAGCACTACAGAATGAGGCCTGAGCTATACCTGGTGACGTTGCTGGGACACGAGGGCATCGGCAGTATCTATTCGGATCTGCGAAAGAAGGGCCAAGTACTTCAGTTGGAAGCCGCAACGAGTGACGATACGCCTGGCAACAACCATATGCACATCTCATTCAAGCTCCCGAATGACCGGGTGGATTATGTCGATGACATTATCACATCGCTGTTTCAATACGTGGCCATGCTCAAGCGTAGCGGGCCAAAAAAGTGGCTCTTTGATGAGCTCGTTAAGATATACAACAATAGCTTTCAGTATCCTCGGAAGGACTTCACGGAAGATGAACGAATTCAATTGTGCACGAATCTTGGTAACTTCCCATGGCGAGACGCCCTCTCTGGCCCCTACGTGTTTGATACGTACGACGAACAACTAATTGCGAACTTCACCGATCTGATCAGTCCATCGCGAATGCGAGTTTTCATACTATCCAAGCACTTTGCGAATGACACCGACATGGAACGGGAGCATTACTACAACATCACGTATAAGGTGGAACGTATTCAATCTGAAAACATCCAACGATGGACCACAGCATTGAGTACAAACAAGTTCGCCCTCCCTGAATGCAACAATTTCATTCCGATTGACTTTCATATGGCTCCCAACGAGGCGTATTACGCTTGCGTTCCCCGGCTTGTCGTTAACGAGCGCTCGTTCCACATGTGGTTCATGCAAGACAGCTCCCTTAATATGCCATACTCAACGATGATCATCGTGGTTCGTCATCCGGCGTTGACAGCGAACGCCGCGAATGTGGCTTCACTCGAAATGCTGATTCGCCTGTTTGCGTACTCGATCGCTGAGCCTTTCTACAACGCCCGCCTGAGTGGATTCAACACGTATGTGGTGCGGTCCGCTGGTGGCTTTTGTATCTCTGTTGATGGATTCAGCCAGCAGATACACACATTGATCAAGGGTTTAATGGAGAGTCTCGCATCGTTGCGAATTGCCAATTGGTCGATCGAGTTTCTTCGGCTGAAAAAAGATTACGAGGAAAGCCTGCTGATGACCATTAATGAACGACAAGCGGCTATGTCGAAAATGCTCGACCTCATGAATCCATACCTGCAAGCAAACTATTTCTCTGCGTCTCAGCTACTCGCCGGACTAAGCAATTGCACAATGGAAAGCACACAAAAAATACTGGACACATTGAGAAACGACTCTACTGTTGAGGCATTCGTCCATGGGAACACTGTTTCGGCTGAAGCAAAGTCTATTGCAGATACTGTCGTATCTACCTTTAAACGTATGTCCTAATGTTTTAAGTAATCTCCACTGTAATTGAACAAACGAGGTTATATTTAATTAGTTAAACGAAAAGTAAAGATTCAATGATTGGGGACAGTGTCAGACCGAGGCCGTCATAAATCCAGTGAGGGAGGCGGGACAAATTGTTTCATACAATACTACACAATATAATGGAAGGGATTATCAGTTTATTCGATGTTTTAATACAATAATCAGTTTATATATATATACATCTTCTTGTGATTCTTTTTGAAACTTCCCTTACGACATAGTGTATTGTGCTTTATTAACGATATTGACCCTCACAGAGTGCAACGGCATGGGCACTCGTCTCTCAGGCGAAACAGAAATGTCATAAGACAGGGTCATTATTCGGCCTCCTTCTACGATTCGTTGTCATACAAAAGACGATGCTTTTGACATTTTCTCACAGGCGGCTCGTTGAGCTTCGCGGACACCCCATCAGTGCGTCAAGCTAAACTGCGTCGCGGTGTCGCTTATCGCCAGTACAAGGTGAACGCGCAGCTTTCGTCAAATTATTTGTACATGTTTTTCGAAGTGGATCGAGCTGGCAACTCCGAGGATCGCCTCGTCGCCCTTTGCACGCTGCTCGCCAGGCTAATCAAGGAGCCACTTTTCAACGTGATTCGCACCAAGGAGCAGCTGGCGTACATGGTGCAGGCCATCGACAAAGGCCAACAAGGCTCATTTGGTATTTTCCAATATATATATATATATATAATTTTGAAGCTTTCTTTTACTTTAATTCAAACTTACTATGGACTTTAATAGTCAGCTCATACTGCGGTACCTTACATAGTGAAGTCCTGGATTATTAGGTTCGAAATTGCTAGCTTGAGCACTCAACGTTGCTCGAATGAAGACGGAGATGATAGACTTGATATGCGATGCAGGTGGTAAGTATCCCTAAAGCTCGAAGTATCTCTATTTGGCAGGGGTGGCATTCTATCTTGTGACTAGTAACAAGCTCAGTCATGTTGAGGAACGTTTGGCGAAATTCCTGCGGGAATACTTCAAGGATCTCTTGGCAAAACTGAGTGATGAGGTGTTCGCGGAGCAAAAAGAAGCAGCCATGAAACAGAAATTGAAGAAACCTCAAAAAATGGAGGACATTACTGGACTGTACGTATCCAACATAGCCGCTCATACACTTTATATATTAAAACATGATGTATTCTCCAATTTTATGATAAATACTGCAATCGATGTAGCTCTGCATAAGTCGTACTAGGGCTTGCACTCAGGCCGTGGTGGCCCTTTTCGCTTGCTTGATTAATATAAACGTTAAAATGAGTCTTTTAATCAAATTGTACATTGATCGCCTATACAGCTGTGTGCAGGCTGTTCTGCACGCATTCGGCATGGCTTTTTGATACATTCTGCAGCTTTAAGCGCGCGCGATCGTCATTATTTTTATCAAAATTCCAATTTTTTTTGATAAGAATTATTTAATTAAGTAAAATTTTATTAATTAATTGCGTGGGTATGTATGCTAGCTAAAATAATAGATGAAAAATTAAAGTAAAATATGAGAGGCTTCAAATCGTTCTATTTTCTTTGGAAAAATAATCTTCAAACCGACAAGAACAACAACAACAAATCCATTTGTGCTTTTTCAATTCGTTTAGATTCTGGCAGGAGATGATAGATCAGAGTTATCTCCTTCAGCGGATATCAAAAGAAGGAGCGGCAATGCGAGCGTTATCCAAAAAGGACATCATAGAATTCTACGAGAAGTTCTTCGTTCGGCTGGAATCGACCACGGTCTATGCGCTCTACCTGAGCAATAGCACGGTAGGTTCAAGGTCCCTCAACACTGCTTACTATACTAGTGACGGTCCTTGAGCGTGCCGTCGATGTAAGGCCGTTCCGGGGGATATTTGACTTTTGTGCGGGCTGCTAGAGTTTTCACCCTGGGGTATACAGTGCCTTCGGCTATCTGGCATTGATTGGTAAGAGACAATTAGGTTCACTCACTTACATCAGGACAGGAATAATTGTTTATCACAGTGTTCATGTATATTAAAATAGCACAAGTACATCTACCGCCCACAGAGATAATAACAATGATAATGATGACGGTAGATAGTTGGCAAATCGAACTTCCGAAATTTTGTTTATGTACCCTAAAGCTTCAGTCGTGAGACACTTTTCGTTCGCGCGGTGGCTCGGGCGACGATATTGCCGTTCCTGGGGCAACAGCATTCGATAAATAGGTTCAAATCTACCGTGGCCTCAGAGAAGTGGGGAGCTTCCTCCTGACATTTGTCGGGAAATGCCACCCCGATAAACCTTTGTTCGAGGAGAAGAGCTGGTGCCAGCCGCAAAAGAACGTCCTGCGTGAGAACTTTTCGAGATAGAACCCGTAGGGGGATGGCTGATCGAGACACAATGATGTATCCAACCCGAATCAGTTGAAATATTATGCAAGAAAAAACGGATCACCTACATACCCGCTGATAACTGAAATACCAATTCATTCAATCGATATACATGTGTTCTCGTTTCAGGAGGAGAGTCGGATTGAGTGGTCTGCCGCCAATTTCAATATCACATCAGTCGACGCCTTTCGGAACGAGCACGAATATCATTCATTTGAGAAGGACCTCTCTGTGGCACATATGTCGCCACCACCTGAGTAGATATTATTCACATGTCTCAATCGGCAATGCAGGTCGATTGCTCATAGCTCGATAGCTACCCTTCACGTAGTGAAGAATATAACCGAACTAACTATGCGATCGAATCCATCCAGCTCCGACGCAAAATGGTCATTGCGAAACCGCAGATAATAGCATGGAGCGCTCCTAACCTAGGTGGATACCTCGCGACTCAACACACGCGATTTCGGCGCCATTGCTCAGAGAACATGTGACACCAGGGTGCAAGCGGTAAGAATGGTAGCTGGAAGATACTTGTGATTTGTCAAGAGCACACGCTCAGACTGTTAAGGAGTCGTCGAGAGCTAAACTCATCCAATCCGAAGGCGGCCTTACGCTACAACTGGATGTGTAACGTCTACCCCTATTGCCACACACCTTAGACATAGGGCATATCACATGTGTGGGGATGGTCATAGAAAAATGAAAATGCAAGCCTGCGAGAGAAAGAACTTTTTGAAAAAGATCCCAGCAATAAAATGTTATATTGCCTAAGGTCGATCGTAAACGATCTGTCATTGTACACTGAGCAGTTTCCCATTTGCCAATATTAACGTTTTTTTTTTCTTTAAATTACACTTGTATTTACTTAAATACATATCAATATGTTGTAATCACATGGGCCAACAGACCTTCACGAACGGCAGCAGCCGGGTCAATCGTGCTGGTTCATGACACTGGCCGTCGGCAGATAACGTAACGAAAACAGAGTGGGACTTAGGGCTCGACTACGATATGAACTCGAAACACCGATCACAGAGCATGTATGACGTATTTCTAGTTGAGTATTAAGCATAAAAGCATATTAAGCAAAGCTCAACTGATTAATAGATACCCATATAGATAAATCGTGGTGAACAGTTGTGATGGTCTTTGGAGAAAGAGTGTGTATGCTCGAAGTAAACCATAGTCAGCAGAACTATCAGTCCTCATAAAAATAGGTAGTATTATTATTATTATTAGTATTATATAAGCTAATGTAACTGAACAGTCGGTAGTGGCGATATTAAGAAAAGAAGTGTGCAAGGAAGAGGTGGTAATGTGCTAACATATTGTAATCTCATAGTAATATACAGTGACAATAACAAGGGTCGTTATGGTCTCAACGAATGACGACACAATGTGTGCGTCCCTATTGATCAATCGTTCACGTGGAACAGTAGCAAATTCAACCATTTCGCCATAATTACTGTCATAGATGATAAAAAAATCAACAAACAAACAAACATATTAAGTCGAGTTAGGTAGTCTCGGGTCCCCTAGGTGCACGGGTTCGATCCCCACCGCTGCACATTTGCATTTAAAAAGGGGTCCCTCTTTCGAAGCAATGCTAAAAGAGCAATAGTACCGTGGACGTTAAATGTTGGCTGAGAATTAGTCCGAAAACCTAGGTAGTCTCTCATATTAGTTAATTATTTATTACCCATTTATGTACGCAGTATACTGGGTAGCACATTGGCCGCATGCAAGGCTAGATAGATCATCTTCGAGCACTCGCACACCACCATTAGCGACAACGCCCATATAAGCATGTCATTGTTTGGCCTTTGTCGTCGTTAGGCCTGATGCCATTCAGAGATTCGGGCCGCCTACGACAATATGAACACGAGGCGTAGTGACAGCGGAGTCCTGCTTCGTGTTGTGGTAGACCTGGAAATGTTCGTATGTGCATGTGCTTTTTCTCGATTTGTAACAATTGATTTGACTTCTTGTGTCATGCACACAAGTGTGGAAATGTGTTGGATACCCTAGTCGGGGGTGATTCGAATAAATGACTTTTGTTAGAGCCAGCAACCATATCGATTATACTTATGCTGTCACTCGTCTTAAAATCTTGAATTTCATTACACCTTTCATTAGCGTCTTTGCAAGATAAATGTGCACAATAGAACAGGATTTAGCTGTACAAAAAAAAGCCGTAAGTAGTATGAAAGCTAAGGTGCTAAATTCTTAAGAGAATTTGTTGCTGATCAATGGGCCATAGGCAACGTGATACCTACCGCATGGTCCTTGACACCTTGTGTAAATACAATGGCAGTCAGTCTCCAGAGTCATGGTAAGTGGTAGTTCGATTGAGGAAACCGTGAATAGAAGGAAGAACAACCGTTGGATATCCGATGCCTAATAGGATACGGGCTGAGCGTATGCCGATCAGACCAAGAACTCTCGTGGAACTCTTCAATAGATTATATAAGATTCCCTCAGCTGAGCTTAACTTCGACTCCGCTATTCTCAATTTACTCAACTAATTACAGTGGTGTTCATAAACTTAAGGCATCGCCGAATTTTTTAACAAATCGTTATCTTTGAAGCATCTATTCCGTATCTGATTAATGTACGTGTCAAATAACACATACTTTCCCACGAAGAACGGCGCATATGACGACGCATGCTACAATGAAATGTGTCATTTACGGGTGTTAAAAGTGATGAGGCGCCCTCAGTTATCGAGTGTTCTCGCTGAGCTGATCCAATTTGTGTTGAGCGGTCGCGCTGTGCTGTACTCATGGGACACTCTCCGAGCCTTAATAATGCAAAAAAGAATAGTTATTTCCGGCTATACACCGAGCAGGAAAGAGCCAGACTGGAATATCCAGAGAAATTGGCCGAAGTCTTCGTGTAATGCAAAATTATTTACGTAGTCCGTCGACGTATGCTACTAATATACCCAAAGGACGTCTACGAAAGGTCAGCCAGCAAACTGCTAAGCACATTTGTCGATTGGCCTCGAATTTGACCATCATTTGTGAACCAATTAGCCAAGAGTTAAACCTTTAAGTTAATAGATTAACCATTCTAAGGACAATTAAGCGTTATGCGCATATCATGCGGGCTCAAATGAAAACAAGACCTCGTCTTCAACAACGCCACACGACTGCTCAACTAAACTTGTGCTTGCAATAATATGGACAGAGATTGGAAATTGGTGAGTATTGAGGCAACGTTTTTTAAAGAGTAAGTTCTGAGAGTGAACGCCTATTTAAAAGGTACTGTGTAATTTCAGATCGTCTTCAGTGATGAGTAGAGGTTCAATTCGGACTGGCCAGATGGATTTAACGGTTATTGGCATGATGTGCGTAAAGAGTCGCGGTACTTCTCGAGGTGCAACTTCGGTGGCGGGACCCTTACGGTTTGGGGAGCTTGACAAGCTTATACTTGCTTTCCTCTCATCTAGAATGACTAATTAGGACTATCAGCAGATGTTGACCGACAACCTACTACCGGATTTCATCTTTTTCACGTCAGCCCGAATCATACATTTTATCATTAGCGAGGGCGAGCCACATGACATCAATTAGCATAAGAGAGCGAGAATCGTCTCAGCGAGAACACTCGATAACTGAGTGTGCCTTATGATTTTGAACATCCGAAAAATGACACATTGTAGCAGGCTCCATGCGTCGTTTTTTGTGGTATTAATGTTATTTGACACGTACATTAATCTGATACAGAAAATATTCCTCAGAGGTGTGCTCTTTGTAACGATTTGTTAAATATAGGGAATATAGGTGCCTTAAGTTTATGAACACCACTGTATACATCAAGTTGGTTTCACATATTGAGTTGTATTCGGTCAAGTCGAAAAGATCTTCGACAGACAGAAGTTGTCTCTAAAGCTGTTCGAAGTATTATTGCACAATTATTCAAACTGGTACCAGCAAGTTCGAATAGATAAAACTACGACTGGTTGTAATCCATCACGGAGATCACCATATATCCAAGGAAAACTTTGCCGCCAATCTAGATAGCGGCATGCAGTCGCAATGTGTACAATAATAGCTTGAATAATTAATGAGACCATCATAGACGTCATAACTTACCCGCAGAATGAAAAAAAAACCTTTATGAAAACACCTTATACCATCTGATGAAATAAATTAGTGTTTTTTTCTTTCGTCTATTTATTCGTAAATGTCCCAAACGATGAGTGTTTGTGGTCTCTTGTTCACAAACAGTTCCATTTTCAATTTACACCATTGCCGTACTATCTGATCAAGACAGCGTCTCGCATATGACTAATCTTGGGAACATTTCGACAGATTCAACTGTCCCTTGATCCGTTTTCTCCCACTAAAGTGAACCTAAGGATCGATTGTTATCAAGCAAATGTTCACCGACTAACCGAATTATCGGGCGCCGATAGCACACGTTGCTTACTACCGCAAACGTATTCTGACTCGAATTTTCATCTCTAAAAACATAATAGTGTATACCACTGCAGTGGGACAGCGATGGCCCACGATAATCTCAATGTATTGCGATAAATTCAAGCGGCCCACAATTTGGTTGCAATCAAATATCGTGATGGTTTAACTGAAAATACAAACGAACGGTTCCAGGACTAGTATTATATATACACAACTCGCATTTTTAGAACTACGACGCATTCATGTTGAATCAGTTCGAATAAGTTCACTCTGATGAAAATGGTAAAATTATACGTTCAGTAATTGTTATGTACAGTTTGAGGCAACCAGAGGTCCTCGGCGCATCCTGGACACAGGATAGATGTATCCTGTCGATTTGTCTGTAGCACTAAGTCGCTCGGCAGGAGCGTCTCCGTTGAGTTTTAGGATCGGCATCAACATCGGTTAGAGGAATTAGAACTCCTGATGGAGTTATATGCTCATTTTGTAGGTGCGCTTCGATGATATCACCGGAATCGATGCCGAGCTCTGCAGGCGTTGCATCGTTCTCGACCTCCTCGTCGTCAAATTTAAATATGACATCGTTCCTCCGCACGCCTGCCATACTACAATAACGCCTGAATATACCTCCAAGTGGCTCATCGGGTTTACAACGAACCTCTTTCGTCTCGCGACGATTCCCAGTGATAATTTTGATCGTGAAGCCCGGTGGAAGGGTGTCGTTGACATCACCATTCCCGCTAATAGGAACAAACTCCATTCGTGCCAAGCCTACCGTAGGCAGGCCCAAACTCTTGACGGTGTCTTCGGGCAGAACTTCGCGACGCTCCTCGTCCGTCCCCATCATTAGGATGCCTCCCTTCCCGGCAAGAATTGCCGCCTCCGTGAATACTTTGTTCATCGTGTCCTTTTCCGTCAGTCGCACAATCACTCGAGCGTCGTCGTCCCCGATCTGCGTCACGACAACCCGATAGATTACTTCGTCGGCCTCGTCATCCGGCTCAGTTCGGTGAGAAATGTCCAAATCGATGAAGCTGGCTTCACTCGCTCGCGGCGCATCGAGGCCGGTATCACAACTACTGTCGTTCTCTGAACACTCGCTATCAGTATCAGCTAGAATGTGAACGTAACTACGTCTGCTTGCACATGATGATCGGCCTGACGCCGTTAGTCGACGCTGTTTTCTCGGAGGGCTGCGACCATCGTCGTCATCGGTTCCGACTGGAGATTTCGTCACATCGATAACCTAAACGAAATAAACAAACGAGCATGCTGTAGGCGAAGATCAGAGTGCAGGGAACATATCCCCCTGTAAGTCTTCATGGCTTCAATGGGAATACTAGATATTTATCCAATTGTACTTCGGCTCGCTTAAAATCGAACTGAAGCTATCCAACGCCACGGCTTTCACCAGCCAGCAAAAAATCGGGTTGTACCGATTTGAAAATCATGGATATGCGTTAATACTATTACTTTTCAAAGTGGTGCGAATTTGCTTTAGCAAATCATTTAATCGACAATCGACACAACCCATACCTCAACCGGTTCTTTCGCGGCCATTTCTAGCTGGATGCGTTCGCCCTCTCGAAGTTTGAGGGTGACATCTTTATTGAAGATACTGGGAACGTCAAATACAGATTTGCCCTCTTGACGCTGCGCGGATTTCCCACTGTCGTCGCTGTCACTTCCCGAGTCGTCGGAATCAATTAGGCCGGCCAGGCCATGAACTGTTCGGCTTGCAGCCATCTTCATATGCACTAGAATAGTATACATAGAAATCGCGTATTGGACAGATGGCTTCCCTCATTAGCTTTACAGGGTGTTCGGTAAATTGCGTAACGCCACGCGGCTCTAACAAAACTAGATACCATGTAAAAGTATAAAAAAGAAAAGAAACAAGATAATCCAGAGGGGCAATTCCGTCGATTTCTGACCTCATTCATTATTAGCGAATATCGTATGTTCGCGAATCTTATTAACGCGTCTGGCGTCTGTATCCACATAATAAATCTGTTTAGTGTCACCAGCGACCACAGAAAATATTCTCCCATTTCTCATTCCCAGAGAAAGATCTGTTCAGTCGTTCAGAAAGATTGTACTCTTGGGGTACGATGGCTATTAGACGTGGGACACCGACATAGGAGTTGATGAGGTCCTTATTCGGTTCAGCACGTCGATCACCGGGCAAGGCTCTCACATTACTCAAACTGTTATCTGGTCAATTTCACAGGTTCACTTTGATTTGACATGGACAACATCTGGCAATAAGACACCGTTGAACATTACAGCGGAAAGCCGCAATGTATCATATTTCTACCGTGCGACTATCAAATAATACAACGATACAAACACCGTAGATTCGCAAACATTCTCCCCAAAGCAACAGCAGCCCATTTTTTGGTCAGAGAAATTGGTCCTAACCGCAATATTCTACACATAACATCACCCCTCTCCCTCGCGTTTATAAAAACCAATGAGTTACCCATTCTATAATTTGTTGGCACAATTTTATCTAAATTTATTGCTGCAACTCGAATGGTCGAGTCAAACGCGTTTTGCATGTTATCGAATTTCTATTGTTATTATTATTATTATGATTATTATTCATTTGAATGTTTCGTAAATTGGTGATATGATAATAGATTGAGCTTTTGTATTGTACATGCCTACTGTCTAGATGCATGCATTTAGTTCATATTGTTAATAGGTGGCTATTGTCCTATTCACTTCTCTGTTGGTGTGTGTGTGTGTCTATATCCGATGATGTACTCTGTGTGATATTCACTCTTTGTTGACTCACAGAGAACGACCAAACACGTGCGCCGCCTTACACCGAATTCAGCTGTTGGAAGACAACGTTTGCGTGGACATCAATTCGCAACGTAAAAACGCACTTGACGAAGTCGTCAACACTTCAGCTGGCTAGCTGACTGACGGGCTGGCTATCATAGGTCGCATTCAAGAGCTCTCTATTCCTCTGTTCGATTCTGTCGATATGCCTTGTTTTTATTTACTCTGCTGGGCGCCCTCACCGTCCAGTGCCTTCCCCTTCGAGTGGCGCGAAAATTCAACGTGCTCATGGGTTCGTCCTGTCTGTCGTCCGCCAGCAAACAGCATCAGCTGTCCGTCCAGGACCGGTGTACCCTGCGTGCTTGAGCAACTGTGAAAAGATTGGGTGAGTGTCCATTTTCTGCGCCGGTCGCGTACGCCACCCTGAGTTACCTTTGGATTCCACGATGAACTTGTCATGTCGTCGGCGAGCAACGAGCAATCGCAATCCTTATGATCCTCGAAGGGTGCAGAAATACGCAACTATTTCTATCTCAACCCTGCCCCCCCCCCCCCCCCTCCCCACCGAAGATGCGATAGTTCTATCAAATGATGTAACAGCACTATCAAACGGCTGAAGGGCAAACATCTCTGAATCGCCGCATTAACCTGTCGACCTGTTTATCTATTGGTGATGACTATCGACGATTTACCAGATGAGAGTTTCGCTAGTTTTCCTTCGTTGTGTCTCTCGGTGACGTCCTTCTTTGCGGACGGCGTTCTGTGATATCACCCCGTCCCTGGCCATCCGTCCTCGCTTACCGCGTTACTGCCTGCATTGTGTCGCTGTAAACGTCGTGGTAATTTGTCGTGATATGACGACTTTTCGAGTGGGTTGCTGTCGTTCGAAATCGCCATGCTGCGCCGGTAGAACGCCAGCTATAGCAGCAAGCAGAACCACTCTCCCGATGTTTGACACATCGGGAGAGTGTTTCTGCACAGTGGCAGCGGCCAATCCGTAGCTTGCCAGCACTTAAGACTGTCTCGAAACGCGACGGCGAACGCAGGTGAAGGTCGCTGCTGCCAGCAGCCACTTTTCTAATCATGAACAAACGCGTAGTTGCTGCTAGCTTGACTTCCTCGTAATCTGTGCGTCTGTCTATCTCTGTCTACGGCTCGATCTGGTGGGTGAACGAACTCATCACTCGTCCGGGACCAGCACCATCGCTATATATCATCTAGGATTCTCTGGGTTCTCCGTGTTCCGTGCGTATCATTTGATTTTGGCTGATGGCGTTCAGGCGTTCTCTTCACCGATCCCCTCGAAACTGGGGGAGTTCTAGACGAGATAACTCGCTTGTTCGATTCGATCGGAGGGCCACTTGAAAGCAAGTAGTCGTGCTGTTCGGCGCAACACAGTTACGTTATTCATTTATTAATTTGTTTGCTAGCTAGCTAGCTAGCTAGTTAGTGAATAGTTAGGTCAATTAGTTAGGTGGCAACGTGTGGTTATTCTCAATATACCGTGCAATCGTAGAAAGAATGGCTGTGCGTCAGCCAGCGTTCGGCACCCTGGTAAATACAAATCACGTGTTGGATAAAGCATCCAAGATGTACCTGGTTTTCTGTTATGTGTGAATTTGTTGAAGGAGACGATACGCCTTGGCGCAACATCGTAGAAATTCATTTCGTGCATTTTTTTTGTTGTACAAAAATCATACTCTAAGTTTGGATTTTGTATTTTTGCAAGTGAAGAATCGGGCCAGTCTACTGACAGGTGGTTGGTGGACGAAATGTTTGAATCACGAAGTTTTTGAAATGCGTTTTATGCTAAGGAGCGAAAAGACAGATTTGCAAAATTTTGCGAGGCGCAAAATGTTTTTGTGACAGTACCAAACTGTCGATGCATAAGTTTCGTTGTAATCCTAAGAATATGTGCCCACTTAGATACAAAATCGATTATAAACGAAAGAGTTTGATAAAGAACACAGAGATAGGAGGTCCATTTTGGGCGTGGTTTCGTCATTGGTGTTCTAATCTAAAGTGCAAAAATAAAAAGAAGGAGAAATCCAACCATGATGTTACTTTTTTTTTTATCACTATCATCATATACTCTAACGTAGAGCCTTGTTTTTCGTTGTATCCCAAAACCGGGTGAATACTGTATTAGCTTTATGAACGGTCATATCGAAAGTGTATCGCCTATTTTGTTGGAATAGTTTAAGTTTAACTTAACAGCTTTTAGCCGCTACAAATCTTTTATAGTACTTGAAATTCGCCTATATATATATATAAAGGTTTTATCAAATTTGACGGAGGCGCGTATGCAAGGATTTTGGAGGGTAGCACTAGTTTTTTGTCTTTTTGCTGTGCTGGTTCTGTAATTTTTTTGTTCCCGTTTATATTTATATTGTTTACTACAAAAGTTTGTTTTCTTACCACAGCGAGGTTTATATACATTTTTGTAAATACAAATTGCCGAGTTTCTGGCGTACCAATTATTAAAACGTCGAAATAATGGTGACCGAAACGCATATATCTCAGATCGGAAGCGCATCTCAGAAGGAAAGAAGATCGCACATACTGTTGTTGAACTTTGTCTTCCGGCGACAATAGTCTTCATATCATCCACCAGTTATCAAATTTCAGCTCTCGTTCAGATGCTCACAATCTCTGAAGCGGTTTTAATTATACCGTCATTCTAATGGTACTAATTTCTACCGCCAAATAGTGTGTCACCTTGTATTAGATAATTGTTATTATTATTATGGCCTCTGATCCCGTTTTGCTATTGCACAGATCACCACAAGCTGCAAACAGCAATCGTCTCTCAGTGTGTATTTTCTCTCTTTATTATCGAGTTTTCTTTCGCTTCGATTTTTGCTGCTGTCCATCTATTAAAGATGTTGTTCACGGCACTACTCGCGCGGTCAGCCTGCAGAGGAGTGTTGGCCAGTCAACGATCCCTTGTCAGCGCCAATATTACCACGGTGAATTGATACGATTTCGTATACGATATGCATGGATAAAAACGCGAATGATAAATCGCCTCTGCCGTAGTTGGCTGCTTGCTGCTTAGACATACGTAGCCGAGAAGCGCATATACACGACGCGATCTGTGCACGCGTTGTATCTATGCGCTTGCCGAAAATCCGAGCTGCTCGGGTTGAGTGGATACTGGACAAGATTGGAACGGATCTTCGTGGATTATTAAAAACAGATGACCGAGCTCAGCAAAAGCGCGATTATACGTAGAATGGGTTTAGAGACTGACACAATATTCTCCCCTATTAATTAGCGTACTAATCTATTCTTTGCTTCCCTCTCGGCAACCTTTGACACTCTGTGTCGTCACGATGATCCGGACTCTACGGGGTAATGATAAACCGCTTTATCCAAGTCTGCTCGCAGCTTTCTCAATCTGCATCCTACCGAATAATACAGAAAATTGTGTTATATAAATAAACAATGTTCTCATATGATGTTGCATTTTGCATCGCATTTGGCTTGTTGTTGTCCAACAGCAGTATCTGTATTATTCAGCGATTGCTCGTCTGCATGGCAATTACATTTTGTGCATCTGTTGCCGGTTATCTTGCTAGCTGCGGAATTGCTCAAGTCGACCAATTACCTAAAACGCTCTGAATGACTAACTCTATATATATATATATATATATATATATAATAGCAACTGATTGAAACTGCAATTCGAGGTGTTCGGTAGAGTAAGTGAGACGCAATGATTTAACCAGTGTGCTGTATGCTGATCTCGTTTGCAGGATAAATTCGCCAGAGCCATGTCGAAGTTTTCGCCAGCCGAGCGGGTGTCCGGGATGGGCGAAAGCGTCTGGTAAATCATTTCTCGTGATGTTGTTCTTTTTCTCCAATTAAAATGGTTAACATAACGTCATCGTATAACACAAACGTCGTCTCGAAATGTCAATGCTACGCTCACGAGTATCTTTCTGTAATCGATTCAAATTGCTCGCCAAAGTGCTGATGTCTACTTAATTAAGATGACGTTCGCGTTAAGTGGTTTAAACCCCATGAACAGTACAGGAATATAACGCATACACATACGGTACAAAGAGAGAAAACAAGTTCGGAAAGATTTACAGTACAAATTTCCATGCGTTTAGGGTTGAGTTTGGTCAGCTGGCCCTCGAGAACAAACCCGTCAATCTGGGGCAAGGTTTCCCAGATATGCCTCCCCCGGAAAGTGTCGCAAGGCCTCTCCGCGAAGCTGTTGCAAAGGATGGCGACTTCATGGTGCACCAATACGCCCGTGGATTTGTAAGTACTAGTATATATATATATATAACGCACGTGTAAGTGACACAAATCTTAGACACAGAACAGTTGATCCAGTAAGCAAGCATTGACTACAAAAGATAGGCTGCGCTGATGAACTTAAGTCATTATGATGATGAGACCGATTTTCGATAGAGACTATTGCTTATTACTACTGGCGATTTATGAAACCATTTATGAACGATGAATAATTTATAACACTGTCCATTCTAAATTTTTGGCCACGTCGAACACAGGGTGCTCCTCGACTCGTGAACGCTCTTGCAACGCTGTATGGTAAACTCATTGGGCGCGAGATCAACCCGAATACGGAGGTGCTTGTTACAGTGGGAGCATACGAGGCTCTCTTCTGTGTTTTTATGGGGTTCGTTAACCCGGGTGAGTCTGATGTGTCATTCTATTCATTTCACTATTATCATTATTATAATAGAATCACTCATTTTAGCTATCAAGCTGATCAATAGCCCAACGTTAGGACACACAATTAAATTACAAAGTGAATTGTTTTGATTATTAGTAATATTATCTAGTATTATCTGACTAATGCGCTATCGTTTTAGATGTTGCTATCGGCTGAAATTACCGCTAACAGTATCGTACACGCTTACCGCTTGGCCTGTTAATTGTTCCAAGCTGAAACGATCTCATTAGAGTTTAATTGATTTAGGTAGGCGATTTCCATCGCAGATTGTTTCATGGTTGATGATTCATTTATCAAGTTGCCGCGCTCTAGCGTACCGCCAAACGAGTTAAAGCCTTTACGAATCATTCTGTCCAATCTACAAATGATGTCTATATAAATAAAAGTTTCGATTGTAAATTAATATATGCAGCAAATGTAGCTCTTCGAAATACATTCTAATAATTCGCCGTATTGTGCCACTTTGCAATTTAAGGGGATGAGGTAATCATCATTGAGCCTTTTTATGACTGCTACGAGCCGATGGTGCGGATGGCGGGCGGAACCCCAGTATTTATTCCTCTCCGTCTGGTTAGTTGAAGAAGGGCAGGAACGGTCTGATTTAATATGTGATTAGTATATAAATCTCATCAAGTTGCTTTGTCGGGTATAGTTACAATTCAATAGAATATTTCACTAGTGCACAACGAAATCGGTAGGAATACGCCTGGTACCTTCCCACGGCGCGGCACGTGGATACCATATTGTTGACGCCAAATAGGTTCTATCGTTGATAGAAACTCGTTTAAATAAACATCCTCTTCGCCACGCTGTGCCAGCAGACGCCAGCCACGTTTCGGCGTTCCATACAAATATCCTTAATCCGTTTGCCACTGCCACATAATGACAATTTACCAACGGGCTAGCAAATGTCACCTGTGCTATCATCGAATTTAGTCAACACTTATTATTGCTTACGCTATGGAACGGGCTAGGTTGGCAAACACTACCTAAATTAGTCTACCTGGATTGTAATCATCGAACGGCTGGAGTGAACCAGCCTTTAGCATAAGGGATGGTTGTTACATTAGAAGGGTAACACTAGAAAATATTACTTGTAAATCTTAGGTAATACCTTACTAGTCATGCTATCTCGTCAAAGTCAACCTATATGCGCAGTACAATATGGAAGGCGACACTCTGAGTACACTTCTCTCTGCAAAATGTGCTTGGAATCACCTCGATGCTCCGTCTGTCGACAACTGAAAAGGGTTAAAATCGATGCCAATAACATAAATATTTATTAACTGCCTATCTATGTTATTACTCACAGAAAAAAACTGGCGACCACATATCATCCGCTGACTGGGTACTCGATCCGGCTGAGCTGGCGTCGAAGTTTTCGAACAAAACGAAACTCATTGTAGTCAATACACCACATAATCCTCTTGGCAAAGTCTTCTCAAAGGTAATGTTTTTTTCCGTACTATGCGATGCTGTGTGACAACATAGGTGGAAATGCTATGTCGCTCGGCGTCTCTAAGCCGTGTTTATCTAGAGCGACGGCGTGTTAATACAATGACACTATTAGGTTTTGCGTAGCATACGAACTCAGCAGTTAAATCTTGCTCGGGAAACTTTCATACCGGATGCAATTTTGAGCTCTGAACGTCATTTTCGTAGTAATTTATCTGTGAGGTAGTATGTACAAATTGTCAAAGAGTCGAAAATAGTAATAATGTAAATAGTCAACTGGGATGGCGTATTGGTAACGCCGGGGGTTTGGAACCATGGGATCCCCCGTTCGAGATCCCGAAGGGCACACGCGAACTTGCAGCTTTGTCCGAAAATCGAAGTTTTTTAAATTACGAACGAGCTATTGTACTATAGAACATGTGATTATCACGCCACGTTTAGCAAAGTCGAAACATGCATCGGGCATAACTGAACTCGTCCTCGTTATACAAAAATAGTCTAAAATTTGTTGGAAAATACTATTTGAAGTAGGGGTTATTAGTATGGTACTTCGCAAAAACTTGTTCACGGAGTAGAACTAAATTGTACATATTGTTATAACATGATATGAGCATTGCCGCTATTTCCATTTCCAGGACGAGTTGACCATGATTGCTGACCTGTGCAAGAAACACGATGTTGTAGCCGTTATGGACGAAGTTTACGAGTGGATCGTCTACAGTGGCGCCAAACACGTTCGGATGAGTATGTCAAGCAAAATCATTCACTTCCGAGAAACGATTATGACATATACATATATATTAGGCTCACCCAAAAAAATGACACTCCTATCGTCTTGCGGCGTATTTTTATTATTGGCCCGTTTGAATTCAAATGTGGCGGGTGATGAGACACAACAATCAGGAAGCAGGCGGCGCGAAAGGCGCATTCAGCGCACCAGGTCCCTCAGACTTGCATTCTCAGAAGAAGTGTCAGGTTTATAATTCAAGAGAAGAAAGTCCAACTGAAATCCATCGAAGGTTGGTTAGTGTGTACGGCCATAATATCCTGAGTCGACGACAGGTGTGCCGTTGGTGTGCGCAGTTTAGGCAAGGTGACTGGGATATTATGAACATCGACGGCGCCCACTCTTTCCCGAATCTCGATTCGACGAACGGATCGAGATAATCGAAAAAGCCTTTGAGCAAACTAGAGCTTGGTCATTGACGACTTTGTCGGCTGAAATTGGCGTGCTTCGTGAAGCATGTCGTCGAATTATTAAAAATAATCTGAGGGTGCAGAAAAAAAGTGCAAAATGGGTCCCTCATTAACTCGGTCCTGGCCAACTGAAAATGCGTGGGAAGTGTTCGCGAGGCAATTTGAAGATATATAGGCAGTAAAAGAGTCGCTTAGGGCATACCGTTGCAGTGGACGAGGCATGGGTCAGCCTTTATAGGGGACCAGAAAAAGATCGAGTGAAACAGTGGCTACGACCAGGTGAACAGGCAATGGCGGTAGCAGTACCAAATAGATTCGAGCCTAAAGTAATGGTAGCACTTGACATGGATTTCAACGGAATTTGCTACTACGAGATCTTGGACCCAAAAGAAAAAATTAACTCGGCGCGATATATCGAGTTCTTGAAGGTACTCATGAATAGTTGGCATGGCAATAGGAAGCATCGAGTGTGGCTTAAGGCCAACAGGATTCAGCGATGGCATTACCCCCCCCCATTCTCCCAATTTGAGCCCGTGTGACTAGACTGCTTCCATCAATTAAAGTGGGCTATAGGTGGCCAAAGGTATGCAAATATCGATTTGCTCCGAGAGGCTTTAAATAACGAAGTTAAAATGAGAATAGAAATGGTGCATACCTAGCCGTCAGAAGGCTGCCAGAACTCTGGGATCAGTGTATAAATAAACGAGGTGCACACCTCTAACTCACACTAAAAAATCTTTGTTTAACTCACTTACTGTAGCTGATATTGAAATCTATATGTGTGTCATTATTTTTGGGTCATACATATGTATATATATGTACTCCACTGTCCTTCTCGAGCATTTGCATAATTGTAATGAATTACACAAATCGTGCAAATATCTGTGCTACTATAGAGCACCCCGGGGCCATAATCGTTAGCCCCTTGTTGATGAATTTATCTATAAACAAAAAAAACACCACAGCATCAGGGTGATACCATCAGTCGATAACTCACAAGCCGGGGACAAGCGCGCTGGCTCTTTCCTCCTGCAGCGCCTGTCCCTCGCTGTGCAGAGAGGCAATGCCATCGCCTTCCTCGGGACATTGTCGTCCTCACCCCCCCCACCCCCATAATCCCTAGAAATTCCGACCTACTGTATGTTTGAATAAATGCAGTGCATACTCACAAGTTGTTCTAGGAATCTTTACAACAACTCGTCATTTCATACAAGAGGGTCCATGAGAACTTGGTGGGATTGACCGCTCGTTAGCTCGGTCGGAAGCAGTTTAATGATTCGTTTCTCTTCTCTTCCTTCCTCCAGACACACTTCCTGGTATGTGGGAGCGAAGCATCACAATCGGAAGCGCCGGCAAAACATTTAGCGTTACAGGTACGTTGGAACACTCGGCGACACTGCTGACACTACAGTTAATGCTACATATATTGCTCTAATACGTGTTGATTTTTTTGTTGTTGCTGCTGTTACCTGTAAATGCTTTGTCACACTTCCTAAACGCGATTTTCAACGCGTTCATGCCGTGACTCGCAATCCTGTCACCCTATGTTGCCCATAACGAGGTCAATGAAAGTAAGATAAACTAAGTTCGAAATATCGTTTGTCAAACATGTGACAATCGTCACTATCACATCATATAATAATTTGTGCTGCGTCTGGTCAATTCCTTTTCCAGGTTGGAAGACTGGCTGGGCATACGGGCCGGCAAACTTAATACGCTCTTTACAGCTGGTTCATCAGAACTGCGTGTACACTTGTCCAACGCCTATTCAGGAGGCGATTGCTGTCGGCCTCGAGATTGAGACGGCCAAGATCGGCAAGAATGACTCGTACTGGAAATCGTTGGCCGAGGAGCTAGAACCGAAGAGGGATCGCATTTGCAAGTTCTTGCAAAACGTCAACATGAGCCCCACAGTCCCGGAGGGCGGATACTTCCTCATCTCCAATTTCGCGCAATTCGGTAACTAAATACTACCGTTTATCTTCTAACCCAGTATTTCTAGCCAATATTGTAATATCTTGCAGTAACTTTTTGCCTTTGTAACTTTTTGCTACTTTTCTATTTGGCAGTTTAATCAGTTCTGTTCACCGTTGCACAGATCGCATACAACCGGCACGTAGGCTCTCATGTATAAATCTGGCGGGCAATTAGCTGCTTAACAAGAACTAAATGTTTTATGTCAACTGTCCCTTTGCGGGCGATTTGTTATGGTATATCGTCTATATTTTTAATACATATTAACGCACATCATGGTACAAGGGTGACATATTCAACATAGTTAGAACTTGTACCGCTGTAAGTCCGCCATTGACAAATTTGCGAGACCTTGTTATACGGCTATATCTAATTATCCCGTAAAATGTACTTGTACCTTTGTAGGTGAGATAGCTTTCAAGTATTTTTATTCAGGCATTGAATAGCGATAGAGACTTGCGAGGTACACAATATTACGCACATAGCGGTGGCATAAAACGATTTCAATTAAGTAGGTAAATACTCCCCTGTTTAGTATTGATCAAACAAGGTTTCAAATAGTGAAGATTCTATGGATCAGTATTAGCATTTGCCTACGGGGCTGGGCAAAGGAGCGACAATGACGCCAGCCTTAGTTTTACCCCTAAAAGCAAATGTCAGTTATTGCCCGTTGGTCTTTAGGGGTTCTGTATTTGAAAAACAGTTGATGGGGAGCTAATGTTATGCTTGCACGAAGATTAGATATTAATTTCCTATCGGAGTATCAGATGCTGCGAAATTCAGGCTATCGTATCAATAATTTGTGGTTAATCCTATACGTCTAACGGTTCTCAGTGTAATGAGACAACGGCTCCGTGTAAAGACGGCTAACAAGAATGCCACAATTTATTTTCCTCTAAGTGCGTGGCGTAACGATCGCTTAGAGAACTCAGTCGAAGCCAATTAACAATTACATACTTATGGCTAGCTAGCCGATGCCAGTTATACGTCCTTAGACTGTGACACGTTCGCCGTTTCTCGTTCATTCGATTCCAAAGGTGAGCCTTTACGACACTTTTACTCAGAGGAATAACCCATGAATAACGATGTCGCCAGTGTTAAGCAAACTGTTGTTTCTATCACAGAGCAGTGAACGGATTGTAAGCAACATTCACCACCAATATGGTCCGTACGCAGGATAGGTCCAACTCCAACCTCCGTAATATCCGTTTGACCAGTATGGCCACTGCGAGCCATAGCCGTAGAGATGGCGTTTGCTCCGAGACAGCGGCGCAAAACTGGCACGAGCCTGAGTCGGGTCGATGGGCGGTCCGTTCTCGGGTACACTGGGCTTGATGGCCACCTCCGATCGTTGACCGCTGGCGTAGGCCATTTTAATCACAAGGCTGGACGTGATAGCCAACAGGAACAGAATCCTGAGGGTGATGAAGAGTTTCCCAGAGCTCTTCATTGTTGGCCGTCTCTTTTCTCGATTTCTTGGTGGCTAAGCTAGAGACAAGCTTCGTCAACTTTGGATTTCGTTAGCCACGTTTTTCGCCACCCCCCGTTGGGCGCCGGTCTCGGCTGAGCTTGACTGATCCGCCGTTGTTTATCTGTGGGATACGTTGTGAGGCACTTGAGCATAACAGAAGAGAGATGGTATTGTGACAGAGACGATGTTGGATTTGCTTATATACCGGCTATCACTGTTTTGATAGTGTTTCGAGACTCTCGACCCTGACCTTGAGCATCACTCGAGAAGAAAATTACTTTTCGGCTCGAAGCATCTGCTGCAGCATCCCTATCATCAATCATTTCGTTCTTCAATTACAAGTTTGACTGAGAGGGTTGAGAATCGGACGATGCTGACCATTAAAGTGCATGGTTTTTTTGAATTGAACACATGAGTGCTCTTGTTTTTTGCTTCTGTTGGTACGCACAAGTCAAGCAGCTAACAACGAATGGACTTTTGAATGCGTCATCTTCGTTCCGAGGTGGTGCGAGGCAAAACTGGAGGACATCCTGTTCATAGTGATCAGACCCGCCTTCACTTGCTGCTGCAGCGGCGACGGTTTTCCGCTGACGATTTTTTATAAACGAGCGATTCATGTCTGTGAGGCCGCGGACGTTCTTTATGTCCGCCTATTGTGGTTTCGGCTCGCGAAGTGCAACGTCTGTGCTCGCTGGCACTCAGAGAGATAAACAGTTACTGACTGGATGTAGTGCAGCCGACCACATATGGTGCTTGGTCCAGTTTAGTATAATTGTCGGATCTTTAGTATAATCTTAAGCAACTAATACTAGCGAACTGCCTCCGCCTTTCTAAGTTAGCATGGTTATATGTATGGGGTTAGGTAACGTATATTTGTGAAGGCGTGTCCAACAACATGATCTTAATCGTCCTTCTCTGACTCTGTCTCGTTGCACATGTAGCCATTTGGGACCAGTGCAGCACGCTGGTCGACATTCAATGATCAATAAAATAAAATTATTTTCAAATTATAAGCTATAACGATTAGATAGATATAATCTAATGATAATAATCGTAAAAAAAATAATGATAATGATCCTAATAAGAATTCCGCACACACTTGCCGCATAATACGAGAATAACATGTAGCACATGCTAGGTAAAATTTTAAATTCTTCTTCTGGCTAAAATAGCAATTATGCATGTTACTTGATCAAAGTGATCAGCACACTCACACAGTCACACAGATACGTCTGCCATCATTCTGGCCTGTTTGCTTAGCTGAGTTGCGCGCGCAGAGAGTTTAGGTAATATCGTACATCTTCTACGAGGCACATCGTATCGGAACAAACATACATGCTCCTCTATCCAAGCTGTCCATGTCCATTTGTGGGAAATAAGATCGCTACCAATGCTCGTCTATGAACACATCTCTGTAATCCGATGCGAGAGCTGGTCGTCACTCGAGTGTTATCGTTTGTATATTATGTGATACATTTAGCCTGCGCTATCTTCGCAGGTTATCGTCCATGTGCAAACTGAACGATAGCCTCCTTTACCATTAATATTTACTCTTCAAGTGGACAACATCCTTTGGAATACTATCAAACCGAGTCGAGTATCTACAACAGAACCTATAATATATATCGCGCAGAGAACCCGCGTTGCGAATCTCGCAAGAGTAGGTCCATAATATGCCATAGACGGCTCCCTCGATTCGGGCATGGGGATTCACCAGTTGACGATTTTCTCACTATTGCACTATTGGTAAAATTGTTGTTTTGTATATACAACTTCTTCCTGACTCATACGCCAGATATTGTCGCCTCGCAGCGACAATGCATGAAAACGTTTTCAATCCAATGAAAATTTCGCTTATTTGAAAGATAGATTTCGTCGTTGTCAATACGAAACCTTTCCCACCACCTTCGACTGGATATGCCATTTATATAGTGAGTGACCTTTTGCTTGTTATCCGCAACCTGGCGTTAACTATTAACACGTTTATGATTACCTGCCAATCTATGAGCATTCGGGATGTATGAAATATAACATACGGCATGAATGATCAACGCACCTTTGCTTGGCCGATCACCAGGTCGATATTGACACTCGCTCGCCTTGCCCACACGCCGTTGACGTCACTAACGAATCATCTCTCGCCTTGTAGTCGTTTATATCTACGTCAGCTAGAACCAAATATAATATTAATCTTATATATATATATATATATATATATATATATATATATATATATATATATATATATTTGCCAAAAGATATTTGTAATCGTGGTACACTTTTCGTTTGCATGTATAACATGTTGAATAGACGCGGACGGTGGTCTCCCTTTAGTGTCGTCCCGAAAACATTGGAATACTACCGTAGTAGGGCGATCTGCAAGCTGTCACCCTGGCCACAAAACATGCAGGAGTCGACCAGGTGGTAACCGTGGGTCAGAGGGAATGGTGTCGTTTCTGATCGAGGGGAGGGTGTTCATACTTTGCTATATATAGCTATCGTTATATCAATGCTTCTTCAATTTTTGCGATTTGTGAAGATACTCGCTAAGCTCCGGAAGATCTGGCGCTTGCGAACGTATATGTGGATTTCATGTGTGGGTACGTTATCCACTTTAACGAAAAAAAAAAACAACGAATTCACACGAACGCTATACTCATTCAAACATAAAGGCTGGTTATTCTGTACGAGTAGAATTGTCCGCGTATGTTGACCCCCTGATCCTGCTTTGGATCAATGATAATTCGGTACTCGTTCACGCGTCCTGGGTTCCACGCTTTCTCCTCCGCTTGATGCGCTGACAGAAGCAGCCTCCATAGTCTCTAGTATGCCCGTCTGTCTATGCGAATTAATCCTCGTCTGCCTTACCTTGCAAAACAATGCGCTTTGATTATCGTTATATGGTCTAGTATTGTCTGATTATTATGCAAAGGAAGGACAGCATTATTGTGCAACGCGCTCAGCGTCTAAAGGGTAAAATTTCATTCCTGAGTGCCCCCTGATAGTGTTTTCAGTTCAACCGCTCTGCTTAAATTTAACTCCTTCAACAGCGTTCCGAAGGCACAAATTAAAACTCCTTTGACCGGCGTAAATATTATGAAGATTATGGTATGACATTGCTCCAAAGGGGAGAACTGTACAAAGAAGGAACGTTTTCCTATAACACAAACGTTAGATTCTTTATATTTTGACAAAATTGTATGGCATTCTTTCAAACATGCTGTAGTACGTTAACGTCTAACTGAACACTAATGGGACGTCAAATCTTCCCAAAACGGTGGTAGTGGCAAGACTAGAAAATGCGTGGACGACATAGGACGCTACGCAAAATTTCCAAGCACGCCCCTAGGTCATGATGGTGACCTATGACACGAGAGAGCAAAGAGTGCCACTTTGCCCGCTGCTCAAGTGACAGCGTACAAGATTTCCTCGGCTTGCAAACGCCAGGTAATTGAACTGGCTCGTTAAGGCCACACCTGCCGTATTTTGCCTGGCCAATTTATTGTACTTAGGAGTCTCGTTCTCTCTCTCTAAGTCGCTCTCGAAGTGACGGGTTCAAGGTCGGAGGGTAGCCGTTTTTTTCTTTTTGGGCTTTGAACAGTGTTGGCGTATGCTTCAACCTCATTAGTGCCGTCCCGCTCTTAAAGTTATAGCCAATTTTTCATTTGTCCAGAACCTGAACGGTAGGCAATGCGGCGACTCTCGCACCTCCTCCCTAGTATAATAGAAACGAGCACTTTGGCACGTTTGGAACACGGCGTGATAGACATGCGACCAGTCCTTTTAGAGTGCTAAGGCTCTCGCTTAAGGTCAATGTTACCCGGCGGCGATTTTGCGAGAACAATTACCTCTATGAGTGCCGGGGTTCCGTGACAACGCCGCGTACCGCCGTTCGATGCAAGAGCGGTGGTTGCACTGTCTCTGCGAATGCTTCTTTTGACAGTACTCTGTCGTCGGTCTCCTGGATAACGCAGACAACGAAGGTTGCTAGGCAGGAATATCCTTGGTTGGTTGTTTGGTTGTTTCGCCATCAGCGCGTGGCTTGGTGCAGAGAACGGCAGCTATAGCAGCCTTGATATAGCAGCAGCAGTAGCAGGCCCCGCGAGCAATACTGTGTGGCACCTTGCGGGCGTTCGTCTGCGCCTTAAACCGAATTAAGACCACGCTGCCGCTTCGGACAACTGGTGGGGAGTCCGTCCGATGTGTCGATCTGTGACGTAACGCGGGCAGCACGTGAAGCAAAGATACAACACCGTTTGGGCGTCATTGGTTTGCTCTCGAAGCAAGAAGACCAACCGACCAAGCGAACAGGCAACCAATCGCCGCCGATGCTCCGGGCTGCTACAGCCCCACAAGTCATTTGCGAGTGACAAGCAAGGGCCACAGTATATGTAGAGAACGATGCCAGACGACCCGACGCTAGAACTGCTGATATATACGCGTGCACTACTTAGCGTGGCGTCATCGCAGCGGATACGTCATGAATATACTCAGCCTTTGCAACTATTGTTGCTGATGCTGCCATGACGACGTCTACTGCGCTATAGTAAAGAGACGGACATAAGCCGAGAACATCGCATCATAAACAACACCATCGGTGTTACCAGGAGGTGTGAAGAGAAATTTGGAAGATCGTAAAGGCCAAAATGTTTGTCGTCTCGAAAAGGGGAGGCAGTTACACCACTTTGTGTCATTCTCTCTTTCAGTCACTCTCTGTATTGATTTCGTTCTGAACTGGTTTAATTCCCTATATTTCATACGTGTGTATGCCAATGTATTGACACATACCGAACTGACGGCAATAACTAGACGGTCGTCAGTAATATGGGCAAGCTATGGCAAGTTCACAGAAGTTTCCACAAAACGATACCGGTTTGATTCTACGTAGTTATTCCGAGTAGGGTACACAAAAGCAAACAAACTCCTCCGTCGATGTGTTGTTGCAGGGATGGCAAATTCCACGTTATTATTTTTATGTATTGTATATAATATATATATATATATATAACTCTGGTTGGTAACTCTGGTTGTTTCTGTGGGAACGTTTCAGCAAAAAATATCGACATGTCCGCCTTCAAAGGCACGAAAGATTTCCAGTTTGCGAAATGGCTCTCGACGACCCAGAAGCTGCAGGGAATTCCACCGTCAGCGTTCTATGGACCTGAACACAAGAGCCTCGCCCAAGACTACATCCGATTCTGTTTCTTCAAGGTAATAATATCGTAATAACTTGATTCGGACAAACAATGATGCATCGAGCCGCCATTGTTAATTATCTATAAACCACAGCTATTATACAAGTGTGTTAATGGGTGATTAATTTTGTTTTTTTGAAATCTTTTGAATGCTCGTTTTCCGACTCATTCAAGTCGGTAAGAATGCTACCGTTAGTAGACTACCCACAAGGGTCCAGTAATAGAGACAGCTAATTGCTTATAATAGAAGCCTTTAATAACAGAAAGAGTTCGGCCTTATTACTAAATATGTGATGCGATTAACAATTAGTATTTCGTTCATACGGCTGAGATGTTAACCTTGCCTTTAGTGCTTTTCTGATTGGCGGCCGCTTATTAAGTTCACCAGAAGATTGTGAACTAAGCCACTTTTATGGGGAAACAAAATCTGTCTGGCCCTCCAAAAACGGGGTCCATAGTTTTTTGGTTTTCAATGCTGACCTAGGATGATTTTGTCGGTGATTTTCACATAAACGTGTACTAACACCGAAGTCAATAATGAATCAATGAGTGGCCAGAAGAAAACTTGCTATCATCGCAATTCAATGAGAAAGGGCGCAGTTGCATATTAATATAGTTCCCTGCTTGAATTGACTATAAACGTCCGATTGCTTTAATTACACGTAATAATCATTGTGCAATATAACAGTACAGCACATAATCAATAGTACAAGATCACTTGCGCGATACTCTCACAAGCTATAGGACTTCATGGACGGAAGCCCCAAGGACCTCATCGCGGCAAAACTTCGCAGGCCTCCGTCGGCCTGTCCATTATAGAAAAGTCTCAGCTTGACTTCTCGAATGTCTCAACTTTCCTAATGATTTCGTTGTCATTAAGTGCGGCGACTACACAATTTCTGACAGTCGTAGTAAATTTGGCGCATCTAAGGACTATTTCGATTCAGTTTTTTCTTTTTTAAAACAAAATGCAGGTTGACCACCGATTCTCTTCCGCCCCTACTTTTCAAACAGTGGTATGATGTCTTCACTGAACCACTCTGACATGTACTAACTCAATCGTTTGTAGTATCCTTTCAATCCTCATGGTCTGTGGTAACCTCTACGTTTACCTACGGTGACAGATATAGAGTGAAGGATTACCATTGTGTCGCTCAGGGCAGCATTGCTTACTTCATCATCGAAACTCTCCTTGTTGATCACCTCGAGCGGTTCCTCGCTTTGAGAACTCCCGATGATGAGGCGCAATATGGCGTCCAGAAAGGGCCGCTCGACTCGCGTGTTTCTAAATCGCCCCAAGAAAGATCACTGCGTCTATCACGATCTGACCTCTGTGCTCGCCGAGGGTGTCTTCTGTACGTTTCGTGCAGAAGATCTAGAAATATGTATGTCAATCAATGGGCCACAAAGTGCCAGGAGTCTACAACGGGCTGGTTTCTGCCATGTGAAATGGTGCCGCCAGAATAACATGATCATCTCAGTACCAAGATGTGCGCCGCAACATGCACGTTAGATTAAAAAAAAACAAATACACTCTGTCCGCAGTTTCCCGGTCTTGTTCGGAGTTACCATGACCCGGAAAGTCGACTTGTGTGACCATGTTGTTAGCATTGTGCAGTTTGCAAAAACACTTTGGAACAAAGTCTTCCGCTGTTTTTTTGTAGTGAAGAAGCCCAAGTTTTCTCTTGCGAGACTTTATATTAGTCTTATAGCTCTTAAATTGCCTCAGTGTAATCCTGTCTTGTCACCCCACTTGGTAAAAGACCTCAGCGCGCTGGCGAGGGTCCGAAACACATTTTTAAGACGGGTTTCCAAACGTCGTAATATGACTACTAACCGTCCTAAAGTCCCGGATTTGCATCTTATCGCGGATATAAAGCCTTTAAAAGGCTCGCTGCTCTTCACTTCACGTGCATTATGATGGACCATAAAGTGCCAGGAGTCTACAACAGATTATGTGTGAATATCGTACGCATATTTGAAGGAAAAGAAAGGGGATGCGTCCATTCGAAACTTTCCCCGTTGGGCCGATGAACAATTTCCTCAGCGGACATTCACTGCGCCAGCTGCGATTGCAGCTCTCTTCACACAACGGTGTATCTGTATTGAGCGGTGGCGATCACGAGTGACAAGCGAAAGTCGGCACTATTTATAGAGATATTAATTAACAAGCTTATCTTGGGCGGATCTTTCATAAGATATCATTATTAATGTCATTTGTAATGTCAACACCAATTTCGCGAGCACATAAAAGAAGAAAAACGCCATTCATCGACACGTGCACGTCACTGCTTGTTATGTATGAATTACTAGGACTGTTGTGCGCCGCCTCCAATCCCACCCCCGGCCTCTTCTTTCGCGTTGTGTCGCTCGCCGTACGAGTGGCAACATATTCTCAACGTTCATTCATATCTAAATCTATGTACATATGCCTATTGACCACCTACTCAACCACCGTGATTGCATGGGACACAATGGGATGTCATTGTGTAATAGCACATTTCGACGTTTGTCGTCGACTCGGCCAACCGCTAGGAGTGGTCTGCCGTTGTAAACGCTGTTCGTTCCATCTATCTATCAATCTGTCTGGCCAGCTAGCCATATATCTATACGATATATCTGTACGTAAGGCAGTGCAGCTTGTCCGTTGCGCTCTCGTGAGGCCGGGCTCTGGCCTGAGACGAATGTCCTTGACTTGAGCCTCTCGATCGGCTATTGGCATGAGGCAGCCAACAAAAACGGCTAGACGCTATACACCGATCGAATAGCGAAGTTGGCCCATTGTGGCTCCTGCCTTTGGCTGTAACCACCAGCCGCTTCTCTCGTTGTTATCATAGCGAACACTATGGGACCCTAGTGGACAGATACCCGTAGACGGAGAACAAGCTGCCATAGATAGTATAGAGCGTGCCGCCGGAAAGTCCTTGCTAGGTCTGATGTCATGAAGGCCATCCGAGCCTGGTTATACTGTTATGAGTGCTGCAGACAAACGAGAGAGAATACTTCAGAAAGAGTTCGTTCGCCGGCGAAGCCACGCGTCGCTGTCCCTTCTCTCGGCCGATGGCAGCAGTGAAGGCAACGGCGGCACTTCACCGGCAAGTTGATTCTGGTTGATGGTTATTTCGTGTTATAACGCCGCTGGTGTCGTAAGGTGACATCGCGACACACCGCTAGACAACACCACCCTCGGGGTTGGGCTTTGCAGCTGTGTCGGAGGTTATAGCGAGCGAATAAAAAAAACTGTCCATTGTTGATACAGTGTTTGATGCACCTCGCCGGATTCCATGCACCAGTTCACACGCAGCTCGCACAGAGGGACGGCCACCTCTCATTATGGTCTTTGCTAGACATGCATAGCGTCACCTAGAATATATCATTCTAACGAGTCGAATAGGTAAAGCCTTCGTCGTTGTCGACTTACGCTGGAAGAGGGAGAACGCACTGCTTCTCCTTAATTGCCGCTATTCGTGAGGGTCGAAAGTTTGATGCCCAAACGCTGTGTGGCTATTCAACGCATTAGGTAGAATTTTTTTCTATCGAGTCTCAGGTTTGATCGCATTTAAGATGAGCTCCCTGTCCAAGCACTAGTGCCAATGCTATCGTGCGTGTCCCAACCTTTGTGTTGCACGTTCAGCAGTACCTCGATGACACAAGTTGACTGAAGTTGTAACGAAAGAAATTTGAAGTGTTTTGCAACTATGCAGGGGAACTAACTTTCAACTGTTAGCGATTGAGATGATTAGCGCAGATCAGTTTTATTTAGATAGACAGCGGTATTATTTGAAAACCCTGAAACTACGGTGATGAGAAAATGATTAATTTCGATAAACCGCCATTTGTCCATGCGTGCATCTGGTCCGGGGAAAAATTCACCCGGGCGAATTTTGTAGTCGTCACTCGCACATTAGTTGACTTCGTTTTCACTGGCCAGTCACTGCTCCTCAAGGTATTCATCATCCAGATTTGGATGTCGTGTAGACTTCCGCGGTTCGATATATTCCTATATCCGATACTATAATAGCGATGAACCTTTCTTATATTGGCAGTCCTTGAATGGTGGGCACCCTATAGAAGTTCGTATGCTGATGACAAGAGGACGACAGTGCTAGCGAATAGCATCACCGCATTTATTAAAAGTCGCATCCGTTTGCATTCAGCCCCCATTGATGCGTTTTAGCTAGACAGCCTTGCCAAATGCGCTAGCAATAACGTTACAAGGAGAGCAGGTGTCCTCGGAAAGCTCTGACAGCCACCATTTCCCGGCTGTGATATCTGTTCGCCTCTCGTATCGTTTCTGGCCATAGCAACGCGACTGCACTAAATAGGCGCCCGTTCGATGTCGTCGGCTGTTAGCTATTGTACTTGCACGTTCTAATTGCGATTTTTCGTGTCTTTCACACCACTCTCTCGTGGCTTCGTCCGCAGAGCATTTCGCCATAATTGATATGTGTCATGTCTTTTCGAAATCAAGCCTATTTAATGGCAATCGAGGGGACTATCTTTTGTCGGGTGGTATGATTATCTGCTAAAGAGTCTTCCGTGAAAAGGAGAACATGCCATGTTATACTGGGTTGCTTCTGGCCAACTCGGAACCCGCCGTTGCGCGGTGGCTCGGGTGACTGTAAGCGGCCGAAGGCTGCAGGTTCGAGTCCCGTGAGGTACCATGTACTATCTTGAAGTCGGAACTCGGCCGGCTAACTTTGTCACCATACACCCGACATATCGATTTGTTTCGTTGGCCTTCCCGTTGTAAGAACTGACTGAAATTGGAAATGTGAGCTGGCGGTCATCCTTTGTCGTCGGCAATAAGTTCTCTCTCTCAATCTCTCTGTCTCATTGGGGAGAAACTTTCTTAATTTTTCTTGTGACTTGCTTGGTTGATTTAAAGCACTTCACACAACAGTGGAGATGGCCACGCTCGATCGTTCCACTGGGTAACGGTCCACTTTCATTGGCGGGAAATTTCAAGTGGATTCTCGCCTCAAGTGTAGGGAACGGGCCTATACTCGAACTCGACAAGCAACAGGCTTCATTCGCGGTTGTTGACGAGATTGCGAACTATTCGATTAACTAACAGGACTGTTAGGCATAGCATTATTGTGTTAACCGATGATCAGCAATACCAATAACACAACCCCCCCCCCCGCTCCCCGCGTCCCAAACAATAAACTCTACGATAGCCGGATGTTACAGGTACATGCGAATCGTATGCAATGCAACAGCTGTTGTTGTTCTTACGTGGCACATTGAGTACCACCCGATCAGCAGGGTTCCGCCATTGACATTTGGCGACCGTATCTGAATCATTACATCAACACAGCCTGGTGATCGTCATTTCAACGTCCCAGCATATCGTACGACTTCGAATCGATCGTTGCTACTGTTCATGGGGTTTGTATTGTTGTGCTCGTATTGTCAGTTGCATTCTTGCTGAGGCAAGCAATCGCCAGGCCAGAACGCCTATATTTGCCGATAGCCTCTGTCAGATGGCGGGTTGAAATCGGTTAGCCGTTTGCCGACTAACACACATATATTCACATAGGGCCGAGTGCTTCGCCGCATCGAAAGCTCTTGGCCTTCCCCGGCTTCTCTCGGGCCAAAGCTCTGTGCCGGGGTATTTAGAGTCGCCAAACGATCACACGTCGACCAACTTGTCGCTTGTAGCAGTCAGACAAACAAGCACAGAGAGGCAAGTTGTCAGCGCTACGAGCACGCATTGGGCAGACCTTGTGCAGACGGCAGGGCGGTAAAGTTTCCGACAATCATATGACACGCATACTTGTACATGTATTAAAGGAGTTTGGGGAAGTTCACTTGCGTAGAAGTATTAGCAGACAGACCCGCTTGCCAGCCTTTGCCTGCGGCTAATACGCTTGGTTTTTTTTCTTCTCGGGACGATTCATGTAATTCGGAGATCAGATGAACAGAACTTGGCGCGGCTAAACATAATTGGTAAGCGATACTAGCGATACTACGGTATGCTTTTAAGTCAGAACGCATTCGCAACTGAGTACTGTTGCCGAATGAATTCGGGAACACTACGTCCCATTAAATGAGTGGTTACCTATCTTTAACACCCTGATGATCTGCGGAGCCCGAAGCGAGAGCGACCTCTCGAAGACAAATTTCGAAGTGGGAACATCGACGTCCGAGGGATCTGAAACGTCATCGCAGGTCAAAGACATAAATATATATATATATATATATATATATATATATGTGTACAGAGAAGCTAGTGGTGACTGGAGTGAGTACAATGTTAATGAATCTCGAAGCCATCTGTATTTCGACCATCGCCGTAGACGGAAGTGAACTGAATTGGCTTGAGCTGGAGAAGACATAGTGACGAAGAGTCCGTGATCACGTAAATGCGCAGTGAGTGCTTGAGTGAGTGAGCGAGCGGTGTCAACCAAATGATAACTTTTTCTCGTTGCTGTACAGCTCTTTCATTCTCCGGAAGACGAAGGCGGAAGGACTCGTGTCTATGTCACGTTTGTGCGAAAACTCCGCCTCTCTGCAGGAGGCGTCTGCTGCTGTTACTGCAGCTGTTCGAGGCCCGATTACGTGATGTCATGGGGCACTTCCTCTGTCGGCCTGTTCAGAACAACGGAGACGTTTTGTCTCTGCGTTTCTTTGTCTGTCCTGTTCTCCTGATCTCGCATTCTGACTCGTCCACCAGCGATATCGTTGGGTCTACCGTCGGGAATTGCCTGCTCCGTCGAGAGCAGCCGACATGAAAGTGTTGCTCGTTGCGCCAATGCGTCGTCACCAATCGTTCGCGCACCAATGGCGTGTGGTGGTGGTGGTGGTGCTGCTGCTGCTGTAGGCTGACACGTTTGAAAGACGTAGCTGTATGGGTTGTACCGGGAGCCTGCGTTGGTCTTTGCGGTTCGGCGTTGCTGTGGACGTCGATGCCGGGATACGAGACACATGTATTGATGACGATAATGGCTTCTTCCATTCCCATGTGAGCTAGCGTACGTGATCACGGTCAGTGCTGGGTGAGAAAACAGCTGGGGTGCGGTGGGCGGGGTGTAGGGGAATCCAATGGGATTACGCGCAGCTGCCTTCCTGCCTGACTGGCGAGACGGTGGTTGGTATAATTCGTATCATTGTACTACCGCCGTCATCTGTCCGTCATCCATTCGGGTGCGATGACACAACACGCCACCAGGCTATTCGGATGGCCTCAGCCGAGCTACAGTGGTGTCTGTCAACCTCCAGTGGTGCTTTCACAGCCGCACATGTAGACGAATGGACCATCTGGACGTAACAGCAGTAGCAGCATAATTCAAAAGCTCATGGCAAAACGGACGCCGTATTTACAAGCCCACGTCCGAAAATTTGCACGTAGCTGGTCGATGGGTTAGTTCGTTAGGGTGGAGGAGCAAGCATGAGTCGTCCTTGAGCCACTCGAGCGATCGATAACCATCGCACAGCCTCGGATTAAAGTGCGTCTCTCTCTCTCTCTCTCTCTCTCTCTCTCTCTCTCTCTCTCTCTCTCTCTCTCTCTCTCTCTCTCTCTCTCTCTCTCTCTCTCTCTCTCTCTCTCTCTCTCTCTCTCTCTCTCTCTCTTTCTCTCTCTCTCTCTCTCTTTCTCTCTCTCTCTCTCTCTCTCTCGCTCTCTCTCTTTCTCTCTCTCTCTCTCTCTCTTTTTCTCTCTCTCTTTTTCTTTCTTTTTTTCTTTCTTTCTCTCTCTCTCTTTCTCTCTCTCTCTTTCTCTTTCTCTCTCTCTCTTTCTCTCTCTCTCTCTCTCTCTCTTTCTCTTTCTCTCTCTCTCTCTCTGTTATAGATCGCCATGCAGCAAAACAGTTGTTTGTTAGTTATATACATCGCAGAAACATGCGTGATCACGTGAAGCTTTGACATGTTCACATATATGACAATTATATGAAACGACATACGGTTACTATTAGGACTATACATCTCTGCCGCGTCGGTGTATATATATATATATATATATATATATATATATATATATATATATATATATACATATACACAGGGGGAGGTCATACGCAACGAGGTATATATATATATATATATATATATATACATATACACAGGGGGAGGTCAAAAGTATTCTTGTGGTAGGGGCACTGTGTAAATGAACAGTTGGCAAAAAATCCATTTCAACAACGAACTCACTGTTTGTCCTAGGTGAAGTAGTCTATTTTCCCTCGCTGTAACCTCACGCCTTACCTTAGTGTAAGATTACTTACCCCTTGCGTAAGATTACTTCTGCCAATCGATACATAAATGTCAGCAATATTTTTTTGCGGTAACATTACACTTCATAAGCATCACGACATTGTGGCCCGCACCTGCAATAGTAATCAACGTTCTCCAATTGATCCAGTGAATTGTGAAATAATTCTGCAGAATTGTACCACCGGGACATGGTCCCATTTTTAGATCATCAGCATACGCCAACGGCGCCTCACCAATCATGCTGAAGTATCGTTCCGTCTAAAGCGTCCACCCCAATTGCAGCATGACGCCATACGATCGTATACGATACGAGTGGCTGTGCCGAATGCAGACTGGCTGTTTCTGTATGTTTGCCTGTGGCTGAATGCGTTCAGCTATTATATTTGCTTAGTGTCTTGACTATCGTCTCGCCGGGTAGCCTTGAGAGCTTCGTCACACCCCGCGTCCCCTTCTAGAATTGGTCTCGCTTAGCCTTTGTTGTAATTAAGTAGATTTTTCCCTGCTTCTTCCTAACGGAGAGACTGTGTAACTCTATAGTAAATGCTTATTTCTCCTCTTCCACTTTCAATACGCGAGACACAGACGGCGGAGAGATATAGAGAAGTGCAGAATGAGCGGAGCACTAAGTGTCTGGTTGGTTGCTTGGCCGGCTGGCTGGGCTTTCGACGTCTCGTATTCATATGCTGATGCTGCTGCTGCTGCTGCCGCCGGCTGGGTTTCTGTCCAGCGGAACGCCACCTCCGCCTGCTCCCGAGACGATGCTCCCAAAAGGGCCGAGTATTAACATCGAAATTGGTTTGCACATTCGAGGAGTATAGAAGGACAGAATCGGGGAAAAATTTCCTGCCACCGCTCGTATTATGATTATTATTATATGTTGTGCGCGAAAACTGAGCCGCCTTGAAAGGTCACCTCGGGCGGCTGAATAGCCTAGTCAAACGCCGCTGAACGGCAGCAAAAAACACGAGCCAATGGCACACTTTTGTAGCCAGTTTGTTTGACGTGCTTTCGCTGAATTTCGCCGCGTATTAGCCGTGCTAAGCTGTCGTGGGATGCTGCCGTCACTGGTGGATGCTGCCGGTCGGTCCTTATTTTACCTTTTGGGACGAAGGCAACGAAAATAAAGAGAAAACCAAAATAGAAAGGCCAGGCTAACCACAAACCCACTCACTGTTGAGGACGCTGTTTGCGCTTCCACAGGCTCCGTTAGGCTGTCACGAAACAGTGGCATGACCTTTTCATCTGCCCAGCTATAGTTCCCTGCAGACAGTGAATGGGGTATTAACAATTCGTCTACCGCGAATCGGCGAGCGCGACGAGCACGCCGGCCGCGCGAGACTTAACCACATCACAACATCGGCTGGGGTGGCGACCACGCCGATATTGGCAACATTATCAGATGGTCGTCTTGGTGGTGTTCGATGCGACGGTGGGTCGACTGCTCAATGAATGCCTCATGTTTGTGGAAACGCCCTTGTTTACGTAGGTTGAGCAAGCGCGTTTAGAATAGCCATGTATGACTCGGAGATGAGAGTCGTTGTAAATATTAGAATATAATGGCTCGTTGAGGATATAGCAAATTTAATGGCGTTGTACTTAGAAACATAGCTTGACCATAGCTAAGTATAAGTCGAGGGTGTTGCAAGGGTTTTTGCATTTTTTTTTGTTCAAGTCGTGTAAATCTATAGTGATTCTTGGCATCGTAATAATAATAATAATAGTAATAGTGAATCAGTGACAACAAACTAAGACTTTTGCCTGACGCCTAAGCTGTCTTGGAGAGAACGCTAATTGATTCGACTAGATGACTCGAATCAATCATCAATCTTGCCTTAAGGGTAGGGCAGGTCTGATAATTCTGGGAAACAAAGAGGACGTCTCTGCGTCGTTGCTGCCGCTGCTGCTGTTAAAATGAAGTTCACCGATAATGAAATGACTATTCAATCACATTGATGTTCGTCTCAACCTATGACTTGTGTGTATTTCTCAGTAATCATATTATGGTGTACGGCGAAACCAGAAACCAAGTCCAACCTTGGTCTGGATAAAGAGTGAGTTTGCTGACGGGAACGCTCCGTTAGGACACGCCAAAGGAGTCTCTCTGTAACGTGAGATTTAATGATCCGCTGCCCATCTCCTTCGAATCGACAAATCACATTTACTCCTGGAGAACTTGTTTAATTCGCTGGCTACTCAAATGGAAGAAAATATACATATAAATCAGATTTTTGTTCTTTACATTTGCGTATGGCATTTCAGACTATATCTTTGTTATAAATAGCTCCTTCTAACTTACATTTAAGGGCAGCTACCCAGCACGCAGACACTACAACGGAGAGATCGGGGCCCACTCTGATATAAATATGAAATGATTAGAAATTAATCGGAGCATTAACAGGGCAAGCAATGTAAATAGGGTTCATAGCTTCTATTTGTCGGACTAGATGATCTGTTAATCTCACCCCAATTACCAGACCTATACCGCGATCAATGATGATTCGCTTAATCTCATTGCAAAAACTGTCGTGACTCTCATTAGCATTGTGAACTCTCGGAAGTGACGATTTTAATGAGCGTTTTTTCTCGTATGCTGATCAGCGCTATCCGATTGGCTATGATCTCCCTCACACACATACAGATCTTACAATTATATTTTATATTATGTTTAAGCAATGAACAGTCTATACAATCTTAGAACAATCTATTCGAGACACGCGAACCGGTGTAATCTTATTTGTTCTCCGACTGTATGTAACCATCTCACAATGACGAAGCGATAATTAGCTGGTGCTGTGTAATTGAATTGGACCGCAGGTAAATCATAGGGGAAGTTCAGACATGCCAATTAACAAACTGAAATTGTAGGTTGCTCTAGAATCGATTACAATATGTTGACTGAAACTGAATGGATGGTGGAGATTCTGAAGATGGTGTCAGGTATTAAAATCCCGTGTGAACTTCGCCACTAAGGTTATGCTATTTGATTTTTGACTATTGTCGAAATTCTACTTAAATCAATGTGACACGCTTTAGACGTGAATCCTCAACCTTGGTGGCAACTTTGATATATGCAGTATATTATGAGAGTAACACGAGTTAGGTGCACGCAAGGCTCAGCGCTATTGCATCATGAGACCGGCATATCGAGCAGTATCGGATGCACCGGCTTGTTTCTATACTCCCCACGTTGTTGTATGAGACGAATACCAGTGAACCCGATTCGTCGATTTAAATATATGACCTATGTTGTTTGTCTTTCGTTGGTGGAAATTCTATATTCCAGACGGACGAAACCCTCGCCAAAGCTGAAGACATCATCAAGAAGCTGCCAAGCAAGATGTGAACATCCGCAAAATATAATAGCATATGAACTTTTAACGGGAGAGGAATAATTTCGATAAGAGGTGTTTTGTTCCTATGAAGGGGCATGAAAATAAATATCGTCTATTCTGCCTCCATGTATCTGCTGTTTTTTTTCCAGCTTCCACGAATGTTCCTTGAAATAGTGCATTTAATTTACACATTTATTTTTTAATAATTGGAAAGAAAAAACACATATATATATATACTTATCAGGAATTCAGCACACACTGAGCTTGGCCCTATGGGCCTTCTACTCCTTCGTTTTGTTACATACATATAAGGTTTCAGTTTACCATTACAAATTTTCTCAACTCATTCCTACTGCTGGTGAACCCTGGATGGATGATAATTTTATAATAAAACAATTCAATTCAAATGCCAATTTATATTCAGCGTCACGCTTGCTGTCAGTGGATCGTGATAATAGTTTCGCCATAAACGTGAGCGAATATTACTTTCATGTTTGATCGACGAAGCTACCGTTTATGACGTCAATTTGTGGCACATGTCACTTTTTGACTGCTCCGCCACAATTCGTCCATCATCTTGCATGATCATAATAATAATAATAACCTAAGGGAGCTGGTAAGATTAGCGAAATTTAATATTCAAACTAAATATTTGATATGACGTCTTTCTTCTAAACTTGCCCTCTAGTTCTGCCCTTATCTGCCCTGTATCGCATTAAATATCATATTCCGCTACTGGAACTTTGTTTTTTTTGGCCATCAGAGGGCGTCTGTCCTCCGGATACCGATGATTGAACTGAATAGAGCGTGCATACGATGGGTTCCGCTGTCGTCAAAGGGATACTTTGTTCTGGGTCCGCAGTGTGCGGACATGATGGTCAGCGGGGCGCGCTCTCCTTCCGCGACCAGCGGCCTGTCATCAAGGCTCGTCTTTCGGTCGAGTCCCCTGCGGCACCCCGACCTCCGTCGATGTAATCTTCCTTCGTTTCTACCCCATTCCGCCCGCTGGACACCGCAGCACCCCATGTTCCTGGTGCTTCGAGTCATTTTCTCCGGTTTGTGCTTTGGCTTTCTTCACCGTCGGTGTCGGACGCAAGCACGACCCTGTCCGGTCCGGTCCGAGCTATGTCATCAATTGCAGGAGTAATTGATTGTTGACCTTCATTCTTTTCTGTGGCGTTTCGTATTCTGGCTCGTTTCGATGTTCCGTAACCCGAAAGTCCTGTCTACCGATCAGTGCCCGATATCGAAGTAGGACAACGGGACTGCGATATCTCATAGATAACTGCAGCTTGCCACCACAGTTTGGTCCTTCTCCGTCAAACCTCTCCTTCGCCGCTCTCCCCCGCACTTCCTGAGAGTTTCGTTGCGGGCAGCTGTCGAGGAAAAGCGACCTGACTGATAACAGGGTAAGGAGACACGGTTGCTCGCTAGCGCTCTTCCTGTGGTGGCCCTCGCAACGTGAGGGACAGCGCGAGCTCAATCTGGCTGTGTTGCCCGGTTGGCAGACCGGACCTTGGCGGACTTAAGGATATGCCTTAGTGAAGAACTGCCACCCATCGGGTCAGCATCGGGTGCACACGGCATATCGATGTCTGCTGTCAGCTGTTCAGGTTAGAACCGATTGAGAGAGTTTTGCGAGTTCTAAAGGCTCAGGTCGAACTTGGGGTCGAGGCCGACTGTCGTCTGAATTGAATGGTATATCTTTTAGAAGGCTCAACTCGAAAGCCCGAAGAGGTCCCAGCTGTGGGCTCGAATATGGGCTCAAAACCTTACGCGAGTTCATGCATGAGAGCCGGTATTTTGTGTCTCTTTGAAGGATAATGGATACAGCTGCAACCAGTCATATTGCTTCCTTTAGGTCACAACAGAGAAACCCTGATTCTGCCAATAGTGAAGCATAATAAATAGTGAACAAAACTGTCCACCAAGCTCGCTTTTGATGGTAGTGGCTCAATTCGTATGCCGAGTGATTACTTGGCAAAACGGATATTTTACTTTCAATTGTATCGATGTAACACACTTATACACACTCCCCCGAGAGGCAAGAATGAGATTACAGTTTAGACAGAACTAACTTCACAGTTAAGTTAAAAGTCAAAAAGAACTGGCAAACACTTGTGCCTACCATTTGCCTATTATCTTTGTTATTATTGCTATTCCCTACCGCCAAGCCTGCCCAAACCCTAAATGTAAACTCTGCTTTTCTTCACCCCTCTACAATGTGGCTTATTCATCGTTAATTAACAACCTGCAACGAGCGTATGTTTATGTGAAACGAAAGCATTTAACAAAGCTAATTTGGTGCAAAGTCATCAAAGAGAATAAAGTAATCGCTCTCAGCGATCGTGCCATTCGCGACTGGGCGATGTTATCGACCAGCACGAAAAGCCGCACACTGGCCCTCTTGTGTGGCGTGTATTAGCGCTTAATGTAGTATAGGCACGCTAGGTGTTGTTTAGCCACGTTGGTATCGCTTACTCACGCCACGGGTCATTCACGAAGTTTCGTCGTTGTCGGGGCCTGCAAATGTCCGTGCTGGCTAGGCAAGGTCCATCAACAAGTAAAGCACCCACGCCTGCCATATTGACGTTGACATTGCGTTTATAGCTGTCATCGATCTCGCCCAGACCCGTCATTGACCGCGATTGGGTTGCTCTGAGACGATTTAGTCAGCGAACGCTGTTGCGCTGATGTCGCGAGATTATGACCAATCGGGCCTGCTCTTGATTGTGTGTGGCGTATGCACAAGTGCGCGGCGCGCCCTCGCTTCAATCGAAGTCAACGATGGCTCGCCCTCACAAACTAGCACAGTGAGTGCGTTCACACGACGACGGCATCGGGGCAGGACGTCATTCGCAGGCGGGAATGACACGCGAATGGTAAACCAGGACTTTTGACAGCTCTGCGATGTGACTAAAACTTCGAGCTGATGAGTTGCTCATTATGCTTTATCAGTTTAGAGACAACCGGCGAACGACAGCAACGAAAACACGGTTAAGTTTTAATCCTAACTGACTGCTGAGCGAAACTGACTAGGACCCAAGCGGAAGTGAGCCTCTGCCGTAATTGTTTAGTCGACCTGAAAGAAAACGACAACGTCAGAGCCATTGACGTGGACAGCTGACCACAATAGCAGCCAATCATATCAGGCACATTTTGAGATCACAATACAACGCTGTTGATCGGACAGCAGTTGGCAAGCTAACCAACAGCTAGAAATCCGCAAAAAAAAAAAAGAAAGCAAGACCGATTCGGAGCGATATTTTCGCTCCGATGATCAATGATACGAGTGTTCGTTGCCCCACCGACTTTGGCTGATCACCCAGCCAGTTCAGTGAAATGTGCATGGCACAGAGATGCGTGTAATGATAACGTACATCTGTCGAATTGACCAACCGGTTAACCCACTGAGCAATCGCTCCGATTGTTAGTTCGTTCATGTGATGTCCAGTCGCAACGAATACTGGAGTTTGTCGCTGTGTCAGCATACCTGATACCATAGCATATCAATAACATAAACAATGGCGCACATTTTGTTTCAAAATACTAAAGTGTACAATACAATCATAGAATAGTGTAGTAGTCTATAGTATATTTCTAGACCGATCCTGTGTTAATTAACTCTATTAGAGGCCTGGACGCCAAATTAAGTCGACCGAAGCTAGCAGCCCAGCCAGAACGACAGGGTAGGGTTGTAGGATAAGCTCTGATTATCCGTGGCACAAGTAGAGGAAAACATTCGATTTTATATTCCATATTTCCTTTGCGCAGCATCTGTTAGATTCATTTGTTTTACTTGTCGCACATTCTGTGTGTCTCTGCCAGAGCCAGGGCCGATCAATGTGGCTAGAAGAGTAGCCGGGTACATGAGATAGAAATTCCCTATGAAATGCTCAACTAAATCACGACTTCGGACGAGTCTAGCACAAAAAGGATTTAGTTAGTTGTTGTTAATGAACTGGGGAAATCCTGTGGCGTCTCGCTTGAGGTTCCTATAAGTTGCAACCTTACTAGGCAGGCGACTTCGTTGTCACGATCAAGGCTGTACCCAAAGGCAAGCATAGAAAACAGGAGTTTTCACCCACCAGAGGAACAGTGTCCCTTTACCGCTTCGCCGTAGACGTCGGAGGCGTCGGCGACGCTGTACGGGTATGCACATGGTGAAATGAGAGAAATACGAATCTCTTCTCGGGAGAGATGAAGATTGACCAGTGTCCCAAGGAGGCAGTTCGCGAGGCGTGGGCGAGACGGCGAACTGACAACTTCTATATTCAGTGTCGGATTTCCCGGGCGTCAGTGGTCGGCTCAAGGTAACGGCGGTGTTTGTACTTCAGAACGACAAACGAAACCAAGAGGAGCGCGCATCTACGAAACGTATACGCGTCGCACTGTCTCGGATCAGCGAACCCGTCGACGTTTTATGATTGCATACGATGTGCAAGTTCAGGCTGTCTGTCAGAGAAATATTCACGGCGTTCATAATTGTCGATCGGCATAATGATAGGCACCATGAATGAATCACTTGGTAGAACTCTACAAGTGGCTACCATATACATAAATTCTCTCCTCCTCCATAGAAAATAATCATTGAAAGGCGTGTGTCCACAAGCAGTTGTTGTTTAGCACTTGAAGATAGTATGGCTGTAAAGCAGCAGTTGAACACTCTGACAAAAGGCTATATATATATATATATATATATATAATATATATATATATATAATATATATATATATATATTATATACAGTGAAGCCGTAAATATTATTTGACATAAATAAAAACGTATCCTGTTCATCTATAATTATTATCATCTGCCATTGTCAAATATACAAACATGTATATTCGAATATAGAATACATATTAACTGCTCAAAAGCTTTACTCACGTAAATTAATTACAAATATTATAGATGTATGAAAAGTTGCCTTTTGATAAGTTGATTGATCCTTGTCAAAATCCTTGTGAGTAGTGGCTATTTCAAAACGGTGATGCCTGTCAAGATTACCTCACGGTGACCCTAATACACCAATTGAAATTCTGATGGTCAAAAGGGACCACAGTAGACACCATCGTCAGCAGGCTGCAGCATGGCAGCCTTGAAAAAACATAACATTTGCGGTTTATTTCCGGAACTGCAATTTTAACAATGCTTAAGTTCTCGATTAAAAAAACAGAGTAAAAATAAGAGTGTATTATCACCAAATTGGTCATGCAATTACGATTTCACAATTATAAGAGATTATTCTGTCAACAGATATATACATCCACATATTCAAATTATTTACAATTTACAATATTCAGGTTATTTGATTCACACTATTATAAAATATTATAACTACAATCTTTTCTTTATCTCATTGGCACACTTCCTGGTAGAGGTGAGCCCCCTAACCTCCATCGGGAGCGAGCTCTAAACCAACGGCATCTGATAAGCTAGAGTCTGGCAGGTGGTTACTTTGACGGCTGTAGGTAGTACAAACTCTGTTGCCCGGCGAGAAGTTTTTCTGTCGACGACTACAATGGGGAACGCGACATCGGGAGGGATAATGCCCTTGATCATTTTGAAAGTCAGAATCGCGGTGGAAACCTGACGTAACTTATCCACGGTGAGGAGTCTGTATCTGCCATAGATGTCGGCAATAGACTCTCTGCGGGTCCTTCCAAACACTGCTCGAAGTGCATCGTTTTTAATTACTCTTCCTCTATCTACTACCTCTTTATATCCATTGCCCCAGATTGACATGACATATCCCAACGTCGGTATTAGCAAGGAATTATAGATAAGCACGAGGCAATTCGTCGGAAACCCAACTTCTCGAACACGTCGAATGCGAGCAATTACAGCGTAGCATTTAGGGGTGATAGCTCTTAAATAGGCGGACCATTTGAGATTCTTATGCAACAAAAGACCGAGGCTCCCAAAAATCTTTACTATATACTCCACGTTCTCTATCGCAAGCAGTAATTCAGTTTGGTCCACCGATGGTCTGATGCGAAACAGTATATCTATGTATAAACATACATACGTACCCATATATTCTGCATGAGCATACTCATAGCTTGACTTTAAATCATCTCATGTGGTCGTTTACGGATCTGCTTTTTACATATGAGCAGACAACGTAGCTCGAAGTAGTGCTCACAATCATCGATAAGTTATAGTTGTCTAACTTTATCGATGATGTTGTGCTAGATCACTAGAATATTTCGTTTCCTCCGTCATTTGTCAACTAAGTGTTTAGTTGTTGTTTTGTCTGTATTTACTGCTTTAAGAATTGCTTCTTGCGCATTGAGCGAGTTACTTATATTTCATCTAAAAAAAATAAATACCTAACTTATAAGGAGTCGTTGCGTTTCCATTGCTCGTCGGGTTTCTTCTACATTATCATGTGCCGTATAATTCTGTATGGATGCATTTACAATGAAGTGGCCCAGAAACCAAATCCGTCCACCGTGGATAGCTTAGACGGCTAAACTTCTGGCTGTCGAAAGCCAGAGGCGGCGGGTTCGAGACCCGCTGCGTGATGACATATACAAGAGCTTAAGCATTGTGAAATTGCAGCTCCTTTAATAAAGCAATAAAGCTTTACCTTTACTTACTTTCATGTGTTCGTAGACATGAAAGTCTTTTCGTTGAGACCCACCTCAGAAGTCGATATACGAATGGAAGTTATATAATGCTGAACTACTATCTTTGAAAATAACGGATAAGTTGATTTAGGTGCAAATGATAGGAGATATGAGGCGGCCGACTATCGAGCACATTAATAGTCCCAATTCCTAGCGCGTACTAGGGAAGCGAGGTCCGTTATAGAATATTATATTACATAAATCAACAACGACAACTGATAGACAATGAATGCGTTCACTGGCTCAGCGGTAGATCGATGCGTCCTACGCGGTGCGGCCAAGAAACGTATGTGGATAATCGTTTTATATATATAATATATGTTGTATAATAGATCCCATGCATGTGTCTCAGCAAAATTACAAAGGCTACAAGGGGACTTATCGTTCACAAGAAGAAAAACGATACAAGGGACGCTCATGTGCATTATTCTAGTATTCTATTTCGCTGCAACGGCGAATGCCACGTGAGGACATTATCAGCCTCTTTTTTCTCTCTCTCTCTCTCTCTCTCTCTCTCTCTCTCTCTCTGTCTTCCAATCTAAGGCCGACACGGGTCAACTGCGGCAAAATGAGTAATGATCCTAATCGAAAGTGATATGACATAAAGGACGGAGCGGCGGAACATCTTTTCCAACAACTGAGAATCCAACGTATCCAAGGGGCTGGTTCTGTACGAATATGGACAATCGGTCCATTTTTGACGTGGCTACTACTTTTGATGATAGTAACCTCCTCATATGTTCTGCCTTGTCTGCTGCCAGCGGACAGTGCAAATCATCTTTCGAGGTATCGTCGCAGGGTTGCTCATTTTGACTAAGCTGAATGCGATCGTGTAATAAACCCCCAGACATTTCCACTTGGGCATCGCCGTACACTAGTTAATTATTGATATGAATTATTTTGTAATTTTTATCACTTATGGCATTATTGTCATTGTAATTAATTGCTCGTCGAGTAGCGCTGCGGAGGCTTACGGGGCTAGAAGTGCTCAAGCGTTTTGCTGACGTAGCTCTCAAGTAAACATTTCTTCATATATATTCACCCCGCTCAAGGCGTACTGCCCCATGTATGCTATGTAGCGCAGCGGAAATTATAAGAGATATTGTACAGGTAGAGAGAAGGTTCATTCGCCCATTGAAGCGAATGTTAGAACGAGTTTGCTGCCGAGGCCCGAAGAGCGCCCCTGTTCACATCAGTGTTTAAAACCATTTTTACTGATTTTAGTGTCTACCTAATCGGCAGAAAGTGATGCTTGACGAAGTATATATATATATAAATTTATGGCTTATTCTCGGTAGTTGTCGCTCATGAGGTGTTGACAGTTTGGTCTATTTAATTTTCTCGCGGTTCTCGACGTTTCTTTTGCCATCTGGTTTCTCAGCTGGAGGACACCAGATTTTTTCTATAATTAACGTTTCCCATTAACAAATCATACCCCTCCCCCCCGGCAAGCGCACTAATACGCAATAGGGCACTTCTTTATAATTTATTTATATTTACTAATATATTTCAATCCGAAGAGAAACTATATTAACATGCACTTAAAAGTACAATTTGAACAATTTCTATTCGTTTTCGAGTGTGTCCTATACTTTTACCCAAAAGGACAAGTGATTTAAGCTTTGCCAGACGGATGTTCCGTTTATACCAGGGTTCGAATTATAGCATATGATATATACCGGGAATCACAGTTAAGTGGGCGTTGTTGCGAAGTTTACTATGTTCTATTATAGCAGAATAAACGTATTTAAATCAACATATTTCTTTGCATTAGCGGTCTGATCAGTCGGCCACAACAGCATACCTGCTGCCTGAATCCGAGCTAGGGCAGTTCAACGAGATCACACCCTGTCCTTCGAAGCTCTAGCAATTGACCACATACAATGACAGTTGCAAGCGACATGTATGTATGTAAATAAATAAATAATGGAACGGGCGCGATCACGGCCGAATGCAGTGAATCGTGTGCTTCGGTTGCCCAGGGACGGCAGTACAATCAGATAGATAGAAGTTGCCTGAGGAACCCAAGGTTCCCAAGGCGCTGCCGCACACCGCCACCGCCTTGATTTCGAATGCTCTTGCACCCTTTCGAGCCTTTACGGGCCTTTCTCTCACGCAGCCGAGGCGCGCTCATCAATGACCGCCGCTTGATCACCCTTGCTGCTCTGCCGTAGCAGATTCAACCTTAAGATCTATCTTTCTCGTGTTCATACTCTGACTTTTTTTTAGCAGCGTAGGGAGCATCAGCAGGAGTAACACAGAGTTGCCTATGGGAATATTACTGTTTGTATCGTCGTCGTTGTCGACTGCACTCGACGGAGACGACCTGGTCGGGCATAGCGCTGTTTCGCGTTCGCGTTGCATAGATCGCGTGTATCGTATCGCTGCGGCCTCAGACACCCTCGCCCGGGCGGCGAGAGTTAGACCTGAAATAGTCGGCGTTTAGCGGACGCACATGCTTCGAAGAAGCTAAGAGGCTATTCAAGGTTAGCCCGCCTGCCAGTGACCGAGACCCCGGTGCTGAGCTCACAACAACAGGCTGGGGCCACGACACTCAATGCGGTAGCACTGCGGCACCTACTGGCGCACACCTTCACTAATTGGTAAGGAATCAGCGACTGTGTGCGTGTATGTGCGTTAGTGCGCGCGCGAAACGATCTTAAGTAAAAATGGGAGTTTTTCGGCGAAGGAGACAGCTGGAAGCGGAGGATGAATCGCCCAGCGCGGTCGTCGAGCCAACCGTTGACAAAACCGAGATCCAGGCAGAAAACGAGGACTCGAGACCGTCGCGTACCAACAAACTCTTCGAATACCGCGAAGATCGCTCGCCCAGTGATATCCTACAGGCGGCCTACCACAGTATCGAGGACCGTGATGTTAAGCTCGTTTCGAAGGACGACAAACGAGTTAGCATTGACGAGTGTGTACTCCGGGCTGCCTGCAAGGTGCTCGATCTGAATTTCAACCTGGATCGAATTGACTCCAACTACTTGAAGTGTAATTGGAATGGTGCGGACCTCCAGAACATCGTGGATTACATCTACCTCAGGGATACCGGCTATTGGTGGAGGCGGGAATTAAGCCCTGATGTACGAAAGTGTCTCCGAATTGACGAGCGACGCCAGGATGAGGTGGCGGAGAAGATTATGGACATGCTCCGCGAATCGTGGGAATGCTGCAAGAGGGATCGAGACACCGCCGATCCCGAGATACCGACAAACATTACGTTCCACTGCACCGACGGCAATTACGTGCGAGCTCACAAATGCATCTTTCGAAGCATGCGCAACCTTGAGGCGCTCTACAGCGGGCAAGAGCGCGCCTGCGTGGATCGTATATTGAGGGCAAAGCGGAACGAACGCGTTGAAATTCCCGTGTCGTCGACAGCACTCAAACAGCTGCTCGATTTCGGTTATACGTCCTGGCTTGAGTTCGAGGCCAACAGTGCAGCCGGACTATACATTCTAGCTTGTATGTTCGGACCCTCGATGGCGAATCTCGAACGCCATCTGATTGATGTGATCGCCGACAACTGGGATCTCGTGATGGCGTCACGAGAATTTCATCGCCTGCCAATTACCCGGATAACCATCCTTTGCAAGAATGAGAGGTTTCGCCCTCGGACGGCGCTAATGAGGAAAAGTATGGAGCGCCAATTACGAAAGTGGATGCGACGTTGTCCCGAGAAGCGGACCCAGCTATGGGAGGAACTCTTTGAGCTGCTTAATCAGCAGTTCGAGCATCAGTTTGTGGATGCTAGCGACTGTTTTTATCAAGCGTTTCAGAATCGCATCTACCGCTTCAATGGTTGCTTCTGGACTCATATTACTGATCGGCCAGGCGTCGACCCCACTGGATATAGCTATATGTACGGTGTGTTAAGTCCCCGAGGCGAAATGATTGTCGCCGATATGGACGGACCCATTGGCCTACTCGAGAGGGATGGCGCTTTCATTAAGCACAACAACTATTTGCCACATGACCCGCTTGAGTGGGGATATCCGTTCGTTTTCGACAATCACAGCCCCTATCTGTGCCTCGTATTTAAGAAGAGCGTAGGCGATCGCGAGATATTACAGCTCTGGATTTGGCGGACGTTGACAAATCGCTTTGAGGCGATCTTCACGCCGGGTCACACGATTGAGAACATTATCGAGATGCAAAGACACCACACAAATGAGCACGTGTTCTTCATCGTCGCTGCGGTCACCTCGGTGGTCGAGAAGGAGTGCACCGTCAACGTCAAGGTAAAGAGTGGCAATATCGCGAAAAGGTCGCGGCTACGAATCACGTCGAGCGAGCAATCCGAGGTACAGCAACATGGCATCTTCCGAATGAGCATTACCGAGAAGGAGTCGTTCACTGGCAAACTTGACCTGCTCGAGAAATGGACCGGCGATCAGTACTCGAACTGGTACGGAAATCTACGCCACTTTTGTAACACTCTCTACAAGACTACGCGCACAGTGGAGAATCGCGAAGAGATTAACGTATTCAAGTACAATGACACCTTGCGCAAGTTCGTGCCACTACCGTGCTGGTTTCCGAGCGCCCGTGAGAAAATCTTTACGATGGGCGATCGCTGCTATTTGATAGCTTACGATGTCGGAAAGGGGAACTGGGACGTTCCGAGAGGTTTTTACGAATACGACAAGAAACATGATCGATGGGTTGATATTACGGTGCCGACGAACTTTATGGTCATCTCTGGCTGGTAGAAATGATGTAAGCGGCATTCACGCTAAAATTGCGACGCGCCTGCGTTCATACAAACATTCGATCAGAACTGCCTGTAAAATGCTTAATACATACGAACATCATCACATATTAACACACACACACACATATATATATATAAGTATTTATATATAAAAGAACTGGATAGCGTGGTCAGTTTTTTATCGGTAACATCATTGACCTATCCAGATGAGGCATTCATGGTGTGAGAACAACTGATATCTCAGATCAATGTAGTTAGATAAGCCCGACAACGTAACTAATTCTACTATTGCTACCTCGAATGACCCGATAGTGAGAAACAGCCAACCAATTACATTTACACGAATGAAAATGCACTTAAATAGGCGATGTTTTTTCTACTGCATTACGATTACATAGACATAATTTATATATAGTATTACATATGTCATTTCTATATGAGCTAAGGCTATATGAGCTACCTAAAAGGTTAAGAGCTGAGGCCTGTCAGATAGGGGAACAGCTGAGGGTCAGCTCGAAAAACAATTTTTACATGAGCTAAGGATTTACTGAACACATCTCCTTTGAGATATAGCTGCATTGCGTTCATGATTTTGTATTGTCTTTAGACAAATATTATACAATACATAGATTCGAATTCGCCCGTGATAGTGCTATGGGCAGTGATCCCATTGCAGAGACACCAAGAAGCCGCGATAATTTAGCCGCAGTAAGAGAAGAGTGTTGGGAATAAAAAATTGTTGACTGACTCTGTCACAATACTGGGCCGGTGATGCGCTGGAGAGGTACGCCCTCTGCTGGGATGCTCCCGGTGGATGCTAATTTCAATGTACGAATTGTGTCCGTGTTAATGTCTGTTAATAAACAGATGGGCTTACTTTGAGTACACTACTGTTTTCATTGGAGCTGCATGCTTTTTCATAATGAATGAATAAAGCATAGACTAAACTTGCCTCTCTCTCTCTATAATATATACGGTTTGACAGGATCATCATCGCAAATCGGTCATCTTCTGTCTGAGGTGGTTATCAGTCCTCGAGAGCTCTAAGTCTAACGTACAGGACTTTTTCTACGACTACTGCAAGTTCGGCCGTCAATGAAATATGGTATACACTCAAAAACGTGTAAACGTTTATTTATAAAAACAAACACCACAGCAGACATTGTTATGGCACTCGGGGACCCCTCCCCTTGAACCAAAATGGTCTCCTACGGAACCAGACAGATACTTAATTACTCCATAATGGAGATCCGAATACTCTCCTCACTCCCCGGAAAATCCAGGTAGCTTGCCATTTTGACTCTAAAAATAAGTTGTCGAGACAGCATGTCTTGCACAGTGTGTAGAACGATTTCAGACTAATAGATCGCTTCTCCTTGAAACATTTCGATAGGAGACTTGTTCGGTGTAGAGGATGTTGCTAGAGTCTACTAGATGTCATCGACCCAGCACATGCAAGTGATAGTATCGTAGAGGACCTCGTTTGTCGACAGTGCATGCGAAGGCTTTCCTAGATACCCCCCGCCCTATTTATGGACTCGTCGACAATAGCAATTATAATATATATTAATATACGACAATAGCAATTCGGTTTCCCTACCGGATTCCACTGCGCGAGTAAATAGAGGACCTCTGTACGTCCGGGGTCCAAACGGGCGCAGAGCATTTACGTCGGGGCGGGGTGACAAATTACGTCGCTTAACAACAAAGTCTCGGAGCCGCCCGCTATTGAAAAGCCACTGGGAACAAGCCTCCACTCGGTGCCGAGGGTTCGAAGCAACAGTTGACCCAGTTTTTGCTGGCCGACGTTCCTTTGTTAAGCGCATAACATATTTCTATGGTTTGCCGACGTCCGAGTGTCGCGCACACGATGCGGGAACAAAAGCGGATAGCTAACGAGCGGGGCAGCGCGAGTTAACGTTGATCGCTGTTGTCGGTATATTTTTGTACCGTTATTATACAATGTTATGTATAAATGATCTAAGCTGAAGTGGCTGAAGTGATCTCGTCTTGCGGCGTGGACGGGTGTAAACGCTTTAGATGAACACGAAAGTTTGCCCAGACAAGCGGGCAAGCAATTGGCACTTTTCTTCGTCGGAACGATGCTCTTGAACGCTTCGAGGACAATAATTGTTGCCTTGTGTCTAGCTCGTTTTGGTTCTGGTAATTACAGTGCTGCACGGAGTTTCTATCGGAGCTGCGTCCTGTAACTGGCCTATTAGCTTTGGCTTGTGTAATGTTAGCTGAAATTTACTATTTTTTTTAAGGAATTCACTCGTATTGCGTGCGATGCTACACGAATAGAATCGATGCAGTTCAATTAATCAAACGAAGCACGCAAAGCACAGAGCCCTGTCGTTTGGTGTCCTTTGAGCCTGCTGGTCTGACTCGAAGGTAACATGCTACACGCTGGTAAGTGATGGTGATAATGCAAAAATTGCTCTGAAGTTGTCTCCAAACTTTACTCCATGACCCGTTGACGTTTCGTCAGTTCATCACAAGTGCACGCCGATACACTTGACAGGAAACACTGATTTATATCGGTGACTTCTTCGTCTGTTTTCGTTGGGATACAAGTGTTAAAATTGACCCCAGATTGACCATTACGATCGACCCTAGAAACTCAAACATATCTAACGCCCTTTAGATGGATATGTATTTAATTATACCGATGTATCATAGCGAAGTGTTCCCAACATGACAGACGAGCACTTGGCTTTTGCAAAAGGCAGTCTTGGCTCTAGTCCATTTTGGCGTGAGAGAAAATTGTGGCATTATGAAATTTCGGTTCCAGTTAGCAGTTGGGTATTCCTCAAAAACATGGGTTCCAATAGCGGTCGACCATATATATGGTCTGACTAGTGGAGGCACTGCTTCGTAAGACGGACCCCTCTAAATGCAAATGTGCAACGGTGAGAATAGAACCCGTGCACCTACGTGTCTCCTCCGATTGCAAGGCGCACACGAATGCACCAACAGACCACCGGGCTGACGGATACATCCACCTGCTCGATGTGATTCCCGTCTTTGTAAAAGCACAAATGGATCTATACCTTTACTAGCTGGGGTGTGTCCTATGTTGTAGGCTTGTGATGAGCTACATAAATCTTTGCAACTTGGGTAAGGTTGTGCTTTGGCAAAACACTGAACCAGCTTCCATACGAGTGGCATTTCGTCAACTTGGCCACCGATATCACCGAAATACCCGATTTAATTGATTGTCATTTTGATATGAATATAGCAATTAAGGGACCACCTCCGTGCCAGTAATATGGTTTTAATCACAGGTAAATATCACTGAGATAGAACTCAAGGTTCGCCTGAATATCATTCTAATCATGGTACTTGATTATCAAATTTGAGTTGATCGTTGATTTTAGCGTACATGTAACTAACTGTGTAGGTAAGTTCTCACTAAATAATATATCCTGTTAATTTTACGAGTGATACTCATCTGAATTTCGAATGTCTAAAAGTTAGTGCCTACACTGAGCAACAGACGATATTTACGACATTCGCTGTCTATATATATATATATATATATATATATATATATATACATACGTACATACATACATATATATATATATATAGATAGATATATATAGACATAGAAACCACAAACGCAAGAGCTCAGCTCTCATTGAAATCAGCCCATTCGTATTTCCGACAGCAGGCTCTGCTGGCCTTGTCAAGAGCAAGGACCATCGCGAGCGACGCACACCCTGCAACGGAAGGACACTACCACCCATCGAAGGCCACCGATCTATTAAGATCCACAACCAATTAGATTTTTTTGTTATGTTTTAGATGTGTCCACGTTCATTTGTAATCCCCTAGGAGGAAGATTGTTTCGCTCGCTCACAGCGATGTTCGGAAGTCATGCGTAAGCAAATAGCATCTCAGGCCCAAGCCTCGTTCTAGATTTAGTTTGGCAAGCTTCGTCACCGGCTACTGTACTGGGTGAATGATAAAAAATATCTATGTGTGCGGTATGTCGCTGCGATGATAAACCGCGTTCCGTTGAGCTGCTCACAAGCTTTGAGCCATACCCAGCCCACGAGTAGAAAGTTGTCGGCCATGAATGAATGAGTTGCCAATGATGAATCTTTCAATGACGCAGGGGGTAGTTTTGGGACCAGTGGTCTATGCTTAGATATTAGATAGCGTGATACTTAGGACGCCACGCTAAATTTGACCAGCATTTATTTTCGGTGTGGGACGAATTTATTCTCTTTAACGCACAAAAGTGTCATACCTAGACGTGTCTGTGTGTGTGGTCATTTTTGATTTTTGTTCTTGCTGCAGAAATAAATGTAAAATCTAATTCAACGTTAAATCGGATTTTTCCTATCGGACGCCGAAGATAATTCAGCGAACAGCAGAGTTGCATTTCTCTCATAAATTATTATATTATTAGCAACTATTGTTCCTTTGTTTGTTTGAAGTTCCCCGCAAAAGTGTATATATATATATATATGTCAGCCAAAAGTGGTGACCAGGGTCTTAATAATGACCGTACTGAGGAGGACCTATATTTTGCTGTACGTTAGTCTCATCGAATGCTGGCTGAGAGTCAGCCTGAAAACCTAAAGTCTCGTTGAATGCGTCGTACGAGAAATATTTGAGATGCAATTGTTAGGAACGTAAATTTCAACGTAATTATTGAAATTAAGCAGGTTCAGTGATTGAAGGTCGGTCGCTTGGAGACGTCTCATTGGTTAGCGTGTGAGCTGAACAACGCGAGTCAACTGTTAATGAAACTTCTACATACGAGTAACATTAACTTCTCATTATTTGAATTTTTGGTTTTTTCCAGCTGACCCTCAGCTGTTCCCCTAAGAGACAGGCCTCAGCTCTTAACCTCATTACTTGAATTTACCCAGTTTAATGACTATATATATATATATCGCGCATAATCTTTCAAACGAATGGCGCGGATCACAAGGTCATCGGTCGCATTTCCATTTATTTAACATCACCTTGACAACCTATACCTTGGCAGAATATGACGCTTATATTGCTATGCACAATTGCTGCTGTTGTTCGAAACGATCTCTCCCGATGAACAGCATCAGAATAAGTATTTCTAAATATTTCGCCATAATTTGCAGCTATGATAGAATATAAAGTGCGCGCTCGCATTGAGCATAGTATCGCAGATGAGGATTTTGTATTTGTTTTGAGTAGTAGACCGCTGTCTTTTACCAGACATCCGTTCTAAACCGGAGCAGTGTGTTGTAGCATCGATCGCAGACAAACAGTTGGAGGCCCTATTCAATTGTCTTTACAGTTTCCGTCCTTTGTTTGGGATACAAGCACACAGATAACAATGACCTCATTGTAATGCAATGCCTTCGACACCAACGTGTATACACATAACACGTACAACAGTGTTTTAACCAGATCCAATATAGAATTGCCGAGTCTGTCTACTTCACGGTGGACAGCTGAATATCCGGCATATCTACGATACATGATTATAATACATCGACTGACACCCTGCCCCCAACAATTTTCTAATTATTTTATATAACTAATTGTGGTATTTCCAATTTTTGTCAAAATACATTTCGTTATTGAATACATTTGAGGGTAAGGTTTATTGGTTTATTAAAGGCACTGCAATCTTACAATGCTTAAGCTCTCATCTATGTGAACTAGTTAATCGTTGTTTATGTCCGTCGTGGTGGGTATTAATGTCAAAAGACGACACGCAAAGATCATAGCAAAGAACCATGAAAAATGCGATGTTTTCGCATGAAACAATGAAATATTAATTAATAGCAGACGATCTATTTCAGCGATCCTTCACTTCAGCGATGTATCTATTTCGAAGAGTGTCTCTATCCGTGATAAACATTTTTATGACAACTTACAAACACGCAATTGTCATTCAGGCTATTAGCTATTATTATTGCCTGCATATTATCCATGCAGGCAACAGTCTCTGGTGTGTTACCGAGACGGCGATTTCAACCTCTCCACGTTACCAATTCTCCCCTGTCGTGCTAACAATGACTGAGTTTTTACTTATCATCAAGTCAACAACGGTTGCCCGTGGCTAGTTACAGGCGGGGCAATATCGTTAGACGTCGTCAACACGCGTCATCCTACAGTTGGCTAATATAGCTAACATCATCATCATCATCCGATTGTTATCGTGTGATACAGCGCTTATCTATTATTCTCTATCTACTTTGTGCGCGTCTGGCTATCCGAGCAGGTAGTCAATGCAGCCACCATTCACATCACACTGAGGGTATCATAAAAGGTTGTTCAGTCGCAAAGCTATTGTTCGCATTATCAGCATCCGACGGTAGGGGCGCACTGCCGCTCGCATGGTCGACCTCAGTGTCAGCCGATGTCAGTCCATCGTACTGCATCAGTACTGCAGTGAGCCCTCGAGATCGGACTCTCGCAATCAGACACATCGAGTCAACCAGACTCAAAGAGGGCCGACAGCTCGTTCAGGTCGTTCGATCGATTTCTTCATTCGGACCGACAAAGAGTCGTCGGTCCGATAGCGAATTGCTTTGCTTGTAAGCAACATTCAAGTGTGGTTGTGCCACCAAAGGCTCATACCGTGAGCAAACGGCTGAAAGACAATGCACCCCGCCCTTCGCTCGTATAAGTAATAAGTAAGGTACATACAACAAATTATTGAATGCATATGTATATACATATATGGAGATTCTGCTGCATGACTATGGATACGCGTCTGGTTAGTTAGGAGCGGAATACGCGAGCAGGAGTGACTGGCGCATCGTACATCTGCAGGAAATTCTATGGAGGAACGAAGGAGGAATGTGCGGTACAGCTGCGGCCGCTATCGCGCTGCGGGGCAAATTATTCCTGAAGAGGCAGCGGGAGACAGACAGAGAGAGAGAAAGAGAGAGCTCGCATTTATTTATCAGGCAACTACGGCAACCATTCGCATAGTGGTTGCTACCGGAACGTCAGAGTCGATTGCAATAACCTATGCATCTTCTCGCTAGCCGCGCTCGCCTCGTGAAAATGGAACTCTTTCGTTGGTGGCAATTTATTATTTTTTGAAAATTTGTTACTATTATTATTATGAAATTGTCATCATTGTTTTGTATTTACCCTACTTGTCTGGAAGAAGGACCTGAGACATTTACATAGTTACACTTTGCGATTGGTCCTTTTTTTTCTAGGATTGTCGACCTTGGTGGTGTCCTGCATTCATGGGCCCCTCACACCTACGGGGACACGTAGATGCACGGGGTTGGTCCTCACTGTTGCATTTAGAGGTCGGTCTTACGAAGCAATGAAAACCAAATCAGTGAACGTTAAATGTTTGCTGAGAGTCAGCCCACAAAATTTTCGTTCTAGGATTTCAGCCGATTATAAGACCTGTCACCTCCTCAATTTCCGCGTGTCATTTTCGACTTCGTTCAACTGATCGTGTCTAATTATACATACTAATTTATATTATACCATACCTTATTCCTTTTTTTTTTCTCTTAGTAAAGACGACAATTATTAGAATGCATATTGATTTCATCTGACTGTGATGTAAACGTTAATAATTGCTTTAGACTTCAATTCAATCGACTTGGTCAAAAGAAGAGATTCGGACCCAAAGAAGTTGGGAACAATTGAAAAATGAAAGAAATCCGACCAAATATAATCAGCTGACATTGTTCGCGTGCAAACCGGAATGTCGCCTTAAGGTCTGAGCACACACTCCGGTCGCCGCATGTGACCTTCGTTGTCGAATGTCGGAACCGTTGATGGTCTAGTGTTGAGCGTCTTTGATTCGCGACCTGCTTGGGTTTAGAGTCTGCGAGAAGCTGAGAATCTTTGGATTTCTTTATCATCTTTCATGATCTATAGATTCTTGCCAGATGTGACATGGCTGAAAAATAAGGCAAAGATGTCCCCGTACCCATACCTATGTGTTGAGATCCGAGGCTTGTCACATAACAAGGGACAGATCAGAGTTGCTCAAAGAATGTTTGTCGGACGTCGCACACTGCCGTCATTCATACGGGTGCATCGGAATGGTTCATCGGTTCGCGTTGACAGAAGTTCTATGGGCATTCTATGCGTAAACCCGATAACTCTTGTGTGAGCTAATTTCGCTGCTTAAGCAAACAGATAAGCCTTTGACCTCGTAATCATGTATCGCACTATGCAAAGATATGTTTTTACTGTTGAAACTCCTTCGACAGGGGTTTTAAAATGAATAGACAGTTGTTTAGTTTTGCATACAGCCTAATAGCACTTAGCTATTGTAATAACGATATCTGTGCAATAAGAAGCAAAGGTTTTGAAATGAACTCCGTATCTGTGGAAAAACGATTCTCTTTCTACGGGTCACGTATCTGCTATCTTTAGTGACCTACCGTGAAAATGTATACTGATCGACACACATATGTTGTGTGTGCGTGTGTCGATGACGTAAGGCCCTCACCAGACGGTTCAAGTATCCGCTAGACTACAGGCTCTACAGGAGGAGTTCGAAGTTCGATAGTGGATCACAGAGATAATCCCACCGACGAGTTCAACACACTTACCTAATCGCCATCCTCGCACCATTCAAGACTTCAGGTGCTTCGCCGACCGGGTATAATCGGCGAATGAAAGCACGGTCGTACATTGTCGTCGTGTTTCCAATCCCTGATCAAATTAGGTTTCAAATTATTCTATATATATATATATATATATATATATATATATATATATCATAAGAGAATTTCAGCCATTGTCGGAAGCAAACAGGGTTAGTGAGATATGTCCATCACAGAGCATTAAACCGTAGGGCCCCCAACGAGATTAGCGGGACAATCCCGTTAGGGAAGCTAGACTGACTAGACAAGTACTAACTGTACTAAGTTAATGAAAACTTGATTAAATGATTTACTGTCAGCTGGTTGTCTGGGGCTCAAATCTCGTTTGACAATTCCGCTGTGAGGCGAGCAAGAGAAACAGTGGAGATATCGACTGTAAATACCACTATTGTTTGCGAAAGCAATCCTACAGATGTAGTGACTATAACTGACACGCATCGTTCACCACTGGTGTAACACGATACATTTAAATAATTTTAAAATTATTGAAATAATTTTTATAAAAATATTATAAAAATTATTTTATTTTAAAAAAACGTTTAAAAATATGTTTCATAGTAGAGCTCGCATCAGGTTTCATTTCAATTTGGCGTCAAATTCACATTCGCAGGAGAGATGTACCAAACAGCAAACATGATGACAAAATATTACGGAGTGCATCGATTGAAGGTTCAACGACGTAATATTTAGTAATATAGTATGAAACTTGAAAAATAAATTTAGTAAAGGTAAGAAGGTTTGTTGGTTAATTAAAGGAGCTGCAATTTCGCTATTAATCATTTTTAATCATCAAAATCTGTTAATCATTTTTGCACTGTGTGAATATCTCAGTGTTAACATTGCTTTTCTGCACGACATAGTGTCAGTCAGTCAGTATACCAGTCATATACCAGTTCGAGTAAGCAATTCGTGGCAACCCCGTGATGGTGGTCACTTCTCGATCGCCCGCGACGATATCGATACCTTGAAAACACGAGGCGACGTCGAAGAACGCTTTTGTACGGCCACACTTGTTTAACGTCAACAACCTGCTACTCCCGCAAGAACAAATCTGTATAAATACATTTGCCCGACATTTAGTGTTGACTTAGCAAAGGTGGCCCCGACAGGTCCTCATAGTAATGCCTAAAAGGTTAAGAGCTAAGATCTGTCAGATAGGGGAACAGCTGAGGGTCAGCTCGAAAAAAATTTTTTTAGTGTTGGCTTAGCAAATAGTGCTTCTAAATGGGCAGCCTCCCAAACGTCACCGTGAATAGACACGTGGAAGATACTGGTGCATGGCATTCTTGCTCGTTGTTGTAGTATTTATTTAGTATAAATTGTAGTAATCCAGTATGTCCGACGAGCATCGTGCCGAGGCCTGCCATGGGATTAAGTCAGCCGAGCTAGCTGGAAAATGTACTTTTTAGTAGATGTAGAGGTTTTATGAAACTGTGAAATAGGTCTACCATAAATACACAGGTCACGTTTCTTCTGCGAAATCTCAAGTGTCTGTTTACTACGCCTCAGTTGAGAATGACAATACTTTATTTACACGTATCCTATACAAAGTTGTGTATTCCTTATGAACGTCACGTAGACGGGGTCCGCAGGGGGCTGGGCCTTTTTCGGTGTGATATGCACCTTATGCGCAGTAGTAATTCTTGCAATTCTTCGAGTTTTTTAAATAGAGAAATAGAGAGTAGATACGCTTAATAGCTAAGCTTAAATATCGATCGCTAGTTCTACCTTAACGCCCCTCCATGCATGTGACACATTGGATTTACGTGTGCATGTACAGAATTACATGAAATGTACAACCATTGGTTAGTTGAGGATACCAAGGGTGTGCTACCAAGTAAGGCAAAATAATCGATGCTGAATATTTATAAGGGTAGCTCAAGGCCGAATCAGTCTTCACTGGACCACATATCTCAAGTATACTAACACTGTGCTGAATCAGGTCCTAGCCAGCATAATGCGCGTACTGATACATGCAGCGAGGGACTGATACATGCAGCATATTTTCCTCTGTCTAAATATACCCATACGTTGCGTCTACGGTTACTGACATCATCGAGTCCATTCTGACGAAACCTTGAGATTGATACTTCCGGTGCGAAGTTGGTACTATGAATGTAAACTACTACTAGCGCATAAAACCCCTGCCTAATTACATACAGATGGTTGTCTAAGCTCTGGGTGGGTCTACCAAGCAATTAGTTTTATCCCTTTGCAAATAAGAACATATTTGGATATGCCATACGAGAGTGATAAATCACCCTTAATGAGTATATATATATATATATATATACCCAATTTGAAGATCGTTAGGAAGTGGTCCTATGACTTGACGCTAAATACTGGATGGGGACGGATCGTCGTAGAACCATTATATATATATATATATATATATATATATATATCGGTGGTGCGTTGAGAGATTGCGTCGTTGTTTATAGCAGGAAATCGAAGCCAATGGGACCAAACCGAAAACCTGTTGCTCCAAGTCCAAATCCATTACCTGAATGGAAAACAGATATAAATAAAATGTTAAAGAAAGCAATTTAAATAATGGAACGGACGAATAATGTGGTACCCACACACATTCACAAACCATGGTGTCACCATATAAGACTATTCAATCTGACGGGCTCCGAGCGACTCCGAAATTGGTTGACAACAATATATAATATTTAGTTCACTAAAATAATCTACGATGGTCGAAGTGAAGAGGGCATCGCTTTATCTATTGACCTACATGTGCGTTATCTATTGGCTTTCACAGCAAATAAACTGGAAACGGGCTATCTGTTAACCCACTGAAAATTTCTCTCGTCGGTAACCTTCGATTGTTGGGATTGAAATTGACATTATACAATATATCTAGAAGCACACATAAACCCGAGAGTCGGGCGTTTACAGTGATGGTCTGACAAGACATGCGTCCTGCGACTTATTATAGTGGCGCAGGACGCATATATATATATATATATTTCAGCTGAAATATAGCTCAACTGTAGACCACATATAAGAGAACTTAAGCATTCTATGCAGTTCCTTTGATAAATCAATAAAGCTATACCTTTACCACAGCCCATGCGATGTAATTAACTCGGCAAGTAACTTATGCAGACTCATAAAACTCAGGTAACTCCTAAGTCATTGTCGGAGCCCGTAAAACAGTGTCGATTTGACCGTAAATCTACTTCACTATCAGTAGCCCCTATTGATCAACTTTTGATTAACTTCGAGCTTTGAGCAGCTTTTTCTCTGAAGCCTTCCGAGCGCAAGAAGGAGATAGCTGGTACAGAAGTTGCAGTGACCTCTAATAGGATTAACTAATCCATTGGTCGGAGAAAATGGCACAACAAGGCCATCACATATAAAGGTGTATTCAAACGTGTGACAAGCCGAGGCAAAAGGCCTGGCTGAGCCGTTCATACCAGCTGCGAGCCTGATTATCTTTAAGGGAACCGTCTCTCTTCCGCCTAATGGTTTTGATAGCATCGAGTCGCTGGCTGGCAGAGCCGAGATTTCAAAGGCGAAACGCTGGAGCGGAGCAATTTCGGCGTTACCAGGCAGGCCCAGAATATATTCGACATACTGCAGATACGATAAGATCTATTGTTATAAACAATAATAATAATAATAATGAATAAGGCCATCGGTCGTGTTTCAGAGAGGAAACAAATGATGAATGTAGACGGCAACAAAATGCATGTAATATAATTTATATAAATGGCTTTGCATGAATGGCTTTGCTTTGCTTAGCCAAGTTACGAGGTTATGGTGGGACCGTGGGATCAAAGATTTAGTCAGACAATTGCAAATACAGGAAACCCGTCTTAACCTTTCAGTATAGCCAATATATATATATATATATATATATATACGGGTGACAATTATATTATGTTCAGTCTAGGTTTAAAAACGAAATAAATTATTCCTTGTTGTGTTTCTAAGGGTGATGTCTAACAAAGTAGTTGAGAGGTTGTCTAGCTAGCTCAAAGTAGCTGAAAGGTCTGTCACAACACGGATTTATATCGTGACACGGATCACAACAACAATGGTGAACATACCGAAAAAAGGGTTGTGGCCCATGCCTCCATATGGGTTTCCATAGAACTGCGGGCCATATCCTCCAAATGGAACGCCAACAAAACCATTTCCGTAACCACCATATCCCACATTTGGTCCAGGGTAGGCGGGGTAGCCACCAGCCAAGTTTGGGGTCACCCCGAATCCTGGCGCTCCAGGAAAACCCATACCACCCAGTGGACCATTAAATGGCATCGGAGTTGGTACTGAAGGGAACGACCCGAACGTTGTTGTGGCTACTGGAGTTGGTACTCCAGGAAACGACCCTAGTGTTGTTGTTGTGGCTACTGGAGTTGGTACTCCCGGGAACGACCCGAGTGTCGTTGTGGCAACCGGAGTTGATACTCCAGGAGGCGTTCCAAACGTCGTTGTGGCTATCGTGGTTGGTACTCCAGGAGGTGACCCAAACGTTGTTGTGGCTATCGGAGTCGATGGAAAAGTGGTGACCATTGGGGTTGATGTGAACGACGTGGTCACAGGAGGTGACGAAAAGGACCTTGTCGTCACCTCTGTGTCCTGAGCTCCTGTTGGAAACTCCTGCACTACAACGACGACGATGAAAACAACGCCCTTAAGCAAAGGGGATATATGCCTCATCTGAAACGAGAAACAATTGCTTAATCCTTATATCGTATGTATCCCTTGCACAAGGGAGCCACAGGGCCTCGACACTTCCGACGGGCCTCACTCTTATTCCCTTCCACCGAAGCCAGCACCTTGTTTGGGACGGCACCGTGGTTGACACTCTATTGGGGAGCAGGCAGGGCTACGGAACTACGCCGCACTCCAGGCAACCCACCTTTTTCCCCCCTTGCTTTTGAGACCTTAGGCGGGCTCGGCCCCCTCACTGCGAACTTCCTCGAAGGGGTCTACCATAGACTGATCCGCGCCACCGGGAACAAGCGCGCAGGATCTTTCCTTCTGCAACGCCTGTTCCTCGCTGTGCAGAGAGGCAATGCCATCGCCTTCCTCCGGACAATGTCGGCCTCAGCCCCGGTCCCAGCTAATCGTTATTACATTTTGGCAAAGATTCGAGAATCGCGTGTATTTATGCCCGGTCGCAAGCATGGTCGTTGCACATGATTCGAGATCATTATCCACCCCGTTGGCAGCTTTTCAAATACCACTCTCACAAATTAGATTCTTCTTCCCCACTGATGAACCATTATAAATACGTCTTTAGGTCGATATGGGAGAAGGTAATTATTACTCGCTAATAAGTTTCCAATAACAATTTGCACACTGTTATATCTACTTTAATTCGATAGCGTTTGACGGACGGTCCCTCACAGCCAAATGGCAGCGGCCAATAAGTCCATATCTGTATTAAAAAAAATAAACTTAAAAAAAAATATACCATTTCAAACCTTCTCCTATTTCACACAAATTGCGTATGTATTTACGTTTTTTAAAAAAAAATAACATTTTAGTAAGCAACTTCTTGTTAGGTTATCTAGTTATCTTAATGATAGACGTCCCTATATTTCAAGTAGATCAAATAAAATGGCCGGAATAGTAAATCCTATTCGCTTAAACGTCTTAGCTCTCGCCGCTATCGGCTCCCGTTCGCATCTTTGCACCTGTGAAATGGTCCCCATGACTCAGGCGTTGACGTTCAGTCCCGTTGCTCAATTCGAACGCGGACAGGACCGGGAGGAGAACCTTTTGTGAATTTTGATTCAACTTTGAATCTTACGGCCAACTGATTTTCGTCACGCGGAACATGCTGCCTGTTTGTGTTGAATTGTCCCATGTTATTTTCTCGACGTTGTATCATCATGCACGTAGTTCATCATGTATACGTTAACATATGACAGGACTTGCATAATGCAGTATGTGAAAGTCAGTCAGCTTGGTTTACGGGTGGAGTTTTGGATCTTTTTGTCGGGGTTTTCGTGTTGTTTTTCTTTGCTTTTCTGCTATCATCTGACTTGATCCATGTTATTTTGTCATAATTAACCCGTTAAAACTTTTTTTCGCATAAATGTAATATTTCTATGCATTTCCAGGTTTTTTTTTTTATTGTTGTTGTTCGAGTTATTGTCGTTACTTTGCTCTCTACTATTTTGTGATTTTTTTACGCATTTGATTTATGTTTCATACTCAATTTATAAGTGGTAAAAAATAACTACGCTATTTTTTTATTGATTTCGATTCGTTGCCAGTTGGCTTTTATCTTTAATATATTATGGTTATTATGTCGAGTACATTCTGTAAAATCGCCAGGCAAGAAAATAGAATGACTTATGACGATCATAGGGAAATCGACGCCCTATGACGCCTTGTGACGTCTGAATGTCATGTGAATCGCTTTCTAACGGACTTGAGGCAGGTCACAGAAGAAATTGCCCTCCCGGATATCATCCCACTGAGGATAGACGTCTGTAGACATCAACACTTTGATCAATACTTTTATCAATGTTTGATGATGATGAGTTCGAGCTAAAACGGAAACCTTCTTGTCTGACAGCAACCGACGTGACGTTAGAAGATAATCAGAGTGCGACCCGCTTCCGGAGGAGAAATCCTTGAAAGGTAGACACTCGTTCTACTGGTTCTACTCGTATTGGGTTTGCTAAAGACTTCAACCTTTCACAGGATTGTGCTCACTGAACCGAAACCCGATTATGTGGGATAGATTTCTGGGTGATCATATTTAGGTTTTGAATACGTCGCCTATGGAATATTCAAAGACAAACTGCATTAGAAACTTCGGAAGTAATGCCTTAACGTTCCTAGATGAGATAGGCGGAAGTGAGACTCAAGATTATATAAATGAGTGCAATACCTTAATTGCTTGTGCTGAAACCCCTACATGCAATCGGTATACCAGGCTTATGGGTAGTTGTGGTAAGATTAAATCATTTCTGTTTTGGAGATCTGACGTTTTAATTGCAAGGGACGCAATGTCCATAACTTTGGCGGGATCAACATTTTGCGCACTGAATCATCACTCTTCACCGGAGTGTAGAGATAGGGTGATCTCATACCTGATAGTTTAGTAGTGAGATAAAAGAAAATGCGATATCTGAGTTCCGAGTTTCTGCCAACTTGATCGTCTGTTCCATGGACCAGTAACGACGGCAACAGTCGTCAGGGATTGTAAGAGCCAATTCCTCGGTTTGCTTTTTGAGCAAGTGCCTATTCTCGTGCTGCATGTTACCCCGCAAGCGGTCAGTATATTTCTAACCACTCGGTGCATTGACCACTAGGGACTGTCAGTCTCTAGACGTCATCACATGTGAAGAACAACAACACAAGATCATTTGGAAACCATCGACGTTCGAAATGTTAATCGCGAGACGCCACCGGTCAGACCTTTGCTACAGTTTATGGCTGGAGGCCTTAGCGTTCGTCACTGCAATCCTAAGGAGGCTGCGAGCTTTCAGTGGAAATAATCGTAACAGATGAAAGTGAGAATACTCTCAGCCGTAAGTATCAACTGTTCCACGCGTGTTCATTAATATTAACTACGGCAAAGGTTCATTAGTTGTTGTGTATTTTTTCAAAATCATATGGACATGGTAAACTTGCATGCAATGCCTGCGGAACCTCCACAACAGCTGTGGGCCTGAGTCGACGGCCGATAGCGATGTAATTCCAATTGTTTAGACCATTGTAGTCTCATCGCAGAAACTGGTCTGGAAGTACCACAAAGTACAGGTATCTAAGTAAGTTATACTGGCTGACTCTCGGCCAACATTTAACGTCCACGGAACTGCTTTCGGCATTGCTTCATAAGACGGACCCCTCGTACAGAGGCACCACGCCACCGGGCTCGACAAAGGTACAAGTATCTAAGAGATTGAATCATCTTAGTGAGTAATATAATAGAAAAGCAAATCATATTACGACGAGAAGTTCGCACGGTTCTCGGGACCACATATCTCCACAACAGCAACAACTACCAAGGCATCAAAGGCACTCCCATAGAAATTCTGCCATTATTTCGTTAGATTGGGTGAGAGATATGACATAAGCATGGGACTGTACAAGTAGATTTCTGTGATAAATACATGACAGCGTTTGATAATCTGCTACACATACAGGGTGATTGGAAAGTCACGCGACCCCATAGCGTTCTGCCTATGCTATTTATGCAATCCGCCGTGCGAACACCATGTAAAGTTTGAGGAAACGTTGTGGGAGAATTGTCTAACTATTTGAACGCGTTTCAACGAAGAATGCAATCGTATAGAATGGCCTTTAATTTTGCAACTCTACGTGATGTTTCTGTGGTGTTTTATGTTATCCATAGGGTTGTCCGACTTTCCGAACACTATCTATTTATATATAGCAAAGGTGACACCAAGTAGAATCACAGAATTAGAGTCGGACAAAAATCTGGGGAGTACTCGAAGTAGAGAAGTTCCTCATACGACCAATTCTTAGCTTAATACATATATATATGTTTGCATTGTTGTATTAACCGGTAGACACATCCGTGTTAATACACCGCTGTCTCCATAATAATAATAATTAATAACAAGTATGGACACTTTAGTCAACCTCTGCGAATATTGAGTTATACGTTAAAGAGGAATTCTCCCATTTGTGCTAACTCAAGAATATGACTCACCGTCACCGAACCGCTAGATATGTCTTAGTTAGTCTACTGCTACTACTCCCTGGCTACCGGTGAAACTTGATAAAGCTCCCGAAAGCACGGCACCTATTCTGCTTGCTTTCTGTTGGTTCCGAGCTCACAACTCCACGTCACAACATATCCACCTTCAACACCTTCTCGGCTGCAACGACAACTCACTCACAAGGCGCCGCGTCGCAACTATATATATGGTGAGTCGGTCCCGTGCCACCGTCATCATCTGCCGACGCTTTGCCACTGACTGAGACCCCAAACTCATTCACGGGGTGCAGGGCTTAAGTCTGCCGACGAAACAGCACGAGGAGCGTGGCCGTCAGGAAAGAACTTCTCCAAGCCTGTTCACTTCATTGTCTCCACTGTCCATCTGCGGCTGCTGTCTTTGATTCGTTTCGGTCTCGTCCCGGCCACCACCGACCGGGGCGATTTTTGCTACTTTTGCTTCAGTTATTCCAAAGGGGACCCATGACCGTCGGTATATGCGTGTGTGTGTGTGCTGTTGACATGAGAGGGGAACACTTCCTCGAGCTCCTCGGTGCCCGGAGCCCCGGCCTTCCGCCAACTCGTCGCGCTCTCCTCGAAGGCCCGCTGTTGGTTACATTGGCTGCCTCTGCGGCACACGCTCCGCTTGTGGCGAATAAACGTCTCAACATGAGTGAATACCGTTATACCATCATTACGACGACAGCAGAAGTAAGAGTTCCCTGCACACGTCTCGCAGCGCTGACCAATCAGGAGTAGTTCTGGCGATAATTGTAACAATGTCTAAGCATGAGAGAGTGGCATCTTATCTGTTCTTAACTATTTTGGTTATCTTCTTTACTATATATATATATATATATATATATATATATATATATATATATATATATATATATATATATATATATTATATATATATTATTATTACTATTTTTGTTATCGGCAGAATAAATGTTCTTTTCTCAGCTTGGTCGGGATATACTGGCATCGTCTTCTCCATTCTGCTGCCTCCCCCGTGTTCACCTTTACCGACACCGTTATTTGGATATCACCACAGTGGTTTATTAGTGGCATGTGGTTATTACTGTAGTGACTGGACCGGAATCTATATTGTTTATGGATTATCTATACTATGTCTGTTAATCAAATCCGATGCTATCATGTGATACGTATTAATAAAACGCAAACGAAGCCGGCGAGGGCTCCGAGGCTCGAGTGAAGTCAGTAAAGATAGCGGACCGACCAGGTGGTGATTGTTTGTGTCCATTTTTGTCTGATTTACTACGGCGGTTGACCGCCAACTCACGAGAGCTGCACACGAGGCGGATGGGCATCACGCGTCACGCTAGATGGCGTTTCTATACCGCAGGCCAATGAAATAATTATAATGTGAATTATAATAATAATAATAATAATAATGATATAACAACGAACAGCACAGGCTCATTGAAAAGTAGCTAAATATCGCGGCCGCACAACCGGAAAGCTGCATCGTGAGTAGTCAGCACGTGCGCAGAATTCAGCTGATAGATGTGTGCCTTTTTTTCTTGTCTTAGATAATGAAAATTGATATTCATTGCTGCTGATCATATAGAATAACATCCGACATATTTATCATCAGTTTCGCTGGCCAAACCAATTTTATATAAGGTAAGATTATATCATACAAGCAAAAGAAGAAAATTATAGGAAGGAAGTTGTCGTTATCTCTGCAGTAACACGTTCTAAATAAGCTAGAAGAAACACAGCCTGCAAACCCGCGCTGGTCATACTGTCGAGTTGAGATGGTTTACGATGTCTCGCTGGTGTGACATCTGCTTGTCTCTGATGCAAATTGGCAGGGATCAACCGCTCGTGACAGTAGTTAACAGTTAGTGCTCCTCGATTGTCGGCTTATTGAGTAATGCTACTATACGAGTTTCTCGCTTGTGCATGAACGTATTGGAAGTACGGAATTCGACTCTGCCTCGCGTTTTACTTCGAGTGGACGCCACCGAAAGTTAGCGATGATCAAAAACGAATCGGCTGGTGGCCATCGAATATTTCGATAGTACCCAGCGCGCGTCGCAGCAGTCGATGGCAACAGCTATGAAAGTCATATAAAAAGGCAGATACAAGATAGGTACGTGCGAACAACACATTCAAGGACAGTACCTCGTTGAGTTTGTGTTGCGATCGGGGACCAACCCTCCTTCTCGTATCTGAAATACAAGCGAATTCTGTTGACGCTATCGGAACTAGTAGGCCGGATCAAAGCTCAAGGCCAGTTCGTCCGTACTTCCAAGCCATATTTTGTGTCAAAATAAAGCACGCCACAGCTGTGCGTTAGCTACATCAACATTAAATCTCTCATAAGCACTCCTGTGCAAAATACACAACACACCGAACAAGTGTTTACGGGATAGCGCAGCCTAGGCGTACTCCACAATCAAATTTCCGTGCAGGGGGAGTTTCCGGAAGCGAACGAAGGGATTTCGCGATCAACTCAGTGATCATGCACCGTCATAAAAACGAAAACAGAATTTAAATTAGACACGTATTTTGCATAGAAGAAGCTCGCGCTTTAATTATGAACGACTGGACGACCAATGCTGTACATCGCTCGTGGTCAACCCAGTGGCGCGTGCGTGGCGCCTCACAGCTTCATGCATGAAATCACACGGAGATTGGCTTGGATTCGATCGTCCTTAACATTAGAATAACCATTCAGACTCAAAGTGCCTTCAGTCTCCTTGCCTTACGTACACCGTTCCGCTATTAGAACTACCTGTCGGAAGACAAGTACACTGATGGTGACAGCTAGCTCATTAATAGGTGAAAAAAAAATTCAAGGTGACGAGGCCGTGAAGAACGATTGAGGCCGCTGGTGTTTGCTAAACAGAAAACTGATGACGACAGCGACCGATAGCTGAGGTGGTAAATCAAACGCAGCGGTGAGGACAGCGCAATCTAATGTGGCACGCGGTACACTGATGACTGTTGCCTGCAGCACAGTTTCAGGTACAAATTAGATGATAATCAGGTCACACGTAACAGGGGCGGGGGAGGGGTGTATGAGAGTACGGCTTTATTTTTGTTGCGTTCGTTCCTTGATTGCACTGTCAATTGATGTCTAAGCATGGCATAACCTTTCACGGGTACCACGGTGAGAATCGAACATAGAGCATGCTACATGATCTCTATGGACACGGCAGGCTTTCTCTCAGGTAAGGGCTGAAACATTGCAGGAGTACTGGAGTGGCAGATTGAGTTTGTTTATTTTGAAGATGATCTTGCAATCGTAAGTGCTGGCTCGGGGAAGATACGTCAGTCAGCAGGTTGTTGGTCTTGTAATCCGGCTCGGGCAGACAATAGATAAGTTCGAGCACTTCGAATAATAAAGCAAACTCGCAATAAACAGAGAATATGTGGAGGACGCTGTTCTTGGATGTATTTCGCAATCAGCCGGTGCAATCTGGCTGGCCAATTTAATAAACAGCGATTCGTTTATAAATCGTCCGGCTGACAAAAATGACCTGTGTTCGAAGTAACCTTAGCTGAACTTTACCCACCGAGAAAGTGCTTTTTTAAATTTAAAAAAATCCTCTTTTTCTCTCCGTGGTTGTTGTCCATGTTGTTGTTGTTGTTGTTGTCGTAGTCGCCGTTAGATGCCGTGTACGATACGTGAGCTGTCTTCTACGTTCTGCTCGTCCGGAACGCTCGCCGCATGTGTCTGCGTTGTATAATAATACTGTTGTTCAAATGTGTACCGCTGATTTGAATATGTCCTTATGAAATGCTTGGCTAGCCACTCGGCTGCATAAAGACAAAGCCACTGCGATGGGTGTCAGCTATGTGAGTTTGTCGAAAACTAGAATAGCGATGGAGCTCGCTTTATAACGTGAGTGTGTGCGAGTGTTTGCCTATTCGTTCCGCTGAGCCGATGAGCGTATGCACCTTGTGAAGTCGATACTAAGCAAACTGGACAAGGAATCTATGCATACAGCCAACGGTAGCTAGGTGACTATTTCAAATATATATTATACAGTATGCTTCACTGCCAGTCACTGCCATCCATATTTTCCACACATGATCCACAGGATCTTCCCAATACCTATATATATACAATATATATATATATATAGGATGTTTGGAAGAGTTTGCTGAGCTACGTCAATACGATATTTTATGTGGATACACTGGGGCTAACTAAAGACTATTGGGTGAATTCTGTCGGGAGACCGCAATCCTGTTGAGTCACCGACATCAGGTATGAGTCGCTTACGAGCGTCCGTGTACAGCTGATACGTATGCCCTTGATTCATCTAACCGCTGAGATTAATTACGCAAAGGTTTTGCTCAGTCGACCTGTTGGTACCACTCATAATCTAACGGTTTTGCGAGACAAGGTCGCAAATGTTCCTTTCTATGCGCCGGGGGGCGGCCTCTCGCGTCTGTGATTTTTTTGCGGCGCAATCTCCTCGTGTTTGATCACTATCAATGCAGCGTTGTTTCATTACAACATTCAAACACGCTCTTATCAGGTTGGTCAAATTCGTTTTTTTGCTTAAAATACAATTCATTTTGTCTTAGCGCACACCGTAAGTTATCGTAAGATGGTGGCAGCAATTTGCTAGTCAACTTACAAACCGTGCTAAATATATTATATAGTATATAGTCCTCTCATGGTATCAAGATGAATCTGTTGTTCGGTTCTTGGCGAGCTTAGATACATATCCAAAGATGCTTCTGGGCCGCTCATTAGATGACTTCACTACAACAGAGAGCGAGAGCACACAGCTTTTTGTTGGCCACGTGTACGGCACTCACTGCTGACGGCATCGTTGCGTTTATACAACAGCAATTGTCTGTCTGCTGGGTCGACCATCATTAACGCGAGCGTCATCATCGCCTACGGTCCATCGCTGCCGCAGGTGACTACTACAGTGGAAATTATGCAAACAACAGTGAGGTCCTCGTCTGCTGGACCTCTGATATGCTCGGTGCCGATCCCCATCCCGAGCCCGTGGGCGTTGTGTATCTGGCTCTTATACACACCCATATACGCAATGGAATGGACAAACATCCCTGTGCACGCTGCTACGACCGACGCTCATTGAAGTGGTGATTATGTTTGCACGTCCGAATCTGTATACGTCGTCCGTTGCACAGTGCTCATTCATTCGCTCCTTGATTATGAGTTTGTCTTCTGCTTCCGGAACGTCCTACCATCCATCTATAAAAAAGCTGGTTGACTCAAGTAGGCTTCACACCGTTCCTTCTATATCAGACGAGCAAGAACACGATACTTTCGTTCCACTCCATGTTTGGTAGAGGTATCAGTTGTTTTTAGCGATCTCTTCGTAGGTCTCCTCGGACGATATACGGAGATATGGGAGTGATACCACTGTCATACCATCATGCCTGAAGGAGGATTGGTGCCTTGTGTTTGTGCCCATAATCCAATCTGTTATGAGTAGCTTCTCTCACAAACAAACGTGAACGTTGCCAAGTTAACATATCGACACATTAGGATAGGGTTCGCAGAATAGGAGCAGACCTGTGTCGGCCTGTATCCTATGGACATTTTGTCGTGTGCTCACAGACAGTGATTCGTACAATTCAATGCAAGCGCCATACGTCGGCACGAGTTACAGATGTTTATAAGTAGCTAGAGTTAAAGTTATAATCTTCTTTTTTATTTCAGTGAAAATGTTATTAAATACGGAGAGAAAATAGCCAATCAATGTCCAGCTATATTCGTCTGTCTAACATCTCATCGAAGCCTATTCAAACTTGCAGGGTGTGTGAAATTGAAAATATTAGTAAGAGGTAGCGCCAACGCTAGCTCATTTCAATCAAAAAATAATTAACAAAGTAAGCTATACAGCGTCTTCCCGGCACTTACAACAATTGTCAAAGAAGCTTCCCAACAGAAAGGTGTTATCTCTATAGCAAAACTGTTATAATCCGCGATATAGCAAAACTGTTATCTCTTATGTGAGGCCGCTATCTGTCGGACTGCGTTTCTTACGAACTCAGTTTTCATAAAAGTCGTCCAGACCTGTCAAACTGACGTGGATAAAGCATCATCAGGACTTGCGGTACCTGATTTATTTTGGCTCTTCGTTACGTGGATTCTATCATAAGGTTCCTCTGTTGATTGAGGCGTTTGACGAGAACAGCCAAGCGCAACACGAACTATGGGCCTGTTCATTTACTATTTTTGGTAAAGACATCCTCCTATAATTAGCAGCTGCAGCAGAGCACAACGTGGAAACTTAACATATCTTGTATCTTTTTTGAACGGAGCAAAAACGGACGCAGACCACGATGCGAAATAATCACAGAAAGCTTAATTTATTATTAGATACAAGACGAGCGCTTGAATGTTCTCATGAACGACGGTGATAATAGAACAACCATATGTACATATGCTATCTTCATTTGTCAAAGGAAGTAAATACACCGGTCATTTCGTGTATCATAGCTCAAGTGAACAAGCTCAGGCTGTCGTAATTGCACATCAATGGTTGCTTGCCGACGAATAGTTGAGACACAAATGGGATTTACATATATCATTATCATTATTATTATTATTATTATTCGTACATGCGTATGCAAGCTGCCGAGTCTTCTGTGAGCGGCCTGTGGCTACGACAATTCATTGTATTTGTTCAAATCAAAAATTTGCACGCTCCGATAGACAATACCAGCAACCAATGAAGGGATAACAGGCGTTAAATATCCCGCCTCATTTAAACTAGAAGTAATGAGATCATCAGCTTTGGGTTGGCCAAGTAATGCACATACGATAATATTTAAATGAATACCTGAAGCATTGCGGGGGCTACCTGATTCTAAGTAGAATACCCAGAAGATGCCATATAAACGCTAGACTCTCCCGCAGACTGTGAAATAGTTAAAATAGAAATTAACAGTTAACCGTACGCCGGAACGGCCCAACACGCACGCAGCAACACGTAAGCGCGAACAAACAAGATCACCGTGAGATACAACTAATATTTTCTTGATAAAAACAGTCGACATTACTTTGGGTGATGACATAGATCATCGAATTATAATATTATATATTTGCTTTTATTGGTTGAGGCATGTATTCTCTCTCTCTCTCTCTCTCTCTTCCTTTACGGTAGCTATCAATAATAATGCCACAATGAAATTGCCTGCTAAATGAAACGCCATGCTGCAAACGATCAAGTGGGCTTGGATCTAACTCAAGTTCAAGCATGTGTTTCTTGTAAATTTGAGTTGTCCGAGGTTTTTTGAGGCACTTAGGGTCCACTCGGCAAATAGCTAAACCGAAGTAATTCAAACGATATCTGTTCTGTTTCAGCACGCTCAGTAATATATGCCCACTTCCGCAAAGCTGAGCGCATCAATCATAGCCATCGCCGTACATGTTCGAACATCATCCTTCATCGTGCGGGATCCAGTAGAATCAACGTGGGTGTGCAACTTGACACGTGTGTTTTCTCTATGCTTATGATCAACTACACTAAACGAGTGATTAAATAAGCGAGGTGTAACTTTCACAATTTGAATAATTGAGTAAACTGTGTTTCGAGCTGACCCTCAGCTGTTCCCGTCAGCTATTAACCTCTTAGGTATCACTATGGGGACAAATAATTGAGTAACTCTGATCATTCCCTATCGAATATCAGCTGAGCAACGACAACAAAGCAGTGTTTGAATAGGATTCGAATACATACGCGAACCATGTTGCCGCACTACGGAAAAAGTGCAAATTAACGAGTGCATCCACTGAGTATGGTCAGAGTATACATAAATATATGCTGCCGACCGCCCGTCCGCCCGCCTGCCCGCTCACACACAGGGAAAGTTTAAGACTAGAAAGTTTCTCTTCGTTTGTCTGGACGATCATATTTCGCGGGCAAGAAACCACAAAGAAAATAATTTCACTTTAGAAAGATTTCCATGTCTGCTGTTGCTTTTGTGCTCTTCGCCTGAGTGGAGAGAGAGAGAGAGGGCGACCATTTGTTTTGGAAAAACTTTTGTTTCTAAATCATCTCATGGAAGGAATCTGCGTCGTCGTTACGACCAATGTGCAAACAACATGTGTATATTATCTAGATATTCGGAAATCGAATTCAGTGGACATTTGACGAGCAACAGACGAATGCATGCAGATATGTACAATAAAAAAAAGTAGTTTGACACATGAAGTAAACTAAAAAATAAATATATATATATATATATACAGACCATCGTCCATCATTTTTCGAGACACGGCATCGAACTTGTATCATTTCGTACTGCAACTCAATCAATTCACTATCATAGTACCAGTGGTCTTTGGTGTGTTGCCGAACGCAAACATTGTTATCTCTCTACGGCGCAGTGGATTGTCCGTGCGTCTGCTTCGATCACAGAGGTACGTACGCCTGCAGACGGCATTGATGAGCCCGTTCAAAGGGTAAGTTCGCAGATAACGAAATAGCTGACTAACACAACTAATACAAAATGGGACCGTTCGGAATCTTGTTCTCTTGCGAAAACAGCCTGCATTACTTGTGAGAATCTGCGATCGACGGGCTTGTGCAGTGAGTGCACACCTTTCGGGCAGGCATATCGCAAGATTCGCGTTAAAGCAGTCCAATTCAGTCATTGTTTGCTTTGTGTCTGCTCTCGGAGTATCACACTGGATTAATTAATGCTATGAGCTATTGTTAACAATAGAAAGGATAACAGAAACAATAGCAATAGCAACATCAGTCATACGTTCCTGTCATGTCTGCCTCACCGTTTCTGATGGCGGAGCTCAGCGGTATCGGGAGCAGTCGAATCCGAATAGACAGCAAATGTCATGCAACGAAACCGTCACTGGCGGTCTCGTCCACGGCTCGTCCAGGCCGACACAGAGGTATTCCTTTGGATAGAGTATCTTATTATAACAGGATACCCATGGAGTGTCACTAGAGCTTCAACGCTTTCAGATTCTATTTTTTGGGATCAGTCGAAATAAGCCGTTCGTTTTAGCTGCGGCAGGGACCGGATTCCGTTAATGACGCCATTCGCGCCGACGATGAGCCCAGTGCGATTCGTGTCGTGACGACCGATCACAGACAGCTCGGTAATATATAGCCTTTATAGTAAGGACTACTCGGGACGAACTGCCGGCTTGAATTTCGGAGAATTTCGAATAATCCTCCCTCGACAAAAACAAAGCGATGACGACAAGGTCCTCCGTGAATGTGAAATTGATTTGACATTGAAGGCAGTATCCTTCGACAGGTCAATGTTGGAAGCATCTAGAGAGTTTCAACATATGCTGACAGAAGACCATGTCGATGTCGAAGCCTGTTGTGCACGCGGAAGCTGACAATTAGGTACGGAAAGCACAGATGAACGGCCTTAGGATCCGCCTTAAACGGTTAGGTATAGTCGTCTCAAAACAGAACGGAGACGGAGCATAGTCTGTAATTCAGGGCACGTCAGGTCCCATGAAAACAAATAGGACACAAACGCGTGTCGAGTGCACTCGCGCTACGACGCGAATGTGGAAACGCCAGGCGAGAAGAACTCGAACGGGCGGACAGGCAGGCCCTGGCTCGGAGGAGCTATGTTATGATGTTAGCTCAATGTCGAGATAGGCCGGGACATGGCAACTGCGAAACGCCAGCCACGTCAACGAGAAACTAGATGACAAAAGGGAAACTTCGCAGGCGTCCCCTGCCAAATCTCTTTTTCTCTCTCTCTCTCTCTCTCTCTCTCTCTGTGCGTTTGTTTCTCGTGTTTTATTTGTGATAAAATCTCTTGCGGTAGCAACACAAGGGAGGTGGTTAAGCGCGGAGATGTATCCCGATGGGAAAAGCCTAGTACGACCGAAGGTGATTTGATGATAAGCAGAGCATTGCTCAGACGAAGCTTTACACGTACATTACTTGCTTTACTGTATCACAATTATACGATTGTATTACTGCACAATTAGATTATGTCGTCGTCCTTGAGTCTGGCCAATACGGCGGTCGCGAAGAGATGTTGCTCATGTGTGCGGTGCGAGGTGTTGAGGTGATGTGTTCATCGAGAGAATGATTAGCAGCCAGTCGTTGGTTGTTTTTCGAAGAAACTGAGGAGTGACTTTTCGAACAATTTATAAATATTTATAATATCTTATCGGTAGACACCCAGGGTAGCCTTTTACATGTACATGTTTAAACAAAGTCATTTAGTTTGGGGGGGGGAGATTTGTTTTATTTACGTTCGGGTTGTTTTTGCTACAAATACAGCGGCATGTGAGTGCAGGAAAGACAAGTAAAATTAGCGAGGTCGAAGAACTGGAACATGAATTCATTTAGCCGACGTTACTGTTTGCAGACAACTCTGCGATGACGACAACTTCCGTTTGATTTATTTTAACAATTGAAACCTGTAGGTATTTTGCAAGATTGTTGTGGCTAGTCTACTAAGAATACAAGGTCTTTTGGGCCAGCGTTGAGCTTCAAAGGGATGGAGCTCAATCCAACAACACACACACACACCGTTTTCGATTTTTAGTTTGTTTAGTCCGAGCACTGTTTAGTGTCCGAGTCCACCAGAGAGCTTACGCCCTGAGAACTTCATTTAAAGCTAAGATCCTGAAACATTTCGTCACTAGCGACGAGATGGTACATGTATTTAGGTACTGTGTCCGCCTAAGCACTGCCCACTAGACGAGTTCTGAGTAGCCGTACTCTGAGGTGGACTGGTCATTTGAAAGAATGGGCTAGCTGATATCGGTGGACGTGTTACAGAATTCTGCAGGATAACACTTGAGTCATCTTTGCCATTACGGGTCGTCGCTTCAAGTTCGATAGCAGCAGGCTGGCTTTTACGGGTAGCCATCATGTCAATCAGCTGTTGTTTATTGGCCTGGAGAGTCTTGAGATCCTCGGCCAGCTCGGCCGCCTGTTCACGGGTTAATTTGTTGAAATATGCCCGTGTAAATCGAATGGCTTTCTTTCTTAAGGCAGATGCTTGGCGACGCAACGCTAACATGTAGTCCGCCTCGTTGAGTTCTTTCAGTGGTTTCGTGTTCTGCCAGATGATCTCGGCCACATTCGCAGCCTCGTTACACATGGCGTCCTGTACGCCGTTCTGACGGGCCGTATGAACGCCGTACGATATTAGTGGGATAACGCCCTCTAATAGCCTCCGCTTATAGACCAATTGGCCATTTTCAATCTCCGCATGTATATGATAGTTGCTGACGTTCGGGTAGAATTTCTCAAGGTGTGTGACGAGCTCGAAATGTGTTGAAATCACAACGAATGCCGTAAACTTGCGTAGGTAGCTAGCCACCGCAAAGCAGAGTGCGGCTCCATCTTCTTCGCTTGTGCCGCGACCCAGTTCGTCCATGACAATGAGCGCGTCCTCTTCGACGCTCTCTAGCACCTGACTCACGCGGACGACCTCAAGCATGTATGAAGAACAGCTACTGACCAGGTCGTCACCGCAGCCCGTTCGGGAGAAGATTTTGCTGGCTGGCCGGAACACCGCCCACGTTGCCGGGACATAGCTTCCAATCTGGGCAAGGATTTGCAAAAGGGCCAGCTGTTTCATATACACGGATTTGCCGGAGTTGTTAGGGCCGGTGAGTACAATCATGCTGTCGTTTGTTGTCAGCCAAACCGGATTTGGGTGGAATACGTCAGGGTCTTCGAATGACCAGTAACGCGCCAACACCGGATGGCGACCTCCCTCAACGGCCGTTGCGTCGTCAGAAAACTTTGGCCGTACGAAGCCGTCCGTAACGCTTGCTAAGATCGCGAGACTGCAGGTCACATCGAGCTCGGTCCACATTTCTGCCAACTTGAAGAGGCTCTCAATGTGCGGCCGAATTTGCTCGACAACGGGCTGTAGAACAACCATCGAACTTCGGTAGATGTCGTTCACCACCCAAGTCAGACGTTCGTTGGCGCGGAGGAGCGACTCGGTCGTGAAGTGGTGGTTGGAAAGGCCGTGAGTTCTCTGCAATTTCGAGAGGTTATGAAACAACGTATACGCACAACTCGCATACGATGCCAACATATCGTAATATAGTATGACCGGTTGTGGACACTAAACAGATTATTGGCATAACTCGCTCACAGTAAACGCACAGGGTGGGCTCGTTTATAACGTTTATATTTGAATTAATTTTAGGCAATTGCGTGAGAGAACCACACATTTTTGAGATCCCTGTAAATTTGCTTGAGAGGCAAAAGCGCTAATGAATTTGAACCACAAAAATTCTACTGTGACCTCTCTATGCATACGACCACAATGTTATGATTTGTTATGTTGTTAATGTTATTATGTTATAGGATAACGATCAATTTGGACAAACGTGTTATGTATTCTATACAATATTGATTATGTCAAAGCAATCATTAAATTATTCCAGTGTAACTATAGTGTTAGCTCATTTTGAGCTGGTAAGGCTTCACCAAATGATATCTGCCATCTAAATGCCTTATCCAAAATGCCTGAATAAACAACTCATCATGAACGTATACTCGTCAATCCCCTTTCGAGCCACTGCTGGTCTCTTTCTTATACCTGGTATAAACGCTATGCTCTATGTCGTACAACTGAGCGGTGCTCGAAATATGAGACCTAATAATGCCAATGTAATATAACCTTTACTGACTGTGTCCAAATTGGCAATTATGTGTTGTGTCTAGCTGTACATGCGCCCAATAATGACAACAATAATAATAAATAGAAGAATCGATCACAGGTATGACGCATATGATATTCGGGCCCAGCTCAGATCATCATTTTGTATAGAACGTGTATTTAGTAAAATATTCGTATCGTTGTAGCTATAGATATCAATGTACACCTGATGGGAGTAGCAGATGCAACTGCCAATGTGATAAGGTACCATATTTTTCTTACGGCTTGATAAGGACATAGGTGTGTGCCGGTGTCAACCGAGACATTTCATCTCTACCTTGATGAATTCGGGGGGAAGTGTCGATGCCGAGTAACTGCCACTGGGCAGACTGAAATGGAAGCCCCTCACCGCCGAGAAGACCAGCTGCAGCCTAGCGAGTTGATACTGTTCGGCCGCCCTCATTCGAACGTTGTTGATCTCTTCAACGGTTTGTGCGTAGAGTTTGCGGTACTCATCCAATGTGTCACTGATTCCAGTGCGAATGCAGCCAATACGAACACTGAGCGAGTCGAGTACTCCGCGGCCGAGGTACACTTCCGGGACGATGTAGTCGTCTAAGTATCGTATCCAGGAAAATGGGCGGAAGGAGCGAACAAACAGACGCTGAGCATGACATGAATCAATTACGGACACACGGTCATATAAATCGACATTAGCAGCCGCAACTTCGCTAATTAATAGGCATTGAGCTAGTAGGTAGTAAGGAGCTGTTGTGTGGGGAAGGCGATGAGCAATGGATAGATAGACAATACGATGTAGAGAGGTTCATCATGTTGTAATAATGTCTGCATATGTCCGTTGCTCGATAAGCGAAATCGAGCGTTCCAGTGTGCGACGCAAAATGACGTGAGGGAGATTTTCTATAAAATACACGAAGCGTTGTAACCACTAAATCATTTTTACTAATCAACTTATTCTATCTACGTAGCAAACTGTTTAGTAACGGGCAGAGTGGTAGCTAGATTGGAGAGAGTTCAAGGGTGTTCAAATCTTGTTTCATTCATTACACTTTTATAAATGGGGGGGGGGGTTGCTATGCTAATGGGTGACAACACCGTGACCGCCTCCTTCTGGAACTGTTGACGATGTTCAACAGCATCGCCTTTCGCGGTATCGCTTAGCGCATTTCTTCAGTAAGGGCGGTGAGATGTGTACAAGCCCAGCCATGAGAACGACACATCGTCCTCACCGTACGGACATGACGTGGGCAGCTGACTCTCAGCTGCTTCCCTTCTCTCTCTTCCCAGATCTTCTATTCTCTGTCCGCTTCCCATCCGCAAACGACCACTGTGGTCAATAGAGTGTCCGTAGAAAGTCCCGGGCCCCAGTTCACACGTTGCTACATATCTTATTGCGAAGACATTGCTTATAAATGTAAATTTGGCTCCTCTAAGATTAGAATCTCCGACTCTACAAAACTTCCTTTGATTCTAACACTGCCTCCCTTCCAACCACGCCATGCCCGCCGGCACATTCATTTCACTCACAGAATGGTATCGTCGTGACATCGAGGAGTTTCACAACATTTTCCCATAACACCTAAGTTGGTCTAACGCTGACCGCGTTTATGACAGTATCGTACTAACGCTTTGTTCCGCCATGTGCTCATTTGTGTTAGTTCTCAATGAACTCGAAATCGATCCAATATTCGAGGATAACCCCACCCGATAGTTTGGTCGATCTCTTGATCGCTGGCCCACCAACACTAGGCCATATTTTCGTGTAACCATTTTTAATCATTATCCTTAACAGTTGACTTCGTACGCGAATTGATAAACATCGAGGTACAATGCATGGGAGAGTTCTCGATTAGTACTTGTGTACTACTCGCGTTACTCACTGATGACCTTAGCAATCTGTTTGAACCGGTCGTCAGACATGAAGCTTCGGAGAACGCGGATATACGACATCTTCTGCTGGCCACAGGCACCAGGAACGGAGTCTGGTTCTTCGGCGTAAGGCGCTAACATTGTCTGAAAACACTCGAGCATGTCGAGGTTGTGTTTGAGGCACAATAAACACTGCACTCGATTTGCCATGGCAACAGCTTGGTCCCCTCCGCCGAGACCCTCCTGGAAAGACGTCAACAGAATTGCTCGAGCTTATAGTTGTATAGGATCTGCTGCATCTTATAGAGCAGGTGCTGAAACATCCGTTGAAGTTATTTTGGCTGTATTTTTATATCTACGAACTACTGGGCTTCATTAATCATAGTGTTCGTGTGGGCTTTTGGTAATAAAATGTAATATTCTATAAACTTGAATTATTTTGTGTTATTGATATTATATGTTCCACAGACATTTAAATAACTAATTTAAATAGAAATTCTATTATTTAAATTTACTTCTTCATTTGATTTGCATTAAATTTAACTCTTAATTCGCTATTATTTTTGAAATAAAAAAAAATTAATTTTTTTCTAGAAAATTAGGGCTAGGTCAGGTTGAGGGACAATGAATTTCAGAGTTATTGTTTGCAACGGTCGATCAACGTGAAAAAGGGACAGCTCTTATAGGATTATTGTTTGTCATTCGTTGCTGTACAATTACTAAACTTCATTGACTCATGTGTTGCTCCTGTGAGAACTTCTGTGCCCAATATCGTCCAAAGTACACTGTATCACAAGTTTCAGTTGACATACAGGGCTAAGGGTACAAACGTAGCCAGGCAGTTTAGAAGAATACAGGCTTGAAGTTGCAAAGAGTAGCTCTTCCTCTTGAAGTAGACATTGCTTCAAGTGTAAACCGGCTTCCGTTTAAGCGGCGTATACGTTTCCTAACTAAACGCCTAATCCCTTCCTAACTGCCAAGCTGCCGTGCCTAGTGAATTTCACAAAGAATTACTTCCTTGTCCATGATATAAGTTGCGCAGCGCCAACCTTCATGATGTTGGGAATCAGTCGCTCAAGGTCGATCGTCTTGCCGAGCAAGTGGTGAAGGTCCTGGGCGAGCGCAGCTCGATCGATTAATTCGGTCACACAGTCGAGGCGCTCCTCAATGTGCTCTACATCGCGAAGTGGTTGCAGAAGTCGTAGTTTGAGCGCCCGCTGACCAGGCCCAGTCGCCGTATAATTCGCTACATCTGTGCGAGAATAGAAATTCGGAAATTGGCTTTTAACTACGACTTGACAAAAACAGAGATATATCGCACGGCTTAGCGAAACTCAACTAGGGTCCTATATCGATCTGGCTGGCGACATTTGCTCTGATTAGTGGAACCCTCAATCAAACGGCGGCACAAACAAACTACGTTTAATGCATTCGAATGGGTGGCGCACTCACGCACAGAAATGCCAGAAGCCGAAATAAAATTGCTTGCCAAAAAGAAAACGACAACGATCAGCAGCCAAGTGCTGTATGGCCATGCCCGCAAATGTGCCAAGCCAGACGGCGGTTTGTCACTGCAAGCTAAGCAGAAGACACACTATCGCCAATGTAGACAAGATTATCTAATCAAGTACGAAGCCTATCCTGTCAAGGCCTAGAGGCTTCATTCATTACAAGGCCCTGTCGCAGTCACATGGTCATCAGAACTCCCTATCGTATTATCTATTTTACTCTACTAATTGAATAGTGTTGACAGAATACGAAGAAGACGTGGGATGGTCTCACAGACCATTGGATCTCTCTTTCTGAATTCTCCCGTTAACTTGTCAATGCTCCGGTCGAAAGAGTGGAGATTTTAGAGCAGGCAATTAACATCGGACGCTCGTAGTCATGAGGCACAAAGTAAAAAAGGAAAATATTGTGTAGCATTACTAGAATAGATCATGTGTCACTTTACACTTTATCTAAAGAGAGTTCTCACCTTAAACTGTTCAATGCTGTAATAATAACAATCACAAGCAATGGTAAATAATAAATGACACACAGGGTGTTCAAAAACTCAGGCAAGAGTCACGCAGATATACCGGCTCCTCTTGGACTCGTTACATTATGTGCCTATTGCTAAGTAGTAACGTTCTTCAACGCTACAGGATGGGCGTTATGACATTGCAAAAATATCCAGCATGCACCGCAAATCGATCACAGTATATCATCCCGTGACGGAACAGTCTCGCCTAGATTCAACCTTAGGTATCCTTTTCCCGACCAAACGACCCTACGCGAGCAGCGAATCGACATATGCATATGTAATTCAAAAGAAATCAGCGCCTACCGAACAGAGTGTACTTGCAGGCATCACTGGCAGCGTCAAGGCTCGCGACGAGTTCAAGTTCACGAACGGTGACAGCATCGAGTTGGCAGATCCCCTCGACAGGAGGGAGAATGTCGATTCGCAGCGAACGGGCCGTCGGTGCTGCAGCTTTTTGAATCAGCTCAGCGTACCTACTCCCCCGTAGCGAAGTGGTACCACCGGTCGAAGTACGCCATCACAAGTAGAAAAAAAAGAGACGATTAGAATTCCGAGAATCGCGCGCCGTTCTGAGTAGGCTGAGATTCAGATTCGATTCTTTCAAGGGGCACATTTATAGCAGACAGTATGCGAGCAAGGCGAAGACGAAGAGATCATTACATTGAGAAAGCCGCACCCGACGTCAAGGTCGGCTTTGTTATTGCTCGACATACCTACTAGGCCTGCCTACGGCCGGGTGTTGTTTTACGGAAGCTGGTCAAACTGCTTTAGATTATACTGCAGGGTTTGCTATTTCCTCCTCTGTTAGCGGGGTGTCAATAAAATGCTGTAGCCATTGCAGTGGTAGTTGTCTTTTCGAGATAGGAATTGACAAAGGGCGCTAGGTTTTTCAAGCGTCAGCACTGGCCCGATCACGGAGAGATCGGAGAGTTGCTTCAGTCCCTCGAGCGAACTCATACATTAGATGAGCTCCCCTTTCCCATAACATCGCGTCGTTCCATAGGAGCCTGCGTGTTCCTATGCAACAACGGCCACACGTGAAGCTGACGCAAAGGACTCCGACGGCAGCGGGGCCATCGGATTAATAACCGATGTACGCGCTATGGCCTTGATGCTTCATCTCGAGCAGCTTTATATAATGCTAGACATAATCAAAAGCGCACGCTCTCGAACGTCCGGGCGACTGGAGGCCGTTCTCATGCCGGCACATACCATGGAATACTTGATGAGCATTACAACGTAATAATGCCGATATCAAGAATAAACAATAATAACACCGCTATTGTAGACGGAATCAGGCCTGATGGCACATGATGTGATTTCATAATAACGCCACATTTACACGACGCTCAAGGAAGAATAAATATTTAATCTGTTTTGGTAGAAAGGCTTGCTTGGTACGACTCTACTTAGATTAGCGTACTTCATGAGGGCGTTGGCCGATGCAAGTGCATAATACTTGTTGCGCAGTTCGATAACGAGGCGGGGCACCGATTGCGGAAACATGTTCATTCTACGAAGAGCTTCCACGCCTTTGCAGTCGTTATACCATCGGCGCTCAATGCCTAAACCAAGTAAAACAAATCTTAGTCATGAAAACTATACAGGGCGAGTCGAATTTTGTAATCCGTAACAAATGGTAAGCCCCCCTCTCGTAACAAATGGTAAGCCCCCCTCTCGTAACAAATGGTCACCCCCCCCCTATAATCCCTATAAATAATTCCTACCTACTGTGTGTTTGAATAAATGTTTTAAAATGTAATATATTGTCCTAGGCTAAGAGTCTAGTTTGTTGGGCTCCGTTTTCAAAATATGTTTCAACAAAAAAAAATGCTTAAATATATATAGTAGTATATTTTCATTTGACGTCCTCATATACATATACATACATACATATATATATATATATATATATATATATATATATACTATTCAGTATATTACTACGGTTCACTTACCAGTGAGCTGAACCTCTGGAAAAAATCGTCTCAGTTGCTTTACCAGCTGGCCCTCGGGTCTTGCCTCAAGTGCTGTTCGAGGCATTGTGATTTCGATTGGATCCAAACTCTGTAATAATAATTACTATTTTATCAAATTTGGAAGCACAAGATCGTCTTTTCTAATTCAATTTTAAACATCCTTCATCGTGCCAACACACCCGTTGAAATATGGGTAAGACCGTACCGTATTTTTATAGGCTACTGTTCATGTTGGCGCCGTCTTATCTTCAGATACTTATCGTCGAACTCACTGAAATGTGTACGATTCAATGAGCTCGATAGTTTAAAGTGGTAACAAATAGCTTGTCTAGTACAATCGTCGTGCACCGTGGGGGTTTTTTTTTTTCGGAAAAGCCGACCCCTTCTCGAAGCCACGCCAGGATTTGAACCTGTGGTCTGCTGGTACATGTAGTCTTTGCGCAGCTCTCGTTCGTGGCTGGTCTTTAGCCCTTCACTCATTACCCATCTCGGTAGAAGGATTGCCAGCTGGTTCAGTAGCCTTGGAGCACAGATTGGGACATATCACCCGTTGCCCGAGTCGGGGCATACCCGCTCGTCGCTCGAGACAGCGGCAATGAAGTTGAACTACAGCGGGCCCAATAATGGGAGGCTTCGATGGTTCCCAAGAGGACAAAACAGCAATACGACAACATCCCTTTAGATGCGAAATGAGGAAATACCAAAGGTGCGATATGGTAAGTTCGTCGTTACCGTACGACGATGCTCCCTGGGATGCCATTTTACCGCTGCGATTGACGTCCACACGCTGAATGAGGTCATCCCGTCGGATGGGGCTATACGAGCCTTGTTTAAGTTCAGTACTACTGAGCTCGTATGGACTCAACGGTAACCATCAGCAACTCGACACTACCACTGACTTCGTGTGTGACCAGTATTTACAAACGGCTAAGTAGTAGTTGCCCGAAACACGCAAGTCTTCGCGCGGACAAGTGCTTATTCAAGGGATGTTTAAGGTTAGCAGATTGCGTGTGGTATTTATATATGGGTAAGTGTTGACTGCCATTATTTAAGGCAGGTTTAAGCCAATAATCTGGATATTCGGATCAAGCAAATCGCACCGAAAAAATTACACAACCGTCAGAGTCAAGCTTCGTCGGACCAGACACTGCCCGCAGTGCCATCGACTCCCCAAGGATGGCATAGCTTCCTCGTCATTGTTAAGTTGACACGATAAGTGAATGAGAACTAGCACTAAGTAAATATGTATTACATAATAACGGTCTACAATATATTCTATTTAACACCATCAGTCACTTACAGTGAGAATGGTGCAAGTCGTATAATAATTTGGAGTATCTTCCAGCTGGCGAACGAAAAGTCGGTTTGTTCGAAGATCGAGAGCTGCCAAGCCAACCGTGCCAGTAGAGTGACCCCGGCCATTGCAAAGGCAAACGAGAACGGTTCGCTTGAGCTGTCCGTGGATGCCGCCCCGACTGCTACTTGAAGAGGTACCGCTTGTGATAGTCCTTGAAGCAGCTTTTCTTCTATTTGTAGACGTTCCTGAGCTTCTGGTAGCTCTTGCCCCATCACTGGTTGTGGTTGCGGCTGCGCTGGTACGCCTACAAAAAAAAAAAAAAAAAATATATATATATATATATATTATATATATATATATATATTATATATATATATATATATATATATATATATACCGATTAGACAGTTCATCATCGAATCATTAAAACACACTAATAAAATGTAGATACGGTACGCTATGAGATCTGCGCCTACTCGGGTATATGTACAAACAATTATGTTCTTATGGTGTAAACATTTGTGACACTATTTTATCATTATTTCATTACGAAAACTTAATTGCATTACTGCCATTGCACGTCAATAAACCGCCCTTTGTATTGTATTCTTCGTGATTACATTGACAGTGTTTTCAAACTTAGACCACAAATCCTTCAAAGTATCCAAAATGATAATGAGTCCACCATGTTCCTTCTGTACCATGTGTACCCTTTCACTTCAACGCGTCCTCTTGGCCGAAATCAGTTAGCGTTTCTCAATCGTCTTCTCGTTGAACATAAATTAATTCACATCGAATCGTTTAACTCTTCTATCTGCTGTCTAACCCTTCCACGGGTGGCTTCAGCAAACGGCCGGCGCAGCAGATTCTCTAAAATAGTCTCCTGATGGTGAGAAGGATTAACAGACAGATTCACAACATGTGCATTTCGTGGCAATTACTAAGCCTAATGACTCGACGAAACGCCCTGGACACAACTCACGTATTTCCGAAGGACGGACTCTGCAGGCTCGCCTCGTCCAGACGTACGTGCGCTGTGAACGGCGAAGACAAAATGTGCGTTATGTTTATAGATAATGGCTTCCTTATTCTTGTTTTAATGAGGTTGCGAAAGTAAGGCATATACTGACTGATTACTAGAACTACTGACACCTATCTCTAAACAAGGATACACGTAATGAGCGTGAAGTCGCCGACTGTAATTAGTAACTAGGACTCACGCGTACGACTGGGCCAATCGTCGTGCCTGCTAACACTACTCTACAGCAATACAATCATACAATACGCAAGTGCGTTTTTTTTGCAAAGCTTAAGTTCTCGTAGAAGATAATAGTGATAAAAAAAGTGACGCATCGTGTGTTATTTTATTTAAAACAGCCGGCGAGCCACCACCATTGATCAATCTAGTGGGCCACATTGTCAAAAACAAATCAAGTGCCATCTCATCCGTTTCGAAAGCGTCAACGAGCGCCATCAGTTGCACTGGTGTCATTCGAAGCTAACTTGATATCTGTGTTGAACCCCACATTTGTCGCCAATGTAATCAAGCCCGCACAATATGATCAACTCAAAAGAACAAGAAATATTTCAACTCAACAGACAGTCGTGTATATTGGAATCAGAAAACGTGTTATGATCATCAATCAAGCGCTACTGACGTTTGGCAAATGGAAATGTTTATCGTTATTGCTCCAGCAAACATCTTGACGCGTCTAGTTTACCTCGTCATCGCAGCACTTTAGTAACCATTTCGTGAGCCATCTGCACCACACTGTGATACAGCAGGGTTGGAACATCCGACAAAGGCGGTATGACATGCAGAAACATTAAATCCTGGTGAATATACTGGTTGATTATTTGACCTTTGCTCATTATGAAGCAGAGCTTCTTTTAACGCATAAAAGTCTATTAGACATCTCTGTCCCGAGAGCTCTTTTGCAGGCCGCGCATTATCGTTAGTGTTCGTTTATCGAATTAGTGATCTCGACTTGAGGACTTACCGAAGAAGTCGTCATCAAAGGCGTACTTTGGCGTGGACATGCTTTCACTCGCAGGTGAATTTGTTTCGGCAAATCCGTGTGCAAATGACATCTGCGAATCACACGTATAGGTGCGGACGCCGAATTGTGCTTATGGCTGATTCTGGTTGGCTGCAAGAGCAGCCCGTATGAAAAAAAATGTCAGGTCGCCACTAGCAACTATTGTAACCGCCGGCACAAGGCGCCAAATTTCACCACACTTTTAGTATTCGGCATAATAGCAACTGGCAGCTATCCTACTTCCCTGTCTGGTTTCATAGGCAACACACTCAAGCATGATCGAATTTGAGCCCGGAATCGTATGTGGACAGAGAAATGGCGTGTTAAATAACATGAACACAATTTTCATCTATGACGCCAACGGTGTTCAGATGTTACTTGTTTTGTAGCGGAGCTGGTAGCAAGCATCAAACGACCGATGATATTTATGCCACAATATTCGGGATTCAAGAATAAAATCGAATATTCAAGAATATGCCACAAGTGCCTAGACAGCACGAGACGCGCCTATGATGGTAAAACCATTCTGCGACGATATAATCAAGTGCATATATATATATATATATATATATATATATATATATATATATATATATATGAACTCCCTGTGACCTTTGAGGCCGTCACTGATGATGTCACCACAAAAACAAAATAATAGCATATGACCGGAGAGTAACGGAGCATATAATAGTCCAGAATAAAGCAGAACTGATTCCTAAGCCAGCTGTTGACTGGTCAACGCTCTACGTTGACATCAAGCCAAGCGCCAAAGCTATCGGTGTGTATACTTCGGTGGTAAGGAAAATGGGTCAAATTGTCTATGCAAGAATATACTGACAGAATCTGATTATCCCTGAAGACCCCTAACTTTCGAGAAATGTTGCCGTGTTAACAGATTTCGTTATCAGCACGAGGAACAGATCAGGTTAGTGTACAACACAGCCACACTTGTTAACTGTTTTTTCGAGCTGACCCTCAGCTGTTCCCCTATCTGACAGGCCTCAGCTCTTAACATTTTAGATATTACTACAGCCACACTTGTTAGCTGGTTTTAGACGTACCGATATTCCGACAAGTGATCTTGAGGGTGCGAAATACAAATTGTTAGTTTTAGTGCGACATCGACATCTTATATACTGGAGTGATCTGAAGTGTAGGCTACAGAGTTACAGATACTCTGATATACAGTTATCAAGAAGTGCTCTTGACGTAATATCTAATGGATGGCATCCAGTGAGGAAGTCAATATCCTAAAGGATAATACATCGCTCATAGGAAGCTCAGTAACACTTGCTGAAGGCGGTCCTAACTATCGACGCACCGCGACAAAATGATACGACACCTCAACTTTTCTTACTTCTTTTCTTCGGCAGTTCCGCTTTCAGTCAGCCAAAGTCATCACATTTCAAGAACGTTCTACGAATAGTTAGCTATCTAACTCAGATGTAGACATTTGATATCGGAAATTGTCGTTTCGAGGGTGCGTCAAAAGGATAGGCCAGTTAATGTTTGTCGAACACTATAGGGTTCTTAGATCGTTCTCCTACACATTTTCTACAAATTTAGTATTTTGTCGGGCCGCCGCCGTTCTCCAGAACAGAAATTAATCGATTGGAAATAGATCCATACAGTTTACGTATGGGGTTTTGATCAAGAACATTCCATTCGGCTATCAAAGCTTTTTTTTAACTCATGTAGCGCTTGACATTGCTTGCCACCTCTAAAAACAGATCTATAATAGATAAGACGCTCCGCAGGTCTGGAGAGAGTGCGGGCCAGCTCAGTAAATGTATGGCTTGAGTTTCGAAGAACCCAACTTGACGATCTTCGCCGTAGGAACTGCGGCGTTATTTTGCTGGAAGATGAATCTTTCAGCACAGACCTTCTCGACGTGAATCCTAAGTTGATCGACCAACATAGTGATGTAGGCCCGGCTATTCATGCGCCCATCTGCGAAGACCAAATCGGTCTTTCCGTTGTACCCAATACCGGGCCAAGTCATCACACCACCACATCCCGTTTGTCGTCGACTTAGGAATCTCTCTTCTTTCCTAATGCCGTGGAAACAATAAAAATCTCCATCAGGACCGTCAAGATTGAATCTCTTTTAATCGGAAAACAGCACACGTTGCCACTTCTCTGTCCACGAAATGCGCTCACGAGCGAAGCTCGATCTTGCATCTTTGTGTTTCAATGATAAAGGGGGTTTTCGCTTGAGATTTCGCGAACGATTGAGACGAACTTAAGGTTTATATTGATCGGAACTCTGTATGTCCTCATCTCGTCAATTCTCTCTGACTGGAAACCCTTCAGATTAGCTTGGGGAATCAGGCCAAAATCGGAAAATAATCTGGGCGCTCTCACAGACATGATACGTGCACAATCAGCGAGACAAGAAAAATTTGAGCTGGAAAACACCACCGCTCTCCTCTCAAACATGTCACTCAATAAACATAAGCTACGCAAAACCATAACTAGAGAAAAAAACAGCGGTTGAACTCACACCAGACAAATGGATATCAACAATCGCACCGACACTCACAAAATACAAACAGTAACAGTGATATAGAGTAAGCTTTGATCCCGCTATCGATAATAAATAAGCCAACAAAAAGTCTATGACCGCGGCACTACGTGTACACATTTATCTAAGCGAAATTCAGAATCACGGAATCATCTACAAACAATGTGGTTCAATCGATCTCCAAGTATTTTCGGACTTCGATATTGCAGATGACCAAGCTACGATCAACCAGCAACCGAACTATCGAACGAAGTAGAAACAGTTCTCAAAATTGACTGATATTCTAACAAAGACACTCAAAGTTGAAGACTCAACTTGTCATGTCATTAGTGATCAAGCAGGCGAGCTCGAATTTCATGTGCACAGACTGCGATGAACGATGTTAATAAAATGGTGTAAGCTGTACCATATCACAGCTAACAAAAGAAACATTGCCGTGTTATCCAAGCCCGGTGGACTGGTGGTGCATTCGCGTGCGCGCCTTGCAATCGGAGGAATGCAACACGTAGGTGCTCGGGTTCGATCCCCACCATTGCACATGTGCATTTAAAGGGGTTCGTCTTATGAAACAATGCCGAAGGCAGTACCGTGGGCGTTAAACGTTGGCTGTGAGTCAGCCTGGAAAATTTATTTTAGATAAATTGAAAAAATTATAAGCATATATATATATATATATATATTTAGGGCTATCTGTGTATGCCCACGGTACAATAATTAAAAAACAAAGAGGAAATACAGCACGTGATGAACTTTCAAGCAAACAAACATCATCAAATAATGTTATAGGGTCGCAAGCGACGACAGCGCGCTACAAGACGAGACACATTCGTAAACATATCACCCTTCAACGGCAATGACTACAATTCACCGGGTGGAACGGAAAGTTGGACGAAGAATACAAATGGGCCTCTTATGACAAGTGCATACACCAAAGCCGCAGACAAAATCGTCCAGATCTACGTTTTTTGATGTTGCTGGATAGATCCCTGTGAGAACTGGAGGGTATACCTCATGTTCAGAGGTGGGACCCGTATTCGGAGATGGTGCGACAGGAGAAGTTGGCCTTGGTGGAGGCAATACCGGCCCCTCCATGCTTGTAGGAGACTCGTAATCGATAAGCTCAGGTACACGATTACGAAACGATAATATCGCAATGAGGGTGAACAAAAGCGATAAGACGAGCAATACAACAAACATACACCAAGAACATCTCGAACAAAAACGGCGTGATCGGCGAGGTGTTGCCATGTTAGACTCACGATCCCGAGGACGGGGAATTCGAAACACCGATGGGGACGATCCTTCGGGTGCTGTACTGCACGCTGCAATATGTCATCCGCCGTTTGCTCAAGATTTCTAAAATTAGCCAGCTCCACATTATCGGCAGCTCTTATCGCTGAAACACTAAAAACAACGGTGGCAGTCGAGGGGCTTCCAAACTAACGGTGAGGGTAACACGTTAGCAGCAGCAGCAGCATTCGGAGAAGATCCAGATGACGTTGAAAATTCAAGATGTGCCGACAGAATCTGGTTTTGCCCACATGGCATACACTTGTCACCTAGCTTTAACTATTTAAGTAAATAATATAATACATGTAACAGTAGGCTGTGGTAAGGTAGACGTTCGGGTTGGGTCTCAGTATAACAATGGCTGACTTGTCCAGGTCCCCTGGATGTTACCTACAAGGCAACGTATGGCTTCAACTGGACACGATTGGCAGTTAATAGCATTTGTACTGATTCATTGACCCATTCATTGCAATAGGCCTGCCTAGAGAACATCATTGCTGGAGACTGAGCTACTTTTGTTTAGCAAAACATACAGCAGTGTTTACCGACAACCTAAAAACACACAAGGACAAAAACAATGAACCTAATTTAAGCGGTATTGTAGGGAAGACACGGGTCCACAGCACTACATAAACTGCTGTTGGTCAGATCTTAAAATCGTACTTTCGAAACGGTTCTGAGGAGCACCAAGATGTCGATTGAGAAAAAAAGTTGCTAATCAAAAAGTGGTCGAGGTCGCCCAGAACGATCCATAGGTGGCGGGGCAGGTTGGGCTAAAATTCAAACGATCGGAGGTAATTAGGTTAGCCTGCACCTCAAAGCTAGCGTGAACTGCTTTTTATCATTGAGTTGTCCTCAGTTGTCCAGCACACGTTAGAGCCATTTTACCATGGAAATAGTGGCCTTTATTTAACAGAGCAACTTGACAACAATTTTTCGGAATAAATTTCGAGGTCCGGTAGACAGCTATCTTGTAGTCGCTCCACTAAGTTGATCTGTAAGCCCGTTCGCGCAGCCGCAAAAGCCAACGACGACAGGGTTCTGCGGAAAACCACTACCGGGGAACCATAGAAGGTAAGTTCGATTCGGTGTTACATCGCTGAAGAAATCCATCCCGGGGCGTGTACGTCGTGCGTCGAAATGCACCTCTTTACATGCATAGACATCTAGTGGTTTTTTCTTTAGAACGGTTAGAGTTGCTTATCCCTAAGTTTTCTCCACCGTTTTGATCGAAGCTATAATAATCAACCTCGGTGGAGATACATAATAAGAGATGAGCGTAAAGCAACAAGTTTCTATTGAGTATGGGAGCGGGATATGGGCTCGCCTTTGCGGCTGAAGGGATCGCAGCCTATTTTTGCCCATCAGATATTTCTAAGTACTTGTCCGTTAAGGTAACATGAGGAGAAATGTCAATTGGAGGAAAAGCCACATCTCACCAAAAGAAAAGGGCCACATCAGGTGTCAACCTCCCTCCTGGGATACTTCCCACGAGCCGTCTATCTATCCAAACTCTGTTGCTAGGTACTGATAAGGGACGTACACTAGCATCTGGCCTACGCGCTGTGACCACTAAAATACCTCGAGCCTTGTAGAATGATATAATGAGTCAAATTGCAAGATGGTACTGCAGGTTACCGATAGGAAGAGGGATGGAGCTGCGTTGTCTTAGATACTTCGTTTTAATAAGAGGTGAATATTGTTCAAAATGTGACTTTGATCAAAAGTGCAGATCAGCCCTAATCATCAGCTACAACACCGGGTACTAAATTAAAAGAAAACAATTTATAAAATCAGTGTACCAAGGAGGAGGCCCGAAGTAGTGCCACATTCTCAGAATATACTATTATATATTTCAGGGGAAGGTGCAACAAACGGTAAGCAAGGATGTAAAAAAAAATTCTATCAAAGTCAATCTATTGTACAATGGCATTATTATGAATCAAGCATTGAACAAACTGAGTGTTGTTATACATCTAGGCGTTGTTGTGTATCGAAGCGTACGATTCTCAATAACGGTATGATTTTTTGGACAGATCATGTCCTTGTAACATATCGCAAGCATCGTAAATTCACAAATTGACATGAAATAATTGATATATATATATTATATAACATATATATCCACTCTTTATATTATTTCCTATGAGACTCTCAGCTTGTCCCGTCCGGTAGGCACAGCTACGGTCTTGATTTGCTTAAACGACTTCCCGTCCGCCCACAAACGTATACAAGGTTACCCACCCGTTGCTCTCGTTCTCGTCCGTTATACGCGCACAGCCCACCCAATCCTTGTGCAATGTAGCAGGTGGAAGTCAAATTCCACGTGAAGCCGAGAGCAAAGAATATCAAAAGCTCACTGATAGCGCAGAACGGGCCGATCAATGAACTGTTGCCGCAGCTGCCGCCGCCGCCGATGACGACGATACTCGAGATACCACAATGAGATACCACAAAAGCCGATGCTAATCGGACATGTCTCTCTGTGCGTGTACATATATTCTCGCTCTCGCTCGAGTTCCGCCGTGTTCCACTACATTTCCTGTATCATGTTTCGGCTGCGGTGGCTTCGATCGTGGACGTACATATTCGCCTGTCAAAGCCCCCGTTCCTAGTGTATTAAGTGTTGTACTACCTCGGGAATTGTTAGTGTTATTAGAACAGTTAATCAAAAACATCTCACTACGGATGTTGTCTCTATATTATTGATATGGCCAACGGAACAGAGTGTATATATATATATATATATATATATATAAGCTATACGATAGGGAGAAATTGTCACCGGAAGGACTATTCACACGCTCTTCCTGGTATCAATCGCTAACACTGCTGTATAAATAAAATGCTTACCAGGAGCCTAACGCGGCGCTGTGTGGTTGTGTGTTTAGACGAAAACGTGTCCCTCGCTTTGTGACGCGTTCCGCGAATCGTAACGTCGATGACGTAGCAGGGCGTGTACAAATCGTAAACTGCATTTGGTCAGACAATCTCACTAAAGAGGGAAATCTATGGTACGGAGACATCCGTGGACAACAGGAACTCACCGACGGTGAGTTATTGTCCGTTTTATATAGGATGTAATTACCTCCTAACGGTGAGGTTCGCTGTTGCAGCGACGTTTCCAATTCAGTTGGACACGCGTGTCGTGCAGACAAGAAGAATTTTCACAAGTTGAACTTCGTATCCAACTGTCGTTCGCTTGTGGCGACTCCGAAAAGGCGGCTCAAGCAGGGTCTGTTAAAGGCGGCTGAGTTTAACATGATCCGGGCTGACGGGCTGTTTGAAACATACGGGACGCGACCTGAAAGGACACATCAATCCACGGCAGATAGCCAGAGTAGAATGAAAAGCGTAAAAACGACAACTTAAACGTTGAAAAGGGAAGACAAGGGGGAACTGAGCGAATTGCGCCAAAGATGGACGTGGAACAGTTGGACCGGAAACGTTCGCTGAAGGTTGCCAGGAAGTGTAGCCGAGTCAGAGACATCTGTGCGGCTTTTGGCATTGTTGCCACTCTACACCACTGTCGTTACTATCCACGTGGTTGGCATCAGCATTGACAGCAGCGTGATTCAACAGTGCACGATAGTAGCTGTAATGGCTCGAATACGAATGCGTTCGGAGATGTTTTCATATATGAGATTTATTGGTGATGATTGTGCCACTACGATAGCAGTGATACGAAATCGAGCTTGTCGACGTACGATGAAAAGGTATTGTAAAATTGATTGTATTGTTTTGCGCCTGAAACATGTGCATGCACTACTCGTTTTAAATGGGAGTTTGTATCTGAGTTCATTGAAGCATCGTTCGAGTGTGTTGACGATTAAAAATCTATCGTCATTCAATTCGACCTAATAAGTAAATTTTCACAGCTGACAAACAGCCAACATTTAATTCGACCTTATTGCTGCACTTACGCTTATGACTATCGATAGGGAAAGTTTATAATATGATTCTCCGAAAATATCTTTCTTTAGTGGATAGCTCACTATGGGTACGACTGCATGCACTAGTTCACCGCGCGGATGCGCGATGAGATGTATTGTACGTACATCATATTGTCGCCGGTATTCCTTGCACAAGGGAGCCACAGGGCACCGACACTACCGACGGGCGCCGCCCTGACGGCCTCACTCTCATCCCCTTTCACCGAAGCCAGCAGCTCGTTTGGAACGACATGGTGGTTGACACTCTAGCGCCTTCTTATGTCAACCACTGTGCAACCACCCCAGGTTACGCGGTAGCGCGTGCGGAGCGGGCCAAGCTACGGAAGTACGCCGCACTCCAGGCAACCCACCTCTTTTCCCCCCTTGCTTTTGAAACCTTACGCGGGCACGGCCCCCTCACTGCGAACTTCCTCGAAGGGGTCTACCATAGGCTGGGCCGCGCCACCGGGGACGAGGGCGCGAGATCTTTCCTTCTGCAACGCCTATCCCTCGCTGCGCAGAGAGGCAATGCCGTCACTCTTCTCGCGACAATGTCGGCTTCGGCCCCGGTCCCCAACTAAGCCCCCCTAAAATAATCCCTAGAACTAATTCCTAATTATTGTATGTTTGAATAAAAGACTTATTGTAGTCCAGTCACGATGCAACGAATGCAAACATATTTATACTACTATATATTAATATATTCTCTAACTCTGAAGGTAGGGACCATTAGCTGAAATGTTACTCGTACACGCCACATATGTCCGTGTATCAATAAAATCATATGGAAATATGTACATCTTCGAGCGAAATCGACGCAAGCTGCTAAGCGAATGTGTACTGTTAAAGGATACGCTGAAATAATTGAAATCAATCGAATTAGAGATAAATTGCAGGCCTTTCCCCGATGAACTTCGCCTGAAATCGGTTCTCAAGTATGACTCTGGCGAGTCCTTCAATCTGAAGGGCCCTCTCGGACAGACGACGGTTGCAGTATGTTCCTGTTTCGGTGTAACAATATCGTGTTGACGGTGTTTCTAAGAGATATCTCACCAGACGTCCACTCTAGCTGGCAATCGATTTCGGCCATCACAACAGTAGCACTTGAACGAGGAACGCGAATGGAAATTTTTGTTTTTCCTCCTCGACACGGGAAAAAATCGACGTTGCAGGCCATGTTCACGAGCCCAAGTTGGAAATCATTGGCATTTCATTTGGAGGACAAGACGATTTTATTGTCTGCCTCGAGAATGCCTGGCTGATGGATCCTACGTGACCTTTTTAACGTAGATAACACATGCGTCTAGCTATTATTCATGCTGGGAAAACATCTCCTTGCGACCATCCATCCAACCTGGCTTGCGCTCGTGGAAACTGAGTCGTGCATTAAACGTTCATCAAGATGCAGGGAAGCGTCAACGAGATTTCGCTGTGCAAGTGCGCAATTTCGATCGTCGCTTTCATGCGAAGTTATTATGCAGGCACAAGTTGAAATTTAGGGGCAGAACAGGTCGACAAATCAAGGCGAAGCAATCGTGTCTTAGTTCGATGACAAAACTACAACGATTCTGAAGTATACAAGGCTTGGCCAATTCCAATAGAAATGCTATACATTAAGCGTATTTGCAGTTTCTTTGAAACGTTCGTTTTATCTCGTATATGTAAAGACTCGTAACAGACTCTGTAAGACGCGAATTTCACGTGAATGACAGTTCCAGATGCAAATACATTGAGTACGAAAGCACCTTCGACCAACACGATTGGAATAGCAAGTAAGTAATAGAAGCACGACTAGCACAGCATAGCTAGTATTTATGTCGTCGAAAGTTTAAGGTCTCAAAGATTAAAAAACACATTAGGAGGCAAATTAAAAATATGTCAGCAAAACAAGGACCCGGTGGCGGAGGGAGGCGAGTATTAACGGTACTAAATGTTAAAAGCTTAGACAATGGGGCCATTACGCTCTGACGCTCGGGGAAGTTTAAACATTGTCTGATTTGCAGGTACGTTGAACACTATTGTTATAATTAGGACCGAAGTATTTCTCGATGTGCTTGAGATGAAAAATGATATAGTGGAATGACCCTTGAATCGAGCTATGGCGTCAGCTAATTTAGGTACAAAGGCTCACAAGTACGCATCACCTGAGAAGTGCTTGTCCAGAAATACAGCCCGAAGAACGGAGGTGAACAGAGATGGGTACCACTGGAATAATTAAATGGTCTTTGTCAAAGACCGATTCAGCGCTTGGTGGGTGGAAGACAATCGAGGCAGATTTCGCAGTGTATGTTGATAGACGGCTGGTGGTAAGGCATTTCCGTTAGTCTCAGATATGTCATGAGTCTACACTTTGATCTTAGCGAAATGGTCCAGATCCTGTCGACCCTGGATATCAATTCGGAATAATTTGGCCCATTCATGAATCCGGTCCTGTGATCAGCATACAAAATCAGGTTAGGAGACCTGTAAACGTAAGCGATATCATAAAAAAATAGACCAAAAAAACTGGCGGGACGTCGAGTGCGTAATTGTTAACCGGAAATAATATCATTTGTGTCCGCCCACTGAGTTCGTTCGGGCACGAAGCCAAATAATAAACTACAATTAGTGCAGTCGAATCTTCATGTGATTTACTATATCCGAAGGGTTAAGGAGTTTATGGGGCCGAACCTTAAATTTCACTTCGAAACCAAATAGAAAGTAATATAAGTATCCACGACTCATAGCTTGCTTCGGTTCCACGACCGGTACGGTAATTCATAAGTTGCTAAGAAATCACTTTTCAAACGCCAACGAGCGAGTTCTAGAGATCCCTATAGATTGTGTGATACCGATGGATTGTAAAACGTAATAACAATCATTTTGACAATGGGGTCGCACTACTTGGAAAATAGTAGGCTCCTGATATAGACATTTACATAATGTAATGCTTTGTATTGTTCACTATAGGAGTGTTAGCATAGCGGCATCTCTACCCGCGCATTCCCGCTACGTGCCGGGGATTAGGTGACTGAGCGTTCCCGGGCAGGACCCCAACACGGAATCCAAACTAGTCATTGGAGACTAAGGCACCCGGCTATTGAACGCTAGCCGGAGCAGTACACACCTTCCCTAGAGATCGAAGTAATGCCAAGCGTACCGACTCTGGTGAAGAGATAGACTCTCAGCAGAGGATGACGCTTTTACCAGTCAGAGGCGTTTTCTCATCCATGTCAACCCTGCACTGGATCGGCCCACTTTTACGGAGATTGGAATGTCTTTGGTGGTGTCCGTGCTTTTGAAGAAAATTTCCTCCTTTTTAAGTAAAAAAAATAACATAGCGGCATCAAGCATCCTGCGGTTCCTGTAGCGAGAAGTGCAAACGGACGTACCTTTAGAAGCTGGGCGACCCAAATATGTTCAGACATAATCGGAGAAGTTTCGGAAAACTTCCAGAGGAACGAGCCGGCAGGAATAAGAGCATTACCTCGAAGAGTCTCTTGGATTCAGATCGGACTCAAAGCAGTTCGGATGGGGGCATCAGCATGGTTTGCATGGGTTTTTTTGGGCATCTACGGACCTTGGAGCCTTCCGCTAATTTCTAAACGATGTGGTTTTCAACCAATTGATCATTGAGAAGCGCACTAAATTATTTATTTACGATAGTTACCGTGCGGTGTCGTTGGCACCCTATGGTCAAAATAATATAAATCGGGTTGCAAGCTTAAGTATAATAAACAGGAGACACATGTATAATACACAGGAGACACAGATAGAGCTCCAGCAGTAGCTCCCGTCCCGGAAAAATAAGCGTGTCTGGTTGGGCCTGGATGTTAGTACTATATTTGCAGTCCTTGCAACTCGTATAGATTCTCATTATATCTGAAGGGTTACTGGAGGCGAGTACATTCAGCTCAATTTTAAGAGAAAGTTCTGTACGAGCTAACGCAAACGACGTCAGCGAAGGAAGATAATAATGACGCCCGAGCTAACGGACGCATGCGCTCAGAGATATTTATTTATGTTTTCAATCAAGTTTTTTTTACACATTTTTAACAGGTCTAATAGTTTAGACAATGGAAAATAAAAGAATATCAAACCATATATATATATATATATATATATATATATATATATATATATACCGGTTTGTCGGTATTAGATGATTGCAAAAAGTTCCCGTTCTTAATACCGAGTCACCTACAAATCCTCAGGTGCTGAACCCCTTTCGTTCCCTATGACGTTGATTGAATGCTTGCACAAATATATGTAGGTCACCGAATGTGCTGCTACTATTATTATTATTATTATTATCATACATACGTGTCCTTCGAGTGTTGTCCTGCTTTCAACTCGGCGAGACAGGAAACCTATGAGTCTCACACCACTTGACACCATTCGTCTCTTCCCTTGACATAGTTAGTTTCTGTATAGAGCGAATAGCACCTCTACCTAACCTGTTATCGCCTGACCTGAGTGATCCATCACAGGTAAAGAAAGGCCCACCCGCAGCGGTTCAGATCTAAAAGGACGGCCAAAGGGCTACTCCGCACGCCAGAGAAGCAAACTCACGAACGAGAACAACAAGGAACCCACATCAGACCAGGACACAGGACCTGTATTGCTCTGAGAATTCGGCCTCCCCGCCCACATACTTTTGACTCACTGCTGTAGCGTATGGTATCACGTACAGTGTCTCTACGATATGATGATATTAGTTATGATACTATTCTTTATATTATTATACATATGAATTTTCGAAGCGTGTCACGTAACGTCTCTAGCTCCTAATTTCGTTTGCATAACGTGGTGAACGTCGTTTTTAACATCAGGTGCTCTGTGAGATGTAATCAATACTATGAAGTACGTCACGGGTAGAGGAGGAGTTCTTCGAGTCAATAATCTCGATCAGCTTCTGCATGTTTAGAGCTCGTTACAGATTCTGATACAAAGTTCACTTCTGTCGAAAGGTGAGCTGACTGAAAGTTGGCGCCAGGACAGGAATCCGTCAAGGCGGTCACCGATCCGGCTGCTACGTATATATATATATATATATATATATATATATATATATATGTATATATATATATATATATATATATATATATATTTATTTATATATATATATACATATATATGTGGCAGCCGGATCGGTGACCGCCTTGACGGACTACATATATATGTATGTATATATATATATATATATGTAGCAGAGAGGTTTGAGAAGTTTGTCGATTTTCAGCCTGATCCCGCGAGGGACGGATACTCCTTTATAGTTATGGACAAGTAGAGAATCGAATTTGCATAAAGAAAATTGAATTCCTTTTGAAAATTATCGCACATAATGAAAATATCATGCATACCGTTGCACTGTCTCTCGTGGCTTGCATACGCATATTGTCTAGGGCTTCCACAGGCCGATATGGTTTTTAAGTTGATTTTCCTCGGTGTGGCCACCACATCGCTGAATTGATCTCCGCTTACCTGCCTAGCTAATGTACTTCAGTAATTTCGTCCATCGAATCGTTGAGAGTAATCACTTTTCCACACATGTTCGCTATTCATTTTCATCATGATTGCTCCTCCGTCAAATAACCTATATATATGTATATATAAATATTGCGTATTGTATATCTGATTGCTCCCTCGCGAATCTATTACACATCAGTTCGAGTCAGCGAGAATCAACCGAAGTGGAATCAACGGAAACCGGTAACCGGTAGTTTTGCGTCCCATTGTCTCGGCACCACCATCCGCCACTTGCGCAACAATGCACCACCAGCATAACGTGTGAACAAAATGCCCAATGGGTAGTGGGACACAATATTTTCCTCTATCCGTCCAACTGTTTCGGATCAGCATTAGTAGTGGTTGTAGTAACTTGTTCAGCTTAGGCGGTCAGGTCATGACGGGGCGAGGCGGTATGATTTTAATAATCGGGGAAAGTTGCGACCGCCATAAGCGCTAAAGCGTACTTACGTAGCTGTAATTTGGTCGTACGAACGCTTGCTTTCTACGACAAATTGAATAAGTGGTTTTTCTTCACCGGGCCACACTGCCACTGAATGGTAGAATTGCTCAGTTGTTAACTACAGGTGGATGACAAAGAAGAAGAGAATCCAGTATAAACATTGACTGACGAAGGACGTTATGGTTAATGATGTGGCTACGAAGAGGTGGAATGACTCGTATAGAATTGAGTATATGAACATCTTATCTTGTCATCGTGGTGGCTTGGGACGGCTAAGTCCCTGGTTGAAAAATGCCGGAGTCCGTAGTTTCGAGTCCCGCAACCTGGTGACATGTCGAGAACTTACGCGGCGTGACAAAATGCAGTTCCGTTAATAAATCAATGCTTTGTATTGTATTGTCGCCGCAGTGAATTACTTTGAGGTACTCTCCGGTTAGTGACGAAACGCGAATACCGGCCTTGTACGGTTTGTCAGCTCCAGTTGAGTCAATTATAGTTGAACTATTTATTGTAGGCGCTTCAAAGAAAAATATTGCAAGAAATAGACGAGGATTGTTATTTTATGAAATATTTAATCGAACTCTCTCTCTCTCCGCACTCGACGAAGTTAATGGTGCGTCAGCGAAAGAGTATTATATTCATTGCGTCTCGTAAAGTAACGCAGCAGTGTGAGATACTGAACAGTGTTTGACGACTCCGATGGGAACCTTACCTGCAATATTTCTGTCTTTCATCGCCTAAAACATAACTACACAGTAGCAAATATTTCAGAACAAAAGTACAAGAAGAAATTCGTCGAAAAACCGTTAGCCTTAGATGAAAACCGTTAGGCTGCACGTATGACGTCTTCGTTCACAAGTCATTTTTCAGACGCTGAAAACAAAGCTGATGGTGATTCTCGGCAACCGGTAGTCCCTGGCTGATACACGAGTATCACTTTTGTTCACATTGTGACGCTTCACAAATTTAAACAATCTCGTTCAATCAACTTTGAACATTCTCCGAGATCACCTTTTGGTGAATTCTTCCTATTTCACTTTGGGTCTCGAAATGTGCTTTAGTAGATAAGTATGTCTAGATGGAAAAATGAAATAACGAACTGATTATACATGAAATTGCCAAATATTAGTTAGTCCCGTATAAGGTTGCGTTACTGTTGAACGCCTTGCCCGTAGGCGCTGCATGAGTTGATACCGCCCTAGCTCAGTGTTCGCCATGATTGCAACCGAAATTTCCAGATGTTCGATAACTCCCTCCTGAAACTGTTTGTGAATTAGTTCAGCTTGAAGGACGCTCTGCGAACTAGACGATACCTTGCTGTCGTCTCCGAGCAACTCGGGCAAGATATATCATTAAGTGGTAGTCGTAGTGTTGGAGCTGGACTCTGGCTAGAATACGTAATGAAGAATAACTTACCAGCCTAGCGCATGCGGCAATTAATTTCGTTTGCGGGTGATATCATTTGACTGAGACTAGCGACTGGTGCCCGAAGATCGTAATGAAAACTGGCCTCCTTGAGTGCATCTAATAATTCACTCACAATTAATACTATTGTTCTAATACTGTTAGAGTCAATTTCCAACATGTAAAATGGGCCTCTCAGTAGTTGCAATAGGTTCTGGCACTTGGAGCTATACGGGTCTCCGGTTCGAATCCAACAGGGTCCATGCGAATCGAAATCTGTCTTGCATTCGCCAATTCGTTATATAAGTATTATTATATATGTACTTAGTGCAAGAATATCATATTGACATTCATCCACTTGCTGGGTCACATAAGACACATTGCACCCCGTGCAACAGATGACTACGGCGTTTTGTGTTACAGTGTCACGCCGCCATCTCAAAATTGACTAAATTCGACTCAAGCCATCACTGTCAGTCGAGGTCGCAGGTTACCAATCATGAGTTTCTCGCGGACTGGCACTAATTAGTAATTATTTTTAAATGGTTAAGGAATATAAAGTTATAACCCATCGTGCTGTCGCGCTTGATCTACATAACACCACACAATGACACATTCTCCACGAAATATACCCGTATTGGCTTACTTGAAATACGGAACAGGTTTCAGTCAGGTGTTGGAACCAAGTGGCACTTCAGCTGAATTAGAAAGCGTGCAGCAAAATGTGCACTGTCCAATACCCAGTTGCCCCATGAGCTACAATGTACCTCGATACCTCAGACTGATCGAACGATTGCTAACATAGAGTTGTCTCCTAAATTTAGAATCCGCTTCAAGTTTCGTGTCTCGAACGTCCGTTTCAGCAATGCCCAGATTCACCATTTTCCAGTCGACCCTAATACAGGCCCACACCCGCAATTTCTGAACTGATCAGCTTCCGATTATTTGAAACAAAAATGTTGGTGGGCGAATTCATTGCATACCTCCTATACCAAATACCAAAGCAAAGTAGATATATATATATATATATATATATATGCATATGTCCACTTAGATCCATTGTAAAACTGCAGCTCCATTAATAAAACCAATAAAACCTTTACCATCTCCCTTTCACTGACTGTTATTTGCCTCGGTAGAGTGGCGGTAAAATTCGACGAGTTGCTGTGACAAAGAGATGCACAAAGATTCTCTAAGGAACACTTAACTTTGTTTTTGATCTTTTTCTTACCGTGATACCAGCAAATGGACCCAAGAGTGACAACGGAAAAGCGCAGCTCAACGATGGGGTCAAGCAAACCATTGAACAACTTTATGCTAGGAGGACATTGGAGGCATCGGACAAAAACTTAATTTTGTGAACGATACGGGTGTACGTTTCTTGATAAATCTCGACTTCGGCGAACGGATCCCGCATGCAATTAGACAATATTCTCTTAGATGCAACTGGATCCTCAGAATGTAATGATACATTACATTCTTAATTACTTGCTCTTAGTTTACATTCATACTATTCTATTACATGCTTAATTCACAGGTAAGCATGTAAATGCATATATGAATAAGTGTATATGAATCTCATGTAGGCCAATATTAGTTTACCGCAGTCAGGTGTGCTGTCCATCGCCAGCGGAAGACCTTACACTTTTTGAAGGAAAGCAGAGTCGATTTTAAGGAGCGTAGCGTTTCGCTGTTATTGGTCGAAGATGGATAGAGATGATCTCAGCAGAAAATCAGATTGAAACAGACCTGACCTACAATAACTGACTTGAATAATGACAAATGAAGAGATGCTTGACTTAATATTCGATCTGACAACGGCGAATCGAAAGAGAGAAAATTTATTTCGACTGGAACGACATATGGCGTGCACGCGTATATATACATATATGTATATTAGGTTGACCCAAAAATAATGAGAACTCCTATCGTCTTGCGCCGAATTCTTATTCTTGGCCAGTTTGGATTCAAATTTGGCGGGTAATGAGACACAACAATTAGCAAGCAGGCGGCGAAACGGCAACCGCCGAAACAGGTCTCTCAGACTTGCATTTTCACAAGAAAAGTGTCATTTTTATGTTTCACGAGAAGAAATGTCAGCTGACATCCTTCGAAGGTTGGTTAGCGTGCACGGCCATAATGACCTGAATCGACGACAGGTGTGCCGTTGGTGTGCGCAGTCCAGGTAAGGCTGCTGGGACATTAATAAACATCAAGGGCGCCCACCCCTTCCCGAATCTCAGTTCGACGAACGGATAGAGATAATCGAAAAAGCTTTTCAGCAAACTAGAGCTTGGTCATTGACGACTTTGTCGGCTAAAATTGGCGTGACTCGTGAAACGTCGTCGAATTATTACAAAAAATCTGAGGATGCAGAAAAAAGTGCAAAATAGGTCCCTCATTAACGCGGTCCTGGCCAACTGAAAATGGGCAATGGCGGTAGCAGTACCAAATAGATTCGAGCCTAAAGAATTGGTAGCACTTAAGATGGATTTCAACGGAATTTGCAACTACGAGATTTTGGGCCCAAAAGAAAAAATGATATCTCGAGTTCTTGAAGGGATTCATGAATAATTGGCATGGCGGTAGAGAGCACCGAGTGTGGCTGCTCGATGACAATGGTAGAGTCCATTGTAGCAATGAAATTACATCCTGGCTTAAGGTCAACAAGATTGAACGATGGCATCACCCCCCTATTCTCCCGATTTAAGCCCGTATGACTATGGTTGCTTCCATCTATTATAGAGGGCTATAGGTGGCAAAAGGTATGCAAACATCGATTTACTCCGAGAGGCCTTAAATAACGAAGTAATAAATGGTAATAGAAATTGTGCTTACCTAGCCGTTAGAAGGCTGCCAGAAGTGTATAAATAAAAGAAGTGATAGCTCATACTAAAAAATCTTTAGTTTAACTTACTTAGTTTAACCAATATTGAAATTTATATGTGTGTCATTATTTTGGGGTCAACCTAATATATTGTAATCCATATTGTAAAATAAAGAACTCTCATCAAAATAGCAATAGTCGCCGTAGTTCTCCTGTTGGCACGTATTGGTACGCACACTGTAATGTGTAAACAGGTCTGTACCTTGCACCGGAAAGAAACGTAGCTGCGTCGGTGCGAACGACAAAAAAGCATTAGTCTGTCAGATCAATATAGTTATCAGAGTCAGATCAACATCCTAGTTTGTTAGTACCTAGAGTTTGTAACCATAGTCACTGTGACGGTCCTTCCTCATTTATGGCCCACTAGCTGACTTGTTTGGTTCTCACAGTGACTGGGAAACTCGAAAAACGCGGAAACACACACAGATGATTGCTTTATTTCGCATGCGAATTACCCCTGCTATAGTATCTTTCAAATATTTAACACTGTATGCCATCGGGTGCATCCAGTCAAGTCGTTAACAGTCGAACATTTAGCGCAATGTTATCGCCAAGTAAAACGAATAATAAATACGTACGTAATATTCCTTAACGCACATAACCACCAGTGAGTCAGCTCAATAATAACAACGCATATAACTTGGCTCGTTGTTCGTGCACTTTGAAGACACATAAATATGAGATTTGTATATGCGCCCTATGGATTGTGGAGCGCGGTGGCCTGGTGGTGCATTCGGGTGCGCCTTGCGATCGGAGGAGTGCGACACGTAGGTGCACGCGTTCGTTTCCCACATTTGCATTGAAAGGGGTGCGTCTTATGAAACTGAAATGCCGAAAGCAGTACCGTATACGTTTAATGTTAGCTGAAAGTCAGCCCGGAAAATGTATTTTTTAATCATGAGATTGTTGGGCTTATCGTAGAGTACTTGTGCATAAATTGTGTGACAATAATTAAAAAATATTAGGCTGTCCCCTTCAAACTGTCGCCTCTTTAAATGCCAATAACATTTGAACTAAATGAGTTAGAATAAAGATATTTTGGTATGAGTTAGAGGCGTATAAGTCTTCAAATTAGATGTCGAACACTCCACACGCATTTTCATCTGCTCAGCACTCAGTATATGGGGAACCCATTTTGCATTGATTTTCTTCACCTTCAGTACATTGGTGACAATTTTATGACATGTCACCCGAGGAATCCCAGTTTCAGCCGACAAAGACCTCATGGACCAAGCTCTAGTTTGCTCAAAAGCTGCCTTGATTCTGTCAATCCGTTCGTCCCTTGTTGCACCTGATTTGTGGTCCCCGCCTCGGTGGTCATCGGTGTCCATATCTCCACTGTTAAATCGCTTGCACCAACTTTGCACCGTTCGCAGGCATAAGGCAGACCTGCCGTACGCGTTCACTAATTGTCGATGGATTTCAGCTGGAGGGTATTTTTGGAGAAACAAAATCTTGATGTTTTCCCGTTGATTTTTGGGGGAATTTGAACTTTCTGCTGCAGTGTCCATCTTTCTGATCGTATCGAAACCACTTAGTGTTCGAAAGGAAGCCACGTTCCTGCCGCGTGCCCACTCCAAAAATCAACGCATTGTATCGCGTAGTTCGGATTGTCCGCCATTCGAAAGGCGCGACAGTTTGAAGGGGACAGCCTTTTAGAGGAGGAAATTTTCTTCAAACGCACGGTCACTACCGGAGACATTCCAATCTCCATGAAAGTGGGCCGATCCAGTGCAGGGTTGACGTGGATGACAAAACGCCTCTGCCTGCTAAAACCATCCTCTGCTGAGAGTGTATCTCTTCCCCAGAGTCGGCACGCTTGGCATTACTTCGATCTCTGGGGAAGGTGTGTACTGCTCCGGCTAGTGTTCTATAGCCGGGTGCCTTAGTCTCCTATGACTTCCGTGTTGGGGTCCCGCACGGGAACGCTCGGTCACCTAATCCCCGGCCCGTAGCGGGAATGCGCGGGGAGAGACTGGTGAAGGAGGAGGCCCCCGTAACAGGCCTGCCAATCTACCCAAGAGGTACCGGCTGCTCGGTCCACCTGTCCCCGGCCCTGAGCGGGAATGCGCGGGGGAAGCCGGTCTAGCTAACGGTGGAGCGGGCCTCCGAGACCCCCCGGGGGGAGGGGCTTTGGTGGCTCACTCGGGCCCTTCTGTGTCTCTCCTTACTCTCCTTTAGCCTGATGATCCCCCCCATCCAGTCTACGACCTCCGCCCAGGCTTCCCTCGATTTGACCATATGGGCCACGAGCTCTCGGACTGATTTCCCCGCAACCTCCCTCGAGCCCCCCTGCCTGGCTGCCGCTAGTGACACACAGTGGGTCACTGTGTGCTCGACGTCGTCCACCTCGCCCGGGTCACACAGCACGCATATGTCCACCTGGGTCTTTCCGATCTTGGCCATGTAGGTCTGGAACTGCCCGTGGCCCGTCAGCACCTGCGTCGCTTCGTACGTGAGCTCACCCATGTTACTCTCTAGCCACACCCTGAGGTCTGGTATCAGGCTTTTAGTCCAACACCCCTTCGTCACTTCCGGAGTAACCTGGGCCCACTCTCGCTGCCAGGTGTCGAGGGTGGCCCTCCGGGCCATGGTCGGGTGGAGATTCCCAGCCGGGAGCCTGAGGCTTCTCTCAGTAGCTAGCAGGTCCCATGGCAACATTCTGGCTAGGGCCAGGAGGACGTCAGTCGACACAGTCCGGTACGCCCGGCTCACCCTGATTGCCAGCGTCCGTTGGGCCGACCTCAGCATCCTGAAGGGGACAGCCTAATAATATCTTACTGTACTATAATAACGCATAGGGTGGGGATGAGATGAACATCGTAGAGAGAGAGAGAGAGACGGAGAGAGAGAGGGATATTGTTTTTGAACTTGACCCCTCTGGGGGGAGAGAACCTAACAAGTATCGGCACACTGATCATAGCCGACGTCGCGTCAAACGACCGATCAGCCGGGGATCAGCCGCAAAACATCCAACTCGGCGCGAAGTTGGATGAAATCCCTTTTTCTTTCCGAGCCAGCAGTAAATTCAAGCAATTCCGAGCAAAAAAATAAATATTGTTTTGGCTACCCTACGTGTGGCCTACCTGTGCGAGCGCGTGTTGCGTCAAACCAGTGATAACGTGTCGAGCACCAAAATGGAGCCCCGGAATACTGACACGGAAACCACGGCAGCAGGCTAAGTATCGACGTTTCACCTCGTCATCTGCCACATAGATCAATATTGACAGAACAGAACGATTCACTATCCGCATTCGACGGACTCGTTAGCGACCAGAACCATGTGCAAAACCGTATTGCAGTCAGCAAAGTCATTGATGATAAGCTTGAACATCTAAAAAAAAAGAACGTCCCTGATGATAAGCTCACAAAGAGAAAAGCCAGGTGAATTCAACGATCTATGTCGCCTCGCTGATCGTTGAAACGCCTGTGTTTCAATCCTTCAGCCAGCTGTACCGTAGCTGAATTCGGACTTTCTAAAAACGGCGCTCAGTGCGGGTCGGCAACCTCTACTATATGCCGTTTTCAGCTCATGCGCACATCGAATCAACAGCTGCCTTAGATTCTGCTATAAATTCGATAACGAGCTGCCAGCTAAAAAAACACGTGGCGATTTGTGTTTAAATAAAGCAAAAGCCAGATATTGGCAAAATCGCTGTTTTCGCAGATACATTCCCACTGTTTCTAGACCGGAACTTTCTACTTGATCGACAAATATATTAAAATGCATTAAATTGTATGACAGTTCAAATACATTTGTTGGATACGACAAAAGTTATGGTCAATTGATAGTTTATTATTACAACATGGGGGATCAGTGTCTGTGTCGCAGATGCATGAACAGCTAATCTTGTCGTCCCTGAACAAACCCGAGGTCGCGTCTACTTATGTACAAATATGCATTCAGTATAGTGATGTTTCCACTAGTGGAAACATAATGCACAATTGGCGCATCCAAAGGATTTATCAGGTTCGATAAAAATATAACAATTCTTGAGAAATTCGGGTAATACCATGTTCTGTGTGTGTGTGTGTGTGACCGCCTCTTGTGCCTGCATTAAAGACAATACGGAAATCTGGTGAAGTAACAATATAATAACAACACAGCTGTTTATCTGTGAACCCTTGGGCACGAGTGCACTCCATGTCCAATCCGTGCTCAACTTTCGTCTATGCATATATAATATTAAAAATAGTCGAGCATTGGAACGGCTCTGTTGTTGACATCGCGTGTAGCCGCTCTTTTAAATAAGGGACAGTCTAGAATGGTCCAATATATCGATTACAGGCAGCGGCTTTTGTCAGGTCCGGGAACTGAGATACCTAGATCCCTACGATATCAGCGGTGATCGGCATACGGTGGCTGCCGCGATGCTCACAGTTCGTAGAATCGACATGTTTTTTATTTCCATGCAAGCGACCAGTTCCTGATGAGAATCTGAGCCCCAGAGCAACTACACCCTTGATCAATTACATCCGGACAGACGTCAGGAACGCTTCGAGAGATTCTTGGCTTACAGGGCTGGCCGGTCGGGCAGGCCGACATCATGTTCCCTTGAACGGAGACTTCGATGGGCTTCAGAAACACAGAGTCGATTGACCTTCTCGCTTCTCGTTCAATCCTATGGAAATATGGTATGATATATCTTTGGTTGATCGATACACGAACTGGCTTAGAACAAATCCAGAGAGAGAGAGAGCATGGCCAACAATTTAAGCAAAATTTACCTATTCGTGGCTACGATGATATGACCGGTTCATGACAGAATTCGTTTCTAGATGCCGTCGTTCTTAAGTGAGATCTTAAGCCAGACATGTGTCATCGTTTTTCTACTCCGGCTATTTTAGTGCTCTATTGGGCTATTCGGACCTTAAACGTTGGCTATGGGTCACCGCGGAAACTTTACTTTAGGTGGTGAAAGAATGCCGTCCTGTTTGGCTTGCGTTTCGTGGTTCTCGACACCATTTGAAATCAAGCAAACAACAAAACAAGCCCATGCGAGACGAGTGCTCCAAATTGAGGTTGTCATACGTCCATCATCAGCTGCCCCTACATCGTAAGGCTAATAGTTCACATTGGATATGAGGCTGAAAGGCTCACTGCCCGTGACCAAACGAATGTGGAGTCTTAGCGAAAAGGTACCATGTCTTAGGTTGCTACATATGTAGAATGTTTAGTTTCCAGTGCAGTTGCTTGCTGTTTTAAGCTCTCTATAGCCAATGGATGTAAATATTTGTTAGCATCTTCCTTGAGGAGAACGTTAAAAGGAGACAGACAATAACTGAAGTAGCATTCGAGATCAGATAATGGAAGATATCGAGCGGCGCAAGAGAGTAAGCGCGTTAAATTAAAAAGGAACACCTCATTTATGCAAATTATTATATTATACGGCCACCCGTTTTGGTGAAGCTAATAATACCTGGGTGTCCTCCGGTTAGCTCGAAACGTCAATATAAATAACTTGCGTGTCAGTAAAATAATTCCCAATCATTATTGAAAGTATTCGGCGCCAACATTGGGGTGCCAGAGCTGTTTCATTCCAACTGTTGTTGTTCTAAAGTACGTGCTTACGAATAGTTAATCTTTCGTTATACAGTGGTGTGCCTAAACTTAACGCACCCCTATATTTCAACAAGTCGTTACAAAGAATACACATTTGAGGCATTTATTTTGTATCAGATTAGGGTACGTGTCAAATAACATACACACCACAAAGAACAACGCATATGACGTCTCATGCAGCCTGCTACCATAAAATGTGTCATATTTCGGTTGTGCAAAATAATAACACACCTAATATATATATAATAACACACCTCAGTTATCGAGTGTTCTCGTTGAATTAATTCTCGTTTTCTCGTGCTAATCAGTACCGTGTGGCCCCGCCCTAATTATAACGCCAAAGGCTCGGTCTGGCATACTATCAACGAGATTTAGCAGGATCTGGTCGCTGACACCTCTCCAGGCCTCCAACAACGCCTCTTTTAGTGCTTCCACGGATGTAGACTGTTGATTCGACGCATATACTCTTCGGACAAGAATGCTCAGAGGTTCTCCATTGGGTTGAGATTAGGAAAACATGCTGGCCACTCTAGGGTTTCATGTCATGTTGTGCTAACCGTGCACGTGTACTAACGCTGAGGTGAATTGAAGCGTTCTCTTGCTGGAAACCAATTAGCAGTTGATGAAATCTGGTCATAAACGGTTTACTCGAGATGAGATAACAGCGAATGGGAGTCTGCCAAGAGAGGTGAAAGCTGCTTAACCCATGACGGTGCCTCGACCGAAGTTGCGCTTTGAGAAGTACCGCGGCTCTTTAAGTACATCATGCCAATAACCGTTAAATCCATCTGGCTCCTCCAAATTGAACTTCTTCTCGTCACTGAAGATGATCTTAAACAACACAAAACTTCTTAGATAGATGTGCACCCACAAGATACCCTTTGTGGCGCTGTTGAAGACGCGGTCTTGTTTTCATTTGCGCCCGTATAATATGCGGATAACGCTTCATTATCCTTAAAACTGTTTATCTATGAACCTGAAAGTTTATCTTTTGTCTGATTACTTCAGAACTTATGGTCGAATTCGAGGCCAATCGACAGATGTGCATAGCAGTTCGCTGGCTGATCTTTCGTGGACGTCCTTTAGACTAATTAGTACCATACGTCGACGGACTGCGTAAATAATTTTGCACCACGCGACGACTTCTGCCAATTTCTCTGGCAATTGCAGCCTGGGTCTTTCCTGCCCGGTGTATAGTAGTAATAACTGCTTTCTCTGTAAGGCTCGAAGCATGTCCCATGACTACAGTACAGCTTGAATGGTCAACACAAACTGGATTACTTCAGCGAGAACACTCCATAACTGAGGGTGCGTTATCATTTTGCATATATATTTGTATGCATTTTGCATACTTTATTGTAGCAGGCAAAATTATTTTGCCATCTCTGCAAATTTTTTTGCAGGCTTAAGTGAACGAATCTTGCGAGGAGGCGGTGTCCATACCACTAGCAGCTGGCAAGCGAGGGCGTATCGACTATATTCTCTTCTGGCGAATGGTATCACAGACTCAATTGGTCGGCGGGCTGTTCGTCTCCTTACATCCCCTATCGGAAAGGCAATATCAGCAGGGAAAGTAGCTTTAGACGACAGGATGGTGATTCACAGCGTCCGCTTTTTAGCAGGATGTCTCGGATTTGACATATGTTCTGCGTAATAATTCGACTTGTGTCTTGTTATAGGAGAAGCCGATATTCAAGGCCTATATATAACAAGCTACGTGAGATTGCCAGCAAGCAGTTGAATCGATCGCCCCCAAACTGAGTGGAGCTAAATCATTGCTGATTGAAATCGTTGCTAACCCATTCTTGCCGATTGAAGATGCGTCAACTCCTCATTCTCATCGCGGTCGTTGCGTTGGCCTACGCCGACGACCTCAGCCAAAATCGAGTCTGCTATGTTTTTAGTAAGGCTTCAGGTAAGGCTTCACTAAGTATTCTCTCTCCCTCCGCGTTTCGGATCTTTTTTCTTTTTGAGGGGAGGAAATTTTCTTCAAACGCACGGACACCACCAGACACAATCGAATCTCCATGAAAGTGGGCCGATCCAGTGCAGGGTTGACGTGGATGACAAAACGCCTCTGTCTGCTAAAACCATCCCCTGCTGAGAGTGTATCTCTTCCCCAGAGTCGGCGTGTTCTAAGTGTTCTATAGCCGGGTGCCTTAGTCTCCTATGGCTACTGTGGCTTCCGTGTTGGAGTCCTGCCCGGGAACGCTCGGTCACCTAATCCTCGGCCTGTAGCGGGAATGCGCGGGGAGAAACTGGTGAAGGAGGAGGCCCCCGTAACAGGCCGGCCAATCTACCCAAGGGGTAGCGGCTGCTCGGTCCACTCATCCCCGGCCCACCTAAGCGGGAATGCGCGGGGGAAGCCGGTGTAGCTAACGGTGGAGCGGGCCTCCGAGACCCCCGAAGGGAGGGGCTTTGGTGGCTCGCTCGGCCCCTTCTGTCCCCCCCATCCAGTCGACGACCTCCGCCCAGGCTTCCCTCGATTTGGCCATATGGGCCACAAGCTCTCTGACTGATTTCCCCACAACCTCCCTCGAGTCCACCTGCCTGGCTGCAGCTAGTGACACACATTGGGTCACCGTGTGCTCAACGTCGTCCACCTCGCCCGCGTCGCACAGCACGCATATGTCCACCTGAGTCTTTCCGATCTTAGCCATGTAGGTCTGGAACTGCCCGTGGCTCGTCAGCACCTGCGTCGCTTCATACGTGAGCTCACCCATGTTGCACTCTAACCACGCCTTGAGGTCTGGTATCAGACTTTTAGGTCCAACATCCCTTCGTCACTCCCGAAGTAACCTGGGCTCTCGCTGCCAGGCGTTGAGGGTGATCCTCCGGGCCATGGTCGGATCGAAATTCCTAGCCGGGAGCCTGAGGCTTCTCTCAGTAGCTAGCAGGTCCCATGGCAGCATTCTGGCTAGGGCCAGGAGGACGTCGGTCGACACAGTCCGGTACGCCCGGCTCACTCTGATTGCTAGCGTCCGTTGGGCCGACCTCAGCATCCCCCTATTCTTCGCTGTGCGGGGCGCCAGGTTCACCCACACTGGCAAACCGTAAAGGGCCAGAGATTCAGCTACCGATGCCAGCAGTCTCCTCTTCTCCTCCGACACTCCCCTCACCCTAGGCATCAGGCGCGCCAGGTTCAGGGATACTCGCTGTGCCATGGCTGTTTCATACCTGATGTGCGCTAGGCCGCTTAGCCTTTGGTCAAGAATGACTCCGAGGCATTTCGCCTCCCGCCTGATTTCTATCGGGTGACCGTCGAGCAGGAGGTTGATCCACCGCGTCCTCTTCTTGAATGTTAGGTACACTGCCTCTGCCTTAGCAGGTGCAAGCTGGACATGGTGGGAATCCATCCACTGTACCGCCCTACGTAAGGCTTTATTGGCCGTGCTCTCTAGGGTGTCCTCCGTTCTCGCCGTGACCATCACCACCAGATCATCCGCGTAGGCGAGGAGCTCAGCGCTCTCCGGCATATCGGTTTGCAGAACCCAGTCATAGGCAAGGTTCCAGAGTACGGGCCCCAGAATCGAACCCTGGGGGACGCCGGCAGTGACCTCGTGCTCCAGGCCCCCTACGACCAGACCTCGCCCTCCCAGGTAGGAGGACAGAATCCATCGGATCCCGTCGGATACTCGCTTTCGCTCCAGCGCCCTCATGATCACTCCCCACTTAACAGTGTTAAACGCATTTTTAACGTCCAGTAGGATAAGGAGGATGAATCCCCGCGTCCTTCCCGTTTTCCCTGAGCTTTCGAACCTGTTGACGCTGAAATGCACGTAGCATCAATCAAACGAGCTAGTTCCTCTTTTTTTATAACAAAATATGGTTCATAGAGTCAAATTCATAATGGTGACAATATTCTTTAGAAGGGATTCTGCAAACCTCTTGCAAAATGGTATAGTTTTGTAGATACGAATTTATATATGTCTATTATGATTCGCATTATATTAAATATTCCAAATTACCCCTCCACAATCCCTAGAAATAATTCCTGATTACTGTATGTTTGAATAAATATTCCAGATGGTATACTGAAAACAGCCATTCTTGTAGCGGATGAGATCGATGAGGAACTTAGCAATCTTCAAGACGAACTCTTGAGAATGGGCTCGGTCCAGCAGACCATTTCAAGGCTTCGTGGGGAACGTGATGCCCTCATAGCCTTCCTTAAGAGAAGGTCAGTTAATTTAACTGTGCATTAGTCAATTTCACAAATTTGTCAGCCACGGTGCAATGAAACCTCAGTTTATCGATATAAAATGACTTTTTGCGCATTCTGTTTCACGTTTATGTCGACACATGAAAACGCAGTGCCGAAAAGGCGAATTCGGATCAGAGCGAATGTTTGGAAAAAGCTAAGAAGCAGGGTGGCCTGTTCCCGAACACTCGATGCATTGTCAGCTCAACGGCCAAATTCGTAATCAACGCGTGGGGCGCTATCATCATCGTTGGCAGTAAAGGTTTGTTAAAATGTAGTCACATAGGTACACGTAGAACTGAAAATATATAATATCAAGCTACAGACTGCTAGCTGGGAAATCAAGCTACAAACTGCTAGCTAAGAAGCTGCTAGCTTCTTAACTACTTTGCATGTATTCTAGCTACTCTACTATGGGAAAATACCCCTAGCAGTCCACTCGTCTACAGGTTGCTTAGCATTTCTAATAGAAATTCATCCGTGTTTTTCAGTTACCGACATCTACGTCAATTTTCGCAAAGAAAACCTCTCCCCAGCGCTGAGACTCATTCGAAACATGCTTCGAGATATCACGCCAAGAGTCACCAGCGACGTCCGGAGTTGGTTTCAATGTAGGTTGTCTAGCCTACGAGTGAATTAGCCTGGAGAAATAGATTTATGATAAGAAGACTTAGAATATTTCAGTACACGTTCCTGTATGACAATGCTCAAATATTTATTATGTGATATAACACTATAATAAACTTTGCGGTTAAACAAAGACCAAACGAGATTTTCTTGAACCCTTTTGTTTGCACCAACAGCGCGCGGCAGAATTTCGAAGATTTCCAATGATAACACAATTGAGTGATTTCATTGCTATTAGCTGACAATTAGGATAAGTTCAGGAGAGCGCTCGAAGGCTTTGTCGTTCGTCGTTTGAGTAAAATAGCTACGAATGCTTGGATTGTTTCAGTGTTGTGGCTAAAGTATAATATATATATATATATATATATATAACAACCTGATTCCATAACACTCTTCTTCCCCATTTGACTCTGCGATGAAGGAAGGTAGTTGGAATTATCCAAGTAAATTCATCTAAACAAACGTAACACCGACAGCTGATTAGGCAATGTGTATACTATTAATTTCTGTTATTATTATTATTAGTATTATTATTCTACATTCCTACTTTTGAAACGTATACAATTTGTTTTTCTTACCATCGCAAGTACGCAGATCTCAGATTTCTCCCTCTCGATTATTTCCTAATAGAGTATAATGAAGTTATCGGCCGTGACCACGGCTGAAGCCGATACGCAGATAGGCAGCGACGTAGAATTCACGGTAGAACTCACAACCATCGGACGTTGTTGACGTCCACGCCTCTAGGTGCTCGTGGCAGGTTCCCGCTCAACTCCTCCTACTCGATATTTTTCATCTGATCTAGATGCATTTTTCAAGCCGCATCGACTGTATCTTGAAGCGCAAAGGCTTATCCCTTTAGCGGCCCCGTTTCTGTATTTATTACATAGATAAAATGTACTCGACTTTCTTTCGTACATACAGCACAATATGTACTGTGTGTTATTCTCTATTTTTACATTTTAAAGGGGAGTTTTGTTCTCGTCGAAGACTTTGACCAATTCAAGCACATATTCAATGACGCATTCGCAGTTGTGCCAAAAATATGCTCCATATTCTCGGGTGGCTCGTTAGGTAATACTCAGAACTGGTATTTGAAGTACGTCTCGGAGGTAGTGCGCTCAAAAGTGCAACTCCGAGCCGACATCTACTTCAAGCACACTTGCTTCTTATTATGATAGAAGCTCGACGGCTCATCTATTCACGTGTTTGTCGATTCTCGACCTTGTAAGCCGGTGGCGTCGAGATTGCGAACGCTCCCTCTGACCATTGGCACTTCATGTGTGAGCGGTAGATGCAACGAATTGGTCAGTTATGGGCATCTACTCCGCCGAAAGTGCTCCCCATCCGCGTTACAGTATCAACGAATCAGAACGAACTTCTATCGAATGTGTTCGTGCTGCCCAACAGCGACACGACTCAGCCAGCCTTCATGTTCAGTCGGCAACGTCACCCGTCCGTTTGCTTGCCCCGACCATTCCGGTACTGTTCCGGGCGCGAGTTTTATCATCGCACATCACATGGATGGACGGTTTCACATGCAAAGCCTAACCACAGATAGCAACCGTCCTATATAACATATATATATATATATATATATATATATATATTGGTCCGAGACAGTAAAAGGCCCCCGCTATCGATTTAGGTCAGGGAATTGGTGAAGCGAAAATGGGGCCGACCTTCCGACCAACGGAACACGACGTGTCGGTGTCTTCGAGAGACATGTAGGCATTACATACAAGAACGGTCCGTGTACATCTGTGAGAAATGACTGGCCGATATGAAACAACGTGCTCATATAGTAGAATTAAATGTAATTGAATGACAGCTACATTATTATTATAATTACTTATTATTGTGGTGACAGTTCGTTTGCATCGTGTGTTGTTGTCTATAACCTCTTCAGCTCCGCAGCGACCTTGAGCAACGAGGTTAGGTCTCATGAACCTGTTGGGTACATTTCTATAATGCAAGCCAATATATAACGCAGCTTAGTGTGTTCTATTCGGCTTTTATTTAACCATTGTGGAATCTCCAACGAGATCAGTCAACAACCGCATAGACCGAATGATATTGCCTTTGGTTATAGACAGTATATTGTCCTCAATTCTAGTGACACACAAGATGAAATGCCGTAGTGACTTTCGATAGTTACTTCAAACGGACAAAGTTACTGTGGGCGCCCACTCGCCTGCCGAATCGATGCCAGTGAAGCCTACAGGTCAGCTGTAAAAGGGCTGTCCAGGCCACTATATGTGCAAATAGCGAAGACCACCTTATGTGTATCGTTGTATATATATATATATATATATATTGCAGAGACTTTGCCTGGTATCGAAATGTGACGTTGTGTGTATATATGCCGCCCGATGCCACCAGGTTATATATATATATGTATATATATATATATATATATATATATATATATATCCTGTCTTTGTCTTCTCGCGGTTGTCTGTGCTTTCCCCTGCTGAACAAAGAGTTGCCTTAAGCAGGTCGTTATTTGTGTGAGAAGCAATTCGTTGTTTGGCTATTTTCTTAGTTCACACAAATCGTGTGTAGTACGAGAGCATATTGTGTGTGTATCGCATGAGGGTGTGCTCCTTAACGCACTGATCGCACTTTCTACTAACTTGTAACTGACTAATAATTACAACAGGTAACGATTACCGACCGGGCGATGATGTATTGATCTGACGCTATCCAGCAGGGCCCACTAGATCGCTATTTATCTAAATATCGAGGATGAGATGCAGGTGCAGACAATCGAATAACGTTCGTTCGAGCTCAGGCGTCTCTCTGAGATTTAACGGAGCCACTAGCAGTAGTTGTTTCGGTGTACATATCTAAACAAAAAATTGTTCCATACTGTAGTAGTTACATTATCCAGCAACACACACACAGACACACAATGGAGTCCATTCCAAAACGCATCCACACACAACAAGTGCACACCACGTCCGCAGAGATGTTCCCGCCAACGGAGCTATCTGTCCTCGGAGAGTCCAAACCCATGAATGAGCAGTTCACACGCCGACCACCAGAGGACGTGCCGACCGCACTCTCCAAGTGGAGACGTGCACTGCTACCTTCAACACGAAGGCTTGGCACGACACGGCGGGGTAAGTGCGGGGTACACTAACAGCGCCCGGCTGAACAACGTCCCGCTGTTAGACGCTGGCAATCTACCACGGCAACGGGAGCGTGGACTAAGCAGGGTTGACGGCAACGCCCGGGAACAATGTGTACTCAAATAAATCGGTATGGTGGTTACCACAGTGCAACACCGAATATATAATGCGACTTACGCACGCCGAGCGCCGTATGTCATCATCGATACCCACCTACTGGAGTCATCATTCGTGGACCGCCGTAGGGAGACAGCTGATTGAGCCACGATAGCGATATCCACCCAGTTGTCATCTTTACGATATTAAACTGCGCTAAACTCCTGCTAAAGCTTACAATTTCATCTCATATTTCGACAGTCGGGCTCTTTCCCCCTACCATGCTTGAATAGCTACGAGAGAAGAGTGGTCCGTGCAGATGACAACGAAACGGAAAGATCAACAAGAGATTTTCACCGGCGCGTTCACTGTACGCAGTGTGCTTAACCCTTCGCTCGCCGTTCGCCCGCTCGCTTCGGTCACGTCATCGGAGCACTCCCGCCAATCGCAATGAATCTAAAAGTCCTATTCTCATAGCCATTCATTAGCCAACGGGAAACACACAATTGCGGTGCTTCGTGTGCGAATCGTTCGCGTTTCGCCAACAAGCGATTCTTGCTAGCCACCGTGCTGTGAGCATCGACAAGAACGGAATTGCCCGATGAGGGCATTTGTCGTTGTCGACATCGCCGTAGCCACTGTCGACCCGGGCGCCGACGTTCCCACCAGATGGGACTTGACCAAGTTTTGCTTCTGGCTGGACAGCCGCCGTTTGGTTTTGCCAGTTTCGTTAACGAGTGACGTTCGTCTGGTCACGTCGAATCATCACACGATAGCATTGGTTGCTAGCAGTCCGTCATGGGGCGAACACGGGCAGTCGCTACGGGGCCGCCCGATCTCCTCGTCGATTTCTGCCTCTACGACCATCGTCGATATCAACGGACCGATGTTCGTCGACGGGAAAACTTCTGCACAGACGCCATCTCCGTCAGAGGTGGATCAGTTTCGGGCGGGCGTCATCGTGAGCTGGTGTTTCATTCGAATGATTCTGCATATTGACGTGGACGGCCATGTGAGATAGTGGATGGATTGAGTAGGCAGCAACAGCTATTTATATAATATGTATTATTATTATTATTATATTATTAATTATCTAAATAATTAGTGCACTGTCAGAATGTAGTGCCCCCCCCCTCCCGCCTATTATCTAAGTTTATTTTTGGCCAAGACCTGTTTTTCCCAGCATACAACTGGGACTCCAAAGTGAATGAGCAGTTGGCACGTCTTGGCTCGGATGGGGAGGCACCTCGACAATGGATTGATGATTTGATTACGTTTTATCCAATGACACGATTACTGTCTGCTTTTACCATGCCGAATCGAGCGATTTCAACGTACGTTGCAACTTAGATACATCATCGAATTCGCGCCACTGCATCCATACGCCGCCGTCGATGGCGCCACCCTGCTGCAAACACATATATAGTATGTCCACTCACCCTTCAACTGACTTCCTAAACACAATCGTTGTGGAAACATTTGCTTTGTTGAAATCGGTTTCCCTTGAAGAAATGACCTTAGATATAATAAAATGATCTCTCATTGGTAACGTGCATAATTATATGTATCATGTCGAGTTCTGTAAAAATAACTATTTACAGACGAGCGTCACACACGCCACATGGCGTGCGGCAGACCCGTCTAGACGCCTCGCGCTGGCCGTGGTGTTGCTACTTGGCCTGGCCTGAATTGCGAGAAGCGACAGGCAGAAGTATGCCACCTCCATGTAGTTCACACGCACCTGAACACTGCTGCTCCCAAGCTCATGTTGCATTTATTTATTACTATTACATATGCACCAGTGCGTATAATGTACGTTTACCTACAGTATATATATACATATGTATACACAGACATATATATATATATATATGTGTGTGTGTGTACATAAAAACTGACATGAAAACGTGGTCTTCGGTCTAAACGGTTGAAGCTTTATATACCGATTGCAGTTCCTTTAAAGTAAAAATTTACGTTTAGCACCGAGGATAGTTGACGTGCTCTTTCAGAGGTGCTATTTTCGTTACTAAAGGTTGTCTTAGAGTGCACGAATGTTTGGTTGGTTTCTTATAAGCATGACTGGGTCGACACAAACCATGTTTGTACAACGGTAAATAATTCCTTAAACATCGAATGTAATAGTTACTTCTAACGTCCGGGCACCCCGAGCAGACACACCGTTGGTGCCATTGTACCAGCAACAGATTTGACTTCAATATTGGATAAAATCTGTGCAATTCGAGCTTCTTATAAATCTTAACAACTGACCTCTTCAAAAAGCCTCTATATGTATATATATAGAGGGTTTTTGATGATTTACTCAATAAAATAATGCTCCACCATTTGTAGAAAGCCTTTGATGTAATCTTTATTTTTATAACATAAATAAAAAATTATATATATATATATATATATATAGGTTGTATCGTCTGTACTAATATCATGTTTAGGATTAGGCCGACAACACAGGTAGCGTAGAGATACGGTTAACCTAGCTAATGTGCGTATATACGTATAACTATAGTTTCGATTTGTATGCGACCAATGAGTAAATAGATTTTCCGGGCTGACTCACAGCCAACATTTAACAAGCAATGCCGAAACCAGTGGTACCGTAGAAGTTAAATGTTGGCTGTGAGTCAGGCCGGAAAATGTAATATGTGTATAGCTGTATGTTTTCAAATAAGTGTGCCATTGTTTCTCTGCTTTTTATCACGGCAACGGTAAACAGTACCATGGCGCCACCTCTATATTCGATAAAAGGTGAAAGGTCACGGCAACAGACGGACACGCGTGGGACTGTTAGGTAGCCAGAGATGGCCTTTGAGATTAGGTGCGTCTTTTGTCGACAGATTGGATAGAGGATCACCGAATTCAACGGCGGCCAGAATGTCAGGGGGTGTGTTTCCGCTGTAGCTAACTATTAATAGCCTGCACGGCCATGTGGATGCAGTTTGGTTGGACCCTCGGCGTTACCTCGCCAGATACTTGTAGGCTAATGGTACACTCTGTACAGTAGTAAGAGCTATGAGAGAAGGCCCCATTAATGCACAAAAACACACCGGGCTATTCAGGAGCTCTGCAGAGCTCGACAAGTCTTTATTGAGTTATTATCTAATCGAGAATATACCGAAAATAGAAACGATTGATATCAAAGTGGTTGTCGACCTCAGCAGAGAATGCTACTCCATTGCACTGCTTGCGACGGGATACACAACACGAAAATGTCATTCGAATCGTTTATCAACCGAGGCCCATCCATTTATTATGAGGATGAGTCTAGACACAGGATAATTGGATTACTTTGATTGCCTTGATGTGCTATGCTAGGTGGATCACTCCAATCCAACTTCAATAACCCACGATACGAGCGATCGATAATAGTCAAGCGAAATCGCACCACAAAGAAAACAAGGCCAACTCCACTCGTTAAGAGAGAGAGTGTGGAGAAACAAATATTCCGTAACTGCAAGCCATAAAAGGACCACGCGTAACATCGACATATAAATGCTGATTAGCTTGGACTAGCTTGGACATGCTCGAGCTAATGTGTTGCGGTGTATCATAACTCTACTGACCCGTTCTTTTTTTGAGAGGAGCAAATTTTCTTCAAACGCACGGGCACCACCGGAGACATTCCAATTTCCATGAAAGTGGGCCGATCCAGTGCAGGGTTGACGTGGATGACAAAACGCCTCTGTCTGCTAAAACCATCGCCTGCTGAGAGTGTATCTCTTCCCCAGAGTCGGCACGCTTGGCATTACTTCGATCTCTGAGGAAGGTGTGTACTGCTCCGGCAAGTGCTCTATAGCCGGGTGCCTTAGTCTCCTATGACTACTGTGGCTTCCATGTTGGGGTCCTGCCCGGGAACGTTCGGTCACCTAATCCCCGGCCTGTAGCGGGAATGCGCGGGGAGAAACTGGTTGAGGAGGAGGCCCCCGTAACAGGCCGGCCAATCTACCCAAGAGGTACCGATGCCAGCAGTCTCCTCTTCTCCTCCGACACTCCCCTCACCCTAGGCATCAGGCGCGCCAGGTTCAGGGATACTCGCTGTGCCATGGCTGTTTCATACCTGATGTGCGCTAGGCCGCTTAGCCTTTGGTCAAGAATGACTCCGAGGCATTTCGCATCCCGCCCGATTTCTATCGGGCGACCGTCGAACAGGAGGTTGATCTCCCGCGTCCTCTTCCTGCTTGTTGGGTACACTGCCTCTGCCTTAGCAGGTGCAAGCTGGAGATGGTGGGAATCCATCCACTGTACCACACTACGTAAGGCTTCATTGGCCGTGCCCTCTAGGGTATCCTCTGTTTTCGCCGTGGCCATCACCACCAGGTCATCCGCGTAGGCGAGGTGCTCAGCGCTCTCCGGCATATCGGTTTGCACAACCCAGTCATAGGCAAGGTTCCAGAGTACGGGCCCCAGAATCGAACCCTGGGGGACGCCGGCAGTGACCTCGTGCTCCAGGCCCCCTACGACCAGACCTCGCCCTCCCAGGTACGAGGACAGAATCCGTCGGATAACTCTAATAACCCTAATGGTACATATGTGTACATTATGACTGAATGAAAATCATCTACGCGCCATGGTGAGTGACCAATATTGAGGCATCTGAAGTTTGACTACAGGTCCTGCAAGTAACGTGCGCAAATCGTCTGACCGCAAATCTTTTAAATGTCGCAAATGCGAATCTGGGAATGAAACGGACGAAGCTAACGAAGTTTGTTGAGCAGTTGACGCACCCGCCCTCCGAGCTGGATGAACAATTAGAACACATTCTCGTGTAGTTTGTGACGATATACAATACATGATATTGACATGTATTTAAGGCATACACTTGTCAACACAAATTCCTAGCGACAACCCGAAGCACCAGGGGGCATCTAGCCAAGGCACATACCTCTCAGCGTGAGTGGTTAAATCAAGAAAGTTCGTAAAATTAAGGAAGTAAGTTTTAATGAAACCGCATAAGCTCGCCCACACAGAGAAAAAAATTGAGAAACCAATTTCGATTAAGGCGTATGACAAGTCTCGCCCAAACATCGAGTTGGCTCTGCACGCGTGCCGTGACCAGGTAGTGATTTATAGTCACCACGCACTGCGTTGAATCAATCTGGCAATCCGTGCCCGCTAGAGCAAGGCTGTCTGACGGCCGTTTGATGAATGAATAACAGTTGTCAGCGATGGGACTGGCTCGAAATTGCCTCGCGAATTCATCGTCAGACCACGATGCATCAGCTAGATCATTCGATGGTCGCTAGCCGATAGGGGACAGCAACATATCGACGTAGAAACTCGTTCTCTTTGCTTGTACACAAGTAGGTAGTATTCTCACAATTCACGGAGAGTTAGCACGGTGCGTCATATTGGGCGGCTTTGGAAAACGATATCACTCACGTAGTCAGTACGGGTGCTTTATATGTGCTTGTATACACCGTCAATATATATATATATATATATATTTCATCAAATTAGTAAACGCCTTAATTTGATCGGTCACACCTATCAAGGCAGACCTGAGCCATGTCTGGACCACACCTCATACCGAGTGTTCTACAAATGACTACACCCACACAGAAATCAATGTATCGAGGTTCATGGTAATATTCTTCTCGTGGCATATCGTATATGCATTTTGTGAAACCGAAGGCATAGCACGATGTTTAAATAATAATTCCACCACTGATCTTTAAGGCTGTTAGCTAAGTATAACACGTATAACTTTTGCTATGATAGATAGAAGTACCCTCCTCTGAGTTGGTTAAAGTACCCCTCATTACCATAGCATCATCGGCATTGGCTCCTGTTCTCTCAGACCTTCGTCTCCCAGCCGCTGCTAATGGTTTTCCCATACACGGCCAACCTTGTGGCGGGTCGATATGGATCACTCTGGGCAAACATCACCTGGCAGATGTGTTGTACACGTCCGTAATGAACGCAAAGTGCGAAAATCTGCGTACGAAAGACGATTCCAAAAAATGCTCGGCTTACGGGTTGTGGGCGTCTGGTGTGCCAATACAGATTTTGAGAAAAATTATTACCTCTTTAAAAACGATTAGTTACGTGAACCTGCTACTCAGCTCCTGTCCACACCTGCGTAATTACGAGCCTCAGCATTTATTTGTCTTCGATTAATGCTATTAACAGCATTGGTGAATTTATCAATTGACATCAAAGTGTGATCATGGTTTGCTTGCTCTCAGGTCAGAAAGATGACTTTTTTTGTAGAGGGGGACATTTTCTTCAGGCGCACGGATACTACCAAAGAGAGATAACCCAATCTCAATCGAAGGTGGGACAATAAGGTGCAGGATCGACGTGGAAGGGTGAGAAAACGTCTTTCCTGCTAAAACCAAGAAGGAATGCATGCACCTTCTGAGCTCTAAATAAACATTTTGACAAGTGCTTGTGTGATACGTAACTCAAATGCCATAATTTTGCCATCGTGAAGCTCATTTTCGGTGTAAAGTCTATTTGACCCCGGAGTATCAAATGGGATCTATGCCGATGTAATATTGTGTTTATTTTGATCCACATATGTATTTACATGTGTGTGCTATGTACGTCAGAAGAGCAGCCATTCTCAGGAGCTCCCAGCCAACATTTCGTTAAAAAACTGAGAAACCTTAGGCTACAAAATCCGTAGGGACGCATATTACACTTGGCTGCGGGAATGACAAAAGCCCAACGAGAAGATTAAGTGAGCCGGGAACATGAGATGGTCACTATTTTCTGAGAGAACATTTGCACACCAATTGATAATTATTGATGGTGTACAATAAATATGCTACTAGTAACTAACGCGGTAGAGTATAGACACGCCGACGGTTTCCAGTGAGTGAGCACGCTTTTTCATAGTACGTGAGTAACTTTACAATCAAAATATCAAGCGAATTCATATCTATTTAGTGAGTTCAAATGTTCTGATTGCTTGCCTTCTCCATTGTATGATATATTGTTTTCGGGTACTGAGCTATATTCTAAGATAGAACAGAGGACTTTCGTAGCGGCTTTTAGCAGCTGGCCCCCACTAAGCCCTCCCCCCCATCAGACACTTCTTGGCAGACACTCATCCGTATGACATTACGAGGAGACACTCTATTTGTCCAGGCTGTATACGTAATTAATGTAGCTGTACCCCTTCTAACGTAAGTTGTCTAGAAAATGTCGCGCACAGAAAAGAAAAAAACTTGGAAAACGACGTTGTCAAAGCTAGCCTACATGATATCATATAAGCATGTAACGATACTTAAACACGTGAGGCATATTTAATATTTTGTGGTATTTAATTAATCTGGTACGATATTTCGGAACTTCTGCAATGGACCCAAAGATCTGTGTCTTGGGCAGGCAAAATTATTTGTTCATAATATTATATTTATTCCTTCTTCATGATAGTATACGCCTTAACTAATACATAGCATCATGGCGTAGAGCCTCGTCCGAATATGCGCAATCACGCCAACCCGACGTGAATACGAGTACAGTTTAGCCTAGCTAAAAGTGACCTTGTAGACGCGGCTGGCCTTCACATATTCGCGATGACAGTTTGTTGTTTGGCCAAGGCTTACATCGCCTCTGTTTGATGAAAGATCAGAACTCAGTCAGCCTCTGTTGTTCTAAGTCTTTGCTCGAATGCAACGAACGGCCTGGTACACTACTCCGGAGCAGTGAAACACTGAACTTGTGTTAGACCCACCCTATTGGCCAAGGTAACTTACACCTCTAACTGCATCATTTTTGTTTGCGACTTCTTAATCTCTTACAAGCACATTATAAGACGTACAAACTCACAGCGCCGAACGCCATATCCACTATAAGAAGGACAACCTTCGCAAATAATATACAGTACTATCAGCTGGGACTTTTTCGTTAGCGCAGAAACTCCTAACACACTCGACGGTTTTGTTTGGAGCACAGCTCCAGTAAAAGGGTCGAGTTGATTTCGTTGTGCCCATTATTTTTGCGTATGTTTCGAGACAGACGCATTTCGCTCAAATTGAAACTCGCCGAAACGATACTTTGCCACACGCCATCAATTTGGCTTAGTCAAACTACATAACGATTTCACGGTTATGTTGCTCTAAAATGAATAAAAAATGTTGCCTGTTATGTATTCAAACGGGTCTCGTTTCATGTAGCACGCCAAAAATATTATTTCCTATGAAGGGTTTGATTATACATAATATGTTCATTTATGATATTCGCCTACAGCTGAATATAGATCAATATACTTCATATTTACATTATACACTGATCGTAAAGCTCAAGGCGCCAATTCCTCGATTGCTCCTAAAGCTCACAATAGAGTCGGCTTGTTCCACCTTTCAATGTATTCACTGTGGCAAGAAAAACATTGTCGACGTTGTAGCCTCGAAGAATTGAATTCAAAATAAGAATTACGTGCCAACATAGTGTTATAGACACAGATATATGTATATGCAAGAATGATGTACCTCAACTATGTGCTACATACGTATGTATGTGAATGAAGGTAGGAATAGTAAACTCCTATTGTTGAAATGATTTTCCACACTACGGCAAACATGTCCTTACTCACCAGCGGCATGAAGTACCTTCTCGCTATTTAGTGCACTACTGCACCAACCACGAAGGTTCCCGAAGGTTCCCTTGCACCAGTGGACCGCATGGTCAACGCTAGCCCTATGTACAATACGGGACAGAGGAAGTGGTGAACATGACATTAGTTCTCACAGCAGGTAGCCACGCTATTTCGTCTCTTGACGACTTCTCGGGTATACAAAGCTTTTTAGCATGCGAAGATGTATTACCATAAAGAAACGGAGATGTAAGACCAACTAATATAACCTCGAACTTGGTAGGGAGTCCGAGAGAGGAGGAGTGTGCCCCCGCTCAGCACGTACCTACAAACAAATTGTCTCCGGTAACCCCAGTATGTAAGAGCTACTTTGTGATCCAATCGACGTCTTAACGTCTTCTACGACAAACGTATAATATTCTTATGAATGAGGTTTAAAAGTCATATGGCACTATGAATAAGGTGATACTGTAAACTTTGCTCCTTGTACAAATTTTAAGAAGAGAAAGCTGAGATAAGGGTTTTCCAGTCACCATTTAAATGCTATGGATACTTTAATATTTATTCTATAATCATAGATCAATTATGGCCGTTTTTATGGTCGAGGGATGAACTCGGACCTGTTAGTTCAGGATCTTAGCGTAAGTCCATAAAGGTATCGTGCCCATATCCGCCGCAGCGTTGCCTAACTGAACGTCACCTGACAGACGTATAATAGACTGCTCTTGGATCCCAATTAGCCTTCTCGAATCTGCCACGAACCGTTGAATAATAAAAGGTTTGTCGTTATCAATGCTGAACCGCAATCATCTCAAACGAAGTTTTTGTCTCGCAGAATTGAATATTTGCATAGTTTGCCTGTTTCTGCTAGAGTAGTATAATACATATAATGGCCCAGTACTGTGGAAGCACGGTCGACATGTGATTGGGCTAGAGTGTCAACTACAGTGACATCCCAAACGAATACGCTGCCTCTGTGTAAGCGTCTTAATTATCATTGTAATTATATGGCCCAGGTCATATCTGACAAATGCTGGATATACATATTTTAGCCAATAACTCGTGGAATAACTCGTGGTGATACCCTGGATCGAACCTCTTCAACAACCTTTTCTATCGTGGCTTTGAGTGGGACGTCACCGATCGATCATCATCGTCATCATAATGAATTGCCCTCGTTCCTTCTTCAACCCAGACGTATCGCTCGTGTCTGCGGACAATCTGCAGCTTATCTGGACAAAACAGCACCAATTGAAACCATCCTTGAGCGGCTTGCCAACCCGACAGGATGCAATGATGGGAAATCGCGGCCTATCTGCGCAGCGCTGGGTTCGAATCGGAACGGTTTGAACGTCAAGACGACCATTGTGCTGTTCTCATGTTGCACCGATCTCGTGACTCATGGTGCCACGGCTGTTCCATTACCCCGTTACGTCAGTTAACCCATTGCATTGTTCTCGAAATCCCTCCACCGTACGGCTGTTTATCTGATTAGCGTTCCCAAGGTTTTCGATGCATGAATACAAACTTTAACGCTCTCTATGGTATAGGATACAATAGATATCATTGGTTCTATATAATCAACCATGTCTGTCTCTGTTTAGAATATCGATTGGCGCGCAAGCCATGATGGCGGTACATCAGCGGTGGTTTGTTCGCACGAAAACAAACGGAGAGGCGATCCGGGCGCAACGAACTGAACAAAAGTTACGACATCAGATGTGTCCACTAAACTGCAGTAAAATAAGGGTGATGTGCTAGAAATGCTCAAATAAGAATATAATAATTAATAACAATAATAACAAGAGTGAGGATTTTTCTTTATCCAAGACGAAAGGAAGTTGTCACTGAATGCGTGGAGCACCAGCAGGTGATTGGCACCCTGTCAGTCGCGTGTAAGCGAATGCGCGTCGGACCGTAATAGAATTGTTGATGAACGACGTATTCGCAAACAGAGGTGATTATTAAGTGCTCGATAATAATAATGGTGAAGCTGATGTTGCAGATGTTGCAATTAGTGACAGTTATGAAAAGCGAAACACTCGGGCCCTTCTACATAACGCCCCTGTTCTCATAGACAGGAACTAGCATGTACGGTCGAGATAAAGCCGACGTCACAGGCCATACAAAAGCACCAGGCACGCAAGCCCCACACAAGCGTGAAAATCACATAGAACATTATATTATCATCCTAAATGGATAAAATAACACTCATGTTATCTAGACGCATGAGCGTCACGTAAATTGTACACAGGTATTTTTTTTTTGTTTATAATTAATAACTGGTCTGACATAATAATAGAAATGCTTCTGGTTGCTATTAGGCCTCGTAAATGATTACCCTGTAAGAGCGAGATAAATGACGAAACTCAGAAGGAACTTATGGAATGGTGGTTGTCACCCTCGTTGGTGATATAGTTATATAATTCTTTACAATCATATAATTATAATATTTATTTAGCTAGGGTCCATTGGATCCATTCGTGTCCTCCCTCTCTTCCTTTCTCTCTGTTTGTTCGTTCCATATCATAAAGAATAGAGAATGAATGTACAATAGCATAGAGCTGATATTTAGCGAATTGTTCGATTTTGAGTTTCAGCCCTCGGCGGGAGCGCGATGTCCCCGCCCCGCAATGCCGTTGACATAACTATCCTATTGTTCGACATGCATTTTAGGCCTACTTGTATAAAGCACGTTGGAGCGCAGACCTTATGCGCACATTTCGGCGTCTTGGGTGCTATTCGAACCGGGTTAACAGGGGATTCAATTTCGAGTTTTACACGAAAGGCTACGTTACGTGATCGCGAACAAATGGCAGCCTAATAACATCGGGCTAGGGAAGGTTATGATAAATGCGTATTGCAAAATGGCATCTGAGACAGATATAGCATGCAATACATATTGAATAGGTGCATACGTGCATGTGCTTGAACTGTATGAAGAGAACGCCCACTTTAATATCATATATTTCGAGGATCAGGTTTCGTAACTTATACTATAAATTCTCAAGATGAACAATAAGCCTATTCGTTCGATGGTGACAGCCGACGCTGATTATTGAATTGTTATAAGAGCGATACTGAGGCGTTCTGTCCACGAAAGATTGCTGGGATTCAGCTATAGGAATCGGTCTTATTAAATAAGACCTGCCATTTAAATAGGCGAGGCTCTGAAACGAATCTGACATAATTTAGCCATGAGAGGGGAAAAAAATAGGTCGCACGGAAGCTCTACTATTGCTTTCCGACGGATTGTCGGGCCACAATGGGAGAGCTGCTGACAAAATGCGGGCAAAATGAATTTGCAGTGGACCCTTTTATCGTTAACATGTAAGCTGTTCTCCTCGACACTGCGATGTCCCCAAAAGAGAATCAACGTTGGGAATGTAATAAGTCCCACAATATATTCACAGTTTCTTCAGGGATGTGACTGCGTTTAAGTATAGGCTTCAAACACTCGATGGAAGAGGTTTTACGATCACTCGGAAGGACCATTTTGCTCCTATACCGACAAAATTCGACGCGAATTTCAAGAAGATTATCCTAAAGTCCCAGGAGGACCGCTCGAGTCAGTAAGTCTGCCGTCTCCTGGCCAACCAAATCTGATCAGGCTCAAAATACCCCACGAGTTCACTATGGGCATGAATATAAGTCCGAAAATTGACTTACACATAAGAGGCGTCGCCCGAAAATGAAATGGCCTTCACGCGACTAGTCCATTCAAACAGGGAAAGGACGCCGAAGATCACCGTCAAGATCGGCCTTGAAACCACTTCAAACGAATTATTCCCCTCCGAATGTGCGGTCGACGAAACACTTGTAGACTCAGCACGAAGCTATTCAACTTCTGCTGTTAACAATTACAAACGTGACATTGCCGAAACAGCGAACATGTTGAGTGTGCTGCGACATCAGCGCATGCATGAGTTTCGTGTGAGATAATTTGTCGATCGTGAAGTTTTTAGTTTCTCATAGAGAAATATGTTTGAAACCCCGCAGATGTAAGGTTGTCCTTTGCGACAAATCTATGTTGAACTCAACAATAGCATAATAGAACATGTATTGTGAGCCATCTTATTGTGAGCTTGCGCTAAGAAGTTGTCAAGTTAACCATGACACTGCATCACGCCTCATGGACAGATTTAGTCAGTTCCTCAATTTAGAGTATCCCAGCGAGACGATGTGTAAAACAAATCTGTTAGCTTGTTTCAGGTATATATCGAAACTCGGGCCATGCTTGGCACCAGGAGGAGGACGACAAGTAGGCAATGTGTCAAACCCCTCTGAAAGGCTGCATCGGGTTCCCCTAGACACTTATATATAATAGAATATCCGTTCTTTTGGCAGAACATCGATTTTATTGCTTCAAGACTACTGTCTATTTCGCTCTCCTAGTTCAGGCTGGCAGACACAACCTTTTTCTCTACTGTGTATAACACCGCTTCCGAGCCGAACGAGCGACTGAGTTACCGAGTCTCAAGCTTAGCTCGTTTCTGCTTGTCCGCTGTCTAGTCGAACTTGTAGATTCAGCGTGAAGGGCAAACTCAATACTATTTTATGTCCCCCATTGAAAAATACGCCTCCGTCATAAACAGACAAAGAGCTCTCTTTATCGGTCGTCGTTGTCAAACATCAACGCCAACCATCAGTGTAAAATCACCTTCAAAACGGATTTGCTCAGTTGGCTTTGACAAACGGCTCCTACCTCACCCGCTGAACAACACCCAGTGGCCCAGGGTAAATGGTAGTGACCTTTGGAGATTGCACCTGGCAATTTCACACGTAGTGCCCTCTCGGGGCAACCCTCGACTCGTTATGATGTGAAAATGTTCTGTAATCTCCGTAACAGACAACATAGATTCATAGCCTGTAGTACCAATATTTTATTGTAAATCGGGAGAGCAATGAGGGGGGTGATGATGTTGTATTTATAGGCTCCGGCAGTTCGTTGCAGCTTGCTATCACTCTGTCGGTCGCACACACACCCATAGTTATATACACATAGAGATATAAGACGTGGCAGACATTACTCGGCAATTTCTCGTAGTAACCCCATATGGATAGGTGCTGAGAGGTATGTGATGGGAGAAGGACTGGGGACCAGCAGGCCAACGCAAAAAGCAAAAAGAAATACACAGAGAAACCTAGTGTCGATTGCTGACAACTAGGATTTGCTTCGACTCGCATCGCCAACTTACTTGTATCTCATGCTACAAGGTCATGCTCATGGGTCTGGTACGGCCAGAAAATGGTTGCATTATCAATCAATACCGGCACACCGCGCTCAAAGTGAAACTGCATGCCAGTGCTGTCCTACAGCATCTGATTCAAGGAGCCGAGTTAACAGTCTGACTGGGCTCTCTGTATCTGTTCTCATAGCGTCGCTTTAGTTCGTGGAAAGCATCTGGTCCGCCCCTGACACGAAATGCCGCAATGCAAATGAGTGTATCTTACCAGCAAACTTTGCGGATTACTCAACGCCGCATAACGCGTCGTCTGTGCGCACTCTGAACATGATGGTCACTCCCTAGTGCAGCAGTCACTTAAGCTAATTACCTGAATTAAATATATATTAGGTTTTCTGGAAGGTTGTGTTGGTTTTTACCTTTCAGTAGCACTGTTTGCAGGAAAATAACTTCCCTTATCTTGATCATCAAAGTAGTTCTCATCGCTTGCGACAGCGTTGTTCCAACGTTCTAACAGATCCGTTATGCCGGATTGGTAGAATTCCTCCATTTCTTCCATAGGCAAAAAAAACGAATGACCTCGTCGTTGACCTCACTGAAGGTGTTGAAGTGCTTTCTACCGAAATGGTTCGTCATCGATCTCAAGAAGTGGAAAGTCAAAGAAAAGAAAGAGGAAAGTCGGAGGAATACGGAGGGTATCCAACAAGTTACCAGCCTGGGTCACTAATTTTTTTAAGCTGGTCGAACTCACATGAAGACGAGCATTGTCCTTGTGAAATGCACCATTCGCTTCCTGTTGATGATGAGTTGTGGACGTGTTATGACATTTTTTCTTGAACTCAATCAAGTTGTGCAGAGTAAAGAGCTGTCTTGATGTTCTCCCCTCTTGTTTGAGAAGTTCCACGTGGATATGTCCTCGAATATTTCATTAACAACATTTTATTTTTAATCCCAACCCTCTATAGCTCTGAATGAACGGTTGTTGAACGCCGTTAATCGCAAGTTCTTCTGTGATTCTCGGCTAGTAATTGTCGGCGTTTCGTAACCTTGTCGCAGAGGATCTAGTCGTCGATCTGGACGGGCCTTTCAGACATTGTTGAGTCGTATAGGCTAAAATCTCCATGATAAAATTCGTTTTAATAATTTTTCACACGTTTTCTTAGCCCAAAGTAGCCTCGCTGCACAATCCTGATGACGGAGCGTTTCCCAGGCAGTGTTACCTTTTCGGGACTCACACAATAAAACATAAACAAAGCGTTATCGAACGACACTAAAAAAAACGTACATTTTCCCGGCTGACTCACAGCCAGCGTTTTAATATCCACGATACTGCTTTCTGCTTTGCTTCACAACAAAACTGGTTGTTCCAAACTACTCAGTGTGGTCTCCTTTGTATATAAATAAGTCCCTCCCGCAAATCATCTCTTCTGGTTGGTACAGTGTTAGAGGTTCAAAAATAGACATAAATTTCCGTACAACGCAATAGTTGAAATTTTGTGATCAGGTCTAATCATTCAAAATGACACGCTAACATTTCGCACTTCTCCTACGATAGAAATATGACTCACATTGTCCGATATACATACCCGATTCCAAATGTTCCGTATCCCCGGCGTTGCCCTTACGCAATCGAGGTGTACATTGTCGATTGTATTCACAATGTAAACAACTTCTCGACAGTACGTGGGAAGTGTTCCAACTAACAGCGAAACCTGCGACACTTGACTCAACACATGTTTGACATGTAGTAATTCTAGCTATTGCACCTAGCAGTTGAGAGAGCTTTCGCAACATTGGCATGCCACAGAATCATAGTTACAGCAGTGGGCAATTCGCGATGGGGAGATTGCAGCAGAACTCAGCCACTTTAACACTTTGACTTGGCTAAAATCACTGTCTCACAACGAAATTAAATGAAACGCTCACTTTTTTCCAATTTTTCCGTCGGCTTTTTTTCGCCACTTATCTCATCGTGTTTATATTCGCTTAGCTTTGACCTTGTCTCTATTTGGAGTCATAAATGCCAGTCCGTGCCACTCAACGCTATGCCACTTATGAGAAATGACTTAGTTTCGTTGCGAGTTCGACGCCCGTCGTGGTTGAGGGAACTCCAACGGCTGTTCAAGCGTAAGAGCTAGTGAACAGGCTAGACAATGTTCTTCTTCCCATTAGATACTGTCGGGTGCTGCCGACCGAATGCGCTGATCGGTCGGAATCAGTACATAGGCACAATATATTACAATAGTTAAACGTGGATTTCCATCAAATAAAAATCAGCAGGTCCTATAAGAACGATGACGTTACGGTTCAACTCGTTACTAATTTATTCTGGTATATTCCAACGAATCATTTAACAACAGAGTAAAATCTCCGCTTGATGATAATGAAGACGAAGAGGAGGAGGGAGATGGAGAGAAGCGGGAACGGCCCTAATCTCAAGATGACGCGGCCTTGACCTTCAGCCTGATTTTATGGTTCGTTGCTCGCGCCTTTCTTTGTGAAACATGACTATGCCGGATGGTGCCAACGATATCAGCAGTTCAGTTGGTGTAGACACAGGGCGATTTCGAACCTGCAAATGCAAAAACAAACTCGCTACATTTACATACGACACGCTGATACATCGAATTCACATATATTCTAAGCATTTTGGGCAAATTTGTACAGTTTCGCGAATTCGGCTGACATTTGGCAGCAGCTCGAATTTCACCTTTCTCATAGCGCGCCATTGACCAGCAGCACGCAATGACGGCAATGTCCCAATGTCCTGGAAGTATAGGTTTCTTCTATTCGAATCATTGAAAGCGGTCATGAATCAATGTTGTTTTACACTTTCGGACCTGTCCGTTAAGCTCGTTCGATCGTTGGCTTAGCATAGCGGAACCCGATGTGAGCTGGAAATTAACTAATCAATAGATTATTGCATATGAGAACGTTTGCTTTGCTTGGCCTTATTTGAAAGGAGGCAGTTAAATTAAATCAGCGGTTACATTTCGAATCGAGGATTATCTCTCGTGCATTCGACAAACGCTAAGTTGAATATATCGATAAATTGTTCATTTGTCTCTGCGCTCGAATCGTTCCTCCAGTGGATACATTTAGGCGGCCCTACAAGAAGCCTCGTAACGTTGTATATGAGCTATTGAACTCGCGGCCGAATTTGCGCAAGCACCGTCATAACGCTGACCAAACTACCCAATAATCATTGGAATAAATAAGTCGAAGTCAATATTTGACTTGTGGTTTCACCTGCACGAAGTATCCAGCGAACGAAGTTTATTCAGGGCGTCACCAATAACAACAACCAAGGATGTAGTGAGAAATTACAGAGGTCAATCGTATCAATTCTCTCTCGAAGTCTAGAAATCAGGAAATACAAATTGTTTCTTAAATTTGAAGCGGTGACCTTAAGGTACTTTACAATTGTGAAATCATAATTGAAAAGGGTGTCTTGAGATTCGGAGTAAGGTCAAGCTGGAACAGAAAGAGAGCGTTCGACAACCGACGCCAACTTTAGGGCACTATGCACTGAATGTTCAACGAAATTCAACTGATATTTTTGACTTCAGATGACGTCACTCCCTCCATATGGATCTTAAAATGTGATCTTAAAAAGTAGCATAATTTAATTTCGGTAGTCGATTTTCAAAGCGTATTGTAAACGCATTTAGTGTAGTAATCAGATTGTATCAAGTATTAAATACTTGAGTAGCGCCTCCGGTCCTCTACTGAATCGGGGCACAAGAAAAGCGGAGTAATCTTTGCACTTTCATATAGAATCATCAAGAGATGTCGATGCCGGCTGATATACGCATCACCATATCCAGATTCTCACGTCCAAATATTTGGGCGTCAGCCACTCTGAGAGATTTTTTCTTGCAAGACAGTTTCCTTGTCGATATATGACTGATGTGAAGCTTTGGCGGGTGCTACTGCCGTACAGACTTGGGCAAAACCCACCCAGAGCTGGAAATCGCTTGAGAGATAGGATAGCCGTGCGGCTAAGACAACCCCCACTGATCCACCACGAAGGAAAATCCTGAATGCAAACATTGACCTCATTTTTCTTTTCAATGACAGAACAATGTTGCGTTACGCTGCTTCTATATAGCCATTTTTTTTGCAAGTGTTCCTGTCGGCCAGGTCTAATCTGTAATCAGATTCAGCCGCAATGTTACCGCATGAGGGAAGTTATAATTTCAAGCGTGAGCGTTCACAAATGCGAGAGTAATTCGTCACTCGAATGGTAAATGTGTAGAAATGCATTTTGGAGGAGTCATTGCCATTGCCATTGCCTGTTCTTTGCACTGGTCTATAGGTGCGCCGTGCTATCATTTGTTAGAGGTTCCTGTTGCGCAGCCAGCTTTGCCTTGGTCCCCACAGAGTGTCGAGCCTGCTCCGTCCGGCTCGGAGACAATGCGCTGTAGCGCACATCTAAGAACAAACTAGGCATCGAATTCGCTGGCTCCACGAATGTCAGCAACATTGGCCTCGGTGCAACGCTTTATCATTGACAGAAAAAAAAACAGACCAAAGCTATCAAGTTTCTGCCAAAACCATGTATCGGTTTTTTTAACAACACTCCGATCGAAGCAAACAACGCTCTCGGAAACGCGTCTTAGGCAGCCGGAGCAATATTTTTCAATTATAACCATTAACAGTCAAAGTAATACATGCAAGATTGCGAGCACACCCAAAGTAGCCTCAAGGCAAAAGTCGCATTTTGAAACGACCAAGTAAATATTAAAAAGTAAAACTGGAACGCCGTACTTACAAACGAAAGATGAACTCATTCTGACCGCAAATTTTTCTTAATAAAACCCAGTGCTTCAATAGTTTAACCAATATCTGAAGTGCTCTGGGATTATGCCGCCTTATTCATTTACTTTCGTTTCGAAATATGTGAAATGCGTATTATGTTATATAAAAGTGCACGCAAAGTTACCTTGGGTACCTGAAAGTTACCTTAGGTACCTTCGAGGTCAAACTTTAGTTTGCCTCCCGTCGAATAACTTCACGAACACGCTGTAACTTAGTTTGAGCGATGCTCCAAAATACACTGCTCGATACAGCCCCTAAGGTATAATAGTTAAATAATTCATCAATAGCTTGACCTATATGAAAACAATTTGATTTCGACTTGATCTATCAAAACGTAGCTTCGGGGCATGCGAAACTATTGCGGAAGAGTGAACCGGCTAATTCAGTTTCTCGTTGTTTTTTTTTTGTGATGTTCGGATCGATGTGGGAAATACTTGTCTTTCCCAAGCAGCCTCCCCGAATTGAAATTTCGTCAGGAATCCAATGGACAACAAATTTCAGACACATGTATGTTTCAAATATACTGAGTGTTTGATAGTATTCTCTTCTAAAATGTTCCCTCCTTATAAAGGAAATTATTCCATTTAGCTGCGGTCTCGTGAAAGCTGAGCAAGTGAAAATAGAGGAAGACTAGGCCACACAAATTTGTCTCAGACTGTTTCATGCAAAATTGTCACCATTCAATCGTGAGAAGGGATCCGTGATATGCTTGATGAATGGCGATAAACGAGGAACCTCGAATGACCACTTCTTTATAAAAAAAAACGTCACAGACCAAAACAACGATAAGTTCGACGATTGAAGTCTCAGCACCGTTTTACAAAATTAACTTAAGTATGAGTCAAATATCGACTTCGTGAAAACAAACCTTTTCCGCAAAGGACCCATCCCAAATATACCCATATTTCCCTACTGGTGAAATGCTTCTTATCTCACATAGTCTTCCAAGTCGTCGATAAGTCCTTTTTGCATTCGCTATTTTCTCACTCCCTCCGCCCCCGCTTCGCGTTGCACTGTTTTTCTTTTCAATTTGCCGGTCAGCCGAGGAGATTTAGGACTAGAGGAGTCCTACTAGCCTACTACTGAAGTGTCGACTCGGCGAGGAATAAGTATTGAATGTGTTTCCGCCTTCCAGAAACCCTAGCCTCTGCTGGGCCCCACTGTTTCGGCACAAGACTCCTTGTGTGCCGGGAAAATAGGAGAGAAATGGGGTCCACTTCCGCTTCCGGAAGCTGATCTGTAGCACGTTGCCGTTGGGTTTAGAGAAAATCGTGTAGCCTATGTTCGCTCCGCAGCTAGCATCGCTTGCGTTTCGACCCTGATATGCTTTCCTTTGGTGCGATCGAGGCGCATATGCAATAAACATAGCAATATCGTAGACGCGCACACAACCACACGAAATTATAACTGTATATACGTATATATATGCCTGTAAAAGGACTTTCTGGGGCCCCAATACATTTTAGACGGTTGCTACTAGGAGATGATTTTCGACATGTCAGACCCACTTGAACGCACACAGGTTTAATGAAAAATAACAGATGTTTTACTTTCTTGAGCGAACATCGTAATTACAGTGATCCTGGTAGGAACAACCTAAGGAATAATCTTCAGAGGAAGCTACGATTTGGCGCTTTTAGAATCGAATTCAGGGCATTATCCTTGCGATTGGATGCGAGCCAGAGTTGTTGTCGTCATCGTCGCTGGCTGGCGTTCAATGGACGTCCCTTTGTAGTAGAAAGAATGAATCTCTTCTTTATTGACGACCGCCAGACGTCCTTGGCTAGCAGCAGGTTTAGCTTACGAGGCGGACTTCAAAAGGCGGACGTTCTGCGGTGTGCTACTTTCAATGTGGGGGGGACACTGTTATCGTCTCGTTTGAAGGTCAGCATTGTATATCGAAAGGTTCGTATGACAAACTAGCCCGACCATACTATACCTTCTACGTAGACAGAGTGATAAATAAGAAAGAGAAAAACCTGGGTAATGGGGTTGTGAAATGTTTAGGATATAACAAACATTTGGGGGTTACAGTAAAGAGACGCAGTTTTGGAAGTGTACGAATTCGCAGAAGTTGAATAATGTCGTCAAATAGCAATCAGCTTGGATTGAAATCTAGATGGATCAATGGAACACTAAAACTCTAGCAGTATGGACCCGATTGGATGTATGCCTAAAACTCAATGACACCTTCGAGTAAGCTCCGGAAGCGTCTCCTGATTTTCGGCGAGTACCTAATGAGTTTATCGCAAATCATCGCAGCTCATATAGTCATCTTGCTCAGGGAGACCGAAATACACCTAAGTTTCCCTTGCACTTACGTTGTTCAGTTATTCGAGCATGCTAACAAATCGAGCGATGTGTTAGGCTATTTCCTCGTAGTCCAGTCCGCCAATGATGGGATTAACCTACACACCTGTCCTATCCACATCTGTATAATAACAGCAGAGGGAGCAGTGATCTATTTTCGTTAAGTCCAATGTCGGTTTATTTATATTGTCATTATAATAGCACATGTTACTCACCGAAAGTAATTTCCGCAGGGCAGCCATGACCTCGAATTACGGCGAGCTTAACGTAACGGACACGTTAATGATAATGACTAGTTTTCCTCCACTGAATGCGGGAAGGGCAGACACAATTGCTTGGACTTCACATATCGCCATCCAGGAACTAGCTCGACTTGCTTGACAAATTTGCGAACAAGGGGTTGCCAGTCTTGGGGACGGTAATATATATATATATATATAGTTTTATTCTCCGTCATAAAAAGAAAAATATATATATACCCCAATGCGTATTACTATTATAGTTCCATGGATATCCGATCCAAGTTAACTTTTTTGTAAAAACCCGAATGACTGTAAAGGACTGGGATCCCACATCATCAAACGAAGCGACCACCAAAAAAAAGCAGCCATTATCTTGCACCAGTCTTCAGATTACTCCACGCTCGTGTAGGCGCTCTTGCGTAGGCTTTTTGCAGCCATACGCTTGCTCATATATGGGCTCTTTGCTGTTTAGCTTTAGAGCGACTGTGCCATCCCATTGTGCATAGGGCCTGAAAGACTGATAGGTTACTTCCGTGGCATTAGCCCGAGTATCGAAGGGTCGACGTCCTCGGTACACAGTCGTTGACATCAGACAACACACTAACACATTTGTCCCAAGGGAAGGACTAAAGGCCCTGCAGGCCATCACAAACGTAACAGCTTCAGGTAAACCTCACATGAGACTCGATACTGTATACGTTGGTAGACTCGTGGATGGTTCGATAGAATTGACACAGGTTTTACTATAATTAAATCATCTTTTAATACTATGCAGTTACCTGATAAAGGCTAGGTTCAATAAGCAACGTTGAATAAGGTGGCGATTTGTGTAAGTCGTGAATCGTGTGTGTGGCTTTCTCTAGCACCGCGCTAATCCACCATCAATGCATGCTTGCGTCGGGTGGTGATACCTTAAGGATATTCATTTGCGACTGACCCCATGCCCTTCTCCTGTCAGGCATCCTCGTCGATACCTATTTATTTTGGCATTGGTTTTCTTACTGTCTACAACACCATTACAATTAGACGCAATTCTACTAGGTGCACAGGTTCTAGTAGCTGAGTTGCATTCTAATTATTTGTAACCGCTAGGTGCATTAATTGCCATAGCAACGCCCCATGAGAATAGGTTCATTTGTTCAACTCGTTGCGATTGAGTATCGTCTTCGCGTTTTAGAGCGAACCTCTCCTGATGACATCGTTACTATCAAACAAGAGATCAATCATCTCGCCGTGTTCAATCATTAGGATCATCCTTGGTAGTTCCTCCATCGACATCATCATGTCAACGAATCTGTACGATCCCGCATCTGTACTCAACTCTACGTAAAGGTTTTGGCTGCACTTTGTCTAAAAATATAGGATCCCCAATCAATGGGTATCAATCGTGATGGGTATCATACTTACCACCTGTATACATTAGCAACATGGGATGATTAATTCAGCTTAGGTTAGACATTGATCGTTGCCCCTTTTGCACTTAAAGGGGTTGTCCGTCTTACGAAGCCTTATGCCGAAAGCAGTTCTATCGTGGACTAAGTTAAATGTTGGCTGTGACTAGTCAGCCTGGAAAATCTATTAACACTAAGCGTTGTTTTTTTATAAAGAAATGTACGGTATCCAGCTTATATGTAGATATTTCCCAACTGGTCCCCGGAATATATATAATATTATAGTTTCAACTACTAATGTTCTCCGGGGACCAGTTTTTTTTTATTTGGACCACCCACGACCTTGTGGGTGCCAAGTTTAGTAATTTTGTCTTAATAAACTTACCACCCACAAGGTCGTGGATGGTCAACAAAAAAAAAAACTGGTCCCCGGAGAACATTAGTAGTTGAAACTATAAAATATACTTCACCTGAAACTATAGACCTACTCCTGGCCCTCTCTGTGGTTGATCTAACTGCTATTCAAACTATGGTGTTATAGGCACAATCAAAAATGTCGATACACGCGGGTGGAACTCGAATAGATAATGAGAAAGAATAAGGGGAATAAGGCCTATTAGCACAGTTTCAATGATGGTGACCTGCGCACCATTGTGTTCTAGCTGTAAATTGCGACTCCTTGGTGATTTCAACTCCCCTAGCCTAGCGGCAATGAGCACACCGACCACTCTGTCTGGTACTTTCGTATCTAATGGACGCCTACGAAGACTAGTGACCAGGCCAGGGTAACACTTTAGGGGCTGATCTAGGCTAATATCATCTTTAATTAATTGTAACGGGACTGGTGTACAGTTGGGACTGGCCAATAGAAGTAAGTAACTTCCCCACTAACCTTAAGCACCCTTAACGAATGGGTCTGCTGTATATCGTGAGGCAACGAGTTCCAGACGAGAGGCAATTGCTAGTCAAGTGCTAGCCCGTGCATTTCATGGCGGATAGCCAGAGTTTCACGACAGAGACTGAGAGAGAGAGAGCGAGAGGGAGAGAGAGAGGAGTCGATGACGAAATCGAGCGCACAATTGAGCAACTTACGCAATTTTCATTTTTTCGTGTGTTGAGATTTCGACACAAGTGTAGCAAAATGCTAAACTTGATGCAGCTGTCAAATATATTGTAGCAGTATATGCGCCGCATCCCAACCAATCTATAATAGCTAAGAGGCGCGATGGGAGGTCGAGTAGGCGTTTTCGCTCGCAACGCATAAAATTGACTTGTATGTAAATGCTCAGAATCGTGTTCCGACGTTAGCTAGAAACGCAGTTCTCTCGTTGCTATCGGGATAGTGGGTACATTATTTTCTAGCAGGAATCGATTACGACGAAGGAGCCCGACGGATCTGAGTTCCTCCTGGTGAACGCAATCGCGAGACATCTACGTAAAGCAAATCATGGGGGTGCTGAGAGCTAGCCACGATTGACCAGCAGCTGCAACAACTCGAGGGAAATTGGGTAACCGACTTTGGCGACTCTTCCTTCCTCCTCTATACGAGCACTTTGTGCACTCACAGATCGATCAGATGCCGGAGGACCTGTTCAGCTACTGATACGCCTATTTCTAGTGCATCTGATGTGAGACGCAGTCCATGAACGGCTCGTTCAATTCACTGTATATCGTATCTACGATTAGACACCTTGCATTGCTATATTCACACATCGTCTATAACTTGTTCTCTTCTTAGCTCTTCCTCACTGCGCTATCGGCCTGCTAACGTGTTACGAAAGAGTTCAATATATTTGATATGAGCAGAAAAAAAACAAAACACAAACAGATCACTTTTCAACGAGTTCGCGCTGTGAGATGATTTGCACTTTCTTAGTTATCTTTGCTTGGCTATACACTCGCTATAGTATGTTAAGTAGTTCAACATCTCTTTCGATTGTCATGCCCATATTGAAACTGGATATTGTCAACGTTGCTATTGGTATCTGCATGACTGCACTGAAGGCGTAGAATCTCATTGACTCTATCGAGGGGCACACTGCGCAAGAGTGAGGGAGAGGCGCCGAGAGCAAAGGCGACATATCGATATAACGAATTAGAGAAATTAGACGCTGTTTAATCGATGTGATATCAACGTCATAAGTGTGCAACCGGACAGCGATGGGAAATCTCAATACGGCCATGCCAGCAAAGGGTTTGCCTTCGACCAGTAAAACCATCATTGCGTGACTATGATGAACCTAGCAACACATTTTCTTTAGTACGAGATCAATAAATCCCTTTCTAGTTTTTGCTTCGTTTTCCCATTATAATTGGTGCCAACTTTCGTCGTCGGATGCTGTGTAGAACGTCGGTAACGTCGATAGCAGAGAGACAGTACAGCATTCGCGCACCGGTGCTAATCCCGCGTCGTCGACTGCGTCGCTTTTGCCCTGTGGTACTTCGAATCAATATCGGATTATCTTGGCGACAAATGTTGCTCTAGTTCATGGCACGCTTTACTGGATACGTGGGAATTATCACACGTGAATTCGGCCGAACTTGTAAGCGTTGAGTATTTAATCATAACTGTCATTGTCATAAAAATGCTCAGCTGAATAATGCATCATCTATAATATGTACTATATATATATGCATACAGTGGTGGGCACAAACTTAAGGCATTCCTATATTTCAACAAATCGTATCAGATTAATGAACATATCAGATAACATACACACCACAAAGAACAGCGCATATAAGGTCGCGTCAGCCTGCTATATATATACAATAAAATGTGTCATCTTTCGGGTGTGTAAAATAATAAGGCAACCTCAGTTATCGAGTGTTCTCGCTGAATTAATTCTCATTTTCTTGTACTAATCAGTACAGTGTGGCCCCGCCCTTGCTAATTATAAGGTCAAAACTCGGTTTGGAATACTATCAACGCTGACGTGAATAGAAACGTTATCGTATTGGAAAACAATTGGCAGTCAATGGAATATTCTCCTACACGGTAGCAGGGTGTTGGTTAACATCTTCTGATAGTCCTCGCTATTCATTCGCGATGAGACGAAAGAGAATGGGAGTCTGCCAAGAGAGATGAAAGGTCCCCAAACCATAACGGTCCCGCCACCGAAGTTGAGCTTTGAGAAGTACCGCGGTTCTTTATGTACATCATGTCAATAACCGTTAAATCCGTCTGGCCCGTCCAAATTGAGCTTCGTTTCATTACTGAAGTTGATCTGAAACAACACAGTACCTTTTAGATAGATGTGCACCCACAAGATACTCTTTAAAAGACGTTGCCCCAATACTCACCGATTTTTAGTCTCTGGCCATATTGTTGCGGGCGAAGTTTAGTCGCGCTGTTATGTAGCGTTGTTGAAGGCGCGGTCTTGTTCTCATTTGCAACCGTATGATATGCGGATAACGCTAAATTCACCTTATCTATGAACCTGAAGGTTTAACTCCTGCCTGATTGCTTCACAACTTGTGCTCGAATCCGAGGCCAATCGACAGATGTGCATAGCAGTTCGCTAGCTGATCTTTCGTGGACGTCCTTTAGACTTATTAGTACCATACGTCGACGGACTGCGTAAATAAGTTTGCACTACGCGACGACTTTTGCCAATTTCTCTAGCAATTGCAGCCTGGCTCTTTCCTGCTCAGTGTAAAGCATTAATAACTGCTCCCTCTGCATGAGCAAGACTCGACGCGTGTCCCATGACTACAGTGCAGCGTCAGTGCTCAACATAAACTGGATTAATTCAGCGAGAACTCTCGATAACTGAGGGTGCCTTATCATTTTACACGCCCGAAAGATGACACATTTTATTGCAGCAGGCTGCATGCGACGTCATATGCGCTGTTCTCTGTGGTGTGCATGTTATCTGACACGTACATTAATCTGACACAAAATAGATTCCTCAAATGTGTGCTCCTTGTAACGATTTGTTGAAATATACGGGTGCCTTACGTTTATGCCCACCACTGTGTACTTTCCAGAGGAACTCAAACCCTTGCTACAATATGAACGAGTAATAGTAGCAAATTCTGAATTAGAGACTATTCCACTGGACTGGAGAATATATATCTGCCATACCGCTGCCGTTATGTGGATGGCATCCGTGTGATCAGATGCGTCTCAGTTTCACGGGCCATCAGAGCATATCCGGAATCGCTTGAATACGCATGTGGCCTTCGTCTGGTCATGGCCTGCTGCTGCTGTCGATTTTTTATAGACGCAACGTGACACACACACACTGACATATTCACTCAGACAGTGGTGGAAACGGCTGGCGGGATTTCTCTATCAACATCTTATAATGTGTATGCAGTTGTGTGCCTGACCTATATCTGTCTAGGGGCGTAAATCAGTCGGGCAGAGGCCTCGTTTCATACAGTCGTCTTCATTAAATCAGGAGCGGTTCTATGATCACTCATTGTACGGCCGCCTAAGCAGCATGATAGAGGTAACGAAGTAACTTATTTCACTCAAGCCAAGTTCCGCGTCTACAGCGTATTTCGCTATTGACGAACGACCGTTTCGTAAGACTTGTGTTGGGAGCAGCTGAGTTGGCTGTCGCTTGGATCGACGCTCTATCGGTTTCAATAAAGAAATGGTGAGCTAGCGAGACATGTATACACAAATTTATTCAATCAGAAACGTAATCAGATACTGAAGATAAATACTACTAACAAATATATATATATATATATATATATTATAGTCATGACATTGAAGCCTCAGCTAAACGCGAAAGGAAACCTCGCGATGTTATACTAACTGAGAACTTGACTGACAACTACTTAGTGGCATTAAGTGGCATCTACATACATATATTTACAGGGTGGCTGTTTTTGAATCGAGAGCTGGCAGTATTTTAAATTCACAAGGCAAAAAGTAGCAAGGATCAAAGTATTGAAAAATGTTAAAGAGGCAACTATTGTAAATGTTCTGCACTCTCGAATGACAACAACAAGCCACGTCATTGTATAACCGTCTCTGCCGGACCACACAATGAAGTCAAGGCGTCCCATCAACTTTACGATCTACACTATCACTTATATATAGCAAAGAGATGCCATCAGTCAGATAATATGTATCAGAGTTACACTGAATAATTAGTTGGTGACAATACTGTCAAGGGCACATAGTGATCCGACGCATAGCCTTGTGCCGCCTGGACTCTCCATGGATGAATACGAGAAGCTAATCCACCATGCGTGTAGGGTGGTATACCTGTTCTGGATACTTGTGCGCAGTCATTTCCGGTCGAACGCTCTGGGCCGTGTCATAATCGGAGAGATGAAGCCGGTTGGAGCTATAAACTCAGATATGCCACCATTGATTACATCAGCTGTGCACTCAGATCACGGGAGGGATGTCATGCATTGAGGTGTCCCGTAACGTATGGCGTACAAAGTGATACGCAGAGCTCTGTCGATGAGAATCAACGTTGTGGTACTGAACATGAGCACTGAGTATGACTGCCCAACTGCTGAGTGCCAATAACTTCGTGAGCGATGCTGTCTCCTGTAGTCAGAGACCCTATTTCATTATGCGGATTGTGTCATTAGTAATTTACGATGCGAATTTATGTGAGCGCTTCTATTGGAACCGGCAGGTGATATTCTTCCTCCATTCGTGGTTTAGAATCGCGATTCATAATCGAATCGACTAAGTTGAATGCAATAACGTTAATTAATTGTGATTATATTATCAAACAGATGGATAATAGAAACATAGCCTGTATTATAGCCCGTAGGTGAGACAATTTCAAACGAATCGAACAACGATTTTATTCAATTTGGAATCGTCGAGGAAGTGTTAATCACTATGCTCATCGATTTTCGGCGCGAAGACAATGCGGGATCCTTTAGCCTGAGTTGCATAGGATTATGCGTATGCAATGGGATTTAGGGAATTTTTGCAGATCGTCCTTGGAGTCATTGCTGGAAATCGAGTTCTGTTTCATATAATATTACCATACCATCGGCAATTAGAACTGGCGAATTGTGGATCATGGATTTTTGCAGAACAGTTCTGTGATCACTATGGATATTTATAAAAGGTTTTAAGATGATTATAGCGGCGGGTCCAGTGCAAGAACCCAAAGCTCTGGGAAAGCTATTTTTGAGTTCTTCAGCACTAGTGATGCTTTGTAAAAAAGGATTGCCTATGATGACATACGATAATATTTCTTAGCTTATAGCTAACTTCGTGGTAGTTTTTGAGCTGATGATGTAGGTGTAGTGTGATAATTTCGCTATAGCCTACATCGGGGAACTTGTGGCCAAGTGAGGCCGTAGTTCCCTAAAGCCATTTGAAGTTGCAATGAGGGTTGCAATGACTCGATCAGAATGGAAGAGCAAGTACGTCGAAACAAATAGATTATAGATCGATATAATTGTACGATGTTATATTCACAGTTTTTACTATGTAGTACGTTTTTACGATGTACTACGCCGAACTTGGAGCTTCCACGAGCTAAATGACATTTGTCCCTGTAAGCATTGCGACTTGTCACGTACGAGATACTTTAATAACGAATGCTGTCGTGCTGCGTCTCATTAAATAGGCCCTTTCTAACTTCTCTGAACTTATCTGTGACATACCTTGTACTATATTTATACGCCATACAGGGAATGTTGAACTCGTTCACCTAAACAGCTATTATCTGACTCCGTTCATCATGCGTAGAAATAATATATATATATATATATATATATATATATATATATATATATATATATATATATATATATATATATATATATAAGCAGAAACGAAATAAAAAAGAACTGTTCTAAAGCTCATCAAATTTAGAGCATCATAACTCCCACAAAACTAACATATCGCAATGGCAAAACTGGCTAAAATGGCGAAAAAAAAACTCAAATCTACGTCGCAGAGCCGTGCAACACATCATACTGAGGGAGAGCGAACTGTCTTCCGTAACAATCCTATATAGATTGAACAGCTAGCTATTTACACCGAGCAGTAATTACATTATGTGGCTATTTAAGATTCGGTTCCGCATAGGGCCTAACTTTTGGACGATGTTTCAAAATGAGCCAGACTCTTTAATGTGATTACAGATGTAATCCTCGTAGCCCCATACTTTGCGTTGCTCTCCCCTTTCTCTCTCTCTCTTTCTATCTGCTTTCCGGGCAACGATTCTATTAGAGACGAGAGTGATGCTGTTGTACACAACTTATAGTGGTCGTGTAGCTCGATATTTCAGTACACGCTTTTCCAATAACTGTCGACGTGAACACCTCCTTGAAGATCTGCGGCTGCACGCCGCTGTGTTCATGTCTCTCGGTAGATGTTATCTTTAAAGTTTCTTGTATTTGTACGATCTTGCGCCTGCCCTATTTTGGCGCCCGAACCCCCTCTCTCATTTTACTTACACAATCGTCGTGTTTGAAATAACCGATAACTAACGGTTGAGGTCCATTTTTGCGAAGAGCCAAAATACTGATATCACGCGAACAAAAACGTAGACAACATAGATAGCCCCCTACACTGTACTCACATGTTATGTACGATATTCTGTTGCAAACTTCTCGAGGTTTACAAATTCCCTGCACAACACCCGACGGAGTTCACCGGTTGTCCGGTCGAAATGCAACAGCTGACAACAGCTCCGGCGACAACTGTCACTCCAACGGGCAGCTAGCTGCTCCCTGTGTTCGGCGTTAGCGTAAACGGCAACATGGCCGCCCAAACAAACGAACGGCGAGCCCGTGCTCGCTGACCGAATCCGCGTTGCAGGATTCGTCACATATCAGTGCTCATTGGTTGAGTCAGGTTTCAGTGAAGTTCAAATGAGCAGGGACAGTACACGGCAGTAGAAGTCCGACGTCAAGCAAGGGCTAACATTTTGACATTACATGTTAGAAGGATTCTTCGAGAATAACGAGAACTGTATTCTCTCGTTCTTCTTCTTTTATGTCCACATATTATGAGTCGTATATCTTAAAGTAGTAATAATAATAATGATAGTAGTACCTTATTTTTTATTTATATATCGTATATATATATATATATTTTTTTTTTTAATATATTATATGTACGTGTGTGTACCTATCTATCCAAGGTTCCCAACATACGAGCCGATCCGACTTCTAGCGAATTTCGCTTATGCAGCTAACCATCCATAAAGTGTTTTACGTTCCGTCTCTTGCCCGACATCTAACATCTATGGTGTATGATTTTGCACTGTCTCGAGAGACGGACCCAACTAGATGAAGATGCACGACGGTGGGAATTCGAACCCGTGCACCTACGGGTGTCTGCTGCGATTGCAAAACGCGCACGAATACACCACCAGGCGACTGGGCTCGATAAACGTGTTGATATATCTACTCAAGCTCACTCCCGCGTTGTCCGATTCTACTGATCAATGTGGTTCAACCGCAATTTGCGGGAAGATGCGATCACATACTGTGTTATCAACGTAGCGTCATAGTAGAAAGCAGCTACTGTACGATTCCCGCCAAGCTCCAACGTGGAGCGAAGGGACTACCCCAACCTATTTAGCATATGTCGATCAATGCGCCGAAATGTAGAACAGCAGATCCGACGGCGACGCACGCAGATTGATTATTCAATCTGGCCACGACCATCTCCATTCTAGCAACGTGAGCAATGATAGCCATTAAAGAAGACAAATTAGGGCAAAACTTCGAGACATCCTCTATCCATTAGTAGTACCGTAAGGAAAGTGACTGGCAACACATTGATCGAGATCGGCTGTATCCCAGTTTCGAAAGGAGACGATTTGAACGATGTTGTATGCGCTATACCATGATGATAGGGGCCAGATAAAGTTATATATATATATAACATTTTCTATATATATATACATATATATGGTGGCTTTGAGTGAGCCTGGAAAATTTACTTCCCTCTTATATATATATATATATATATATTGGGATGAGTGCCTGACGCAGGCACGTACATTGGTCTCTTAAGGTATTGGATCTGATCGAAAGGTGTCGATTGTTCGGAACAGGAATCATACCTCTTCTAACACTCCTCAATATTAAAAATAAAAGTACTGAAGAAATAAAAAATATATATATCACACTGTATAATTATAATTATCATCATCATATAATAAATAATATTATTATTTATTGCATATATTAGATATACTTATTATATTTTTATAATTGATTGTCATATCACAATAGATACATTGTTGTTGTAATAGGCATCGCAAGCCCTCTTGATATTATTTGGCCTTTATCGATACAAATCTCTGCAATCATTGTCCTGGAAGCGTATTTTCTTAGGAAGTGAATGATGTTGGAAAAACTGGGATTCAGCCCAAAACCTTATCATTAACATTACTTTCATCAACGTCTCTAGCCGTGAGTCTATGTGTCTCACTGGCATTATTAACGGTCAAACCAATTAAGGCGACTCCAGGTCAGCAGTGTATTATTGCTTCAGTAACGGATCAGGGGTCGCGTCGATAAGGCTGTCCTGTGTTGGCCTCCCTTAGTTTGTCTGCTTTTTTTTCTGCAGTGCACGAAGTAGCCCCGTAGATTTAAGAGCAGTAACAGTTACTGCTGTGGCTCAAGGGTCGTTCTCCAGCATTTGTCTATCCTGATTAGAGACTTCAACTGATTAGTGGACCGCCTCTCAGCTCGTCAACGATAACTTGCTCCTGTTTGCGCCGCCGACTTCAGAATGTCACTATTTGAAAATAACCGAAAGGTCTTGGACAACTGCTGTGCTCTAGTTTAGACATAACTCCAATTAGCCGTCGATGGCGACTTGGGTCTGCTGCACTTATCATCATCAATTACATTCGACAATACAAAACGAGCCACCAGAGGCATTTAGAAGAATTATCACGGGAGCCCTTTTTATAATTACTTAGATATAGTCTTGTTTCAGAATGTTGTTTATATAGAACATGTACCCTTCAAAAGGCTAATTCTTCATAAAACTAGGTGAGTACGCTAGCGATAATACAAAGCGAATCAACGGGAACGGGTGCGAACCCGGACATCCCAAGTACTTGTTGTAAGTATTTGTTGCTAATTTGCCCTTCTACCCGAAACTGATAATTACTATTCAGAAGTGAAGGTTGAGGCCCGAGTAGAGCGCATCCGTTCTGACCACCCTACTGCTAATTGTTCGTTGTAACAATTACGGCAAACGGCTGCTCAATATTTTTAGACAAGACGACATGGCTAAACATCATTATGGGTATAGTGGTGTAAGTTCCTATGCAAAATGAAACCCTGGCAAGATATACTTATTCTCCACCTTCCGCCGGGGAACGGTCACTTACTCTATGCACGATATCATGAGCATCAGTCAACGTACGACTGCTCGATAGGTAACGGCGTCGTAAAGCTAAATGATTACATAAGGTAGCTAACTCAGAGGGTCATTTTTAACTCAACTGATTGCATTTTAAACTTCGATTTGAAGGCGTGTATCAGCCTCAACGCATCCATCTTGCGATTGTCATGTGCTATTTTAAAAATCGGGATCAACCATCTCAGCCGAGTACATATGTACGCAGCGAGCGCTCATACCATTTTTACCCGAAAATCGTATTCCTAGCAAGCGGAAACGACCCCTCTCATTAACCTCCACAGTAATCATTGCAAAATCTCTCTCTCTCTCTCTATATATATATATATCTATATATATATATAGGTAGAAGCGAACACATAGGTAGCCTCGATATGCCAAAGAACTTGAGAGCTGAGTTGGTGGAAAAACAGGAAAAGCAGAATCGTACTGAAAACTGAATGAAACAGTACTAGATCTTAGCGGGGTGATAGTGGCAGCATGGTAACAATGACAAATGAAAGCAACTAGAGAAGTTTTCCTCGTATATATATATATATTGGTATATTGGCGCCAACCGTACTGTTGCGTTTCGACAGCTACAACTGGAACAACTTGTTGGGAAATTGTAAAATTCGTTTACTCGTTTACTTATTCCGTGTCACGAAAACTCCAATGACAACAGATCGGCGAGCATCGATAATCAGATTTCACAAGACCTCCACTATCATCATCATCATCGCCAACAGTAAAAAACGAACTGCTCAACTCTCACACTTTGTGTGTTCATTTCAAGGAGTGTCTTATTTTACTTTCTGTAGTTAATATTGTCTCTCATCTTTACTACTGTTCGTGTAAAGGACGCCGTTGCAGACGGTGTTGTCTGGCAGATGTGCGCCATTAATAGATAAATAGATAGATATGGAGATTAGTTAAAATCAATAAATTAAAATAGACAACTCGCTTCACATATTGTCCAGGTTCTTTGCTTTGAACTTAAGTTTTTTTCACGTGTATATGTATTCTTTTCATCACGCTGATCCTATCGTGACACGTTGTAGATTGAAGTCGTGGTTCAGTCATGGATGAGGTGTGATGGATATATGGAGTCATTTTTGGGGCACCCTACGGTCCGTGTACTCCACCGTATCAATTCTACTCGTGCTAGATATTGCCAAGACGTTCCATACTTGCATTGCCCATATAGGTATGTGTAGGAATGAGGTCTGTATGAGCGGTCGGTCATTTCACGTAACACGTCGTATCTGAATCCCTTGTTTTTTTATGTTGCTGGTATAATTGAGCAAAGCATTTCAATTAAGCATCACTGGCAGCATAAAGCAGCAATGCTTTCAACAAACCCTAATTCAAGAAGCCCACCAATAGCGCCACAAACGACTCGTTTCGAGAACCTTCATGTGGGTGAAACACTCCCAACGCGATGTATCACAGCGGAGACACAATATTGGCAATTGCACATTGGTGGACATTCGATAACGACAAGACATTTGAGACAGATGCGCGAATGCGCACCGACTCAATTTTCTGTGGATGATTCAGTGTGCGTATGGCTTATAAGCGATATCCTCTTCTAGCTGGGGTGTCGTCTGTGATTTCGTACCTGCGTTTAGTCCTCGCCGTGTCACTGTGCCGACGTTGGCAATGTTGGTGAATCTCTGAATAACCAGACAAGTTTCAAACTAGCTGTAGTTGACCCTCAAATAGAGTTTAGTTGCCGCTCAGAGAGATAGAGCGTTTAGTGCGCCACTGGTTAAGGACGCTTATTTGTAACCTACGCTAGGCGATTGTAGTGACCTCTAAAACTGATGTAAAAAGGTGAAAGTCTTCGAATTCGACGCTATTATATATATATATATTTTTTTTTTTTTTTGATGACGGAGAATGCTCATGCAGACCAGGCCTCACAGCTAAGGTATTTGCCATGGTACTGTGGGACTCCTGCCTGGTATATATATATATATATATATATATATGTGTGTGTGCTCTCTCAGACGGACTTCTTCATCCACTGTGATATATTTCTCCAAATCAGTGATTCGTTACGAAATTACTCGCAAGTGCAGATTTCATATTACGGTACAAGTACAATGCTAGATACTGGCAAACGACACTCTGCAGCCACTCTACCCTCGAACGGTTCACTCTAAATGTATTCTTAAGATTGTACACAAGTAAGGTAAAGCTTTATTGATTTATTAAAGGAACTGCATCGAATGCTTGAGTTTCGTTATCATACGACTTACATACTGGTATGGCACAGAACGGGTCTCACTCTAGCTTTGCCGGCTTGGACCTTGCTGCCTCAGGTAGTCTTTGCTATGCGAGTTACCACCGCAGGCACAGTGACGACTGCCAGAACAAAGATCAGCAAAGTTTCGGCTATTGTGGCCTGCAAGAGAAACTGTCCTGACAATTCGCTTGTATTTTTATCCCGTGGCTGCAGCAGGACCAATAATAGAACAACAACAGCAGTTTGTAATGAGCTTCCGGAGGGTTTAGCGTAGGACTATGATGAGGAAATATGCTATAACAGTCCCCTTGTCGGTTGCACGCGCCCACTGCTTTCGAGGCGCACTTGAAGCGCTCCATCACATTTCGCTCTATCGCCTGTACCTCGCCTGTACCTATTGTATATTTTCATGTTCTGGAGATGAAAAGGATACAAGGAGTCTCTATGGTAACCGGCATCCATTCAGATCCGGCAACAGAGCAACCGAGGGATGTTATTATCAATCTTGTACGAAGCTTGTATGACGTCGCCATACGGGGCTTATATGACGTCGACGAACATAATGGAATTGTTGTTTAGACGAATCGTACTACAGTGAGTGTTGAACACAACCTGTATCTATCTGTCCTGGACGTTAGCGAGTCACTGGACGGGGGCGGTACAGTGCGTTGGTGTATTCCGTGGACGGCTGTGCCTGTCCGTACCATTCAACATAGTAATTAACTACGATGGTAATTAACTTAAATGTGTGGTCACACTTGGGACAAGAAACTGGCCCATTTGGATCTAGCTCTATAAGCACTCGGAAGTGAGCTCATGGAGTTGAGGTTTGCTGCGACTTAATGTGTCAACATATTGTATCACTGTGGTGGTTTCAAATGAACCAACAGGACCAAGTGGCCACCAAAATGTCCCAAAGTATTTATTCTATACTTTTGTAATTAACACGTTGTATTTGTGTGTCCGCTCACCTTTCTGATAAACCGTCTCCAAAGGCCCTGTAACCAAAGGCTGAGTAAGATGCAGATGTTCCTCGTCTTATATATATATATAATATATGGGCATTAACTCTAATCCGACTCGCAATTTGACCGCATACATTATATATATATTATATATGAGAGCTACATGTTTTAGTGTCTTGACCACTTATAGTGGCGATGAGTCAGACGATTTCTCGTTTGCAATCAATATGGATTCGGAGCATCACGAGACATGCAACTTCATGTCTCATATAAATTGAATTTTCAGCCGATATTCGTTAAGAAAAACCCTAATAATATAAATTTATTTTGAATTTCACCACAGGTTAATACGGCATGAAGTGTCTGCTGAGAGGAGGGAAAATGAACTCGTAACTCTAGAGTTAGCTTGTCTTTTTTCGGCTGTCCACACCCACCTTCTTTCCATCAGGCTATTTTCGTACCGATCCGCAAGGTATAACTACGAAAAATGTTGGAAAATATGCTACCCCAGCAGTTATTGTCTTCGCAGTCACAGTTCACGCAGGGGAGTCCCCAATTATGAAGCTTGGTAGGCATCGTTATGCACATTCAGTAGAGATCCTTTTAGGGTAGCGACGAACGGTTTAGCCTGTTATTGTAATATGCCGACATAGATCAGATTGACATCTCGTTTTCTTGACTTGAAAACGAGGGATAGGCCTGTGTTGACACTGAAGTGGAGCCTGTGGCCGTCAGCGCATCCAAACAAAAAAACAGCCAATGGACAATGAAATGATTCAATAGGAATCGATGGACACTACCTGTTCGATCGCCATCACTGCTCCAAATGCATAGATCCCTCCATGCATAGATCCGAAGACCTAACTGAAGATGAAGAAGATCAAGAGACTGAAAATAATGAAAACAGAGAAAAAGGTTCGGCTGAGTCCGTGGAAGAGGACGGCGATGTAGCCACAGCAGGTAGAGAGAGTGAGAAATCGTCGTACGACGTCGAAGGGGCAATTGAACGTTCTCTCAACGCTGAGAACACGCCTGTCAATACGTTACTTGGTGACAATTCGCTGCGTGTGCATACACCATTACCACCGGTCGCTGATGACGGTGAGCCTCGGCTTTCACCTAAGAATGATTCTCATCATATCGTGCCTGACCCTGACTACGATGGTGGCGCGTTTAGCAGGGAAAAGTCTCACTTTACATTTGCTGGCCAGCCTCCGTTCGGTATTGGTAATAAGGGCAATGTGTTCGACGACGAAGAGATATGGGTCGCTGGCAATGATACTGCTGTTCAGCCCGAGTCGAACATTGCTGTCGGCAGTTATAATGAGAGAAAGGCTGAGACTTACGACGGTGATCCTATACAACTGGACACTCACCTTAGGCACACTGGCTGCTTGGACGAAGGGGTCGTACCGATGTATCCGATCGAGACGATCTCGGCAAATGTTCGCAAATGTGAGGTGCCGTGCACTTTTGGTGGTAAGACCCAGGATAAGATGCCGAAGCTCTCTTAGCTGCGAAGAGATTGGACCTCAGTTTTGCTTATGGGCTCGTCGATGAACGTTAGAGCAGACTTCCGGGAGGTATACAGACAACGGTGACTGAGAACGCATGGGAGAGTTAGAAGATTTTTGAGGTTTGCAAGTACTGTTAGATGTGTGACTCGAAAATGATTCGTACAAAAACCATTACGCGTTGCAGTAATTGTGGCGATACTGTTAAACAATTGTGTTACATGGACCTCTACGAATCTAACATCGCTACTAATCTTAACACAATTTTATAATCAAGTCAAGGCACAGCATGGTTTTACAAAGGGAAAATCCACCGCCACCCAGCTGGTTGATATGGTTCAAGATTGGACCATTTACATCAACAACAAACAAATGTTCGACTGCATATATTTCGATTTTTCTAAGGCGTTTGATAGAGTAAATCACTCCTCATTTTTAGCAAAAATTAAGAACCTAGGAATTGACTCACGGTCCTTTTGTTGGATAGCTGACTACCTATGTAACCGCTCATTTTGCGTACGTGTAAAAAACAGTATTAGTAATTGCGGTGCTTGCCCCTCTGGGGTGCCTCAAGGTAGCTGCTTGGGACACACATTATTTTATATTTACATCTTAGACATAAAAAACACTATTCCGCAGTCCATAACACATAAACTTTACGCGGATGATCTTAAGCTTTACGGCCCGTCGAAGACCGAAACCGAAAGACGCGATCTGCAGAAAGCCGTTGATGCCATGTCAAGGTGGTGCTCAAATAATGACATGCTAATATCCGTTCCTAAATGTGGCACATTGTCTATCAGACCCTCACATATATACTCTTAACGCCCAGCCTATACCGATTGTGAAATGTATGAGGGACCTGGGCGTGATGGTCTCACCGGACTTGAATTTTAACCTTCATATTACACAAGTCATTCAGTCCGCAACGTTAGTTTGTAACACATTATTTCGTTGTTTTATTGTGAAAAAGCCGGAATTTTATGTGCAGCTCTATAAGAGTTTAGTTATACCGAAATTTACATACTGCTGTGAAGTTTGGCGACCATATCTTAAGGAACATTTAGACGCTATGGAACGAGTTCAATCAAAGTTCTTAACACGCGTCTCGCTTAGATGTGGAATTGATCGCTCGACTCTTACCTTACCTACGATTACTGACCTACACAAACAGGCAGATATGCGATTTTACAAAAGGTTACTATCATCAAACTCGTATTATAAATATTTTAATGTCAGACAAAATAATCTGCGGAGTGGACAAACCATATCATCAGTACATATCGCCAGGACCGAAAGAGTCAATAATATGTTTTCTTTTCGAGCGACACGAATGCTCAGAGACACTCATGCATATACTATGCACTAACTAATTTTTGTACACCAACTGTAAAACCCTCTTATGTTAATAAAGGTGTTTTTGAATGAATTGAACGAAAAAAAGTCAATAACTACTAATTCAGCTACCAAGTTAACAAACGAATTCGCGAGTTAGAGATTTCAAGACTGGCCTAAACAAAAATTAATGTTGAAGAATAACAGAAGGTGGGGGTGGCCACACCAGAAACACTGTCATTTGTATCATGAACAATTTGAACCTTGTATCATGTCAGAATCGTTGACACACACCACAGGTCTAGCAGGTAAGGTAAGGCTTTATTGATTTATTAAATGAACTGCACAGGATGATAGGTACTATCTAGGTACCTATTGTAAGTCTTGCAAACAAGATATGCATCTCGGATACTGCTTCAATGAACAACTCTTGATGGTTCGAACATGCCGCTTGGGAATGCGTGCTCGTCTTTAGACACCTAAATTTCCCCTTTGAGTTCTCGACATTTCTTGGGTATCTGCTTTCGTATCACAGCACTCATAGGCAAAAAAAGTTGTGACGCAGTCGTTGTAGTTTGCACTTAGAATAAAATAAACTCCACGTGATGGCATTGCTTGAAATAAGTTGAAATGACACGAAATTCTGTCTCAGAAATCAATGAGTCGCAAACACTGCACACTGAACTTATTACCGATGGAAATAGCACAAACGAGAGAGATATAGCTTGGCCGTCACCAGAGATTCCTCTGGACACCGTCGTTGAAGGAAGGCTTTTCATTTTCAATCAGAGAGGCTATAGGCAAAAGAGGGTAATACGTAGTTAAAAGATGATGGATAATCAGAAATTGGGAAATTATCACACATGTCCCAGAGCAGACAACGCGAAACAGCAGAGAGTAAAGTCCCTGCTCAGTTACGCGTGAGGGTGTCGAACAATATGCTTCATTAAATAGGCTCTAATTCTTCGGAACATTGTGGTTGCACAACAATGCAATATTCCCTACGGCTCTTATTCTTGTCGGATTCCTTTTACGTCAGCGACATTGTAATGTAATGCAACACCTAGGGTATCCAAGCAATAATTGGCGACAGCACACCAAGAAACACGTCCTTCAATAATCCTTTGTTCATATATGCTTGAAAAGTCCCTCTGTGTCTCAAAACCAAATTGGCGCAAAAATCACCAATGTCACCTCATATTGATTTCAATTTCTGCCGCCGTCGCCGCCAGCTCTATCGAAGGACACAGCATGCAGCGGATTCTCGCCGGCTTGAGGCCCGCAGCTACCTCAAGTCTGCTAACCCCCAAAGCCGCTTTGCGTGTCCACGCTTCAAGCGGGCTCGTAGCAGATGAATGCGTCCCAGAGATACAACAGAAAATGTTTCTTTGAAGTCACCATTCGACTAATACCTCAAATCGTTTGCGCGCGATGACGATGTGCGGTGGTCAGATGATGAAGCTCGTCTATGAGCTATAGTAAATTCTCTCCTTATTTTCACAAGCCGATCAGCTTATTGCCAGTTTAACACGTGATGGCTCAACCCCAAGAGGATCCCGAGGTGATATTACCCTTCCGTGATGATAATGCGCCGTCAGTGGCTCCTTTTCAATCTCATGGCCCTCCGCCCTTACCGGTTTGGTCCGAATTTCGATACATGCGAGACCTAAAATGGTCTAGACCTGCTTTCCGCGGCACGCCAACGGAACCTAGTATCCTCGAATTGACACCTGGGCTGCACATACAGATAGACCCTAACGAACAATATAGTGTCCCAGAATCGGTTCTGCAACGCAACGCGATTGCCGACTTGCAACAACCGGTATATCCGTATGGCACAGTTGACGACGTGATCAGAGATATCATAGAGATTCGGGAGTACCGAATGCGATTAGAGATGTGCCTTCGACGGCAGCTAAGATCATACTATCCTGACATACCCGAATGCGCAATATCTGGACGAAACTGTCCGCGATGCCGTTGGTAGCGAGGCAATGCATAACAAGGCTAATCGGCAATCGGCTTATCAAAATCGGAAGTGACTTGAGGCTCTTAGGGCAGGCAGCAAGTGAGCTTATAGTTGTGCTAAACATTATTCTAGTAAAGCAAAATTCTCTATAAATGAGCGCAGTCCAGTTAAGAAGTCACATTGCCTTCTTGTAACGGGATACAATACTTTGGGTCTTGAGGTACTATTTTTTTTGTTGTCCTCTTTTGCTGTTATTGACTCATACAAGTGCTGAACTTACAGCTGGCATGAGATATTCACAATATCGATCGATATTTGACCTCCCATAGCGCAGGTTCCAATGTGGAAATAATTGGGAAGAGCTTCCTCTGAGGCAGAGCAAGAGATAATCATTTAAGTGCTTCGTTCTAGCCCTATGAACATTTAAAGGCGATACGGATATACGAATAAATTCGATACAAACATTTCCCTTTATCATATACGCTAACGTTCCCCGGCAATCGTTGATTGCCCCCCGGCAATCGTTGATTGCCTACCTGACAGCCTCTGTCGACCGCGTTTACAACACGACCGCTTCAGACGCGCTTAGCCCGTCTGAAGACGGAAATGAAAACCCTGCCAATGATTCCTCTTCATTCCTGTGTCACATTCTGCACTCGATACCGACGACGCCACTGTGTTATCGTGTACATTTACGTGTTCAGAACAAAAACGATACAGATTATGTGGTTTTATGTGCAATTTTTTTTATGTGGATGCGCACGATACTTATCCAAGTTATCTACCCAGCGATTCTGAGCAACTGTTGGGGCATCAAGTGCAAATCAAAGCTTAGTTAGATTCTCTACGGAAAACAGCCAGACGTGAAGAGAGAGAGAGAGAGAGACACGTTGACCTTTACCGTCCAAGCGTAAAAGCGTTTACCGGATGACATGTGCCCATGACCCTACACACGCAGATCACGCCTCGCTAATTTTATAGTTTCTAGACAAGAGTAGTGTGTTTAATATTCAAGCGATACACGAAACACGCCCGTTGGTCTCAGTTTGCTGGGCGAACTCCAAAAATAGACAGAGAAGCGTTTTTATCAGCCGACATACAAACAGTCGCCGCAATAGAGTAGAGAGTTCGGTCCATTACGAAATTATCGTTATCGCTTAAAGACATTGTTGGCGGAGGAACAGCGATTATGGCAAAAATGTTCGATATTTTAAAAGCTAGCGAATTCCGACAAAGTCAACCCTGGCCAGCCACGAACTAACAACACAATACGTCTATTACCGAAGGGCATAGTTCATGCATGATCAAAATGTATTTTATTATACGATTACTAAGTACCCGTTGAACGTTAAATACATCTAAGAATAGCCTCCCCTATATATCATTGATAGAATATTTAGGACAAGGAGGCCCCACTTCCCCCGTCCCTAAGCGGGGGCCCAAAGTAGAAATTGCCTTGCCCCTTTGGATACTAAAGAAAACACAATACCCTCTACTGGATACTTGAACAAAGCAAAATGAAGCAATGCTTAGGCTGCGACTGCGCGCGGGGGGGGGGGGGGGGACGGAGAGTACAACACGCGAAGAACTTGTTCACAAAATTTGTCGTTGCTGCTTATTTTGGCTGTACATACGTTCCAGTCACTTTCCAGTGACGGAGGAAATCCCCCGCCAGGTGCGGTGGTCTAGTCCGCAGTCTATTTAATCGTATCCAAGGTGATTTTTACATATGTGGAAATTTTACGATGTCGTTATAAACAACTTCATTACGACTTCAACTTTACATCAGAAGGGCAATACGTCGCAGAATTGTTTGGAGCACGCCGCATGAGCTTCTTATCCTTAGTTAATCCTATGCTCCACACTGTGGACGCTGATGTGGGACTCGGCATCACCTGACAATCGAATAATTTCATGTAAATGCCAAGCTTGTTCGTCAAGAATGAGCGTAGTTCATTATCGTACGCTATGATCCAGCTCCTCGTGTCGTGTTTGGGGGTAGTGCACGACATCGGGGTGGCTCAATTCGACGGAGCGTGACCCGAAGTTTCCAGACAGAGCCCGAGACAAAGCTTGTCCGCCTTCGCCGCAATGACGTACGTAGCCAAGCGGCTCGTCGGCTTGTCCGCCGCTCCGCTCAACATGATAAAGTGTCATTAGTGTCCCCGGAGAAAGGCGAGCGAGCGAGCGAAGGGTCGGACAAACGAACGATGGAGGCTGGAAGCGGTGGAAATAGAACGCGCTAGAGCCTCGACCCCTCATGTGGAGACTCTAGTTGGACTCTCAGTCCCTGTGTCAGGATCGCGTTGCGGAGCTTGCGCGGACGACATTGGCCGCTGTCGCAGCCCGGGCAACGTCAGATGCATGGACACAGTGCTATGTGAGGTGGCCGATGAAAGGCGGTGAAATAACAACAATGACAAAATTAAGTACATTCAATTAATTCTTCTTTTTAGTGGTCGATGAACGAACAACGACAACACCGGAGATATTCTATCAGAGGTTTCTGTGGAATAGTGAAGGTCACGCAATCGCGTGAGTCGACCAACCGGAGGAATGACGAGATTCGTTTGGTGGTCGTTTATGCGATGGATATGTTTATAGCTTTCTTCGGTTGGGAGACCGAAGGGGGATATTAGTATTATTAGAAAGTGCTACCAATAATTGTGGACGTAACTGAACTTCTAGCTACTATTGGTAGAATAGGTCGCGGCTCAAAGAGACCTTTACATGCTATAAGCTTGAAGTAATTTCGGCCTTAGTTGCTCAGCTGGGTCTTCCTTCATAAACGCCTGTTTAACGAATAGTTGTTCTCAACTGGTCGACAGATCCACCAGCGTTACTGCCAATGGCTCCTCACCTGTTGATCTCGTCCTAACTTCCGACCCGGATACCCCCTTTTCAGATTTTCTCGTCAGACCACAAAGCTATAGGATTCGAGGTGCTGGCTTCCTGCGATGGGGTTGAGGATAACTTATCTGGATAGAATTTCTGGCCGGGCAGTTGTGATGCCATTGAGGCAAATCTGTCGTTGACCTCTTGGCCCACAATCTTCGGCTCTTGCCCCAAAGTTGAGGATATGTATTATATAATCGAAAATATATAATATATCAATCATTTGCTTTCTGTTTTCATATCTAAGCGCAAGGGTGTTAAAAAACAGCAAAGATCTATACCGAATCGCTAACAATCAATAAATGCAGAACGATCCATCGCTCGAGAGGACTCAGACTCGGGAGCGATTGAGAATTCTCGAAAAATTGGCGCTCTCATTTCATGACTCCAAGGAGGAGGGGAGGGGAGGAGGGGATTTTTAGATATGCAAGCAAGAGAATACGAGGCGTAGACGCCACTGGCTCGCTCCGTAAAAACGAACAGTTGGCAGCGGGCGATACAGAAATTGTGGAGGTTTGTACATACCCCTTTCGCACGTGACCTTGTCGCCTCTCACTCCATCGGTGTGTTGAAAAGTAGTAGCGTTGTTTCTGATTGCCGCACACTCAAAATAACGACTGCTTAATTTGCAATGAAGATTAGACCTCTTCGTCTCAACAGCAACCTCGCAAATGACACGTACTCTTTCTATTGTTTATAAAAAGCTCTACCACTGCCACAGCTGAGCTGCTCGAATTCCAATTTGTGCAGGAGCTCTGACGAGGTTAGTGCTCCAGAATGTTTCCGTTATTCTCTAGTCACGCCAGTGCACAAGCATACGCTAAATCTGAGCTAGACGGAAAAACCTATAGCATGCATAATTTTCGAGCAGACTGTGGTTGATCATATCTAGGCTTCAATTAACTAGCTCACAAGAGTCTATTCGGCAATGATCACCACGGTTTCACCAAGTGCAGATCTACATCTACCCTAACTGGTTGGTATGTCTCATGAATGAGCTCAATACCAACACCGATAGATTAACTGTATATACTTTGATTTTTCGAAAACGTTCGACAGAGTTTCTCGTCCGCGACTAATGTCTAAGCTCTACTAGCTAGGGATTGATAAAAAATAATATAGTCTGGCTATCTAAAAAGCGCTTTGGTGCCTTCGACAATGTCAGGAAAAATTTATTCGTAGGGTGGGAGTCACATGCGACGTGCCTAGATATCTCAGTTTCCTTAAGCCTATAAGCGATCTCTACCAAGGGGCTGATATTCACTTGATTCTTAGGCTAGTAAAGCTATTATGACCTATCAATCTCTAGTCATTCGCGTAAATAACCTAGGGAACAGTAGAACCCATGGAACAGTAATATTATATATTTAACCGATAACTGAACAAATACTATAATAATAATAATAATAATAATAATACGGTGTCAACGATGGAACTTCGTTGAACTCAGTCGTGGTCATTCTCTTGGGTTAACGCTGTAGCTTGAAGTGGTGATTGCTCTATTTTCGAAAGCCGGAGATACCACTGAAATGACCAATCACACCTCCTTTTAAAGCAAACATACCGACGTAGTTTGATCCCTAAATTAAACTTCACCTCTCCTCCTCCTTCTCATCTTCCACGAACTGTAAATGTGCTCACCCGAATCAGTCGTCGTTTCTGAGCAGTCGTATCTGCATTTGTTCTAGAACGACAGCAACAGGGAATTGAGATGCTTTGACAACAGCGCCTTTGTCTTGTTATGACGCAATCTTGCGCCTTGCAAGATTGTTCGGCTGAAACAGCCGTCGTTCGCCTCTCAGTGACAAAGTCAGACAGGATCAAAGCGGCACAGAAGCAAGGATAAATGCAGCAGTAGCGAGAAAAAAAAATCAAACAGCAAATGAGTAGGCAAGCAACGATGAGCCACTAGCTACGGCCAGAAAGAGGCAGGGGATTTATTTCTCTATTTTGAAAATAAGCAATCAACCGACCACCCGGTGTCGATCGTCCGCTCGATAATGACGCGACAATGCAGCTGTGAGCTTAATAAACATGCCAACATGAAACAACCGAGTTGGGGTAGCGTGTGCCTACTGGCAACATGCATTCGGCCAAACCTTGATCGGTTTGCCCTCCGGTGCCAATATGAAAACGAGTTCAGCCGTCAGCACTCGTTGCACTGTCCGATGTCATTCGACTTCGTTCGGCACGTCAACTCCCCCCCCCCCCCTCCCGGTTGCACCTCACCGCGCACCTTCAGTGCCCTGTGGCGCTGTCACAACAGGCGACGCAGGACTCTTGACATTGGCCTTGACAGTTTCGTATTGGTACGCAAACAATACCCGCCTCACCGGCTGAGAGCTCGACCAGCAAGCAAGCGTTATTCGACGAACCTCGTCTAGACAGAGGA